>JALAZF010000179.1:10736116-11353271 GCA_022829125.1 Lathyrus tuberosus
TGTTGTTGGCACGCTTTCAAATCAAAACTTTGCTGACGATGTAAGGCATTGTTTCAATTTCCAAACACTGGAGAAATAAGGAAGATAACCCCTTGTTAACCCCTTTGAGCCTGGAAGTAGGAGTTTCTTTTCTTTACAAATAAAAACCCGCAATTTTAACCTGGGGCAGGGTAGGTCTTAGTTAACTTGGTTATGCATTCTAACGCAAGCGCTTCATGCAAGACACCGTTCAGCTCTCTCAAATCAAATGACAATAAGGAAAAAGAAGAGGTTTCAAAACCTTAGTAAAGACAAGAAGAAGTCTCAAAACCTCAGCAAAGACAAAAAAAAGAAGTCTCAAAATCTCAGCAATAAAGGACAATCAAATGTTGTAAGGGAGTAATGACAACCCAAGGTGTCTGAACCATCATTACTATCATCAGTACAATTCCTAACATATGGGAACCTGAGTGCATAATCTGAGTTAACTGAGCTTAGGATTGAAGTTCATCACGTAGATTGGGTGGGTCACAAATAAATTTTGAGCCTTTATCCTTTGTTTCTTAAACCGTGAACCAAGCCACGTTATAACCCTCAAAAGACCTAATTGAAGTGAGGTTATTTTGAAAGCACACTACAGCAAGGTTGCGTAAACTGACTCCCAAAGATTTTTACAGATCATTTGTTTTGGTATCACACCTTTTGCTTTACTTTTCACTCCTAAATGTCTTGAACCGCCGTGTTCAGACCAGTGATTCATTTGTTTTGTAATTTGATTTTGATTCCAAAAGTTGTTTGAACTTTGCATTTACCACGTTTGTACAAATACTTTTGTTTGCAAACTAGCTTACTTAAGGAATTTTCAAACAATTAAGAAACTTGGTCGGTGATCCTATCAGGGGCAAGTTCCTTTCATATCCTGTTGAGAATCAGTTCAAGATTTGTGGTTGAATGACGACTTCTCAGAATTGGTTTATCCAGAATATTTTTCAAGACTCATACTGGGGCAAGCTTTCCTAGTGTACAGTGAAACAATCATTTTCAACGCTCATGATGGGGCAATTTTTCCCAGTGCACAGTGAAGCAGTCATGTCAGGAATCAAACAAGCTGAAGCCATGATCAATTCATCTATAAACAGTCAGCTAATCTGGGGCAGTTTACCTGAAGAATCCCCAAGCAGCTCTTCATCCTTCCTATAAGGACCATCAATTTGGATACAATTTACCAGTGTGGCAATGATGTGTTCAGCAGTAGCATCTAGCCCCCAGACAGAATGACAGTGATCTCCGTGTTGAGGAATCAATCTTCTAGTCTTGTCTTCTCACCAAAAGAGTCGAGCGGTGTCGTCGGCATCCGCATTTGCATTTGATCATATATCATCTGCATAATTCATATACATATGCATATCATGAGTGTTTCATCCTCATTTACATTTCTCCTGAAGTCGTGTCATTATCCACGTCTGACCAAAACGTTACCTGTCCTTTTCATTCAGTGTCATTCCTGAATGTTGTCATTCTCTTACGCATCTAATCTTGTTGATAGATGTTGGTGTTCTCTCATTCCAGTGCTATCCCTGGATCTTTATATTCTCTCACTCCAATTCCATTCCTGGATGTCTGTCTCTTGTGATCTCCAGTGCCATTCCTGGATATCTTGTTCCTCTTGTTTCTCCCAGTGCTATTCTTGGAAGTTTTGCCTCTCTTATGTAATCTCCATCAAATTTACTTGGATATCTTTTAGTGTCATTCTTGAAATTCTTATCTGTTCATTCAGTGTCATTCCTGGATGAGCTTTCTCCTTTGCATTCAGTGTCATTCCTAGATGTCTTTCTCACTATCATTTGATGCCATTCCTGAATATAGTGATTTTCCTTTACTTTCAGTGTCATTCCAGAAAGTTCTTTCCTATTATCCAATGCTTTCTTGGGTATTTATTTGTTCAATGCTTTCTTGGACGTTGCTCTTTCTTTGTATCCAATGCTTTCTTGGGTATATCTTTGTTCACATTCATTCAATGTTGTCTTGAATACTGTGGTTCCTTTTGTCCAATGCTTTCTTGGATTTCTATCTTGTTCACTTTTATCTAAAGCCATTATTAGATATTGTGATGTATACCTTTCATTCAAAGTCATTATTAGGTCACCATTTTCTCTACCATCTGATGCCTTTCCGGATGTGTCTCTCTATCTGATGTTTTTTAGATCGAGTCTTTGTTCACTTCTATCTAAAGCCATTATTAGATATTGTGAGTTATACCTTTCATTCAAAGCCATTATTGGGTGACTAGTTTCTTTGCATTCAATGCCATTCTTGAATGTAGTCTCTGTTCACTTTTATCTAAAGCCATTATTAGATATTGTGATTCGTACCTTTCGTTCAAAGCCATTATTGGCTGACTGGTTTCTTTGCATTCAATGCCATTCTTGAATTTAGTCTCTGTTCACTTCTATCTAAAGCCATTATTAGATATTGTGATTCGTACCTTTCGTTCAAAGCGATTATTGGGTGACTGGTTTCTTTGCATTCAATGCCATTCTTGAATGTAGTCTCTGTTCACATTCATCTGATGTCATTCTCAGATATTATGATTTGTACCTTTCATTCAAAGCCATTATTGAATGTCTGGCGTCCTTTTATTCAATGCCATATAGTCTTGTTTGCTCACCTTTATCTAAAGCCATTATTAGATATTGTGACTTGTACCTTTCATTCAAAGCCATTATTGGATGACTGGTTTCCTTTGCCATCTGACGTTTCTCCGGATGTGTCTTTCTCTTTTGGCTTTTCTCGAAGATCCCGTTTGAACTCTTCAGTATAAGAAGATTCCAGAAAATCTTTTGTTGATGTCTATCCTTTTATTTCAAACTGGTCCCCAGTGGAGATCATGTCTTCTTTCTGGTTCCATGCCCAGTAAAGGGTGTACTTTCATTTCCCCAATGTCGTCCGGTCACCTATAAACCTTTCGTCCATCTCCTTAGACTTTTCCCCAATGAAGAGCACCTCTCTGGCTCCCATTCCCAGTGAGGACCTGTAGGACTTCCTCTTTATGTTTCTGTCCCCGGTGCATCCTCAGAGTCTCCCCATTGAGTCTCTTTTGTTGATCGATCTGTATCCCCAGTGAGTCTTTCTCGTGGATGCTAACCTTATCCTTACCCAGTAAGCTCACCTGTGGTGGATTGCCCTTCATCCTTGGTGTTTTGTTTGTCTGCACCTTTGCGTCTATCATGACATCATATCATCATACTAGAAGTTCATGGCATGTCAGCATTTGCATGTCTGCTGCTTGTCCTTAGCATTTGCATCCATCTAAGGGTAAAATTTTCGGTTTGCTATATTTAAATACCTTTCACCTTGATCTCTCGAGGATTTCCATCCCTCGTGCCATCCGGTAAAGCTATTTAAATAGGGGCAACTGTTGTACCCCAAATTTTACCCTCAGATTTTCTGGTCATTTTTCATATCATTTTGGGTCAGCCATTTTTGCATTTGCAATCATGTAGTCCATCGCTCATAAATAATGTATTTTAGCCATTTTATTTTTATCTTAGGTTATTCAAAATTAATTTAGTTTATTTTCTTAAATTTAGTTTTATATATAGTTTGTTTCAATGAGAATTTTAGCTTTAACTTATTTTCATTATCATTGCTTCTTTTCTTAAACCAACAAAAAAAAAACTACCCTCCACATCTTGCCAATGAACCGTAGCTGCTTACAATGCCAAGACAACACTCCAACCAAAAGCCTACTCAAAATCCTGGTAGGTTGTAAACCGTACAAGCCGTTGCCTCACCAGAACCCAGCTACACGACCACCATGCTGATTTTGCACCAACTTCCAATATCAACTTTTCCAAAGCTGTGTAAAGAAGGATTTCAAGTACAACAACTTTTGTACTTGCAAGTAAACATACAAAAGTCAAAGCAAAGACTCTTTGTGTAATACTTTATAATTCCTTTTTCCTTGGTCACTAATCTATTTCCTCTGCTGACAAAGCCGTGCAAGAGGCAACCACTACAACTCTCACTTGGCTCAAGAAAAGCAGAACGGCCACGCGCATACTCTATCATTTTTCCTCTTGGACAATACCAAAAAATAGTGTGTTTTCATTGCCATTAACCAATTGCCTTGTCTATAAAAGGAGGTTGGCTCTCATTTGTAAATCACCAATAATCCACATAATACCAGAAACTTGAGAGCTCCCAACTGAGTGTGTTTGATTGGCAAGAAAGGAGAAAAAAAGGAACCCTTGGCAGCTGTTGCAAGTTTGAAGAAAGGAAGAAATTCAGTCCACACTTGAGAAGGTGCAGTGGACTTATTCCACTAGGTAAATATCATATCGTCTCACCAGCCATTTTCGTGTTGTTCATAGTGTTATCATGACCATATTACATCTGAGTCATTTTTGGATAGTTTTGAATATGATAGTGTGTTTCCTTCTTTGCATCCATATGATGTATTGTCAACTTGGTTTGAAGCATTTTTTTTGTTAAACTTGAAAGTTTGAACTGTTCCTAAGTTAGGTAGTTTATGTTATAATAAACCATTGCTCACACCATCACTTACAAATCATAATAAACCCTTATCCATAACCGTGTGAAAGGCAGTGCTGAGCCTACATGACTTTTTTTGGAACTGTCAGTTCTAAGTGTGACATTCTTGCCTTTGTGATATAGTTTGAAAGTTTGAGGTTGCTCATGTTGTCCATAACAGGTTAGGATAGATTTGAATGGCATGAGAGACTAGGTTTGAGTGTGTGTTGCCATTATTCATGCCATGCTTGAAATGTTTCATCATGTATACTTCATATTAGAATGAGATAACAATATGTCAATATCATGTGGTAATCTGATAAAGTTTACATGTATGGCTGTTTTTAAGACATCAATGTTGTGTTAGTTTGAAAATCATGTAAATTAAGATTGAGACCATGTTGTTGCCAAGCTTTTGTTCTTTTCTTTTCTCACACTGATAGCCCATAGCTCCATGATTTGTATAAACTTTTAGAAGACATAAAAATGATTCTGACATAAAAGTACCTTATGAAGATTAGTTCCAATTGTGAACACAACAGCCCATGTGTGTTTTTATTCTTGTTGAAGGCATTAGTTTAAGTTTGCATAGGTTTTGAGAGTGTTGCCTCGTGAGATGTTGTCACAAACATTTGTGATTGAGTCCTGTTGAAAATGGAAGGAAGAGTGGTGCATTTGGATTTCATTCTTTCAGTTTGCTTCGTCAAAGTTGTGTATGTTAAAATACATGTTGCCTTGCTTAATTCTTCCAATCTCTGATGTTGGTTTGTGTTGCTAATGACTCATCTTTATTCTGCCATGTGAGTTTTATAATTTTTTTGTTATTTCTCTAGACTTCCTTTAAGTTTGAGGGATATAATAGTGGTTTAATGTAAGTAGAAACCATGTAAATATTGTTGTTTCTTTTCACGTGGAATTCATGACCATATTGCATGAGAGGTTCTTGCATGACAGTGAGGATTGAAGGGTTTAAAGTTTTTGTCTATTTGTGACTTAAAAATGTGTGACTGTTTCCTATGTGTTCAGTTTCGTACCCTAACCTGGGTATCCAGTTTTCTCCCATTTTTTATGACTATTTTGAGTCAGCAAGGATTTACCATTACTCTACTAAGAGAGCATAATAGAGTGTTGTCTTATTTCATGACTTGTGGCTAAAGGAGGAGAGAGTTCATGGCTGCAAAAGGGAAAGGATGGCCATGTTCTTTTTGATGCCCACGATGTTTTTTTTTCCAGATTTGTGCGTAAGAAAAATCGTGGCAATGTGATTAGTTAATGAGCTTGTTTTGTCCTGTTGTGAATAAATTCTAAGTGACCGGCTGATGTTTGTAAGAAGCAGCATAAAATTTTAATTCATGTGTTTTTTTAAATTGGCAATATGAGGCACTTGTTGACTAAAGTAGTTTTAAGGGTGGCTCATACACTGGATGTATGGCCACCCCAGTGGTAAGAGCATGCGCGTATTCACCTCATGGGCTGGGGTTCGAATCCCCCTCGCCCCAGTCCTTTTGTTTTATTTTCTGAAAATCACCCTTATTTAATATATATTGTATTGTTGCTATTATATTTCACAGCACGCACATGGCTGGTCTGGTAAGGCTTTTAGGCTATAACCATCATGGCACGTGTTCAACACCCATGGAAGTCATTTCCCCTTAATTTTTATCACATGTTCACTTTGTATTTTATGGTTTATGCTTTATTTTCCAAAATTCATAACTTGATCATTGTTTATTCTTTTTTGCTCATTCTTTTTGCAAATTAATCTTTATTGTGTCTACTTTTTGAACATAAAAAGAAATTGGAAAAAATCAATATTTTTGAGGTATTTATTCGTGTTGGAAGTGGAAGACCTTTTAGGGTTTTTTTTATGAATACTCTTGACGGTTTTGATTCTTTTAATATGTTATTTTATTCATTTTGTTTAAGTAATGCCTAATGCATGTGATTCTAACCTTGTTTAAACATTGTGAGCTTGGTTTCACTTGGATATCCTGTTGTTTAATGTTTTGTTCTCATATAAATATCTTTGCAAACTTTCTGCCCATGAGAACTGTTATTCCCCCCCTCCTTCCAAAGGAAAGTCTTTCTATTGACCGCAAGGTCATAGATAGCTCATTATCCTTTTAACCTAGCCTTAGGTTTGGAGTCGCCGCACTCCAAGTAGGTGTCTTGCTGTCAGACCCTACTTTCCCGAGAACAATCCATCCCCTGTTGACCTAACCTTCGCAAGAGATAGCCATTAATCTCTTATCCTTCACCAACTTTTAAACCTTCACAATCCTTTCATAAGAGATAGCCATTAATCTCTTCTCCTAAACAATCAATCCTTACAAGTTTTGCTTTCAAGCTTTTCACCCTACTTTCCCTTGGAACCTTGACCACAGTCATGAGTGCTTCACCCCTATTGAGGGGAACTACGAATGCTCTGATTCCATTCCCGTCAGGATACGTAGGCACGAGATGCGATGTCTTGGCGAGCATACTTAGAGTACATACCCCTAGATCTTTACCTTAGCATAATACCCTTAGCAAGCGTACAATAACATAACACAAATATAAACAAGGGGTTCCTGTAGAGTACTACAGATAGGTGCTAATACCTTCCCTTAGTATAACCAACCCCCAAACCTAGATTCTCTTTTTAGGGTTTTCGTTCTTTACCATTTCCTTTGGATAAATCAAAGCTCGGTGGTGAATTTCATGTTTTGTGATGCAAGTTAATTAATAGCTTGATATCCGATTCTCACCGCAACAGTAGGTTTAAAGATTTGTTCTGAATCTTAATCTCATATTTTCTTTTAATCTAACGGTTTTAATTGATAATTTATATTCTCAAGTGAGGAAAATATTTCTATGAATAATTATACAAATAAAATTAACATCGTATAAATTTCAATCTTATAACTTTTATTTTATTTCTATATTTTTTATTTAAAAAATATTAATTTAAAATGTCAAATATATATATATATATATATATAATAGACTTTAAAAAATTACTTTTAAGTATGTGAAATAAGCGAGTTGAACCTAACAAGATAAATCTAACAAGTTGAACCGAGATATTCGTAAACTTCTAACAAGTCGAGTTTGACCTGAAAAAAAGTTCGTGATGAACTCGAACTCGAACGTGAACTCGGCCAATTTTTAACGAGTCGAGTTTGAGCTAAAAAAAGTTCGTGATGAACTCGAACTCGGCTAATTCTTAACGAACCGAACTGAGTTAAGGCGAGTTCGACTCGACTCAATTCGACTCATTTCCAACCATAGGCAAGGGGATCACTAGTGGTATGTGATTTGTGGTCACTCATGTTTATAGAGAAAGAGATATGTGTGCGGATATCCTTATTAATGAGGATTTGAAAATTATAAGATGCATATATTTCAATAATATGCCTTTAATGTTTTGTAATAGCTTAGCTAGGAATATGTTACGTTTATCTTACTTATATTTGTTACTTGATGAAAGGGTTCGCTTAACTCCCTTGTATCTCTCTTTTATATCATTGACCTTTATTAGAAAAAAAAAATAGACACTATGGTCTGATAGAAGATCAAATCATAATAGAACATTAATTGAGAGTTGAAATTTTTTCACTATAATTGACAAACAATTGTAAGAGTTGAATTATAAATTTAATGAACAATACTCTATAAAACTTTTAACATTTATACTATTTATACTCTTCTTAAAAAATATTATCTTTTGGATGTAAGTGACAAAGAAAATAATAATTTGTAATTTCAACGTTGACATTTTCTATCTTAGGCTTGTCAAGCATCAAATTTAAATAATTTATCACCTATTCGAGAGTTATGATAAAGTTTGGTTGCAAAACAACAAACCACAATTCGTTTCTTAGGCTTTGTTTGGTAATGCCATATTTCAAGCTTAAAGTTTTTTCTAGCTTATAAGCTCATATATAAAAATGAACTTGTTTTATAGTGTCATTTTCTTACAAGCTTATAGTTTTTTTTTAAGCTGGCTTATAGTTTTTTTTATAAGCTAACTCAAATAGTTTATAGCTTAATGTTTGTAATTTATCAATTTTTCTTTCAACTTGACCCCTGCTATCTTAATAAAAAAATTAAATATTAATTAAATATATCTTTTTATGTTATTTTATAATTATAAGTATGTGCAATCAGTTAATTTTACCAAAACATTAAAAATCCAATAAATTGCTTATTTAGTATGACTTATAATCTAAAATTTACATCCACAATTTAAAGATCTTTTAAAGTGATAGCATGACAATTTATATTAAAATGAATTTTAGTATAAATATTAATTATGAATTTATTGTTAAAAATTCCAAATCATTTGGTATATTAAGATATTTTTAAGTCATGTAATTTGATTTTTTTTACAATCAATATTTTTTGGGTCTAATAGTCACTAAATCAACTACTAACTGAATTAGATTAACTAGACTTTAATGATCAATTTCATATTTATTAACTTAAAGAACTCATTTGGTACTTCCTCCATAACGATTTATAAACAAAATTCAATATTTCATATTTATTAAAAAAAAATTATCTTTTTTAAATCTATTTTATGGAAAAATATAAAACAATTTCAAAATTAGTTGTTTATGAAAAGAATAGCGAGAAAACAAATTAATTTAACTTGTATTTAACTTTATTTTGGAAATGATGTATTTTTAGAATAAGTTGTTAAAGTGAAATAAAATGGATATTTTTATTTATAATTTGTAAATAAAAAAATACCATCCGATCACTATTATAAATAAATTTTATTTTTTGATTCATTTAATAATTAATATATCTACAATCCATATATATTTTGAATACATCAATTATTTAATAATTTTTTATTCATTTAATAATTAATATATCTATAATTCATATATATTTTGGATACATCAATTATTTAATAAAA
This sequence comes from Lathyrus tuberosus, assembly GCA_022829125.1. NCBI lineage: Eukaryota > Viridiplantae > Streptophyta > Magnoliopsida > Fabales > Fabaceae > Lathyrus > Lathyrus tuberosus. Next base: position 10,745,535 of record JALAZF010000179.1, read on the forward strand.
TAAAAAAGTGAAATTTATTTATAATAGTAGTTATGAAGGAAACACGCATAATAGAATATATAATAGGATAACCGTGATTCAAATCATAAAATTTATCATAACTTCTAATTCAAATCTTTATCCATAATTTAAGTTGTGGATTAGAAATTAAGATAAGAAAGTAAATAAATCATCATCACTTAATTACTATACTTTAAAAATAATTTTTTTAAATATTATATGATATAAATAAAATAATGCAAGAGATTTAATATTAAATTAATAAACTAATATTTCCAAAATAATGAAAAAAAAAATGTTTTTTTAAAATTGTTATCTTATAAATATCAACATCTTTTTTACCTAAATATATAAACATAAATAAATGTTAACACCAAGTAATGAAAAAAATTAATTTATTGAAACTAAATTATATAAACATAAAATTATTATTAAAAATTTTAAAAATAAGAATGAATATTAACTTCATTTTTTATAAAAAAATATTCTTATTGCAATTATAAATATTTCGTTTACATATAATATACATCTTATATTTATTTAAATTATCTAATATTGTTGCGCATTGGAACTAGATTCTATCATAAAGATGAATTTATTGTCTGATGTTGTGGTTCAGAGCTTCCGATACGGTAGAGAAGAGGTTTACCTGCAAGGTTAGTATTCTAACGCTCAAGTCAATAAGAAAATGAAAAGTGAAGTTTCATTGGAAAAGGATTTGAATCTTTGAGAAATGACGTGATATCCTATTCAAATAGAAGAAATGGTTAGCAATTGAATACATGTTTTGAGGCATGAGATGCATTCAATTGTCAGATTAATCAGGATGGCTAGGAATAGGATTCTACGTCTTTAGGCTTTATGGGCATCCTGGAACAATTGCCTCAAGCATTTGTCTCAGCTTTGTAGGGTAAGAGTTTGTGACATGTGACTGTCTTTGCACGACCACAAAATTCGGGGACATGGAGGTGTTTGATGGGATGTCGTCGCTCTTGGGAATAAACACATTAAATGTCTCTCTTGTAAGATGTAACGTGATGTTGGGAATGGTTGACGTGTCACCCTACTCTATTTAATCATGCTATTTTTCCTTTTCTTTAGGGCACTTGAGTGCTTTTTGAATCATTTGGGCCAAATCTCCACCATTGGTAGTGTGAAGTGATCATACGATCATCAATTCTAGAAGAGTGTATAAAAGGCTTTCATAGCGTCAATTTTCCCTTTCGATTGTTATTGTCCTATAAAAGAGAGTGTTTTGCTATCTTATTGTTCTTTTCTGGAAATACTTTTGTTCAAGCGTTGGATCAAGCTTACACGATTTCATTATTTGGTTCTAGCATTACATGTTTGATTGTTCTTTTACCTTAGTTTTAATGTTTAACTTTTTTATTTTATCTTCATTCTACTTCTTTTAGGGTTTCTGGGACAACACATATTTGATATTTCTTGCTTGCTACATTGTACATACACTCTTTTATTGTTACAACTTATTTAATCATGGTTATTGTGTCAAATTCGATCAAGAAGGATGGTACAAATATTTTCGGGAATTGGATGGATTCAAATATGTTGGAAACTGTTTCCACTTTTCTTCATGAAGACATTTTCAACCAATAGCAATTGACGTGGGTACAATGGCTGACTGAGGGGTGTTTCCCCTCAGATGAAGATAAGAGGATATGAAATCAATATGACAGGTGTGCGATCCATTTTCAAGAATGTATATTTTCTCCCATAGGTTATCGTCTCCCCTTTAATCAAATTGAAGTTGACATTCTGAATAATCTACTTATTGCCCCTTCATAATTGCATCCTAGTGAGTTGGGAATTTGTTAAAAAAGTTCAGTTCTGGTGCAAATATAAGGGGATAAAGCTGACTGTGATGTTGTTCTTTCATTTTTAAGACCCAAAATAACATAAACTACGCAAACAACTCTGATCTTCTTTCTCTGAGGCAAAGTATAAGATATTTTGAGGCTTATTCCGACATTGTGAAATACTTCAAGGATCACTTTTTCCCTGGTCACTCCTCTTAACGAGGAGGCTCAGGCGAAGATATTTTACTTAGAGTCTTATATCTTGCCCATGTGCACGAATATCTTTCACAAGTATTTGACTCAAAGGAATTACTTGACACAATTTGGAATGTACCACTACAAGGAATTGACCTGTTCTAGGAGGAATTATACTTGAAGAATTAGTTTATGGCCTTGTATCAGGAACTTTTTTATGTTGATGGAATGTTTCGTCTGATGTGGCATCCAGAAACCGGTTGAAAATATGCATACAGACCCACTGGTTAGTGGATGATAAATCAAAGAAGGAAAGGAAGAGAGTTTTTAGTGAGTGGTGTTAGATTCTTGTTTTCCCTACTTGTTTTTTGCAATATTTTCTGACGCCTCTTATGTAGACGCGATGAAGAGTGAAGACTCTATCTATAAATTATGAAAGGAGATTCAAGTTGTTGATGCTTTGGTTGGAATCCTGGTTACACCTTCTATTGGAGGGGCTTTCACCTCTGGTATGTATGTTCAGATGCCTTCTAGTCTGGTTGTCATACATATCACTCAAATTATCCCTCTTTTTACTCAAAAAAATGATTGGGCTTCCCCTGATCGAGTCGTGGTATTTGAGGTCTTTCCATCTCCATGGCAAGAAGGCGAGGAAAAAGTTGACCTCCATTCTTAAGATATAAGAGGTTGAGGTCGAGAGACCTTTTTAATAGTCTCCTCGACTTAGAACTGCGGGGAAGGGGGAATTTCTGCTCAGATGGAGTCAAACCAAGTGTTGTTATCCCGTATTGGCCCGAGGATGGATAAAGAATTTCGGTATTCAGTTTTAATGAACAATACATTTTTTTTGTCTTTTTGAGAAAATTTGGAAAAAAGAGTTGGGCGAATTTGCTTATCCTACTCATCGAACGTTAATTGTTATGGAATTCAGTGTTGCTGCTCATGGTCATGGAGAGGCTTTCATAACTTACCGTCTTCACCAAGAGAGGGAGAAACTTAAAGAATGGGCCAAAGACCTTACAATTGAGAAAAATAAGTAATTGGATGAGGTTCGAGAGGCTTATAATTCATTCCTGGCTATGGGCTCTGTTATAGAGCCTTTAGAGTATCTTAACTCTTTGGTTGAAAGGTGAAACTGCTTGTCTGGGAGGTAATTGAGAAGAATGAGGCTTTGGCTTCTATATAGGTGTCCTCTCCCAAGGTGAATGTCGCTCTAGCATAAGCAAACCAGTTCTTAGATCCTGACATGAAAAAGATAGAGAATATGAAGATGTCTTTAAAAATATTCCACTTGCTTCTAGGTATTCTCAAAGGAAGGCCAGAGGAAGGTTGAGGATGGCCTTCATGTGATCCGCATAGAGAATCTAAATCTCTCTAAAGAGATGGCCAATTCTTTTCAAGAAGCTTTTTGTATTGATACATATTCATTTGAGAGTGCCTAGAAGTAAGTGGAATATTTTTATCCTGTCGTCTCGATTTCCCCAGATCATGTTCGTCTTAATCAAGTCATTGAGAACAAGAAGATGATTTATTTGGAGGACTAGTGTGTCCTTTTTTCCCAGTGTACCTATGTCTGACATATGTGTAGCTTTGACGTTCTTGTCATTTAATGTATATACACTTCAATTCCTTATTTATTCATATGCTACCCAATTTGTGGCGTTGTTTCTGTTCCCAAGTTTATTTCTCGGGGACTCATCTTTCTCTCAAAGTTTATTGGACGTCTATGAGGACCCTATCCAGCCAAGGTATGATACCCCTGACCATATCCCTAATTAAAAACATGGTTTGAGGTCAAATTATTGGCAGAATCATCACGGCCCCTGGAATGGCTAGCTACCGAGAGCAGGGTGAGCCGATTATTTGTCATTTTTAGCTTGATTTATTTGTGTATGCATTGGTTATCATGGGGATTTTTATTCCTTAAGTCATGCGTTTGTGGCATTTAAGACAACACCCCTAAGTATTTGTTATGGGGCTTTGATCTCTCTAGCCGTACCCCGAACTCCTTTACCTTTCATAATCACCAAAGAGAAAGATAGTTTAGTGAAAAAGTCCTTCTTTCTTTAATCAAACGATAATAATACATTATGATAATTTTGTTTTACCAAAAGAATTTGAATTTAACATGACCAAGTGGCCATTCCACCTCTTGTTGGCCACGAGTTTCTTGGCAGTTGCTCTCGGCTTTATCTGGATAAACTATTTTTGCCTATTTAACCAAGACGATGTGTTTTACTCGTAGGGGGTCGGATAGCCTAATCAAAGAGGCCACATTGATTTTCATAGCTTTGCCCCTCGCCTTCCTTCTGTTCTTGTTGCAGGGTCTTGTAAATTCTATTTTCTCCAAAAAGGTCAACACTTATCATCACCGGCTCATCATGCATGTTGTGGCACTTCAGCTTAAGATGGACCTTGGAAGCCACTGCGTCCAACATTGTTGTGAAGGGATGATCAAGGATGCACTTTTAAACACTTCTACAAGGGACTACCAGGATTTGAGAATCCATAATCTTGGTATCCCTCCCTTATTCTAAGGTGACCATCAGTTTGATGCATCTTCCAGGACGGGTTATAGTGCGTTAAAAGCTTGCAGGTCATATCCTTCGTAGGACCACAAATTTTCCTTCTCCCCATCTTCTCGAATATATCCAAGTATATGATGTCACAGGAGTTTCCGCCATCAATTAGAACTATGGAGACGTCGAAGTTGGCAAAAGTGGCCATTATCACCAAAAGAAATTTTTCATTAAAAATTTCCCTAATATTTCTGATATCATAGAATATGAGAATCAGCCTTTCTAGACTCGCAACTAAAGTGTTTCCTTCCTTCTTGCTAGTGACCATCAACTCAACAATCGTTCTCTGTTGGACAAGTGACTTCAAGCACAAGAGAGGGATGAATTGTGGTATTCAAAATTCATGATTTATTTTAACCTTTCTCGATTAAGATCGTATTGGTAAATTTTTAAATGAGTAATTGCAATGGAAATAAAATACTGAAATTAAATTGCAGAAAATAAAAGAGAAGGGTTAGAAAGACTACATTAGAGATTTATACAGGTTTGGTCGAACGTAGTCTTAGTCTTGTCCCCAAGATGTCTTTTAAGAGTTTTACTATAAACTTTGAGCTTTTGAAGGTTATGCCTACGAACCTTTAATGCAATTAGATCTTGAGATTTTAACGGGCTTATCCCCAACAAAATGACAGCTTTTAACCCAGACTAAATATTGAACCGATTAGAGATTTATGGCTGATCGTAATAACCAAAACAAAGATTTTTTCGGAAAAGCTTAATAAACCAAGAACATAGATTTTTTAAAGGTTTATCTCAAGAACCAAACTCAATCTCTTAAAGGTATCACACCCTTAAGAATATAAATGACCAGCACGATGACTTACAAAAATATCTTCCTTACAAGTGATGTTTCACTTACCAGTACTAAGACAATTCAAAGTGAAAAAATAAATATTTTTCTGAAGATAGAAAGATAAAAGATAGATGAAAACGTTGGAAATTGACAGAGTTTGAATTAAGGGCGAGCCTCTCTTATATAGTAGTTGGAAAAACCAAGAAAGAAATAATCCATGGGCCGAATTGATTATCTAATCAATCGATTGGCTAGCCCAAATAGGAAGGTTTGGATATATAGTCGTTAGAAGTCATTAATGTGTTGTCCTCATAGATTTTGTAATCAATTGGATTCTTTTTAATCAATTAACTTAGTGTTCCAATTGATTGGCTAATAAAAAAAGTTTTGTCAATTGATTAGCATATTTTTTCCAATTGATTAGATTGTTAAAAATTTATTTGGATAGTTTTTTAATCACTTGGTTCTGGCTTAGAAAATCATTTTCAAGGTAGAAAAATATTTTGAAGTGTGTGAGTTGCCTTAGTACTCTTAAGCTACTACCTTACTTTTACAATACCCGATTCACTCAGATAGACGAACAAACATGATTTAGCGAGCTTTCACACCTTTATCAGAGTAGCTTCAAGACTTTGCTAGATAGTATTTGATTGTATAAGCACTTGATCTTGAGTTCTCTTATTATGCTTTGGTTATCATCAGGATTGAGGGTTGTTGCCTTGCGTTGTCGTCATCAAAACTCCAGATGTTATTCTTTGTAACTTGCAGGTACATAGATCCCCATGCTCTTCCACTTGCCATCGGGGAGCCTCTCATTATGGAAGCGATGTACTGACGTTTCGCTTTATTTCCTTCGTCTTCTCCACCTCTCACTTATTTGTGTTTACTCCTGACCACAACCTCACAGGTTTTCTTGGGAGATCCTTCCCTTTGGGAGAGTCTTCTCCTGTACCTATCTACCTCCACCAGCCATAAGATTTTCTTTGTAGTTGATGCAGAGTTGCACCATACTTAATAAATCCTTCATTTCATGAGACTTTTTAGGCCTTAAATTTTCCCAAAACGCATAGTTCGATCTGAGGCCCTTCTCAAAGATCCAGCACTTCAAACTTTCATCCGAGTCGCCAACACAAATTATATTTTATTCGTCAATTTTTTTTTTTGAAAAGTATTTAAAATTATTTAATTAAATTTAAATTTTTTTGTATATTTTATTTATTTTAAAAAGTAATATATTAAAATTAATTTTATGAAAATATAACTGATTTTTTACATTGATGAATTTGTAATTTAAACATAATATATATTGTATTATATTAATATTAAATTTATATCAAATATAAAAAATAATACTACTGTTTTTTTAATAGGTGTGCACTAAAACATGATAATACTAATTTATCATATGAATATCCTTATTCAATTCTTTATCTTATTTCAATCATGAGCATGAAACAAACACTAAATATTCTATACACAGCAAAATTTTCATACTTAATTAAAAGTTTTAGTTTATTTTGGTGATTCCATGTTTCATTTTCTCCAGTCTCTTCAACGAGTGTGCATGATCAACAATATCAAAAGCTAGAACAGTATCAAAAGAAACTAAGTCTAACCTTAAGTTATTAATTTTTGAATTAACAAACAAAAGGTAGAGCAATTTGAAGAAGATAATATAAAATAAATATGTAAAGCTCCAATCTCACCCCTTTTTTCAGGTGAAAAAGCATTCCAACATCGTAAAGCAAAATTAAACGACATTTCTTTTCTATTTAAAAATATATATATAAAAAAAATGAAAAAGCTAAAAAAATGCACAATTTTACAGATTGTTCGAATTAAATTATACTCCTTAGTCAACATCCTTTGACGCCGACACAGACAACGGAGAACTGGAATTTCTGCAAAACGCAGAACTTCCACCGTTGTCGCTTTCACTCTTCACCACAAAGTGCCCCAACTGATCCACATTGTTAACCAAATTCTCTTCACAAAGAAACTCATAGCTGAAAATCTTCTCCACCTCTCTCCCAAAATCATGGACGAAAACATGAGTTTTTCCCACTTTCTTACTCCGAGCTAACACCCCCGCCGTGAAAATCGCCGACATTCTCCCCGGAGCCGCCGGGAAATACCCTCTTGGCCCATCCACGAGAATCACATCCCAAGAGATTTGGTAAATATGGTTCGGCAAATCGTTGATTCCGAGTTTGCACTCCGAGAACAAGAGATTCTGCACGGGTTTACACTCTCGTTTGGATTCTTGTCTCGCCTGAGAAAGAAGCTTAGGGTAGTCACTAACTTTAGTTGTGAACTGAACATCATAAGCTTCGATTCCGGGGTTGGATTGCTCGAATTTCGAGATCATGTATTCGTTTTCATCAACGAAAACTGTGCGACCGTTGTGGTTCAGTGCAGACCAGAGGAGTGACTCGTGGGTTAGACCGAAAATGAGGAAGTTTGGGTTTGGTGTGAGATGAAGAGTTGTTGCTATGGAGTTGATTTCTGCGAAGGACATGGATTTGGTGGTGGAGTTTGAGAGGGAAGCATAGTGGAGGAGGGCTTTGGTTACGGAGAGTGGGAGAGGGGAGGAGGATGGGGACGCGGCGGAGTTGGCGGCGGAGGTGGAGATGGTTGTGATGAGAGAGAGAATCAAGAGTGTGGTGAAGAAAGTGATGAGGAAGAAGGAGAGGCAGAGGCGGTGAGAGAGAAAGGATGGTGTTGGGGGTTGTTTGTGAAGAGAAGGGTGGAGGAGGATAAGTTTGGTATTTGAATTGTTCTTCATTTTTGTTTTAGAGAGAGAGAGAGAGAGGGAGAGAGAGGTGTTATAACTGTGTGTGCTGTGGGTGAGTGTACATTAATGATGAAAATTTGAGGGTAGTTTGTAGGAGTATTGTAGGAGTAATAGTGTTCCGGCTAATAAGGGAATGGGGCCGGAGGTAGAGAGAGAGAGAGAGAGGAATCGCGGAGGAGATTGAGAAGGGGTCATGTCTCCAGGCAGAGGTCTTGGCTATTGTAAATACCGGGGACCACGTCTGTGGGTCCATTCAAGATGCTACACGTATACAAAATCTGCATCCAATACTAAGTTTAATTTTATACTAAAAAATAAACTTACATTATTGTACTAACTATTCTTTTTCAAAGTTTAAAAAAATCTCCAACAAGGTATTTATTACCCTCCAACAATTTAAAAAAAGAAAACTTAAAAAAAAAAAATCATTAAATACTCTATATTCTAAATCAGTTTAAGCAGATTCATGTATTTATGAACCCATTAGCAAACCAACTAGGAATTCCACATTGTTATTATTTAGTAAATTGATAAAATAATAATTAAATATGAAATCATTATTACAATTAATTTCTTTAAATAAAAAAATAGTAGTTTATTTTTAAAAAATATATTAGAGTTATTTTTTAAAACTTTTTTTAAACCTCAAAAATGGATAAAGAAAAAAGAGAGATACAAGAGAGAGAAGGTGTACAAGAGACCACCTTCAAGGTCAAGAGAAACAAAAATGAGACATACCAAGCCTATTTGAATTTTTAACACATTTTTCTCTAATGAAAAGAGGAGAGGAGAAAGAGTTAAGAGGGTCTCTTTGCCTAATCCATTTTAACACATTTTTAGTAGTCATTCTTACCATTAATTAAAATAGAAATCCTTGTAGAATGAAGAATAACATCAATCCACTTGCAAAACTTGTCATTGAAACCAAAAGTTGCTAATACATTCAAGAGAAAGTTCCGATCCAAATTATCAAAGGGTTTGACAATATTAACCTTTAAAACCAGACTACCGATTTGTTATGCAAAAGGTTAATTGCCTATATGAAATTAGACTAATAAAGTCCTTAATTTGTTTACATCTTATGAGACCTCTTTGCTCATTGGAGATTATGGAATGCATCATATGAGCTAATTTGTCAGCAAAGATTTTAGAAATTATCTTACGTTTGAAATTCGCCAAAACAATGGGCCTGAATTGATTGAAACATCTCTAGTAAGGGTTTTGGGAATCAGGACAACAATTTTAGCATTGAAGTTGGAAGCATCCAACTAGTGATAAAGAATCGAAGAAGAACACTAATCACATAATCTTTGATAATGTTCCAATAAGTTTGGAAAAAGAAAGCACTGAATCCAACATTGTTTGGAGAGAAACATGCATGGGTTATTTCAGAAGCAGAAGGAGACATTTTGAGCATGTTGATAGTAGTCTCGGAGATCAAATTAGGAATGGTTTGCTTTATAAGATCATTATGGGTCACATTGTTGCAAGAACTAAAAAGACTAGTGAAATGATTCACTAAAATTATGGCAATATTAGGGGGATTTGTCACAAAAAAATTCTCATGTCTGATGGAAGTGATGAGTTTGAGACATTCTTGATATCGGCAATTATGTGGAAATAAGTGGTGTTCATATCACCCACAATGTTCCATTTGACCCTGGGTTTCTTCTGCCAAAATATCTCTTCCATGTTCAAAGCCTTGTCCAGTTGGATTTGAACATGTCTTTTTTGATTTGATAAATCATTAGTGTGAGCTATGCCATTAATTTGAGCATGGACATTGTTAAGAGCCACCTTACACGAATTGACCTGATCATGGACATTTCCAAAAATATTTTTATTACAAATATTTAACTGAGCCTTTAGGAGATTAAGTTTTTGGTTTAAGATGAACATATGACACCCAGAGATATCACAACACCAAACATATTCGATAACATAGCAAGTGACTCCAAACATAAAAGTGGGTGTGAATTGTGTATGTTGAAAAATAATATTTAATTATAAAAAATTTGACTTATAAAATATTTAAATCAAAGTTATAAATTAAATAAAGAATAGAGTCTATTCTTTAAAAGAGTGAAAATGGAAGAGGTGGAGAGATGAAAATGCATTGAAAAAAAATAAAGAACTAAAATATAAATAGATAAGGGAAGAGAGAAATGCACTATCAATTTATACACGTTCGACCTAATCACTTGGCCTATTCTTGCCTCCAAGAATTTATTCTTAATAGTTTCCACTATATCAGCTGTGAGCTTTTTTATGGGTTATGCACATGACCTTCTTACAACCAAACAAGAGATTTTGAGCAGACTCTAATCCATAAACTACACAAGAGATTTTACACATGGATAATCTTAGAACCAAAAAGAGTTTTTACACCAAGTTGAACTCAAGAACCAAACAAAGTTTTTGACAGTTAAACTCAATAACCATATCACAGCTTTTAACAGACTTAACTTATGAACCAAAATGAACGATTGCATGGTTCGAACTCGTGACCCTTAGATGAAATGGCGCATGGCTTGCCAGCCGAACCAATGCATTGATTATGCATAAATTTGAATGCTAAGCATTATAACCTTTCATTGTTCAGATGCAGAATTTATTCAAAAGGGTGTTTCTTTTCATCAAATGTCATGAACTTTTCTATAAATAGAAATACTTGAAAAGTAAAAAGGACACGAAAATAGAAATATTCACATCAATTTTTCATCATTTCAATTATTCTAAAATCATCTCTTACTTCATTAATGCATGAGTGAAGTATAGGAAATAATTTTCTGTAAACTATTATCAAAAGATAAGCTTAGTGTGTTTATGCAATTCACATTAAGGTATTCAAAGTATCATGAAGGGAATTTGTCGTTAATCCTTATTGCATCCAAAATATAATAATTGGTAGGGGCAAATTGAACCTAAAGGTTAGTGTGAAATTCACACGCTTTGAATTTTCAAGTGCAATCTTCATCAACACCTTCTTTGTTCAAGTGCTGCTACATATTTCCAACAACCAAAATATCCAACAGTCTCAAGAACTAAACATATTTTTAACTAATTTAGCTCAAGAACCAAACAACGACATCTTTCAAAGATATTAGAAGAGACAAATCCTCTTGAGAAACTTACGAAATTCCCACAACATTAGAATAACAAAGGCCTCATTGATATTTTTCACTCTCAATTCATTAAGGCAATTTCGTGAAAAAGAGAGAAATGAAATACATAGATTAGAAAATGAGAACATATTATGAAAAATACGTTTTCTGGTTTATTTTGAAATGAGGAGAAGCCCTCTAAGAGGAAATTTTGGCTCAAAGGGGAACGGATTCACGAGCCTTTAAATCATCTGATCGATTAAGCCATTGGGTTAACCGATTGAAAGTTTCAAAATTAGGATAACCCTAATTCCAAAAAGGAAACTCTATAATGACTATGTGTCTTAATTGATTAAGAAAATTCTTAATTGATTAAGAAACCTTTTGCCTTGCTCTAATCAATTGAGTAAAGTCCTTAATCAATTAGGCAGTGTACAAATACTTCCATAGCGATTAGGAACACCCACTACTATGGGAAACACCTTTAATCTCAATTGGATATGACGAAGGATGTCATTAAAAGTGCACCATTTTACCTCTTAGTTGAAATTCTATCAACGAGAAAGGTGTAATCGTCATGAGTTCGATCCCCAGTGATAAATTTTTAGAATTTTTAAATGGAGAAAAACACATTTACCCTCAGTTTTGTCATTTAACCGATGTGTAATATACAATTGAGTTTATTATATCTAATATTGATTCCTAATTCACCAAACCCTAAATAAACATATAACCTTTCAAATTGGTTTACAAAATAAGTATATGACAAATTATGTTTTATTTGAAGAACAACTTACACTAATCAATGATTTTCGAGCATCTTGTAACTCATTATTCACCTTCCGTTCTTTAATGGTTAGAATTTAGTTCAATGTTTCAAGTTCTTAATTCAATACTTCCTTATCTACTAATTCATTCTTCAAAGCATAAAGATTCATGATTGAACTCCAACTAGTTCATTTCCAAGATCATATCAAGATTCCCCAACGGCAAGAAAATAAAATCAATACCAAAATCCCTATCAAATATTGACAAAGGACAATTCAAACAGACTAGAGAAGTAGTCACTGATTCCTTAGCCAGAGTTTCGATAACCATTCCTCCCTTCATAGTAGACATAACAAGGCCTAGCCTTTTCACACAATCAGCTGAAATAAAAGAATGAGTATCACCAGTATCAATAAGAGCAATCAAATGCATATTATTAATGTAACATATACCTCTGATCAACCTGTCATCACTGGAAATCTGAGTCCCCGACAGAGCAAACACTTTTCCTTTAGTTGAAGCTTGCTTTGGCTTCTAGCAATGAATACTGATATGTCCTGGTTCCCTAGATTTGTAGCAAATCACCACATTGTTCTTGCAATCAGCAACCGGATGTTCTGTCTTCCCACACCGGTAACACTTCTTTACATCACTCTTGCATTCACTAACACGATGACCGATCTCACCACATCTATAACACTTAAGAGGAGTAGGAGCACCTCCCCCACTTGGCCTCTTACCATCAGGAACCCTCTATTTACCCTTATCACCTGGAGCACTATATGGCTTCCCACGGTTCACATTTTGCTTTCCTCTCAAGTCTCACTCAGACTCTTATAATGAGCTGAACAAGCTTTACTGTCCTCCTCAAAAATTCTACAGTTGTTCACCAACTTTGAAAACCTCCGAATCTGTTGGTATCCAATAGCCTGCTTAATCTCAGGACGCAAGCCATTCTCAAACTTGATACAGTTCGAGAACTCAGCAGTTGCCTCACTGTAATGAGGGTAGAACATAGCAAGTTCCACAAATCTGATAGCATACTCAGTAACAGTTAAATTACCCTGCTTCAGCTCCAGAAAATCAATCTCCTTCTTCACATGAACATCTTCCAGAAAATACTTCCTTTGGAACTCCTTATGGAACGCAAGCCACATAACATCTTCATCTGAAGTCTCCAACACATGATGAGTGTTGATCCACCAATCATCAGCCTCCTCACCTAGCATATGAGTACCAAACTGTACCTTCTGCGCCTCAGAGCAATCCATCACACGAAAGATCCTTTCAATCTCTTTGAATCAATCTTTTGCTCCATCAGGATCATACCTACCCTCTTCATTAGGCTGATTCTAAACAGCCTGAGAACACACTGTAGAGCAGCAACAATCGCAGCATCGTTTCTTCCAGCCATTTCTATTTTTCCACCAATAATAGCAACAATGGTTAAAAGACAACATCGACAGTATTTAATTGTCACACCACACCGACTCAACAACTTGGCCGGACATACCGACCAGACTTTGATATCACTAATGTAACATCCTAAATAACCCCCCGCGTAATTTATAATAATTATCAGAGTAATTTTAAAACATAAACATTTAGGATGTCACATTTCACCAGACACTTGCTCATACTTCATGATATGTACCACATATGCTTTTTTTAAAAATTGTTAATAATAATACCAATAAAACATGTTTCAAAAATCAACACATATGGCGGCGGAAACATCAACAACTTGACAATTTAATGATTCAACATCAACATGTTTTAAATTAAACATAATCAACAAAATCTTATGAAATATCCAAATTGTCTCCAACAAACATAAATGACATAAAAGCGTTTCATTCCCCGGTGTTACACATCAGAGCAGACGATGACACTAGAAAATAAAAGGAAGACTCCATCTTTCACTCACATCAACGTCTCTATTGCGGGTTATCTGCACGATGCCCATGTAAAGGAAACATTCAAATAGAAGGGGTGAAATATTATAATTATATAAAGGAAAGCATGATAATAAGTAAGCAACAGATTATTACATGCACATCACCCATTCCACAACACATATCCCCACAATCAACATAACAACCATCCAAACATAATAACACAACCAATATGTAATGCAATGAGACTCACAACTCGACTCAATGCATGTGGTACCAATACGTGAATACTCAGGTTCACCGCTCCGATCCTCACCTACTAGGATTAAAGCTCACCAATTCGTTACCATCACCACTGATAACGCTTCATTGATTCCATCTCCCCCGAAATCAGCTACTCGCACCCAATCCCCACCTCCTGGGATTGAGGCTCACCAAATAAGGACCATTTGTCCAATAACATGAATGCATGCAACATATTATACATGCAACAACAACACCAAGCATAATGACCAACACCTCCATAGTCAATGTACTCCGCCAATACTGGCCACCATGCACCAACACATGCTACAACAGTTCAACAACAACAACAAAGCAATATAGCAACCAACAAAAATGCATTCATAATTATGTCACACCACAACATAAGCGTTACTATGCATTTAACACCAAAACATAACAAATTATTCAATTTATGGTACATAAACCATTTTTAGAATAAAGTTCGTCACGTCAGCTTTATGATGCTTCGAACGACATCCGAATCGGACACCCGGAACTCAAGATATGATTTTTAGAAGTTTTCCAAAAATTGATTCCAGTGTAACCGGTTACACCATATGCAGTAACTGGTTACACCCTTGTAACCGCGCCACTGCCACACAATTTCCCCTCAGTATAATCGGTTACGATAAACAAGGTAACCAGTTACACCCTCACAATTTTGCCCAAATACACATTTTCAAAGTAGTGTAACCGGTTACTCAAATCTTGGTAATCGATTACACATTTAGCAGAAGCACTTTTCTGCTTTTTTTCAAAACGAAAATCACGTTTCCCTTCATCTAAAGACCCCATTTTTCATACAACACGTAAATTACATAATTTTACACAAAAATCACTTTTTATAAAAGTCACAAAACCCAAAATTTCCCCAAAAAGCTCATATCTTCGAGTTTCGGCTCTGACTCGCAACAATCCACAACAACACACATACAACATCATGCCATCAACAATTCCATCAAATGCATGACTCTAACAACAACATTACACAATTCACCATTAATTCATCAATCACAACATCATCATACAACATTCTAACACATATGAATCATCAAAGCAACATACAATTGCATGATCCACACCAATTAATCCAACATCAACATACATTATGTTCATACAATTCCCCGTCATCTAATCTCAATCAAACTCTTCAACAAACCAGAATTTTACAATGGCAATATTGATTATAGCATAGAGAGAAAAAAATACAAATCAAGCATAGACATAATCTACCCACCATCATCATCATACCAACCCTTAGATAATAAGAACCTCACCCTTACCTTAGAATTCTTACAAAACTTTATTTTACGTCTAGAAATGAGAATTCTTCCTAGCTACTCCTTCCTTGCCCTAGCCCTTTTCTTTCTCTTTTCTCCAAACTTTCACGTTCTGACAACTTATACCCCTCAACTTCCTCTTTACTATTATTATTATTATTATATTATTATTATTATTATTATTATTATTATTATTATTATTATTAATACCAACTAATTAAAATAATAACAATAATATTAATAATACTAAATATTTAATCTAAATAATATTTAACTTATATTTTTTAAATATATAATTACTAACTAATATAATCTAACTAGTTTTACTCACTACACCACCAATCTTTACTCTATTGCTCACTCACTCCAACACCTTAAAGTCTACTCTTAAGGCCATTACCCCACACCAAGGGTAACTCAAAAACATCAAACACCAATCAACACATACAAATGCACAACATCACATAATTAAATTACGAAAATATTTTAAAATAATCGGGGTGTTACAATCTTGATAGATCATCTTGTTTAATGCCTCTTCTTGACAGATAAAGACTTCACATCTTAAGATGATCATCAAAACCATTGTGAACATCTGAGTGCTGCAAATAGTTGTACTTACAAGCACATAGATCCACATTCTTCCTCTTTTTGACATTGACAACGCATCTCTCAGAGAGTTGGAACAAAGAGAGACACATAGATAAATGGTTGGAGTGGGCAAACCCTCCCTAAAAAATACAGAGAGTATACCCTACACCCTCTAAAAGTATGCTTCTCTCCCTTTGGCATTATAAAAAAGGTGGAAATAATAAACAGATAAGTAACAAGGAGAGAAAACATATTCAAGCACATAGATCAAGAATTTCAAATAAGGAGAATATAAAACTTATTAATTTGAATGAAATAGATCCAAACTATAATAAAGCAGGAAATTGCTAGAAATAAACACACTAAAAGCAAGAAAAAAAAGAATAAAGACAAATACTAATAGTTATTATCCTCATAATAATAATAATAATTATTATTATTGGATATTCCATTTCCCAATGCATGTTTATTGATGAACACAATGTCTTTGGTCAATCTTTGAACAACCTGAGTAGTCTCTTGGAAGATTGCTAGAAGGGTAGCAAACATTCCTTCAGTAGACGGTCCTTGACGACCTTAGTTATCATCTACTTCCATTGGAATATTCTATAAGACCTTATCACAAACACGATCTTTGCTCAAGCTTAAAGATTTTGAATTAATCTGCTCAGAGGCTGAACTTAAGGTTTCATTATCCAAATTGATCTCAGCTTTAATCAGGAACTTAGGAATCAAACTTCCTTAAAGTAACCCTGTTGAGTTTCTCTTTTGGCACTTGAACATGTAGAGAATCATTTCTTAAGTCCAATGGACATGAAAATTGTAAGTTAGCAACCATATAACTACAAAATCTTCTTTTAGGAGCTCATTGCAGTTTCCCTTATTGGAAGTAGCACACAGGTTACAACGTGAAACACGACATGACAACTTTCTTTCATGAAGTTTGTGTTGAAAGGAAGTTTCTTACAACAGAGTGATCGAAATTGAGAAAGTCACCAGGAGCATTGACATTGTAGGTTTTTCCATAAGCATTAATTTTACACATAACCCAAAATTCCTCCATGGTGAAATTAATCTCGGTTTCTCAATTTTTTTATATAATAGACATGTCTTCAAACGTGAGGTTTGCGTATAATATTTGGACAAGTCTTGGATACAACAATTCTTGTTTTACAACGAAGAATTCTTTAAGTAGACCTTGAAAAATATTCTTATAAGGAGATAAATCTTTGAGAAACTTCTCATTCAAGTAAGAAGGACCTAAGCACGTGACATGATCACACTGATTATCCCTAGAGTGTTGATCCAATGCACCAAGATTGAGTAATTTCTTTGAGTCATTGACCCTTTTAGAATGAGATGAGCGCCTCTTTGGCTTTGGGGCAAACTCCTTCCACGCCCATTTTCTTTTATTTACTGCGTTTTTATTTTATTTTTTTGATTGCCTTTGATTTATTGGGTGGGCCTAGCCCACTTCTCTCCTTTTGCTTTATTCATCACACCTTTAATTGCATGCATCCCTTTCCTTTATTGTTTTATTTTATCTTATTTTATTTCTATTATTTGATTTATAAAATCACTTAATAAATAAAATAAACATTTTTAAAAAAAAACCCTTGATCAACATCAAGCTTTTTCAAAATCAAATTCAAAATCTTTTCATTACCAAAATCAAACCATTTTTTAAAAACAACACAAACTAAAACGCTTTATTGATATCTAGTCCTTTTAAAACTTAACCGTTTCGGAAAAAAATTCGCAATAATGTTAGATGTCAATCATGATATATTTTTGTATGAATTATTTGGCATTTTCCATGACTTTTCCATGTGGAATATGTTGATTTTAGTGTGGAATGTGGTTGTTGTACATTATTTGAAATATACTTGTGGTGCTTGTAATGTGTGTGCTAATGTGCAGAAATAGGAGTGAAGAGATCAAAGTTTGAAGACACAAAGAAATAGTGCAAGCTGCCAAAGAATTGAAATCAACAATAGCATTCGCTAGGCGAGTGTTGGCGAAGATGCCAGCGAAGGTTCGCCTAGCGAACGTTAGCGAAGATGCCAGCGAGGGGGTGACAGAAAGTATGCAAAAACTTACAGTAGGAAAACTGGGTAAATTCGCTGGGTGAGGAAACCAGCGAATGCTCGCTGTCATGTTCGCGAGGCGAAGGTGCCAGCGAGGGGGTGGCAGAAACTTCCACTTTTGAAAACACCCAAACTTCGCTGGGGCGAGTGAGGTAGCGAAGCTTCGCGTCGCGAGTGAAATGGTTTGCCTAGCGAACCCGCGATAATTCCATTGGGCGGTTTAAGTCTGAGGCACTTAAATGTGCCATGTTTTTAGTCATTCGCTAGGCGAATGAATCCTTCGCTAGACGAAGGGTGCTGTGAGTAAAGTGTATAAATAGATTTTTTTACTTTTTGTAATGGGATCTTTTGCTCATTTTCCATCAGAACTAATAGTTTATAGTATTTTGTTCATCAAAGAGTGTATTTTCGATTGGAGAAGCTGAAGTCGCATCCATTCTCGATTAATCGTCGTGGATGCTTATTCATCTCCTCTCTTTACTTGTCATTCAAGCTACCATGAGAAGTGGTAGCTAAACACTCAATGTTGAGGTTAGATGTAGTTGATTCTGTTTTTATGTATTGCTTTTGATCTATTGTATATGAACAAAGTCTTTGATCAATATAGATGAAGTTGTTTTCTCTTAATGCTTTATGTTTGATTTGTTTTACTCTAGACATAGATTCCACAAATCTTGACCTAACAATTTCATCTCTCAAAAACCAAACTCTAGACATAGATTTAGGATTTGCTATTCGCATTGTATTGATCTTAATGATCGTTGCTTAGATTGTTAGCGTGAGACATCATCTAACGGTCTAAACAACGGTACTCACGATTTTGCTTTAGACATAAACGTAGTCGGGAGGATACACGGTTGTATTGGTCGGAAACCGAGTTCATATGCTTGATTAATCGTTTATACATGGAAAGGATTAGTGAAACCTAACCTTAACATGCTTTTATAAAACCGTTTACAAAAATCTTTGTCATAACTTAATCTTTGCTACAAGTGAATGATAACACCAATTGAAACTTTTGAAACTATTAACTTAGAATATCGCAACTATTGAACGGCAGGCATCAAATATCCGACAATCCCTGTGGATACGATAACAAAAACCCACACTATTACTCTTCTAACAAAATGGCGCCGTTGCTGGGGATTGTTAGTTGATATTGCAAGTATTGCGATAGTTGAGTTATTGTAAGCTGTTACCACTTTATCTTGAACTTGTTAATCTGTTTGTTTAGTGTGCAGACTTAGTTTATGCGAGGGAAACTACCGGCGGACCAACTTCTTTTCGATCCTGAGATTGAAAGAACCGCTCGTAGAATCAATAGCCGAACTAGAAGAAGGAGGCAGCTAGCGAAACAGAGGCGAGAACAAGAGGAAAGTACTCCTACACCACCACCATTTCCACAAATACTTCCAGTTATGGAGGAAGATCCACCACCACCACCACCACCTGCTTCTAGGCCATGTACAAATAGTCCGAGGCACAATGCTCAGTTCGCCCGTCATGCACACAATGGTCGTCATGCTGAGATGAAGACCGGAATTCTCCAACTGTTATACCAAAGTCCATTTACGGGTATGGATCATGAAGATCCTTTCACCCATTTGACAAAATTCTATGAAATCGCTGGAGCGACGGGTGCACCGGAAGCAGAAGAGGAGTCTCTGTTCAAGAGACTATTCCCGCATTCCCTCATTGGGAAGGCCAAGGAATGGTACCTTGATCAGTCAACTGCCATAATGACTGATTGGAATGCTTTGGAAGAAAAATTTTTGGAAAGATTTTTTCCGCACACTCGGTTTATGGAAGCAAAGACCGCCATTGCGGTATTCACACAAGGAGCTAATGAATCTCTCAATGAAGCTTGGGAGAGGTTCAAATCAATGTTACGAAAGTGCAAAGGCCATGGTTTTGATGAATTGTCACAAATTCATATATTCAGAAATGGGCTGCAACTCGTTCACAAAACCTTGTTGGATGCCACCGCCGGTGGATCTTTGTTGAGCAAAACTGCAGCAGAAGCCACAACTATCATCGATAAAATGGCCTTGAACGATCATCAAGGTAGTCACAACCGTGGACCTGCTCAACGAACTCCGGGAGTGTTGGAATTAGGAACAAGCGATGCTATCCTTGCGCAGAACAAATTGTTATCACAACAGGTTGAGTTGTTAACGAAGCAAATGTCTAAGCTGCCGCAACAATTCAAGGAGATGCATGAATCTTCAAGTAAAAATGTGTTAGTGTGTGAGTTATGCAGAGGTGACCATTTGACCGGTTATTGTCCTCCCGTTGAGGAGGAAGCAAATTATGCGGGAAATCAAGGTTACCAACCCCGACCTCCGTATCAACAAGCCAACCAAGGTTACCAACAAAGGCCTAACCAAGGTTATCAACAACAATGGAGACCGCAAGAAGCCGGACCATCAAACCGTCAACAATATCAAAACTACACTCAACCTCCGCAAGCTCCCGTTGGAAATACAAAGATGGAAGACACTCTTACACAATTTATGCAAATGGCAATCTCAAACCAAAAGAACACAGATGCCGCCATAAGGAATCTGGAAACACAAGTCGGGCAATTATCAAAACAATTGGCCGATCAACAAAAAGGGCCCTTTACGGCAAATACGCTTCCGAATCCGAAGGATTGTAAAGCAATTCTCACAAGAAGTGGAAGAGAGATTGACATGGGTGTAGGTAAAAAGAGAGTGGAGGAGGAGGTTGTAGTTGAAAAAGAAAAAGATAGTGAGGAAATTGAAGTAGAAAAAAATGTTGAGGGTGTGTTAGTTGAAAATGAGATAGAAAAAAATGAGAAAGAAAAAGAAGAGAATGAGAAAAAAATAGAGAGTGAAGAAAGAGTGAAGAGAACCAAGAAGGGAAAGGAGCCGATGAAGAATAGTCCAATTCAACATCTACCATATCCGCATGCTCCTACAAAGAAAGATAGTGCGAGACACTATTCTCGGTTTATGGATATCTTCAAGCAATTACAAATAAATATTCCATTTTTCGAGGCTTTGGAGCAAATGCCTAAATATGCAAAATTCATGAAGGATATCCTCACGAAGAAGAAAAGGTATACTGATCAGGAGACGATTATGGTAGATGTGAGCTGTAGTGCCATCATTCAACGGACTCTCCCGAGAAAAGAATGTGATCTGGGACGAGTTACATTGCCGGTTACGATAGGAAACATGTATGTAGGCAATGGGTTGATTGATTTGGGTTCTAGCATCAACTTGATACCATTGTCGATTGTGAAACGGCTAGGCCACATGGAATTAAGGTCCACGGAAATGACGTTGCAACTCGCCGATAAATCCACTACCCGTCCGCACGGTGTAGCGGAAGACGTGTTGGTCAAAGTGGACAAATTTTTGTTTCCGATCGACTTTGTTGTAATTGAAATGGAGGAGGATGAGGATGCGCCTTTGATTCTTGGAAGGCCTTTCATGAAAACTGCCCGAATGGCAATTGACATGGACGATGGTCTCATGAAAGTGAGAGTCTAAGATGAAGAGGTGTGTTTCAATCTTTACGATGCCATGAAGCACAAGAAAGATAGGGGTGATTGTTTCCGAATCGATGCAACGGAGGAAGCGAGTTTGGAAGTTACAAAGCAAATTCATATCATGGATCCTTTTCAAAGAGCTTTGGATGAATCCTTGGAAATATTCTCGGTTGAAGAAGAGCAAGCTCTTGAAGAGTGTTTGTTGGAGCTTGAAGCTTTGGAAGAATTGCAACCGTGGGAGTATGAAGAGGAAATTCTAAAAAAAGAGGTGAATGAGGAACAATCCAAACTTGAGCTGAAAGTCTTACCTTCTACCTTGAAGTATGCTTTTCTCGATGACGGTGGTAATAAACTGGTGATCATAAGCAGTGTTTTATCTGAAGTGGAGGAAAGCCGCTTAATTTAAGTGTTGAGGAAAAATCAAGATGCAATGGGATGGACGTTGTCCGATCTTAAAGGCATAAGCCCTTCGTATTGCATGTATAGGATATTCATGGAGGAGGACTTTATACCGGTTGCTCAACCTCAACGCCGCTTAAATCCTGTCATGAAAGAAGTGGTTAGGAAGGAAGTGGTGAAAATGTTGGATGCCGGAATGATTTATCCTATTTCCGACAGCCCGTGGGTTAGTCCCGTGCATGTGGTACCAATAAAAGGAGGATTAACGGTGGTCCGAAACGAGAACAATGAGCTTATACCAACAAAGACCGTAACCGGGTGGAGAATGTGTATCGACTACCGTAGGTTGAACAAGGCTATGAGAAAAGATCACTTCCCTCTACCTTTTATGGATCAAATGCTCGAGAGGCTTTCCGGTCAACAATTTTACTGTTTTTTGGATGGTTATTCGGGTTACAACCAAATAATTGTGAACCCGGATGATCATAAAAAAATAGCTTTTACATGTCCGTTCGGAATCTTCGCTTATAGGAGGATGCCGTTTGGATTATGTAATGCACCGGCGACTTTTCAACGGTGTATGCAAGCAATCTTCTCGGATTTGATCGAAAAGACAATTGAGGTCTTTATGGATGATTTCTCCGTGTTTGGACAATCGTTTTATTTGTGCTTGAAAAATTTGGATACGGTGTTAGAACGGTGCGTGGAAACCAATTTGGTGCTTAATTGGGAAAAATGCAACTTTATGGTTAACGAACGAATTATGCTCGGTCACAAGGTTTCGTCAAAAGGCCTTGAAGTTGATAAAGCCAAAGTAGATGTTATCGAGAAATCACCACTGCCGATGAATGTCAAAGGGATAAGGAGCTTTCTTGGACATGCCAGGTTCTACCGGAGATTTATCAAGGACTTCGCCAAGGTCGCAAAGCCGTTGAGCAACTTGCTTGTCCAAGGTAAGGTTTTCGACTTTGACGAGTCTTGTCTTTTTGCTTTTAATTTTCTGAAAAAGAGTTTAACAACCTCACCGATAATCGTTGCACCAAACTGGAAATTAGATTTTGAATTGATGTGCGATGCGAGCGATTATGCGGTTGGGGCTGTTTTGGGTCAAAGGAGAACGAAAGTTTTCCACGCTATACATTATGCGAGCAAGGTTTTAAACGAAGCTCAGATAAACTATGCCACAACTGAAAAAGAGTTGCTCGCCATAGTGTATGCGTTGGAGAAATTTCGTGCCTATTTGATTGGTTCACGTGTCATCGTTTACACGGATCATTCGGCTATAAGGTATCTGCTCACCAAGCCTGATTCAAAACAAAGGCTGATTTGGTGGATCCTTTTGTTACAAGAATTTGATCTTGAAATTCGTGACAAAAGGGGTTCCGAGAATTTGGTGGCGGATCACTTATCCCGCTTGGTCAACATTGACGTGACCAAAAATGAATTTGAGGTAAAAGAGGAGTTCCCAGATGAAAAACTTTTTAGAGTGCAAGTTAGACCGTGGCTCGCCGACATGGCTAACCACAAAGCCACCAGATTGATATCGGACGGTCTAACGCACCACCAAAAACAGAAATTTTTGTCTGATGCTAAGTCATTTGTATGGGATGAACCCCATTTATTTAAACTTGGTGTCGACAACCTCCTCAGAAGGTGTGTGTCAGTGGAGGAAGCCACGAATATTCTGTGGCATTGTCATAACTCTCCTTATGGAGGACACTTTAATGGGTTGAGAACGGCCACTAAAGTCCTACAATCGGGCTTTTATTGGCCGTCCTTATTCAAATATGCGCATGCGCATGCCCTTAGTTGTGACAAGTGCCAGAGAAGCGGCGGTATTTCACAGCGGCAAGAAATACCATTACAAAATATGTTAGAAATCGAAGTTTTTGACTGTTGGGGGATCGACTTTGTCGGTCCATTCCCATCGTCATTTTCTAATGAATATATTTTGGTCGTTGTGGATTACGTTTCCAAGTGGGTTGAGGCGATAGCATGTGCTAAAGCCGACGGAAAAACAGTGGTGAAGTTTTTGAAAAGAAATATTTTTGCGCGTTTTGGTACACCTCGAGTGTTAATAAGTGATGGAGGATCGCACTTCTGTAACACTCAGCTTGACAAAGCTCTTGAGCAATATGGTGTGAAGCACAAAGTCGTTACACCATATCATCCTCAAGCTAACGGTCAAGCAGAGGAATCCAATCGTGAGATTAAGCGTATCTTGGAGAAAACTGTTTCGGCCTCGAGAAAGGATTGGGCGACCAAACTAGATGACGCGTTGTGGGCGTATCAGACCGCTTTTAAGGCTCCGATCGGTCTCACACCGTTCAAAATAGTTTATGGTAAGAATTGTCACTTGCCGGTAGAGTTGGAGCACAAGGCATTTTGGGCCTTAAAATTTTTGAATTTTGATCCAACTCTAAGCGGCGAAAAAAGAAAAGTGCAATTATACGAGTTGGATGAATTGCGCCTTCAGGCGTACGATTCCAACAAATTGTATAAGGAACGTGTAAAGTCTTACCATGACAGAAAAATTGTCATCAAACAGTTTGAGGTCGGACAGCTGGTCTTATTGTTCAATTCTCGATTAAAATTGTTTCCCGGAAAATTAAGATCTAAATGATCCGGTCCGTTTCGGATTGTGGAAATCAAGCCTTATGGAGCAATCGTAATTGAGGACACAACGTCAAAATAAAATTGGACAGTTAACGGACAGAGATTGAAAATTTATCTTGGAGGAGATTTCGAGCGGAATCCCGCCATTGTTCCCTTCCGTGATCCGTGAGATTGCGGTGGACCGTGGAGCTTAGCCGACGTTAAACAAGCGCTGGTTGGGAGGCACCCCAACATTGTAAGTATTACTGCTCATTTATGTTTTAAGTCTGTTTGGATATCATTTTGAAGCCTTAAAGATGTGGAAAATTTTGAAATTTTTTTTGAAAATTCTGGTGTGTTCGCTGGAGTTCGCCTAGCGAGCTGGGGCGAGCATTCGCTGGCCTTCGCTCCGCGAACCCAGCGTGACAGACCAACCCAAGTTTTTACTACATCAGTAAAAATGAATTGTGGGTGGGCCATCCAAATTGGGCCCATGACCCATTTTGAAATCTGAATAGAGGGGGAAAAACCCTAATTCATTTGCCTCCATTTCCTTTTCCACCGTTTGCAATTTTCTTCTCCTTTTCTCTTAAGAACTAAGCAACACTCATCTCTTTCAATTTTCCAATTGCCCTAATCCACCACTAACCGTGCGAAATTCAGGTTTGCATACTCTTTATTGTTTATTTCGTTTTGCATTGTTTATGTTCTTGGTTGATCAAGTAGGGGTTTGAGAAAAATATGGAACCTCTGTCATGATGATTTTGTATTGCATGTTAAAAATTAAATTGGCATTATGACTAGTGTGATATTAGAAAATAGGAGATGGTGGTTGGACTGCTTGTGCTATGGTTTTTCTGAGATTTCGCGTATTCGCTGGTTTGTTCGCTTCGCGAGTCTGCGCGAACATTCGCCAGCATTCGCCTCGCGAATCTGGGGCGAGTTCTCGCCAAACTTCGCCTAGCGAACCTGGTGCGAACAGAAGCAAATTTTCATATTTTTTTTATGCAATGCAGGTCTCTGGCTGGTTGTTTTTTGTCGCTAATGCGTTTGTTTGTCTTTGTTTGGTTTTATTGTTTGTTATGTGCAGATGGCACCAAAAACTGCAATTCATGCGGTGAAGAAGCAAAAGGCGCCAACTTCGAGACAAGCTCCCGTGCGTTTTGATGAAGACAGATTTAGGGGTGCGAAGCAAGCAGTCAGATATGAAACCCTAGAGAGAAAGACCATTTTGGCCGAGAAACGATTTTTACTTAGTGATCGTGGAGATTACCGGACAATCGATGCTCTTTTTGTGGCGAAGAAATGGGATCGTCTAATGATGCCGCTGGATGGGTACAACATTGACATTGTTCGGGAATTTTATGCCAATGCTTTGCCGGATGATGGAGAAAGATTTAGCTGGGCCTCATGGGTTAGAGGCACTGTTGTGAGATTTGATCGTAGGACGATCAACACTATTTTGGGAGATCCGTTGCCATTGGTTGGTACTGAGTTGGATGCATATCATCGCGACTTGCATCTCCACCGTGACATTGGAAAGATGACCCGGGAGTTACTTCTTGAAGGTAAGGAAGTTGAGCTGAATTCATCCGGGGTGCCAATTAGATTCAGACGGGTGGATATGCAGCCTTTAGTTCAGCTTATTCTATTGTTCGTGCTCACTAACATTTGTCCCAGGTCGCATCATAGTACAGTTCTAATTGCTCTGGCTCATCTTATCCACATCATTCAGATGAATGTACAGATTGACGCGGCCCGCATCATTGTGGATGAAATCAAGGCAATTGTTTTAAGTGGTTTGGGAGGTACTGCGGCGCGCAAGAATGCCCCGCTTGCTTTTCCATGTCTTATTATGTCCTTGTGTGCTCATGCTGGTGTGGATATCCCAGCCCGCAGGCAGGTCACTATTCCTTCGGCAATTAATGATCGGTATGTGGATAAGTTTTGTAAAGCTAGAGGGGCTGGTGGAGAGTCTTCTAGGGCTGCTGCTGATGATACTGCTGAACTGGTGGAGGTTCTGAACCGGCGTCGCTGGCCTTTTATCCATTTCAGCAGGAGATCTGCCAATATAATTGGGATTGGATGGCTGCCTAGCAGCGTGCCATGACTGATATTCATGATTCTTTGCAGGTTCTCCAATTGCAGATCCGTGACCCTTCTTCTCAGCAGATGATGATGTCTAGGGAGCAGTTCCTAGCACATGCTGGTTGGCCTGAGGCCAGGCCAATTTTAGGAGGGGGTGAGGACGATGCTGATGATGAGGAGGCTGGAGTTGAGACTGTTGGTGACGATGATGATGGTGAGGAGGCTACCTCTGCTGGCGGTGATGAGGATATTGAGGTGTCGGATGAGGATTAATGTGATTTTTTGTGATCTTAGACTTGTACACTTCCTTTGGACTCCAAAGTGAAGTTTTCTTATTATTTTTATTTTTCAGCTTTTACTAGTCTTATGTATCCACATTAGTGGAATATTTTGATATTGGTGTACTTGTACCCTAGTGGTACTATTTTTGATATTGTAGGTGTTCTTACACTAAGCACTTTATTTATATTGAGTAATGTTAAGTGTTTTGTTAAAATTTTTTTTTGGTTTGCTTTTACTAATAATTTGGTAGTTTTTAATTGTTAGTATGTTTGCATGTAATTTTTCTTTCTTGTATGATGGAAGTTTGGAAGTAGGTTGGACTCTTGATTTTAACGAAGGATTCCTCCAAGATGTGAGGGCTATGATAGTACCGTAAGCATTGTGTTGCGACAAGGTATCGTTACCTTGTTCGAGAATTTTTTATGTTTTAGAACTTTGTGTCTTGGTGCGATTGAAATTGTGTTTCATGTTACAACTTCTTTTGAATGCGTATGTCATTTTAGGATCATAAACCATTAAAGTGAGAAGCCTCCAAAGTTACTATATGCTAAGGATTGTGATTAATGTTGTCTTTACTTTTAATTCATGCCTTATCTTATGACCTTGTGATTTTGTGGAAGTATGAGAAGTGATCAAGGCACTTTTTAAAGTTGAGCACAACCATGTCCATATATTAATTCACCCGTGAGTAGTGAGCATTTGGTAACCCCTTTGAGCCTAAACAGTTTAGAACTCAATTGAATGATGAACTTGTTTTATGTACATAATTTGCAAGTTTGGTTCATCATTGAATTTGGTGAGTTTCTAACATTTTCTTCTTTAACCTTTGAAAATTGTATACTTTGACTTCCTTGCCTTAAAAAGCAAGGAACATTCACTTTAGGTTGAGTTGAAAATGAGTTGGGGAGAATAAAAAGAAGATGGGTGAATTACTCCAAATTTTGAAAAATATTCAAGTAAGCGTGTAAAGAAAAGAGTGTGAGTATGTTGTACAAATGCGAAAACGCTTGCTTGAATGAATGAAAAAAAAAGAGAGATTCAATAATTGTGAGGTAGTTTGTGACGGTGTGATGAAAATTTGGTGGAATGAAATTGAGATGTGTGAATATGTGTATAGTGAATGTTCTTTTGCTTCGGCAATTTCGTTTCCATGACCTTTAGAAATGACCCTTTTTTGTTCACCTGACCAAGATACATCCTTGTAGTCCTTAGTGATCTTGTACTTCCATGAGTTCTTTTGTGTTCATTGAGATATGATATGAATTGCTTAGTATTGCATCATTGGTCATTTGAGTGTAATTGTCCCGTGCTTGTATGCACGTTTGCCTTCAATCCTTTTTCGAAGAGGAGTGTAGAATGACATGTGTATGATGAGTTAGTTGTCTCTTGAAACATTGTTGAAATTGTTTAAGAGTCAAGTTCTTTTACGTTTTGAGTTCTTGAATTGCGTAATTGTTGCATTGTTGTGATCGTTGTTTAGTTGAGCCGTTTTTCGTGTCTTGATTGAATTGAATCCTCGAGCAAATCCTCGTGAGAGGCATACTTTGCTTGAGGACAAGCAATGAGTTAGTTGGGGAGAGTTTGTTAGATGTCAATCATGATATATTTTTGTATGAACTATTTGGCATTTTCCATGACTTTTCCATGTGGAATATGTTGATTTTAGTGTGGAATGTGGTTGTTGTACATTATTTGAAATATACTTGTGGTGCTTGTAATGTGTGTGCTAATGTGCAGAAATAGGAGTGAAAAGATCAAAGTTTGAAGACACAAAGAAATAGTGCAAGCTGCCAAAGAATTGAAATCAACAACAGCATTCACTAGGCGAGTGTTGGCGAAGATGCCAGCGAAGGTTCGCCTAACGAACGTTAGCGAAGATGCCAGCGAGGGGGTGGCAGAAAGTATGCAAAAACTTACAGTAGGAAAACTGGGTAAATTCACTGGGCGAGGAAACCAGCGAATGCTCGCTGTCATGTTCGCGAGGCGAAGGTGCCAGCGAGGGGGTGGCAGAAACTTCCACTTTTGAAAACACCCAAACTTCGCTGGGGCGAGTGAGGTAGCGAAGCTTCGCGTCGCGAGTGAAATGGTTTGCCTAGCGAACCCGCGATAATTCCATTGGGCGGTTTAAGTCTGAGGCACTTAAATGTGCCATGTTTTTAGTCATTCACTAGGCGAATGAATCCTTCGCTAGGCGAAGGGTGCTGTGAGTAAAGTGTATAAATAGATTTTTTTACTTTTTGTAATGGGATCTTTTGCTCATTTTCCATCAGAATTAATAGTTTATAGTATTTTGTTCATCAAAGAGTGTATTTTCGATTGGAGAAGCTGAAGTCGCATCCATTCTTGATTAATCGTCGTGGATGCTCATTCATCTCCTCTCTTTACTTGTCATTCAAGCTACCATGAGAAGTGGTAGCTAAACACTCAATGTTGAGGTTAGATGTAGTTGATTCTGTTTTTATGTATTGCTTTTGATCTATTGTATATGAACAAAGTCTTTGATCAATATAGATGAAGTTGTTTTCTCTTAATGCTTTATGTTTGATTTGTTTTACTCTAGACATAGATTCCACAAATCTTGACCTAACAATTTCTTCTCTCAAAAACCAAACTCTAGACATAGATTTGGGATTTGCTATTCGCATTGTATTGATCTTAATGATCGTTGCTTAGATTGTTAGCGTGAGACATCATCTAACGGTCTAAACAACGGTACTCACGATTTCTCTTTAGACATAAACGTAGTCGGGAGGATACGCGGTTGTATTGGTCGGAAACCGAGTTCATATGCTTGATTAATCGTTTATACATGGAAAGGATTAGTGAAACCTAACCTTAACATGCTTTTATAAAACCGTTTACAAAAATCTTTGTCATAACTTAATCTTTGCTACAAGTGAATGATAACACCAATTGAAACTTTTGAAACTATTAACTTAGAATATCGCAACTATTGAACGGCAGGCATCAAATATCCGACAATCCCTGTGGATACGATAACAAAAACCCACACTATTACTCTTCTAACAAATAAATAATTGGATGAAAGAGGATTAGTTGGAAGTAATTATCCTTCCTAGTCTCCGAGCATTTGGATGATGGCTGTACATAGCCTCCCGTTCGAATACCTGTCTTCCGTTAAGGAAACACGACTTATTTTGCCTCACAAATTTCATTATTAACTTGGACGAAAAAGATTAGTTGGACGTAATTATCCATCCTAGTCCTGATTATTTGGATGGCAGTCGAACTTAGCCTACCGTTCAAGTACTCACCATTCATCTAAAAGCAATCAAACTAATCAAACTATCTTTTCTTGCCCTCGCGTGACGTCAAACCCTTTCACAAACGAACAATGTTTTATCCATTCTACCGTGATAGAAAAAAACACTTAAGCCTCCCACGCCCAAGCATACAAGAAACATTTAACCTTTAGAATGCGACCTAAACACTCGTTAACTAAAATCAACCGACAAATACGTGGTTTTCGACCCAAAACTACGTAGCTTTGAATTCCTACACTACAAGAAAAACATGTTTTAGCTGCAAATTTTTAGCGTCGGCCCCGACTCCGACGCTAATAGCGGTGCCATTGCGTCTCTCAAAACCGACGCTATATGAGGAAAAACATTTGTTTTATTTTTTAATTAGAACATTAATGGTAGCGTCGGCTTTTACCGACGCTATCATAGGTAAATTTTCCCACATGAATTTTGTTTCCTACCTTTTTATTTATTTTGTTATATAATTATTTGTTTTTATCAGTAGCGACGGTTGTGACCGACGCTAATATTGGTGCCAAATTGTTTCGTTTCCCCCCACAAGTTTTGTTTGCCTCCTTTTTATTTATTTTGTTATATAATTATTTATTTTTACCCGTAGCGATGATTGTGACCGACGCTAATATTGGTGCCAAATTATTTCGTTTCCCCCCACAAGTTTTGTTTGCCTTCTTTTTATTTATTTTGTTATATAATTATTTGTTTTTACCCGTAGCGACGGTTGTGACCGACACTAATATAGTAACTTCAAATAAAATTATAAAATTTTAAAATATTAAATAAAATTTTTACTAAAAACTAATTTTATAAAATTTAAAATTTATTTATCATTTTAAACTTATGAGAATATATATAATTTTAAACTATAAATTAAGAAAAAAAAATCAAATAAAAATAAATACTAACTAAAACTATATTAATTAAATTAATTTTATAAAATAAAGTCTAAATGAAAAATAATAAAATAAATGTTTCAGTCAATTTTGGTACATCTTACTCGCTTCAGCTTCTCAATTTCTCTTCAGGAACATTCATCATCCTCGCTTCATTTTCTCTTCATATCATCATACTCGCTTCTCAATCATCATCCTCACTTCAGCTTCATAATCATCATACTCGTCCGCTTCACAATCGCATCATACTCGTCCGCTTCTCAAAATCCCAAATCGGTAATGTTCACTCTCTT
Source organism: Lathyrus tuberosus (assembly GCA_022829125.1). Classification (NCBI taxonomy): domain Eukaryota; kingdom Viridiplantae; phylum Streptophyta; class Magnoliopsida; order Fabales; family Fabaceae; genus Lathyrus; species Lathyrus tuberosus. The sequence goes on from JALAZF010000179.1 coordinate 10,777,071, forward strand.
TTCCACCGTTTCCATTTTTATTTTTGTTCTTCGCAATCGATTTTGATTCTCCCAATCTCCAGGAACATTCGAAGAAAGGGCAATTGATTTCGATTTAGTCCGTTCAATCTCTATTCCACCGTTTCGATTTCGATTTCAATTAAGGTATTCTTGTCATAATTAATTATTTAGATATTTGCCTCTCAATCGATTGAAAAGGAAACGTTTTTATCACTAAGTGTTCTTGTTACCTTGTTCTTATTCCTATTTAGTGCAATTTGCAAAGAAGAAAAGTAGAGAACATGTCAGTAAACTTTCATCTTTGGTGTGTTTATGCTTTCATTTGCTGTAAGTTCTTTATTTTTATTTTATGTGCTTTTTCTTTATCGCCAGGCAGATGTTGTTGTGTATTATAATTGATAGTCCCCCTCCTTAGGACTGGATAGGTTTTGGTGCAAACTTGTAATGTCCTATAACATCTTTTAGTTTGAGTTAACTTGCTAACAATTAGTTAGGTGTTAATTAATTGTAACAATTAGTTAGGTGTTAATTAATTGTAACTGACAGTTAGGAATTGGAAACTTGTTTGGTTGGTTAGGGTTAATCTCAGTTGTCTGCAAACCGTATCTGAACCTGGTGCATATTCTTTCACTGTTATGTGTGTGCCTTGAATCATATGAATGTGTATGGTCTTTCTTCTCGTTCGAGTTTTGTGTTGTGGTGCACTATGCGTGATTTTCTTACTGCAAGTGTGTGTTTCTGGTGTGTGTGGATTGCTGCTTGTGATATTTTTTTTGAATGAATGTTGGATTTGTGGTGATTTTTTTTAGCTCATGGGGTGGCAATTAGTTAGAGCAACAAAATTCTGTTATGCAATTAGTTTAAGATGCCTAGTTGTTAAATGGTTCATGTAAGTTGGTTAGAGATTGGATGATTTTGTTAATTGTTCTGTTAAAAATTGTTAACTCATTTATGAATCAATTAGTTAACTATTATTTATTTCATTATGTATTAGTTAAAGCCCAATGCTGAATGCTTAGAGTTTGAAGGTTGTGAAATGTTGTCATGACTTGATGCTTTGAGATGCAGTTCAGTTACCTTGCTTAAATGATGTTACTTAAATGCTGTCATGACTTGATGCTTTGATAATTTTATTACAATTTGCAACCTTGACATTGTTCATTTTCATGAATTAGGTATATTTTCATCCTATATTTACAGTTCTTCTTTATTATCAGGTTGATCCGTTGGAGAAGTTAGATCCTGAAGTTGCAGCCATTCTTGGCGATATTGTAGAAAATTTTCTGGAGTCTGTGAGTTTTTTTCTTTCTTTTTGGTGTGATGTATTGTTCACATAATTTGAAAATGAGAGTATTTTGTTGTTATAATTCAGTTAGCTTGTGTAAAAGTCTGATTTTATTATTGCTTAAAAGATGAAATTAAAGAAAATGTTGGTTTTAGATATTGGTAATGGTTTGTAAATTCTGAAACATGGAAGAAGAAACGGATGAATAAAATGGAAAATGAAAGAAAAATTAGGTTACGATTAAGATTGAGAAGAGTGTGTACCAGAAATCGAGAGTTGATTTTTGTTCTTGAGATACAATATCGCTGGATTATTATGAATGCGTTGGTGTAGGGAAAGAAATGGAAGTTTGGTTTTATAGGAAGAGGGGAATGAAAAGTATAGGATGGATTAAACACCATTGTTAACATGTTCCTTCTTGTTATCTTTCTCGTCAAAGTAGTGACAAGAACTATCATACTCTGATTTCAACATTGAAAGTTGTAAATTGAATAAATAAATATTATATTTAATGGTTTTGGTCCAAGTTGATCTATGCCACGTTGGATCCACGCAAGTTATGTTCAACTTGCTTACCTTAGCTTGTACTGGTAGTATAGGAATTAGGAAAATGTGTCATATTTCAGGATGTTGCAGTAGTGGACAGATGAATAGTCTTCATTGGATAAAAATGGTTTTGTCCCCATAGGTACATTTGAAGCAGCCTTTGTGATAGGGAGTCTCGTTAACGGTGACCTTTGATTAATAGTAGCATATTAATCATTAGTAATTAGAACTAGAAAGTGTAAAACATTATTAATTAACTGCAAACTACAAATTTCTATCAGTTATACCTTCTCAGTGGGATATAGATTAGGGACAGACCTAATATAGATTAGGGACAGAAAGAATACCTTGCACGACAGACCTAATATAGATTAGGGACAGAAAGAATACCTCCCTGTTTTGAACTTTTGGCCAATATTGCGATTTATCTTTCTCATCCGGTCCTGGCAGAAAGCAATGTCACTGCTGCCATCTTTGTGCAAGCCATCAGTTACACTTAAAGTCCTTGGTAGATCTGCAAATTAACAAGGTAGAGATATAATAATTTGAAGACAAAAAATAAGCCATCAAATCTGCTAGGTAAACTAAACATATAGTTTCCGAAAACAAAATTTAGGATAAATGACCTCCATAGAGATACTGTGGCAAACTTGATGGTATTCAATTATTATAGGACACTAAAATGTAATACATAAACACTAAAACAGTAGCCATTCACCAAGAGGGAAAATGAAACCCCCAGGGAAAGGTACACTTCATGAAATACAAACAAGATTCTGAGTGCTCCATACTTCTGTCTAATCCTGCAAAAAAAATTGTAGTGAAACATCAGATACATTATTACCAAAAGAAGGATATGATGAGAATGCAAAAAAAGCAGAGCATGAATGAACATAAACAGTTCATATAAAACTTTATGATCGTATCTTGTTGCATTTATTCTCCTCAGTTAGTTAATCAGAATTTGAATTTAAATGCTACCAACCTCCCTTGATGTGAGATTCTATTAGATAATGAGCAAGGTTGAAAATGAGTTGAGCTTAGTCGAATTTAATTTAGTTCAGTTTGATTTGAAAAGAAATCAGGGTTGGTTTTGGGTCTGTGCAGAATGGTAGATAACAAAGGCAGGGAGTTTCACATTGTGTCATTAGGTAAAATACTTCACTAACTGCAATACTTGAACATAATGATTATCAATCATTATTCATTAGGTAAATACTCAACAATACTTATCAGTCAATACATAAGCAGAAAAATAGTACACCCTACAAAGCAAATTTGTCTCAGGTAAAGCAAAACCTACAAAGCAAATCCTGTCTATATGAATGTGCCAAAAATTGTTCTATTGTTACCATTGAATTCTGTCGGATTTGATTTACTTAGATATCCAGTCAGTATTTGATTTACTTAGAACAGGTTGAACACACATTGAACTATAAGCAGAAAATGATAATATAAGCAATAATTAGGTTGAACACAATTATGCTGGATTTAAACTCTGCTTATAGTTTTTATTAAACTCTGCAATAATTAAATTCTGTTCCAAGAAAACTTAAACTGCTCTATCTATTCCGTCTCAATGATGGTTGGGAACATAATGATGGATGGGAACAGGTTCATGAACTCTTTAAATTCTTTATTGAGAATATTATTGATTATAACTGGAACATAATGAAAATGATAATGAGGCTGCATCATAATGAGATAAAGTCAAGACTCAGTCTGCCATTTGTTTTATAGTGTCTATTATAGAATTCTTGAAATGGGGCTGATTTTATGTGTCTTATGTTTTACAGGAAGGTTATCTGAACCGTCTGACAGAAGCCACTCAAAATGATAAAATGTGGATGGGTCAGAAAGGCTGCAAATTTGGAAAGAAGCTGCCGGCAGTAAGTCGCGCGGCCGTTGTTATGGAACTGCCCGAATGGCGGTTAACATATGATATGGTGTGTCTTATTTGACACAAGTGACCGTTTTAAACCAGAATAGAGAGGCGGAGAGCCAAGCTATTGAGGCGGCTAGAGCTGAGGCTGCTATAACACGTGAAGAGGCTGCATCAGCTAATGCACGTGTAGACAGAGCTATGGCGGAGACAGAAGATTTGAAAAGGAAATTTCAAGAATTTCAAAAAGAGATGTTTGCTTGGAAGGCGAGTCAGGCGGGTCCTTCCACTGCTCCTGCTTCTAGTGTTTATCCTAATACTCATGGCCATTATGATGATGACTCTGATGAGCAGTCCTTGGATCTAGAAGATATGAGCAGTCCTAGCACATGAAGAGGCTGCATCAGCTAATGCACGTGTAGACAGAGTTATGGCGGAGACAGAAGATTTGAAAAGGAAATTTCAAGAATTTCAAAAAGAGATGTTTGCTTGGAAGGCGAGTCAGGCGGGTCCTTCCACTGCTCCTGCTTCTAGTGTATATCCTAATACTCATGGCCATTATGATGATGACTCTGATGAGCAGTCCTTGGATCTAGAAGATATGAGTGATTGATGTTGAGTCATCATATGCATTCTCTTTTTCTTTGTTTTGGGACTTGTTCAAATTATTGTGGATTTTCACAAATTTGATATTGTGTTGGTCTTTGACATCTTTATGTAGCAATATTGTGGATTGGCATAAGTTTAATATAGTGTCAATATTTTGATGTAACTTTGACATCTTAATTAATGTAGCAATATAATGGATTTATACAAGTTTGTTATTTAGTGTTGGAATTTTGATGTGATAATATATCAATAAATAGTTTGAAATTAAGAATAGGGTCAGTAAATTTAATGTAGCAAATAAATTTGATTTTAAACAGGAATAAATCTAAATAAACGAATGCTACGGAAAACCAAAAAAAGATTAGCGGCGGCTGAAACCGACACTAAATTAAATTTAAAAAATTAAATAAAATTATAGCGTCGGTTATATGTGACGCTAAAATATACGATATTGGATAGGTAGCGACAGTTTTATCGTCGTAATGTTAAAAAACCCCAACTAGTGTCTCTAAAAACCGACGCTACACGGTCATAGTTAGACAATAGTGTCGCCCAGAACCGACGCTAATGCAATAATAAGATTGTTTAACTGTCGCTTTAAACTGCCACTATGTGAAACTTATGTCGACAACAGCCGTCGCTACTTATAAAAAAATTGTGAACTAGCATCGGTTTGAGTATTTTACCGTCACACTAGCGTCACAAAAGCCAACGCTACGTTAGCGATGACTCGTGATTATGTTTTGCTACAATCTTTAAGATATCCGCCCCGACACCGATGCTAAGTCGTCGCTAACACGACTTAGCTTCGGTTTTTAGCCTGTTAGCGAGGGCTTTTGGCCGACGCTATAACACAGTTTTCTTGTAGTGCTATTTGAACCTGAGGATACGTAGGAGCAAGACTTGCAATCTTGTCAAGCACCCTAGTAAAAAAATTATTTTTAGCCCTTTTTTCTCTTTCAAATTTTAATAACTAGAAGAAATCAAATAATATAAGCTAACATTCTATTCGCAAATATAAATAAATGGTTCCCGTAAAGTACAACGGATGTGAGATGTGTTAATTGGCACCTCTTGTATAATCGACGCCCAAACCCAAATTTGGTTATGACAATCATTTTCTTTTTATATTAAGGATTTTATTGACATTTTCCCTTTTCGTTTGGAATAAATAAACTTCGGTGGCGACTTTGTTATTATTTTGAGCATGCGAACGCCAGTGATATTTTTTGCACCACGACAAGTTTGTATATCAGTTGGCATTTCCACCTTCACTACCCCGGTTACATGATATATTTCACGTATCGCAACTTCAAAAGTTTGTGTCAGAATCCTTTCATCTTATTCTTCCGAATATGTGTGAAGTGGACTCCTTGAGTCGAGGAACTAGGAGATACCTCTTGTGAAGGTTCTGCGGGAGGAATCACGTCCCGATGAAGCCATGTGGGAGCTTGAATAGGAAATGTGAGAACTCTATCCTCATATTTTCTGGTAAGTTTTAAATTTGAGGGAGAATTCTATTTAAGGGGGGAGAATGTAATATCGCGGTACAACTATCAACTAGTTAACACAGTAATAAAGTATTAGTGTGATTAATTGGGATATCAGTGGTGCAAGGTTCCACTAATTGACATTCCTCTAGAAATGGGCCAATTATGTGGAACAGGGTATTTTCTTTCTTTTACCTATTAAATGGAATTTTAGGCTAGTTAAGGTTTTCTTCCTATCATTCATTCTCTTGCAAGAACCAAAATTCTAGATGAAGGGTTCAGAAAATGTGGAAGCAAGGAATTGACGGGAAGCCAACATCAATTTCATCATCTCATTTTGCATGCTTCAGGTATCAACTCAACCTTAATCTTTCTTATCATCCCACTCTGTTTCTCAATCACCATTCTCCTTTAATCAAGGTGAGTCTATAGATATGACTTGGGGAATTTATTGAGGTTTACATGATGTTGGGACAAGGGGTTGTGAGAAAATTGCATGAATGTATGCTCAAATGTGATATGAAACTGCACATGCATGTTATATTCTTACTCCTGCTCTTAAAATGATGAGTGCATGTGGAAATGAAGTGAATGTAAATGTTAGATTGTTCTATGCATTTTTGAATTTCTATGTTTTCTGCAAGTCTCACTTAGCGAGCATGGTGGCGCTAAGCAAGCAATCATGTTTTGGCCCATTTTGTTTCTGGGTAGCCTCGCTAAGCGAGCCTACTCATTTCAAAAATGGATTTCCATTTTATTAGAGTTCACCTTGACCTCGCCTAGCGAGCTTGAGCTCGCTACTGGTTTGCTGAGCGAGAAGGCCACTTTTAAGGAATGGTTCAGTTCTGCCATACCTCGCTTAGACCTTGCTGGGCCTCGTTGTTGCATCTCGAAAAACACGACCTTGCGAGCGCATCGCACGCTCGCGGTTGACTTACCGAGTCGCCACCAAATTTTATTTATTCAAAAGGAAATGGAAAATAACAATAAAACCCTAAGGGAAAGAAAGGATAAGATGCTCATCGCAACCAAATATGGGTTCGGGAGTCAGTTATACGAGGGGAAGGTATTAACACCCCTCACATTTGTTATATTCATCGGGAACCTCCTATAGTTCTAAGGGTTAAAGTGTTTACTTGAGGAATGTTTGTTTTATTTATTGAATTATCTACAAAAAGAGAAATTATTTACAAAGAATAAAAGAAAAAAATATTTTTTAATTATTGTGCTCGCCAAGGTTCCAAAACCTCGTATCTACGTATTCTCAAAGTGTAGTGAGAAAACCAGAGCACCGTAGTTCACCAAAAATAAGTGTGTGTTGGTTGATTTTATAGGATGATATTATTTAAGTCAAGTTCTTGGGTTTCAACATTGACTTGTATGCTCGCACAATGGAGGCTTAAGCGATCGTTTATATTTCACGTCAAAATGACTTAACATATCATTTTTATGGGAAAAAAGATTTTTCAATAAGTGCACAAGGGCATAAATGACATTTGATGAGTTTGTGTTGCTTTTAAATATTTTGAATTTTGAATAAATGGTCGATGCGGCGTGCATCAACCAATAAATTACTCAAGGACGTGGCAGATGTTCATCCACGTCTCCAACTGGTTTGCAAAGAGTTAATATTAAGTTGATTTCTAAAATAATTTGATCTGGTACAAGATATAAAAGGTTATTTACACGTGAAAAAAATTATTTTTGATATTTTGGCTAAACGAAAAGAGAAATATTTTTATATTCTATGAATTTAGGGGTGAAAACCTAAACTAACACAAACGGGAAAAATTTAATTAAGAACAATTTGTTGATTTTTTTGGATACTTATCATAAGAAAGTATATTTGTATTTTTTTCATTTAACTAGTAAGAGACATATGTGTTCGCATGGGTCGAGCAAAGTCAGTAAAATATTAAATAAATAAAAAATAAAAAATTTACTAATTATGTTTAATAAATAAATATTATAATGTATACTAATTAAGAGGAAAAATGTCATATACATATTAATGTAGTTTTTTTATTTGTAGCAGTTGTTAAATGTAAAAAAATATTAATATATGGTCTTTACATACACACACGCACATGCACACGCACACACACACCCCCTCCCCCCCACCCCACACACACACGGAGATAATCAAAAGCTTTATTAATATCTTTGAAGTCCACCTCTTGTGTTATGAAACCATCCAAGAAAAATCTAAGGAACTAACCAATAATGCTCAGGAACAGGAAGTATGTGAAGGGGCTTTAGGGTTTGGTTTAAAGTCCTAACTTTAGGGTTAGGGACCTTCCTCCCTGTTGGGTCTGGATCATCCTTTTCTGTTTTTATTCTGCATTTCTGTTTTCTGTTCATCATTACCAAGTAGTGGTTGGTGAGGTCTGTTTAATATTTCGGCTTATTGTTAAGGTTTTTGTGTTTCATTGGTCTTATGGCCTGGACTAAGGTTATTAGGAAGAGGTATGGTACCAAACAGGTGAGAGGTTCCATGTGGAAAGAGAATGGGGGAAAGGGAGCAGCTGAAGGAGAACCCATTACTCCTTTTTACTTCACTGAGTTCCTAGTTAATTTGGAGGCAAGAGACATGTTTGAAGTGTTTAAAGTATATGGAGTGATTTTAGAAGTTTATATTCCTGCTAGGTTAGACAAAAGAGGTAAAAGATTTGGCTTGTGAAGTTTAGGAAGATCCATGATCCAAGGTTAATGGCTGTGAAATTAGATAGTATAGAGCTGCAAGGTAAATTTTTTTTTTGTCAATATATCCAAGTACAAAAGAAGTATAGAGGTTAGCAATGCAACAGTGGGAGGAAGGGGAGCGAGCAATGATGATACGAGGCCTAATGTTGGTACTAAGTTTGTGGTCCCTGTCCATTCTTTTGTTGAAGCTGTGAAGGGTGGTTATTCTTATGGTAGGAGAGAAACAAACTTAGACGATGAGATTAGGGCTATCCAACTGGATGTGGAAGAAGGAGATTATTTAAGGTTTGAAAAAGCAGCCATTGGAACTTTGCTGAAGGGTGGTGACCCTTTCTCCATTCAAAATATCCTTTATGAAGAAGGATATTTCAACATAAAGGCTACGCCAATTGGAGCCAACAAATGCTTGCTTGAGGATACATTGGAGGGAAACATTGGCAATTTTCTATCGGAGGCAAAAAATTGGATTGGTCTGAATTTCAGTGAAGTTAACCATTAGAATCCTAAAGAGGTTGATGTTGGAAGATTCGCGTGGATCATGTGTTCAGGTTTACCATGTCATGCATGGAACATACAAACTTTTGAGAAACTTGCTGGTCTGTGTGGATCTTTCATTGGTTTTCATGAGGTCACAAGTAAAAAAGAACGACTTGATGTGGCCTTGATTCGTATTAAAATGGAGAGATCTAGATGTTTGGATATTAAAGTTAAGGTTGATATTAGAGGTGATTTGTTCAAAGTTCATTTGGTGGAGGTATTTTGTGAATCTAACTTCATGAAGGTCAAGTTATTCCATGAAGATGGTAGTTCTTCTTGCTCACCTGAATCCGGGAACCAGTCGAATGAAGAAGGTGGTGATAGTGATTCTTCGGATGATTCTGACAAAGGAGAGGATATCAAAAATTCTGAGACTAGGAGTGAAAGTGATGTCTCATGTAAAAATAGAGGGTCAACGTTGGGGGACGATATGTCAGAAGATGTTTCATGGGTTGGTGAAAGTTTGGAATTTGGTGTATTAGGAAGCGCCGAATGCATAACTAATACTTTAATCAGGTCTAATCCTACTACTGTAAAGGTGATGGCAGGCGTGATGGGGGGTGAGACACATAGACCCAATTGTGAGGAGTATAATTTACATAAAGGTTCTTCCGTGGACCTTGGACAGGTGGACAAAAGTAGGCAGTATGGCCCTAGTGTTGGGAAACGTGTATTGGGAGATAAGGAGGATCTTTGTGGACTAATGGGCCTAAAGCTCAAGCCCAACGGGGATGTGGGGAACCAGGAGGCGGTTAATTCTCCCACAGTTAATGAATATGAGGAGTTATTAGGAAAGAAGAGTGGGCCCAATTCCATTAAAAAATCTAAGAGGATTCAGGACATATACGACAAGACCAAAATACCCTTCAAACCATCTTACTTTGCAACCTTGCTACACTCTACTGATCCTTATTCTGTTCAAGATAACTTCTTTTGTAAAGAGCAAGTTGAAGAGTCTTTTAATGGTTGTCCTAGTGGTAATGTGAAGGAAGGAGATAGATGTATTTCTGTTACTATTTTGGATATTGAAAGAGGTAATTCGAGGGTTAGAAAGATTTTGGAAGATGTTCCGAGGAAAACCTAGAGTTCGATGGGGAAATTGGGTATTGTAGGTAACAAAGATGATGAAGAGTTTACTGAGATAATTAGAAACCTCGAATCCGAAGACAAAGAGGTCTGGTTGCATAAGAAGAATGTGGCTACTACTGATCAATGAATATAGTCACCTTCAATGTTCGTGGATGCAACAGCTTGCTTAAAAGGAAGAGAATTAATCTAATTCTCTCGAAGGGTCAAGCTGATTTATGTTTGTTACAAGAAACTAAAATCAAGAAAACGAGGAGTTCAGAGGTTTGCAGTATGTGGCGTGATGGGGAGTTTGGTTGGTCGGCAGCTGATTCTGAAGGCCAATCGGGAGGAATGCTTATCATTTGGAAGAAGAGTTGTTTGTCGGCCATCTCTAGTTTTAAGGGAAAAGGATTTCTAGGTATGAACTTTTTTTGGAAGGATATTAATTTCTTTGTTATTAATGTTTATTCCCCTTGTGGGATTTCGGAGAAGAGGAGACTATGGAGTGATATTTTGAATCTTAAAGCTAATATGCCTATGGGAAAATGCCTGATTGGAGGAGACTTTAACACTATTAAGGATGTTGAGGAAAGGGAGGGTAGAGGTGTTCCAAAGCACTCTGAAATTGCTGAATTCAATTTCTTTATTGATAGACTAAAGCTTATTGATCTACCTATGGCAGGGAGTAGATTCACGTGGTTTAAGCCCAATGGGAATTGTAGAAGTAGGATTGATAGAATCCTGGTGGATGAATTTCTGGTTGACAGGTGGAATTTCAAGAATCAGGTGGTGGGTAATCGCGATATTTCGGATCATCGTCCGTTGTGGATTAAATCTAATTGTCAAAATTAGGGTCCTAAACCATTTCGGTTCTTTAATTGCTGGTTTGAACATAAGGAATTCCATTAATTTGTCAGTCATTGTTGGTCCTCCTTTGAGTTTGACGGGTCTTACAACAACATTCTTGTGAAGAAGTTTAAGGCATTGAAGGAAAAACTCCGGTGGTGGAATTATAACATCTTCGAATGGATTGATCTGAGCATAGAGAAAGGGGTGAAATCTCTCAACAATTTTGATTTTGAGTTGGAAGGGATTGATAGTACAGTGCCAACTGATCTGATGGAAAAGAGATGTCAGGTTCAACAAGAGTTGTGGAAAAACCTTCGTATTAAGGAAAGCATTTTACATCAAAAGTCAAGGTCGAATTGGGTGCTTGATGAAGATTTAAACACAAAATTTTTTCATTCTTCTTTGAAGAGTAGGAATAGAAGAAATCATATGGCGGGAGTTTTGGTGGACAACATCTGGTTGGAGGATCCTTCTGCTGTTAAACATGCGGCTAAGAGCTTCTTTCAAAAGAAGTTTTCTAGTATTTGTATCAGTAGGCCAAGTTGTGATTGGGGTGATATTTTTGCGAGGCTGACGGTGGAGGATTTAAGGTTCCTGGAGGCTGAATTTTCTGCGGAAGATGTCCATGAAGCGGTTTTAACTTCAATTTCGTCAAGAATTATTGGGATATAATTAGTTCTGATATAACCAATTGCATCATTGAATTCTTTAGTACAGGTACTCTTCCTAAGGTTTTCGTATCTTTTTTCATTTCGCTTGTGCCTAAGATAGTGAATCCTGTATCTTTTGAAGACTATAGACCTATTAGTCTGATTAGCTGCATTCTCAAGATTATTTCTAAGATGTTGGTTTCTAGGTTGAGTAGAGTTATTGGTACTCTAATTTCTCCTTCTCAAACGACATTCATCCCGGGTAGGCAGACGTTGGATGGTATTCTGGTTGCTAATGAAACGATTGACTGGGCTTGTAGAAAGAAAAGGAAGCGTTTGATGTTTAAAGTCGATTTCGCGCAGGCCTACGACTGCGTTGAATGGGATTTCCTCGACAAAATGCTTCAGATGATGGGATTTGGTGAAAATTGGTTGAAGTGGATTAAAGAATCGGTATTTGATAGTTACTTCTCGGTACTCATAAATGGTAGCCCATCAGTGGATTTCAAAGCTTCGAGAGGGTTAAAGCAAGGGGATCCCATATCCCCGTTCCTGTTTTTGATAGTTATTGAAGGTCTGGCGATTTTAGTCCGTAGGGCTTCGTCCTTGAATCTTTTTTCTGAGTTCAGAATTCGTGAAGCTGCCTCTGTGAGTATATTGCAATTCGCAGACGATACGCTCCTTATTAGTGATGGTGAATGCAAAAATGTTTGGGCGATGAAATCTATCTTAAGGGGCTTTGAACTAATATCAGGGTTGAAAATTAATTTTGCTAAAAGTAATTTGTACGGTGTTGGTCTGGATGATGCTTTCATGGCTGCTGCAGAAGAATTCATGCACTGTCATACGAGAAGGATCTCATTTAAGTTCTTAGGGATTGTGATCGGTGGTAACCAAAGAAGTCTGTCATTTTGGAAGCCGGTTATCAGTTGCTTCAAAGCTCGGCTTTCTAATTGGATTGGGAGAACTCTTTCTATAGGCGGAAGAGTAACGTTAATTAATTCAGTTCTTTCTAATCTGCCCATTCATTACTTTTCGTTCTACAAAGCTCCTTCTGTGATTATTAAGAGTATTATTTAGATTCAACGAAATTTTCTTTGGGCTGGGTCTTCGGAGAAGAAGGCGATACCTTGGGTTAGTTGGGAAATGATTTGTAAGCCTAAGGTTAAGGGAGTTCTTGGGGTTAAGCATATAGGCAGGTTTAATAATGCACTTATTGTTAAATGGTTGTGGAAATTTTGCCAAGATGGATCTGAGTTGTGGAGGCCAATTCTTCGGGACATATATGGTGACTTGCGCCGTAAAGCATTAGAAGGTATTGGAGGCGACAGATCTTTGTATAACATGAAATCGGAATCGATTTGGATGCGTGATGTTATTGTTTTAGGGAATATTTCTGGTGCGAATGTATTTGCGGATAATGTGGTTTGCAGTATTAGGAGAGCTAATTCTGCGTTTTTCTGGGCGGTGCAATAGATGGGAAATGCTTAATTGAGTTCTCTATTTCCTTCTCTTTTTCAAGCGGCTATAGATAAGTGGAGTCATGTATAAGAATTTGGTTTTTGGGAGGAGGGCAATTGGAATTGGAATATTCCAAGTCTTGCTTTTGTTCCATATCTTGACTATGAAGCTGATATAGAGGAATTGAGACAATTGCTGTGTAGCGAGCGATTTTGGACGCGGTTCTTAAGCGCTGTCGCTCTCTGCGGTTGAGTTTTAACTACAGGTCGATTCATTTTTTATCCTATTAAAGCTGATGAAGGAAGGGAAATAGATGTCTCCAATTAACCCTGCTTTGCATACTGAGTTTAAACAGCGGTCTGTTAGTTTACGGATGCAATCAATGTGGTGGGGCCCTTGTATCGGTTATTTGTATTTTAGCCAATACTGATTTTTTCCTCTCTGGGATTTTGTTAGGATACTGCTTCAGATTATGATATATGGGAGTATGGGACTTTGGGTTTTTTGGTTTAGTGTGCTCGCTAAGATTTTTCTTTCGATCTTATGCCTACGTATTCCCGTTTACCGAAACAGGGAAATCAGAGAGTTCGTAGTTCCTCCTATTCTATGGGAGGAAATGGTGTTTTTGGTGTCTTGTTCAAAGCCCAAGACGTTAAGCGAAAGGTTGCTTGTATCTTGTTCAAAGCCCAAGATATGAAGCTGAAGGGTCTATTTGTATCTTGTTCAAAGCCCAAGATATGAAGCTAAAGGTGTTGACCTTAGAGAGAATTTGTCATCTCTAAAGGGGGTCTGTTTGTCACAACTGTTGGGTGACTGACTGTAAAGGAGGATTACTTTAACCGGGATACGTGGATCCTAGCAATGCCATAATTTCCTTTATAGGGGGTTTTAACCTGAAGGAGAAGACTTTAACTCAGTGTAGAGCAATGCTATCTTTCCTTAGGAATTTATCATGCTAAAAGAGGGACAGTGGCATGGATGTAGATGATCCAGAGGCTTGCCGCTTACAGCAATTAGATGAAAGGGAAAGAATTGTTGATGTTTGTGTACTGTGAACGAGGCACAACTTTGATGCTAAAAGGTTAATTGGATCAACCAGTGGTTTTCTTATACAAAGCCTAAGAGGAGGCTAATATGTGTCTCGTACAAAGCCCGAGAGAGAGACTAAAAGGTTTTGACTCGACGATGGAGTCTTTTGGTATCTCGTATAAAGCCCGAGATGAAGGCTACTTGACTCAACAAGAGAGTTTTTTGTATCTCGTACGAAGCCCGAGATGGAGGCTGTTGTTTGTTTGGCTCAATAAGAACCTTTTTGTATCTCGTATAAAACCCGAGATGGAGGCGAAATGGGTGATTGACTCAACGAGAGAGTCTCTTATGTGTCTCGTACAAAGCCCGAGAGAGAGGCTAAATGTTTTTTCAGTTAAGTGACAGGTCCAATATACTGATTTTGAAAGAGAAAATCAGTTCTTATATGAGCAATATTGTACTCAAGGATTTGATTCGAGGATCCGGGTTATTCCTGTTCTTCAAGGAAGCGGGAAATCCGAAGGGTATTGAGACTGTCCGAGTCTACGGGTTTCCTTCCTATTCTTGAAGGGTGCTTGAGAATGTCTTTGAGACTCAAGGAGATTAGACGGTCCAAGTCTAAAGTTTTATCTTTTGTACTATGCTTTGAGAAACAGTAGTAGACCCTTGAAAAGACTGTTCTATGCAGATGATTAAGTTCTGTTCCTATACCTTTAGGAGGTCGTCGGGACAATTTGTACGAAGCCCAAGAGGAGGCTGGAAACTTTTAAGAAGCCGACGGGTCCTTGTACGAAGCCCAAGAGAAGGCTATCATTCCCGGAGGAAGAGATCATTATACGAAGCCTAAGAGGAGGCTGTGAATACTTCTAAGAAGCCGACGGGTCCTTGTACTAAGCCCAAGAGGAGGCGGGGGTGCTTTTAGGAAGCCTGTGGGTCCTTGTATGATGCCCAAGAGGAGGCCTATGCTTTTAAGAAGCCTGTGGGTCCCCAAACCCTGAGAAATTCAAGGCAAGCTATTCACAAGGAATAGATCAAGCCAGGAAAGTTCGAGAATTTGGAAGAAACTCAAAGATGCCATTCACGGAGAATACATTCATCTCTGGGAGTAGAGTTTCTTGACAATTCCTAATGAGGACAGCCGAAGAGAAGACTGTATCTGGTGATCCTATTGGGGATCTAGTTGTCTATTTCTACGAATAAACGAAACGGCGTCACCTAGTTCTAGACGTAGTTGTCGGGGAAACTCGAAATATCTATACTATTATTACACAATTGATATGACTTTATGAAAGAAGACTTACAGTGAAACAGCCCCACAATACAGTTATATGTATATGAAAGCGGTAAATGAAAGCAATAACCACTTACTCGATTGTAGAGCTTCCATGCCGTTTGGTTAGTTGTTTAACAAAGAAAAATTGAAAACAACAGTATATTTAAGATCAAAGCTGAAAATACTTTGAAAAAGAAAGATTTGGGGCTTATAGCTCAAGGAGAGGCCCAGGGTTTTATCAGTGAGCGCACTGTTTGAATTTGTACAGAGGGACTTATACAAGTGACTATAGCCCAAAAGGTTTTCTATACAAAGGGGTGGGTCTTACACTCTCTCAAGAGGCCCAAAACGTTTAAAGAAAAAGAGTGGGGCTTATAACACGAGGGTAGGCCCAGTTGACTTTTTGTTTGAAAATGCCAATCGCGCCGAGATTTTCTTTTAACGCGAAGGGACTTATACAATAAGTGAGGCCCAAATTTGTTTTGATTAAAAGGGGATTGGGTCTTACACTCTAATAGAGGCCCAAGTGTTTTGAATGGGTCTTATAGCTCAAGGAGAGGCCCAAGATTTGTTTGATTTTGAATTGGCGATCGCGTCGAGGTTTTTGAAAATACAGTGGGACTTATACAATAAGTGAGGCCCATATTTTTGGTATTAAAAAAAGGGTTGGGTCTTACACTCTAATAGAGGCCCATGAGTGTTTGAAAAAGTTTGATGAGGGTTGAATTGATTCAAAACCCTAATTTGTTTTCAAAATGTATTTTAAATTGAATAAAAATTCAATTAAAATGATCAATGTTTGTTAAATATATGAAAACAAATTATGATCTTGGATCAATGTTCCAAAAAAATTAGGTTTCTTCCTACAAAATGATTGAAATCAAATTAGGGTTAGAAAACAAAGGGAGAAAAAATATTTTAAATGCTAAAAACACATAAAACATTAATTCTTTGCAAAAATATAAAATATATGAAATAAATAATATTTTTGGGATTTTTTGGTAAAATCAAATATTTAAACATTTTTGTGAATTATTGCAACAAGAACCAATAAAAAATGATAAAAATTGAAGGAGTTATTAATTTTTCAAATCATTAAAAATAATAATATGAAAAATAACAAAATAAACAAGTGATAAAAAGAAGTCTGGGGCGAGGGGGATTCGAACCCCAGACCTCTCACTTGCCAATATACACAAAACCAGCTGATGAACCGCTGGGGCGCAATGCCAATTCAAATATAACATGGTAAGGAAAAAATATATAGAGAACTTGTTGGATTTTCTGAGAATGGCGCCATGGCCATCTTCTTCCTCTAGCTCGTGCATGAAGCCCTCTATCTCACTCATCTCTCAACCATTTGACATGATTCAAACACCAAACTCATGCGTTTTTTCACAAGGAAGAAGATGGCAATACCCAATTTCATTCATTTTCAGTGTATAGCAAATTATATCATTGTGGCCGTATGAACCCTACTTTTGCAAAAGCAATCGAGTAGGCATGATTATGAGTGCTATGATCAAATTTTCTGAGGGAAAACAATCAACATATGATGGCAAGCAATTGGCAAAAATATCATGCGAGGAAATATGCATGGATCATGGAGTTTGAGTTTTGAGGCTTACCTTGATGCAAGCTGAAATGGAACTCTGAACAAACTTTATTCCAGTTGTGAATTAATGATCCCTACAACTTCAATGGATGTTATGGAGTGTGTTGCAAGCTTTGGAACCCTTTGAAACTCTTTGGATCAAGCTGGAGACCTCCAACTGCATAATTGAGGCATAATGGCTTGGTTGAAGGGTGATTTTGAGCCTGAGGTGTTACAGTCAGTGTTTAAGTGTTTGGACACCTCAAATACATCATATATGATGTGTTTGAGCAATTGGAATTGATTGCCTAAGGCTGCAACTCAAAACCCGATAGTGGTTACTCAAAAACCAAGAAACTTGAGGTTTAAGGAAGAATGAGAGAAAGCAGTGATGTAACTGGATTTGGTGTGAGTTGAATGATCCATTGGAACCTCTATTTATAGGTGATCAACTTTTGTCTTGGAGGAATAGTGAATGGCTACTGGATCAGATCACATTTGCATGGATTGGCTTGGAGGATTTCTTCTCAAGCAAGGCAAACTAGCCATTCCCAAGAGCAGGGCTATGCCTTCACCAAATTCACATTCTTCAGATGTTTTTATTGTTGTTTAATCAGAGAACTTGACTGAGTAGAGTGAATTTGTTGAAAATGCACTATTCCACATTAATTCCCTTTGAATTCAAGGCAAAAATGTGCCAAAGTGGATGAATTTCAAGTTGGAAGATTCCTTGGCTTTTTGACTCAACCCTATCAGTTGGATCAGTTGGTTCATGATCATATTGAAGGCATGTGGCACAGTGATCACTCCTTTTGACTCAGAAATCATGGATGGCACAAAACTCCCAAACTGATTTTTCATGGCAGCCTTGACATGGCATGTTGTGGCAGCCATAATTCTTGGCACAAGTGGATTGGTTTCATGCTATTGAGTTGCTTGGATTCTTGGCAACATTTGCAACAAAATTGATGTTTATCTTTGGAACTGATTCAGCTTGTAACTGTGTGCAAAAACCTCACAAGTTTTGGTGTTTCCAACAAAATCTGTCTTGGACAGAATTTTTTCTAAGTGTTGGAAAAGTGGTACTTTCATGTTTTCAGCCATTTTGGCTCACTCATAGCTCAAAATCCATAATGAATTGGAGTTAGGTATAGTTGAAGTTTTTGTAGAGGATAATGAGATCTACAAATCAAGCCTTGATGGGAGAAAATGGCTTAGTGGTTTAGGAGTTATGACCCTCCAAAGTTGGTACCCTAGCCACTTTATTTTTAACTTAGAAAATTTTCTAAGTTTTTATGGTTACCCCTTTTACAAGTTATCCAACTTTTCTTGATTTTTCTTGATGAATGATGATTCAAATCATACATTAACATCATTTTAGGGTTAAAAAACCATTTTGGTGAAAAATCTCAAAAAGTCAAAGTTGACTTTTGTGCACAGTTGACTTTTTATCAGATGAACTCCAAACTGTGCAATTCTTCATGAAATCATGTCCTTGACCTAAATCAAACTTGATGGACATGTTCCATGGGTGTCATAGGGTATATTGATGCATGTCCTAGGGCTTGGGAGCATGTCCTGGTCAAAAGTCAAAGTTACAGTTGACTTTTCCCTTAAAACCCTAACTCTGGTGCAGATGAAATTGAAGCTTGTTGCTCAAACTTCTTGGATTAATCCATTGTTCCAAATGGATCAATATAGTTCATTAGAGACCCTCAAACCCTTTCTTGAGGTCTTGGCTCATGATTTGCCCTAAAAGTCAACTTAGGGGTGAATTAGGTCAAGAAACCCTAATTCCTGATTTTTGATGAATGCATCCCCTGAGGAAAAATTGACTTGATGAATGGGTCCATGAGGTTCCATGGAGTATATTAGGTTGTGTTTTGGATCTTTGGCTCATGCCTAGAGGAAATTCTCCACCTGGAGGCCCTGGTCGACCAAAACCCTAATTTGGTGACACTGGCGATCTTGAGGCTTGATCCACCTAGAAGGGAGCAGCCTTGTGCTTAATCCTTGAAGTGGGAATCCTTTTGATCCATTTTGGATATGTTAGAGGCTAGACAAGTTGAAGACCAAGTCATTCCTTGATTGATCCTTTGTCTAAGAACTCTGAGAGGGCTTGAAACCCTAATTTTGATTGTAGTGAATGCTCAACAACCCTTGAGGCATTTGATGAGGCATGATGGTTCATCCATATTGTGATGGTGATTTGCACAATGATGGGAAATCTTAGTGGTCAAAATTTGGGGTATGACAGATTCCCCTATTTAATCTTCTTGGACCCGAAGGTGTGAATGACGAAGGTATTCGGGCATTCGGGGTGCAAGAAGATTAAATATCGGAATACCCGAAATTTTGATGGCTATGAATGGCAGCTTGTGCATTCATCTTCTTTTGCTAAGCAATGATGCTTAGAAAAGGTAAAAACTTCCCCTCGATCCTGGTCTTCAGCCAAGGAGCTGGTCTCAGTTGCTGAAATAAACTTCCCCTCGATCCTGGTTTCCTACCAAGGAACTGGTCTAAGTTTATGATTTAAACTTCCCCTCGATCCTGGTTTCCTACCGAGGAACTGGTCTAAGTTTCTGATTTAAACTTCCCCTCAATCCTGGTTTCCTACCGAGGAACTGGTCTAAGTTTCTGATTTAAACTTCCCCTCGATCCTGGTTTCCTACCGAGGAACTAGTCTAAGTTTCTGATTTAAACTTCCCCTCGATCCTGGTTTCCTACCAAGGAACTGGTCTCAGTTTCTTCCGTCAATAAACTTTATTGACAAGGGACACTATTTGTAGCGATTTTCCTCAAACTTCTCGCCGGATTTTCCTGGGGAGATGCCATTTGAAGGAAAATGTTTTGAAGCCAGACTTGCTGGGGAACCCAGTCGTCTGATTTGTAGAGGTCTACAAACTTCTCTGTTGGAGATGCCATTTGTTGACTCTATTTGGGGAATGCGAGTCCCTTGAGAGAATGCCTTCACGCTTAGGGATATTACACCATACTTTTCTCGGGATCATCCCAAAGAAATGCCATATGATGGGATCCAATTTTGAGGTGCCGATGACCTTTTCATCAGCGGGTTTTTCGGAGAAAAACTGTTGTACTACCGAATCTCTGACTACGAGGCTATCTCTGTGGATTTTCCTTAATCCGGGAAAGCAAGGATATCATCTTCAATGGCGAAGAGTGATGCTGGCTGAAAGTTCCTCTGGTTTTTCAGAGGTTCGAGTTATCAAAGTGGTCAAGGGCCAACTTCCTTCCAGAAATAACTGGAGGCGAAATTGTTCAAACGCAGCGTTTCCTGACGAGGCAAGAACTGATAACTCGATTGAGAGGACTGTTACCACTACGGGACAAGACCGACTGGAGTGATAGTGATGCAATATGAAATGTGACTGCAAATCAAATGCATGATGTATGTATGTTTATGCTGACAAAACTGACGCGACATACAAACTGACGGGTGAACACGACTGGATACTCGGCCATCGCGGGGCGTATAGAAATACTGTTGGTTCAGAATAGCAATTCCACCTTGCTTAGGAGAGATAATCCCTGTTGGGAGCTATGTTGGTCGGGCTTAGGAGATAAGAACTCGGCCGAGGGTATCAGATGGGAAAGTCGCATCTCATACAGTTGATCCTTCGTTCAGGCGTACTGTCCTAGAAGGAGTACTTTGATTCTGCACTTTGAAGTTCGCTTACTTCTGGAGAAGCGGTTGATGTTCCTTTGATGTTCAACAGTCAAAAGAAATTTCCGACTTTATTTTAAAAGCAGAAAAAGTTTTAACAAGTAAATTCATTTTTGTTTTATTTCAAGAATCGTTAATCATGTTAACAACGTCGTTCTGTAAAGCTAAAACAAATAAGAATTACAAACAAAAGCACAAAGGCTCAAATTTTATTGATAAGATGGAGATCAGCCAAAAGCGTGATTCCATTGAGTATTTACAAAGTTAGAAAATGGTAATTTACAGGGAAAAGGGCTACGTTGAAACATAACGACCACTATCCTTCTACCAACTTTGAATTCGGGGCATCCTGAGCTTCTGTCGAAGATGACTTTGACTGGAGTTTTCTGACAGATGATGTAACTGCTGCTGAGGGACTTGCCTCTGTTGGACATAGTTACTTGCCATTATCCCTAATTTTTGCCTGGATTGTACTATGATGTTTCCAATCCATCGGGATGATTTTTTATTTTATTTTATTTTGTCTCTAAATTTTTCCTGGACCGCCCTTTCGGGTTTTCAATCCACTGAGACGTTTTTTTTTTAGTTTAGGCGAAGTATTTCTTGACTACAACAACATTCGTGGGGTAGGCAAATTCCTCTCCGTCCATGGTTGCAAGTCTCAAGGCGCCGCCTGAGAAAGCTTTCGTGACCACATAGGGGCCGTCATAATTCGGAGTCCATTTGCCTCGCGAATCAGTGAGAAAAGATTGTATCTTCTTGAGCACAAGGTCTCCTTTCCTGAAGATGCGGGGTCGAACCTTTTTGTCGAACGCCTTCTTCATTCTCTGTTGATACAATTGACCGTGGCATAGAGCAATGATTCGTTTCTCCTCGATCAGATTTAGTTCGTGGTGTCGACTTTGACACCATTCAGCTTCGGTGAGCTTAGCTTCCATCAATACTCAGATTGACGGGATCTCTACTTCTTTGGGGAGCACTGCTTCCATGCCATACACTAGAGAGAAATGGGTTGCCCCTGTTGAAGTGCGGACAGATGTGCGATAACCGTGAAGAGCAAAGGGTAGCATCTCGTGCCAGTCTTTGTAGGTTACAACCATCTTTTGAACGACCTTCTTGATGTTCTTATTGGCCGTTTCTACCGCTCCGTTCATCTTGGGTCGGTAGGAAGATGAGTTATGATGTTCGATCTTGAACTCTACGCACAACTCTTCCATCATCTTATTGTTCAAGTTAGATCCATTATCAGTAATGATCTGGCTCGGAACACCATAACGGCAGATGATATTCTTTTTGATAAATCGGACCACCACTTGTCGGGTTACATTAGCGCACGATGCTGCTTCGACCCACTTGGTGAAGTAGTCAATGGCTACCAGGATGAATCGATGTCCGTTTGGAGCCTTAGGTTCGATCATGCCAATCATATCGATTCCCCATATGGAAAATGGCCATGGGGAAGAGAGAACTTTGAGATGCGTTGGCGGTACATGAATTTTGTCGGAGTATATCTGACATTTGTGACACCTCCTCATGTACTTGTAGCAGTCGGATTCCATGGTCAACCAGTAATACCCTGCTCTTAAAATTTTTCTCGCCATTGCGTGTCCGTTGGCATGAGTGCCAAAGGATCCTTCATGGATTTCTTTCATCAGCATTTCTGTTTCTGGTCTATCTACACATCGGAGCAAGACCATGTCAAAATTTCTCTTATAGAGAGTGTCACTGCTCAGGAAGAAGTTTCCAGCCAGTCTTCTGAGGGTTTGTCTATCCTTCCTTAGTGCCCCAGGTGGGTACTCTTGTTTTTGAAGGAAGCATGTGATATCGTGATACCAAGGTTTATCGTCTATGACTGCTTCAATCGTGAATATGTAAGCGGGCCTTTCAAGGCGCATTATGTCAATCTTAGGTATGTCATTCCATTGACCTACACTAATCATGGAAGAGATAGTGGCTAATGCATCAGCCATGTGATTCTCCTCACGAGGGATGTGATGAAACTTGACTCTATTAAAGAAAGGTAGCAACCTTCTTGCATAGTCTTTGTAAGGAATCAGTCCTAATTGATATGTGTTCCAATCTCCTTTTATCTGATTGATAACCAAGGCTGAGTCACCGTATACGTCCAAATTTTTGATCCTTAAATCAATTGCTTCCTCGAGACCCATGATACAAGCTTCGTATTCGGCCTCGTTGTTCGTACATTTGAACGTAAGTCTGGCAGTGAAAGGAATGTGGGTACCCTGAGGGGTAACAATGATTGCCCCAATTCCGTTTCCATAATGATTAACTGCTCCGTCAAAAATAAGTCCCCATTGGGAACCTGGTTCTGGCCCTTCACTAGGTAGCGGTTCATCGCAATCTTTCATTTTTAAATACATGACATCTTCGTCTGGGAAGTCGAACCCGATTGATTCTTGATCGTCAATCGGTTGATGAGCCAAATGATCGGCTAAAATACTTCCCTTAACGGCTTTCTGAACGTGTTACTCTATGTCATATTCTGATAACAGCATCTGCCAACGGGCAATCCTTCCCGTAAGAGCAGGTTTTTCAAAGACATACTTGACTAGATCCATTTTAGAGATCAACCAAGTAGTGTGACAAATCATGTACTGCCGAAGACGTTTGGCTGCCCAAGCCAAAACGCAGCAAGGTTTCTCAAGCATAGTGTATCGAGTCTCGCAGTCGGTGAATTTCTTGCTCAAATAGTAAATGGAAGACTCTTTCCGTTTAGTTTCGTCTTGTTGGCCAAGTACACATCCCATTGAGTCTTCCAAGACTGTGAGGTAAATGATCAGTGGTCTTCCTTTCACTAGAGGTGATAGAATCGAAGGATTCAACAGATATTCCTTAATACTGTTGAAGGCGGTTTGGCAGTCCTCTGTCCAAACGCAATCCTGGTTCTTTTTGAGTAATTTGAAGATTGGCGCACAGGTCGCGGTCATAAGGAATATGAATCTGGAGATGTAGTTCAAACGTCCCAGGAATCCTCTGACTTGTTTTTCAGTTTTCGGAGAAGGCATTTCTTGAATGGCCTTGACCTTGTCAGGATCAACCTCAATTCCTTTCTGGCTGACGATGAACCCTAGTAGTTTCCCTGAGCGGACACCGAAGGTGCACTTGTTGGGATTCAAGCGGAGCTTGAATTTTCTTAGACGTCCGAACAATTTTGACAAATGTTCAACGTGCTCACTCTCTGTTTTTGATTTTGCAATCATATCATCAACATATACCTCGATTTCTTTGTGTATCATGTCATGAAACAGAGTAGTCATGGCCCTTTGATAGGTTGCCCCGGCGTTCTTCAAACCGAACGACATTACCTTGTAACAAAAGGTGCCCCATGGGGTGATGAACGAAGTTTTCTCCATGTCTTTCGGTGCCATTTTGATTTGATTATAGCCCGAGAATCCATCCATGAAGGAAAAAACTTTGAACTTTGCTGTACTGTCTACCAGCATATCGATGTGTGGTAAAGGAAAGTCGTCCTTTGGACTAGCCTTATTCAGGTCCCTGTAGTCAACACATATTCTGACCTTTCCGTCCTTTTTGGGAACGGGTACGATGTTGGCTAACCATTGAGGATATTCTGACGTGGCGAGGAAACCCGCGTCAATCTGTTTCTGTACCTCCTCTTTGATTTTGATGGCCATGTCCGGGTGAGTGCGTCTCAACCTTTGCTTTACTGGCGGACATTCCGATCTCAACGGTAAATAATGTTCCACGATGCTGGTATCCAACCCTGGCATATCCTGATAGGACCAAGCGAATACATCGGGAAATTCTCTGAGAAGCTTTATCAATCCCTCTCTGGTAGTTGGACTGAGCAGTGCCCCAATCCTGATTTTTTTTCTCTCTTTCTTCTGAACACAAGTTTACCATTTCCAACGGTTCTTTGTGAGGTTCAATGGACCTTTCCTCTTGTCTGAGTAATCGGGAGATCTCTTCTGGAATTTCGTCATCATTTTCTTCTTCAGCCTCGAATACCGGGAACTCAAAGTTGGGAGAAGGCATCGGATCGTATGTTTCAACGGGGTTTAAAACAAGCAATCTGCATGACGTGATGATTCGTGTTTAGAAGAGATAGAGAAAAATGCGAGAGTGTGTGCAGTGTATTTTGTTTTACTGCTTGTTTTTATTATTGAATTGTTTTTTAGGATTACCATTTTCTGAAAAAGCAAAAAGAGAAAACAGCAATTAATGCGAAAATTACAGAACGACGTTATTTTATTTATGAATGTCATACCCCAAATTTTGACCACTAAGATTTCCCATCATTGTGCAAATCATCATCCCAATATGGATGAACCATCATGCCTCATCAAAAGCCTCAAGGGTTGTTGAGCATTCATTACAATCAAAACTAGGGTTTAAAGCCTTCTCTGAGTGCTTAGACAAAGGATCAATTAAGGAATGACATGATCTTCAACTTGTCTAACCTCTCAAGCATTCACAATGGATCAAGAGGACTCCCACTTCAAGGATTAAGCACAAGGTTGCTCCCTTCTAGGTGGATCAAGCTTCAAGATCGCCAGTGTCACCAAATTAGGGTTTTGGTCAACCAGGGCCTCCAAAGGGAAATTTTCCTCTGGGCATGAGCCAAAGATCCAAAACATAACCTAATATACTCCATGGAACCTCATGGACCCATTCATCAAGTCAATTTTGCCTCAGGGGATGCATTAATCAAAAATCAGGAATTAGGGTTTCTTGACCTAATTCACCCCTAAGTTGACTTTAAGGGCAAATCATGAGCCAAGACCTCAAGACATGATTTGAGGGTCTTTAATGAACTATATTGATCCATTTGGAACAATGGATTAATCCAAGAAGCTTGAGCAACAAGTCTCAATTTCATCTGCACCACAGTTAGGATTTAAA
Organism: Lathyrus tuberosus; assembly: GCA_022829125.1. Lineage (NCBI taxonomy): Eukaryota > Viridiplantae > Streptophyta > Magnoliopsida > Fabales > Fabaceae > Lathyrus > Lathyrus tuberosus. The sequence continues at coordinate 10,802,616 of JALAZF010000179.1, forward strand.
GGAAAAAGTCAACTGTAACTTTGACTTTGGACCAGGACAAGCTCCCAAGCCCTAAGACATGATTCAATATACCCTATGACACCTATGGAACATGTCCATCAAGTTTGATTTAGGTCAAGGACATAATTTCCTGAAGAATGACACAGTTTGGAATTCATCTGATAAAAAGTCAACTGTGCACAAAAGTCAACTTTGACTTTTTGAGATTTTTCACCAAAATGGATTTTTAACCCTAAAATGATGTTAATGTGTGATTTGAATCATCATTCATCAAGAAAAATCAAGAAAAGTTGGATAACTTGTAAAAGGGGTAACCATAAAAACTTAGAAAATTTTCTAAGTTAAAAAGTAAAGTGACAAGGGTACCAACTTTGGAGGATCATAACTCCTAAACCACAAAGCCATTTTTTCTCATCCAAAGATGGATTTGTAGCCCTCATTACCCTCTACAAAAACTTCAACTACAAGTCATTCCAATTCATTAAGGATTTTGAGTTATGGAGTGATCAAAATGGCTAAAAAATGAAAATGTCACTTTTTCCAACACTTAGTGAAATTTTCACTAAGTCCAAATCTGTCTTCATCTTTTCCCGAATGTAGGGGGATTTTTAACTTGGATTCAAAAGAGATCAAAACCAAACATGTCCACACAGTTTTTGTATCATGTAAGGGTTTTCCAAAATGGCCAAGAACATTGCCAAATTCCATTTGGGCTATGAGTTATGACATTGGCAAGTTGCCTTGGTGAAATCTGCCAAGGCAAGGCAGAATTTGCATTTTTGGTCGATTTGCCAAAATCATCCAAATCCAAATGCTCCTATCCACTTGGACACCTCAGGGGATTGAATCTAAAGGGGACAATCACTGAGCAAAGCCTCCAAAGTCTTTGGAACAAGAAATAGCATGTTGAACCTAGAATGGCCAAAATAGGGACAAGACTTCAATTTTGGAATGAGGCATTCAATGGAAGCATCAAGGTGGCATGGACTGAGCCATTCTCAACTGAATTCAGTCAAGACTTATCCAAGACCAAGGGAACCACAGCCCTGTGCCCTAACCTCTAGTCAATGGATTGACTAGAGGAGACTTGGATTCTCATTGGACAACATTGGCCAAACCTCTGCTGTAGTTACCATTCACTATGGATCCCAAAACAAACTTGCTCTACTATAAATAGAGCTCAATTGTGATCAGTTTGAGTACACCAAAGCCATCAAACAGATGCTTTCCTCAAAATCTCTTCTTTCACCTCAAATTTGCCTTCCAAAGCAAGTAATTCTGAGTTTTTGAGTTAGAGAGCCATTCCATCACAATCAATCACACACACACCTCATATATATCATATGTAAGTTGTGCAAACTATCACAAGTGACCTGTAATCACAAAATCACGAAGTCACCTCTCAAAACCTCAAAATAGGCTTTGTTTGCATTTTTCAAGCCATGTCTTGATTCAGTCACTTTCCAAACCAGATAAAACCTCAAACACACTCCAAATATCATCCTTGAACTATCCCAAATGGTTCCCAACATCTGGAACACCATTTGAGGAAGTTGTTATTTTGGTCACTTTTGACCCCTTTTGCAAGAAAGGGACAATTTGTGTTTTTGCTGGTACCAGTCAGTTCCAATCATCCTAAAAGCATCCTAGGGATCATTTGAGGTGGTTCAAAGCATAAAACCATATCTGGAGCAAGAGGTTTGGCAGATTGCATAGAAAACTCCAAAATTCCAAAGAAGGGTAAGCCTCTCAACTTGCCCTCACCAAAACATGTGCGCATTTGAAGTCCACTGAGTATGCATCTCTTATATATGTCATATGTGTTGTGTTTGTGCCAATTGATCATGTAATTCATTCCTGTATCAAAGTGTAGCATAGAAAATGCAATTATAGGCCATTTTCAAAACCACTATCGGGTTTTGAGGAGGGAGTGTGATTTGAAAAAACCACCACCGCCATTGGATTCCTTGTGAAATTCTGGCCCAGATACATATAAATTTTGTCTCCAACCATTAAGAATTGAGAAAGTTATGACCTTCACGTTTTTGAGCCAAAACTTGCCTTGGGCAAGCCAAAACCAAGGCATGACTTGTATATTTGTTGTTTTATTTCAAGCAATGGATGTATCACCACCCCAGTGGTAAGGCACGCGCCTTGTATGCTTGAGGTCGTAGGTTCAAACCCCACCCATGCCATTTTGTGATTTTTCACATTTTTGTTATTTTTCCAACTATTTTCATGTTTTATTAATTATTTGTGAAATTAATAACTCTTTCAATTTTAATTATTTTTGATTGGTTCTTTTTGTAAAAAATCACAAAAATGTTGAATTATTTTATTCCACACAAAAAATTAAGTTTATATTATTTATTTAATATAATTAGTATTTTTGTGAATAAATTCATTTTTATTTGTTTTTAAACATTTTGAAATGAATATTCATCTTGAAATATCAAGAGCAAATGAGTTTTAATATCTCTTGTGATTTATACCTCATTTTTCAAACCTTAAACAAAAATCACAAGTGGTTTATTCAAACCTATTTGGTATTTTTCATTTAGTTTTCTTTAAATATTTACTTTTAAAGAATAAAATTAGGGTTTCTTTGATTTTCACTCAAACAAATCATTTTAAACACTTGGGCCTCTATTAGAGTGTAAGACCCAACCCCCCATGGACAGAAAACATTTTGGGCCTCATTCGTTGTATAAGTCCCTCTATACATTTTCAAATAAACGGCGCGATCGTCGCCTTTTCAAAATAACCCTGGGCCTACCCTCGAGTAGTAAGACCCATTTCTTTTCTTAAAATACATTTGGGACTCTATTAGAGTGTAAGACCCAACCCCCTTTTAACCAAAATCATTTTGGGCCTCGCTTATTGTATAAGTCCCTCTGCGTTAAAAGAAAACCTCGGCGCGTTCGCCATTTTTTTAACGAAAAATTAATTGGGCCTAACCTCGTGTTATAAGCCCCACTCTTTTTCTTTAAAACCATTTTGGGCCTCTTGAGAGAGTGTAAGACCTATCCCCTTTGTACAGAAAACATTTTTTGGGCCACAGTCACTTGTATAAGTCCCTCTGTACAAAAACAACAGTGCGCTCACTGATAAAAACCTGGGCCTCTCCTTGAGCTGTAAGCCCCAAATCTTTCTTTTCCAAAGTACTTTCTCCTTTGATTTTGAATATACTGCTGTTATCAATCTTTCTTTGTTGAACAACTAACCAAACAGCATGGAAGCTCTACAACTGAGTAAGTGGTTATTGTTTCATTTACCGCTTTCATATACATATAACTGTATTGTGGGGCTGTCTCGCTGTAAGTCTTCTTTCATAAACTCATATCAACTGTGTAATAATAGTATAGATATTTTAGAGTTTCCCCGACAACTACGTCTAGTATTAAAGCCCGTTGATCACTCTTAGAAATAGTCTAAACTAGATCCCCATAGGATTACCAGACATAGTCTTCCCTCCACTTGGGGTTAAACAATATGGAGACATGAAAGGCAGCATTCTCTGTGAACCCTTTCATAGACTGTCACCTTTAGAAGTTGTCAAAGAAACTCTATTCCCCAGAGATGATCTCTTCTCCGTGAATTGCATCTCTTGAGTTTCTTCGAAATTCTCGAACTTTCCTGACTTTGATCTATTCTCGGTGAATAGCATTGCCTTGAATTTCTCGGGGTTTGGGGACCCACAGGCTTCTTAAAAGCATTTGTCAAGAAACTCTATTCCCCAGAGATGATCTTTTCTCCGTGAATGGCATCTCTTGAGTTTCTTCCAAATTCTCAAACTTTCCTGACTTGATATATTCCTTGTTAATAACTTGCCTTGAATTTCTCGGGGTTTGGGGACCCATCGGCTTCTTAAAAGCAATCGGCCTCCTCTTGGGCTTAGTACAAGGACCCACAGGCTTCCTAAAAGCAACCCCACCTCCTCTTGGGCTTAGTACAAGGACCCTACGGCTTCTTAGAAGTATTCACAACCTCCTCTTAGGCTTCGTATAATGATCTCTTCCTCCGGGAATGATAGTCTTCTCTTGGGCTTAGTACAAGGACCCGTCGGCTTCTTAAAAGTTTCCAGCATCCTCTTGGGCTTCGTACAAATTGTCCCGACGACCTCCTAGAGGTATAGGAACATAATTTAATCATCTCCATAGAGCAGTCCTTTCAATAGTCTACTACTGTTTCTCAAAGCATAGTACAAAAGACGAAACTCCAGACTTGGACAGTCTAATCTCCTTGAGTCTCAAAGATATTCTCGAGTGACCTCTTCAAAAATAGGAAGAAAACCCGTAGACTTAGACAGTCTCAATACCCTTCAGATTTCCCGCTTCCTTAAATAAGAGGAATAACCCGAATCCTTGAATCAAATCCTTGAGTACAATGTTGCTAATATAAGAACTGATTTTCTCTTTAAAGCAGCATACTGGACCTGTCACTCAATTGAAACAGTTCCATAGCCTCCTCTTAGGCTTTGTATAATGATCATTCTTCAGTGAAGTTAGCCTCCTCTTGGGCTTTGTATAATGATTCTCCCCAGCGGAGTCAAACAACGTTTAGCTTCTCTCTCGGGCTTTGTACGAGACACATAAGAGACTCCCTCGTTGAGTCAATCACCTCTTTCGCCTCCATCTCGGGCTTTATACGAGATACAAAAAGGTTCTTATTGAGCCGAACAAACAACAGCCTCCATCTCGGGCTTCGTACGAGATACAAAAAACTCTCTTGTTGAGTCAAATAGCCTTCATTTCGGGCTTTATACGAGATACCAAAAGACCCCATCATTGAGTCAAAACCTTTTAGCCTCTCTCTCGGGCTTTGTACGAGACACATATTAGCCTCCTCTTAGGCTTTATATAAGAAAACCACTGGTTAATCCAATCAACCTTTTAGCATCAAAGCTGTGCCTCATTCACAGTACACAAACATCAACAACTTCTTCCCCTTTCCATCTAATCGCTGTAAGCGGCAAGCCTTTGGATCATCTACATCCATGCCACTGTCCCTCTTTTAGCATGAGAAATTCCTAAGGAAAGATAGCATTGCTCTACACTGAGTTAAAGTCTTCTCCTTCAGGTTAAAATCCCCTATAAAGGAAATTATGGCATTGCTAGGATCCGCGTATCCCGGTTAAAGTAATTCTCCTTTATAAAACAGCTGTGACATACAGACCCCTTTAGAGATGAAAAATTCTCTCTAAAGTCGACACCTTTAGCTTCATATCTTGGGCTTTGAACAAGATACAAATAGACTCTTCAGCTTCACATCTTGGGCTTTGAACAAGATACATATCACCTTTCGCTTCACGTCTTGGGCTTTGAACAAGACACCAAAAACACCCATTTCCTCCCATAGAATAGGAGGAACTACGAACGCTCTGATTTCCCTGTTTCGGTAAACGGGAATACGTAGGCATAAGATTGAAAGAAAAATCTTAGCGAGCACACTAAACAAAAACCCAAAATCCCATACTCTCATGTATCTATAAAAAAGCATCAGTCCTAACATCCTAACCCTTGTTCCCCGCTAGAAAGTCCTAGAAAGAAAGAAAACCGTATTGGCAAAAATACATAATAACCAGTACAATGGCCCCCCCACATTGATAGCATCCGTAACCTAACAGACCGCTGTTTAAACTCAGTATGCAAAGCAGGGTTAATTGGAGACATCTATTTCCCTTCCTTCATCAGCTTTAATAGGATAAAAAATGAATCGACCTGTAGTCAACTCAACCGCAGAGAGCGACCAGCGCGTAAGAACCGCATCCAAAATCGCTCGCTACAGAAAAATGGCGCCCACCGTGGGGCCGTTCAAGGTTAGATCTAGGCACGGTCTCCCTTTGAATACCACAGATTGGGGCTTCCGCCGGGGAACCCATTTTCTGTCAGGAACTTAGGATTCATAGCTTTAAAGGTCTAGGATGTTTAGGACAAATATATATACTGCTTTTCCTAATTGTTATACATGTTTATTTTTCTGCTAATGGGAATGCGTGTGATGCTGCATATGGAAAGATTGAGTATACACTTAAGATAAGTGATGGCGACGAGGTCGACCATCAACCTCAGTGGAGGCTGACCAATGCAACCCATTCTCTCACCTAGACAGTGGAAGCTGAGGAGCCAAACCCTTTTGTAGTGCGGAAACTATCGGGAATAGTTGTTAAGCGATACTACCCTCATTTGAGGCTGGTGATCTATTCTCGGTGAATGGCGCTTACTCTAAGATTGCTCTACAACTCGCTGGCAATCCGCTTGTTGATTTGCTTTCCTGGGAGGAGCTGATGATAATGAGTACAGGTACAAAAATCACCTTAGTATAAACCTTTGGGGATGGGTAGAGCCTTGACTTCATGACAACGACCTTTTGACCCCGTGTTTTTTTTTATGTTTTTGTGTGCTGCATTCATGCATTCATTTAAAAAAAAAACATTAAAACATTCAAAAAACTTCTCTTCTAGTCTCTCTGTTTTTCAAATTAAACTAAGATTGTGATTGCAAATATCAGAGAAAGGGATTGCACTAATGGACTTCGGTAGAAGGAGAACTCATACGTACACCTTCAAGGTTCCAAAGTTAGAGGATTTGAGAAGGTTAGCGAGGATGATCACTAACCCTGAGGCTTTCATCGCCAAGCACGGTGGTCTGCTACCACTATTAAGAGTCCATGTGATTGATGGAATCATGGATGCACTCATTCAGTTTTACGATCTGGTTTATCACTGCTTTACATTCCCGGATTACCAGCTCGCACCAACGCTGGAGGAGTATTCTCATCTGATCGATCTACATATCACTGATCGAGCTCCATTTTCTGGACTGGAAGAAATTCCAAAGAATCAGATCATTACAAAAGCAATTCATTTGGACGAGTCTGAGGTCAGGACTCACATGACCGCTAAGGGTGGCATCCAAGGTTTGTCAGCCCAGTTCTTGACAAAGAAGGCCCTATATTTTGCCAGTATAGGAAACATCACTGCTTTTGAAAGCATCTTTGTCTTGCTCACCTACGGGTTATTTTTGTTTCCCAACATCAATAACTTCGTCGATATCAACTCCATTAAGGTTTTTCTTATTGGAAACCCTGTGCCGACTTTGCTCGCAGATGCATATCATTCCTTACACTTGGGAAATTTGTACAGCGGAGGGGAGATCACATGCTGTGTACCTTTGCTTTATAAATGGTTTATCTCCCACTTGCCTAAGTCTGCTGCTTTTTGGGATTGTAAGAGTGCCTTACGTTGGTCACAGAAGATCATGTCTCTTACCAACTCTGATATAGATTGGTGTAATAGGATCTATGATGGAATCATAATCATTGATCGTTGTGGAAACTTCCCCAACGTACCCCTCATAGGAACTAAAGGAGGAATCAACTACCATCCGGTATTGGTTCGCCGACAATTTGGATACCCGATGAGACACGTCCCACGGGGTGTTCATCTGGAAGGTCTTTTCTTCAAGGAAGGAGAAAATGATAGGGCACTAAAGACAGAAATAGTGCACGCTTGGAAACAGGTTCATAAGAAAGGACGAGAGTCTCTAGGAAAACCAGACTGTGTCTCGGTGGAGCCTTATCTCCATTGGGTACAAACTAGAGCTCTCAAGCTAAAAATGCCTTATCCTCGTTACGAAATTCTTCCGCCGAGGGAATCTGTCATGTACTTCATGACGGAAACTGAAAAGCTTCAGGTTACTCTCAACAAAGTTCAAAAGGAGAGAAGGTCTTGGAAGAACAAGTACCACACCCTCGACGTAGAGTGCATCAAAATACAGCAATTACTGAAATAAAAAGATGCTCTGATTGAGATTTTGGAGCAACATGCTGTAGAGAATCAAGATGATCAAAGGCATTTGCTCACTCCTTTCACCTAGTAAAGGAATGACAACCCGACAACGGCCCAAGAGCCCCGATCAAAGAAAAGAAAGATACCAGAATCAGCACCCGATTTCTCTTCAGAGAGGACTTGGGACCCATTAGCTTAGGTTTCTGTTTCTGCACCTTGTAATCTACTGTATTTCCATTTCTGTAATCCTTTGAATTCAATAAAAAAGGGGTTTCCCCACTGTTTGATATTTGCAATCTAATTGTCAAAGTTTATTTTGATTAAACCAAAAAATAATTAATATAATCATTGCATTCATCATTCTCACGTAACGTATTCTTCTTCCCTACGAATCTCACGTTTGTGTCTCGATTCTAGAGTCAAACTGTCTCATTCGTATAATACTCGGGCCAATCGTCAGAAAAAGATGGATGATCTTGAGGAAGAAAACAGAGAGTTGAAAGAAGAGATCGACGCTCTGAGAGAGGATATGAGAAAGCTTCGTAACGACATGCAAGCTATGACAAAAGCTCAGCTACAAAGAACTGTGATCTCAGAGATCACCTCGGCACCCATAGTGGAGAAGTATGATCCTAGGTATCAAATGCCGAAAGATCGTCCTTGGGGCATACCTGTTAACTATATCCCGGAAGGATATATTCCGCCGATCACTGAAGATCGGGGAATCATAACAGAAGCCGCTGGGCCTGAAGGTTACAAACTTTGGGAAAGCGAAGATGCCAGAGGCATATTGAAGACTCCTGAAGGTTACAAACTTCGGGAAACCCCAAGATTCGCTGTCGTAGTCACGGTACCACCCCCTGTGGTGCACACTCTCCCGGAAGGACAGATTCCACCGATACCTGCTGGTAAAAAGGAAACTATGTTCGATAGAATGGATGAATTCCAGGAGCAGTTCTTGGAAATGCAGAAGGAGCTGCAAGCCATTCGCGGTCAGGATTTATTTGGAAAGGACGCCGCAGACCTCTGCTTGGTCCCCAATGTGAAAGTCCCGCACAAGTTCCAAGTGCCCGACTTTGAAAAGTACAAGGGTAACTCTTGCCCTCAAAGCCATCTGGTGATGTACGCTCGGCAGATGTCAGCTCAGACGGAGAATCAGGACCTACTGATTCACTACTTTCAAGATAGTTTAACCGGTGCCGCACTCAAATGGTACATGGGTTTAAACCGTACTACGATTAGTACATTCAGAGATCTTGGAACTGCCTTCGTCTAACAATACAAATACAATTTGGACATGGCACCCGACAGAGATCAACTCAGATCAATGTCGCAAAAGGACAAGGAAACTTTTAAGGAGTATGCTCAAAGGTGGCGCAAAATTGCCGCTCAAATTTGTCCGCCTCTTGAGGAAAAAGAGATGACAAAAATCTTCTTAAAAACCTTAAGCTCATTTTACTATGACCGAATGGTTGCCAGTGCACCCAGTGATTTCACCGAGATGGTGGGCATGGGCGTACGTCTTAAGGAAGCCATCCGAGAAGGACGTTTGGTAAAAGACATTGGATCGACGAGCGGTACTAAAAAATACGGTAGTGCTCTCCCTAAGAAAAAAGAGTAAGATATTGGGAATATCTCTCTCGGAAAGCAAAGGCGACGTTATCAACCAGTAGCAGCTGTAACTCCTGCTATCAGCCCTGCGCCTGTTCCTACTTATCAACCTCAGGTTGCGCAAAGCCAACCTGATCAGCAAAGGACACAACAGCCTCTTCAGCAGGCTCGTCCTCAATACAACAACAACCGTACAACATGGCCACCAGGATTTGATCCTATACCCATATCATACGCAGAGCTATTTCCATTATTGCTAGCCAAGGGGTATATTCAGACTAAGTCTCCTCTTACAGTACCAGAAAATCCGCCTTTTTGGTTTAAGGTGGATCAAACTTGCCCTTATCATCAAGGAGGATCAGGGCATAACATTGAGACTTGTCTTAATTTCAAATCTGACGTGCAAAAGCTTGTTAGGAGTGGGGTCTTATCCTTCAAGGATACAAATCCTAATGTTCTTACGAACCCGCTGCCTCTACACGAGAAGGCTGCAGTCAATTTGATAGAAGGAGAGACTAATGATGTCTATCAAATTCATGATGTACTCTTGTTGAAAACCAATCTGGTCAAGATGCATTGTAGACAGAGTGGATATGGTCATGTGCCACCTCATAGCTATCACCAGTGTGATATCTGCTCTAAAGACAACCAAGGATGTTTTGTAGTGCAAGCAGCTCTACAGGAACAAATGGATCTCGGATGGATCCAAGAGCACCGAGTTCGTGGAGTTAACATGGTTTACACGAATTCTAACGTCATTCAGAACCATGACATCCGTGCAATGAATGTCAACTTGGTGGCAATGCACTCAAGGCAAAGCCAGTATCATAATCTGCCGTGGCACGATTACAGTTCCTGTCTGACTTACTCGGTAAACAAACAGGGATGCTCTTTCATACAAGAGGCCCTCCAGCGTCAGATGGATCTTGGATGGATCCAGGACTACCATGATAGGAACCCTTATCAGATCAACATGGTTCAGATCTTCGATATTCGCGTGATGAATACCAACCTGGTAGAGTTGCATGCTGAGCAGGTCTGACTCGGATTCTTAATATCACATAACTATCAAAGCTGTAAAGCAGGTTGCGAAAACGATCGAGGTTGTACCCTTGTCCAGGAAGCACTTCAGCACTTGTTAAATCACTGGTGGCTTCCAATCTATATGGACAAAACGCAGACCCCATTCTGCTTTCCCACGCAGAGTCCGAGATATATACCAAGGTCAGATGTCGAAATGATATACGGGGATTGTGATCCGGAAGGATGTCGTGCTCCACCAAACTCATTAGAGGAAGACACTCTGATGAAAGACAACTTTGACCACAACTACTATGGCCCGATGGATGGTCTGCCAATGTGGCAACCTTATCCAGGAGACTTGGGGCAAGAGAGTCAGTCGAACAATGAAAATCAGCTGACCGTCATTGAACAGAATACCTGTGTCCCCACCATGTCATGGGATCAACACTTAGGTCATTCAGAAACTACTCAACATGAAGATGAATTCGCAACATTTGCAGGACTTGAATTCATCAACTATGCTTTTCCCGAGGTCAACGTCATCGAGAGGGATGACTCCTCCAGTTCCAAAGAAGTTTGGGATACCTTGGGACAACCTAGTGGAAAATACGACTTCATGGTCAAGTACACTGCGCCCGAAAGCTCTCGCATCAGGCTCGAAGACATCCAGCCAACTAGATGGGGAGATACAGCTGAGAGCACAAATGCTATGCAAAATGCAACAGAGGAATTCTCCTACGACAATTCTGCCTGGGAGACAGATTCCAATGATCCTGCTCCACCAGAAATCAGCGTCATTTCTGAAGACAAATCAAGGAAGGTTCCAGACTTTGTGATTCACCGAGGAATTCGCCGCCAATGGGCTGTTGTCGATGTTCCGAAGGTCGTTCATCAGTCAAAGTAATTGCCATCTTTAACCTTTCACCCTGCCCAGGTGAAACGGATGTTTTGATAGGGCTCGCTTTCTGTAAATTTTCCCTCTTCGCTTTGCCCGAAGTGACAGAGTTTTATTTTATAGGGCTGTAGTTTCAAGAATCGACTTGTTCATTAATAAAATAACGTCGTTATGTAATTTCTGCATTAATTGTTGTTTTCTTTTTTTTTGCTTTTTCAGAAAATGGTAATCCTAAAAAATAATTTAATAATAAAAACAAGCAATAAAATAAAACACTGCACACACTTGCATTTTCCTCTATCTCTTCTAAACACGAATCATCACGTCATGCAGATTGCTTATTTTACACCCCGTTGAAACATACGATCCGATGCCTTCTCCCGACTTTGAGTTCCCGGTATTCGGGGCTGAAGAAGAAAATGACGACAAAATTCCAGAAGAGATCTCCCGATTACTCAGACAAGAGGAAAGGTCCATTGAACCTCATAAAGAGCCGTTGGAAATGGTAAACTTGGGTTCAGAGCAAGAGAGAAAAGAAATCAGGATTGGGGCACTGCTCAGTCCAACTACCAGAGAGAGTTTGATAAAGCTTCTCAAAGAATTCCCCGATGTATTCGCTTGGTCCTATCAGGATATGCCAGGGTTGGATACCAGCATCGAGGAACATCACTTACCGTTGAGGTCGGAATGTCCGCCAGTAAAGCAAAGGTTGAGACGCACTCACCCGGACATGGCCATCAAAATCAAAGAGGAGGTACGGAAACAGATTGACGCAGGTTTCCTCGCCACATCAGAATATCCTCAATGGTTAGCCAACATTGTACCCGTTCCCAAAAAGGACGGAAAGGTCAGAATGTGTGTTGATTATAGGGATCTGAACAAGGCAAGTCCAAAGGACGACTTTCCTTTACCACACATTGACATGCTGGTAGACAGCACAGCAAAGTTCAAAATTTTCTCCTTCATGGATGGATTCTCGGGCTATAACCAGATCAAAATGGCGCCGAAAGATATGGAGAAAACTTCGTTCATTACCCCATGGGGCACCTTTTGTTACAAGGTAATGTCGTTCGGTTTGAAGAACGCCGGGGAAACCTATCAAAGGGCCATGACTACTCTGTTTCATGACATGATACACAAGGAAATCGAGGTATATGTCGATGATATGATTGCAAAATCAAAAACAGAGAGTGAGCACGTTGAACATCTGTCAAAATTGTTCGAACGTCTAAGAAAATTCAAGCTCCGCTTGAATCCCAACAAGTGCACCTTCGGTGTCCGTTCAGGGAAACTACTAGGGTTCATCGTCAGCCAGAAAGGAATTGAGGTTGATCCTGACAAGGTCAAGGCCATTCAAGAAATGCCTTCTCCGAAAACTGAAAAACAAGTCAGAGGATTCTTGGGACGTTTGAACTACATCTCCAGATTCATATTCCTTATGACCGCGACATGTGCGCCGATCTTCAAGTTACTTAAAAAGAACCAGGATTGCGTTTGGTCAGAGGACTGCCAAACTGCCTTCGACAGTATTAAGGAATATCTGTTGAATCCTCTGATTCTATCACCTCCAGTGGAAGGAAGACCACTGATCATTTACCTCACAGTTCTAGAGGACTCAATGGGATGTGCACTTGGACAACAAAACGAAACTAAAAGGAAAGAGTCTGCCATTTACTATCTAAGCAAGAAATTCACCGACTGTGAAACTCGGTACACGATGCTCGAGAAAACTTGTTGCGCTTTGGCTTGGGCAGCCAAACGTCTTCGCCAATACATGATTCGTCATACTACTTGGTTAATCTCAGAAATGGATCCGATCAAGTACGTCTTCGAAAAACCTGCTCTTACGGGAAGGATTTCCTATTGGCAGATGTTGTTATCAGAATATGACATAGAGTACCACGCTCAGAAAGCCGTTAAGGGAAGTATTTTAGCCGATCATTTAGCTCATCAACCGATTGACAATCAAGAATCAATCGGGTTTGACTTCCCAGACGAAGATGTCATGTATCTAAAAATGAAAGATTGCGATGAACTGTTACCCAGTGAAGGGCCAGAACCAGGTTCCCAATGGGGACTTATCTTTGACAGAGCAGTTAATCATTACGGAAACGGAATTGGGGCAATCATTGTTACCCCTCAGGGTACCCACATTCCTTTCACCGCCAGACTTACGTTCAAATGTACGAACAACGAGGCCGAATACGAAGCTTGTATTATGGGTCTCGAAGAAGCAATTGATTTAAGGATAAAAAACTTAGACGTATACGGTGACTCAGCCCTGGTTATCAATTAAATAAAAGGAGATTGGAACACATACCAATCAGGGTTGATTCTTTACAAAGACTATGCAAGAATGTTGCTACCTTTCTTCAACAGAGTTGAGTTTCATCATATCCCTCGTGAGGAGAATCACATGGCTGATGCCTTAGCCACTATCTCTTCCATGATTAGTGTAGGTCAAAGGAATGACCTACCTAAGATCGACATAATGCACCTTGAACGGCCCGTTTACGTCTTCGCGATCGAAGCAGTCATAGACTACAGACCTTGGTATCACGATATCAAATGCTTCCTTCAGAAACAAGAGTACCCATCTGGGGCGCTCAGAAAAGATAGAAAGACCCTCAGAATATTGGCTGGAAACTTCTTCCTAAGCGGTGACACTCTCTATAAAAGAAATTTTGACATGGTCTTGCTCCGATGCATAGACAGACCAGAAGCAGACATGCTTATGAAAGAAATTCATGAAGGATCCCTTGGCACTCATGCCAACGGACACACAATGGCGAGAAAAATTCTAAGAGCAGGGTACTACTGGTTGACCATGGAATCCGACTGCTACAAGTACATGAGGAGGTGTCACAAGTGTCAGATATACTACGACAAAATTCATGTACCGCCATCACATCTCAAAGTTCTTTCTTCCCCGTGGCCTTTTTCCATATGGGGAATCGACATGATTGGCTTGATCGAACCTAAGGCTTCAAACGAACATCAGTTCATCCTGGTAGCCATTGATTACTTCAACAAGTGGGTCGAAGCAGCGTCATACGCTAATGTAACCCGACAAGTGGTGGTCCGATTTATAAAAAACAATATCATCTGCCGTTATGGTGTTCCAAGCGAGATCATTACTGATAATGGATCTAACTTGAACAATAAAATGATGAAAGAGTTGTGTGCAGAGTTCAAGATCGAACACCATAATCCATCTCCCTACAGACCCAAGATGAATGGAGCGGTAGAAGCGGCTAATAAGAACATCAAGAAGATCGTTTAAAAGATGGTTGTAACCTACAAAGACTAGCACGACATGCTACCCTTTGCTCTTCACGGTTATCGCACATCTGTCCACACTTCAACAGGGGCTACCCCTTTCTCTCTAGTGTATGGCATGGAAGCAGTGCTCCCCATAGAAGTAGAGATCCCGTCAATCCGAGTATTGATGGAAGCTAAGCTCACCGAAGCTGAGTGGTGTCAAAGTCGACACGACAAATTGAATTCGATCGAAGAGAAACGAATCACGACACTATGCCATGGTCAGCTGTATCAACAGAGAATGAAGAAGGCGTTTGACAAAAAGGTCCGACCTCGTGTCTTCAAAAAAGGAGACCTCGTGCTCAAGAAGATACAATCTTTTCTCACTGATTCTCGGGGCAAATGGACCCCAAATTATGATGGCCCCTATGTGGTCACGAAAGCTTTCTCAGGCGGCGCCTTGAGACTTGCAACCATGGACGGAGAGGAATTTGCCCACCCCACGAATGTTGATGTAGTCAAGAAATACTTCGCCTAGAAAAAAAAAACGTCTCGGTGGATTGAAAACCCGAAAGGGCGGTCCAGGCCAAAGTTAGAGACAAAATAAAAAAAAGAAAAAATCATCCCGATGGATTGGAAACATCATAGTACAATCCAGGCAAAAATTAGGGATAATGGCAAGTAACTATGTTTAACAGAGGCGAATCCCTCATCAGCAGCAGTTACATCATCTATCGGAGGAAAACTCCAGTCAAGGTCATCTTCGACAGAAGCTCAGGATGCCCCGAATTCAAAGTTGGTAGAAGGATAGTGGTCGTTATGTTTCAACGTAGCCCTTTTCCCTGTAAATTACCATTTTCAAACTTTGTATATACTCTTTGGAATCATGCGTTTGGCTGATCTCCATCTTATCAATAAAATTTGAGCCCTTGTGCTTTTGTTTGTACTTCTTATTTGTTTTAGCTTTACAGAACGACGTTTTTAACATGGTTAACGATTCTTGAAATAAAACAAAAATGAATTTACTTGTTAAAACTTTTTCTGCTTTTAAATTAAAGATGGCAATTGCTTTTGGCTGTCGAACATCAAAAGAACATCAACCGCTTCTCCAGAAGTAAGCGAACTTCAAAGTGCAGAATCAAAGTACTCCTTCTAGGACAGTACGCCTGAACGAAGGATCAACTGTATGAGATGCAGCTTTCCCATCTGATACCCACGGAAGAGTTCTTACCTCCTAAGCCCGACCAACGGTAGCTCCAAACAGGGACTATCTCTCCTAAGCAAGGTGGAATTGTTATCTTGAACCAGCGATATCTCTACACGCCCCGCGATGGCCGAGTATCCAGTCGTGTTCACCCGTCAGTTTGTATATTGCGTCAGTTTTGTCAGCATATACGTACATACATCATGCATTATTGATTTTCATTCACATTTCATATTGCATCACCATCACTCTAGTCGGTCTTGTCCCCTAGTGATAACAGTCCTCTCAATCGAGTTGTCAGTTCTTGCTTCATCAGGAAATGTTGCGTTTGGACAATCTCGCTTCCAGTGTATCTCTGGATTAGAGTCGGCACTCGACCACTTTGATAACTTGAACCTCTGAAAGACCAGAGAACGTTCAATAAGCATCACTCTTCGCCATTGAAGATGATATCCTTGCTTTCCCGGATTAAGGAAAATCCCCAGAGAAAGCCACATAATCAGAGATTCGGTGATACGGCAGTTTTTCTCCGAGAGAACCACTGATGAAAAGGTCACTGGCACCTTAAAAATGGACCCCATCATATGGCATTTCCCCGGGAAGATCCCGAGAAAAGTATGATGAAAGATCCCAAGCAACAACAGTCTCTCAAGAGACCTGCTTTCCCCCTGTAGAAAAAAATGGCGTCTCCAACAGACAAGTTTGTGCAACTCTACAACTCAGACGACTGGGTTTCCCAACAAGTCTGACATCAAAACATTTTCTACTCAAATGGCATCTCCCCAGGAAAATTCGGCAAGAAGTTTGAGGAAACCCGCTACGAATAGCGTCCCTTGTCAATAAAGCTTATTGACAAAAGAAACTAAGACCAGTTCCTTGGTAGGAAACCAGGATCGAGGGGAAGTTTACTTCAGAAACTGAGACCAGTTCCTTGGTAGGAAACCATGATCGAGGGGAAGTTGACAAAAGAAACTAAAACCCGTTCCTTGGTAGGAAACCAGGATCGAGGGGAGGTTTATTTCAAGAGAAAACTGAGACCAGCTCCTTGGCTGAAGACCAGGATCGAGGGGAAGTTTACCTTTTCCAAGCATCATCGCTTATCTAAAGAAGATGAATGCGTAAGCTACCATTCATAACCACCATCAAAATTTCGGGTATTCCGATATTTAATCCTCTTGCACCCCGAATGCCCGAATACTTTTGTCATTCACACCTTCGGGTCCAAGAAGATTAAATAAGGGCATCTGTCATACCCCAAATTTTGACCACTAAGATTTCCCATCATTGTGCAAATCATCATCACAATATGGATGAACCATCATGCCTCATCAAAAGCCTCAAGGGTTGTTGAGCATTCACTACAATCAAAACTAGGGTTTCAAGCACTCTCTGAGTGCTTAGACAAAGGATCAATCAAGGAATGACATGATATTCAACTTGTCTAACCTCTCAAGCATTCACAATGGATCAAGAGGACTCCCACTTCAAGGATTAAGCACAAGGTTGCTCCCTTCTAGGTGGATCAAGCTTCAAGATCGCCAGTGTCACCAAATTAAGGTTTTGGTCAACCAGGGCCTCCAAAGGGAAATTTTCCTCTGGGCATGAGCCAAAGATCCAAAACATAACCTAATATACTCCATGGAACCTCATGGACCCATTCATTAAGTCAATTTGGCCTCAGGGGATGCATTAATCAAAAATCAGGAATTAGGGTTTCTTGACCTAATTCACCCCTAAGTTGACTTTTAGGGAAAATCATGAGCCAAGACCTCAAGACATGATTTGAGGGTCTTTAATGAACTATATTGATCCATTTGGAACAATGGATTAATCCAAGAAGCTTGAGCAACAAGTCTCAATTTCATCTGCACCACAGTTAGGATTTTAAGGAAAAAGTCAACTGTAACTTTGGCTTTGGACCAGTACAAGCTCCCAAGCCCTAAGACATGATTCAATATACCCTATGGCACCCATGGAAATATCCATCAAGTTTGATTTAGGTTAAGGACATGATTTCCTGAAGAATGGCACAGTTTGGAATTCATATGATAAAAAGTCAACTGTGCACAAAAGTCAACTTTGACTTTTTGAGATTTTTCACCAAAATGGATTTTTAACCCTAAAATGATGTTAATGTGTGATTTGAATCATCATTCATCAAGAAAAATCAAGAAAAGTTGGATAACTTGTAAAAGGGGTAACCATAAAAACTTAGAAAATTTTCTAAGTTAAAAAGTAAAGTGACAAGGGTACCAACTTTGGAGGATCATAACTCCTAAACCACAAAGCCATTTTTTCTCATCCAAAGATGGATTTTTAGCCCTCATTACCCTCTACAAAAACTTCAACTACAAGTCATTCCAATTCATTAAGGATTTTGAGTTATGGATTGATCAAAATGGCTGAAAAATGAAAATGTCACTTTTTCCAACACTTCGTGAAATTTTCACTAAGTCCAAATCTGTCTTCATTTTTTCCCGAATGTAGGGGGATTTTTCACTTGGATTCAAAAGAGATCAAAACCAAACATGTTCAAACAGTTGTTGTATCATGTAAGGGCTTTCCAAAATGGCCAAGAACATTGCCAAATTCCATTTGGGCTATGAGTTATGACATTGGCAAGTTGCCTTGCTGAAATCTGCCAAGGCAAGGCAGAATTTGCATTTTTGGTCGATTTGCCAAAATCAGCCAAATCTAAACGCTCCTATCCACTTGGACACCTCAGGGGATTGAATCTAAAAGGGACAATCACTGAGCCAAGCCTCCAAAGTCTTTGGAACAAGAAATAGCATGTTGAACCTAGAATGGCCAAAATAGGGACAAGACTTCAATTTTGGAATGAGGTATTCAATGGAAGCATCAAGGTGGCATGGACTGAGCCATTCTCAACTGAATTCAGTCAAGACTTATCCAAGACCAAGGGAACCACAACCCTATGCCCTCACCTCTAGTCAATGGCTAGAGGAGACTTGGATTCTCATTGGACAACATTGGCCAAACGTTTGCTGCAGTTGCCATTCACTGTGGATCCCAAAACAAACTTGCTCTACTATAAATAGAGCTCAATTGTGATCAGTTTGAGTACGCCAAAGCCATCAAACAAATGCTTTCCTCAAAATCTCTTCTTTCACCTCAAATTTGCCTTCCAAAGCAAGTAATTCTGAGTTTTTGAGTTAGAGAGCCATTCCATCACAATCAATCACACACACACACCTCATATATATCATATGTAAGCTGTGCAAACTATCACAAGTGACCTGTAATCACAAAATCACAAAGTCACCTTTCAAAACCTCAAAATAAGCTTTGTTTGCATTTTTCAAGCCATGTCTTGATTCAGTCACTTTCCAAACCAGATAAAACCTCAAACACACTCCAAATATCATCCTTGAACTGTCCTAAATGGTTCCCAACATCTGGAACACCATTTGAGGAAGTTGCTATTTTGGTCACTTTTGACCCCTTTTGCAAGAAAGGGACAGTTTGTGTTTTTGCAGGTACCAGTCAGTTCTAATCATCCTAAAAGCATCCTAGGGATCATTTGAGGTGGTTCAAAGCATAAAACCATATCTGGAGCAAGAGGTTTGGCAGATTGCAGAGAAAACTCTAAAATTCCAAAGAAGGGTAAGCCTCTCAACTTGCCCTCACCAAAACATGTATGCATTTAAAGTCCACTGAGTATGTATCTCTTATATATGTCATATGTGTTGTGTTTGTGCCAATTGATCATGTAATTAATGCCTGTATCAAAGTGTAGCATAGAAAATGCAATTATAGGCCATTTTCAAAACCACTATCGGGTTTTGAGGAGAGAGTGTGATCTGAAAAAACCACCACCACCATTGGATTCCTTGTGAAATTCTGGCCCAGATACATATAAATTTTGTCTCCAACCATTAAGAATTGAGAAAGTTATGACTTTCACGTTTTTGAGCCAAAACTTGCCTTGGGCAAGCCAAACCCAAGGCATGACTTGTATATTTGTTGTTTTATTTCAAGCAATGGATGTATCACCACCCCAGTGGTAAGGCGCGCGCCTTGTATGCTTGAGGTCGTGGGTTCAAACCCCACCCATGCCATTTTGTGATTTTTCACATTTTTGCTATTTTTCCAACTATTTTCATGTTTTATTAATTATTTGGGAAATTAATAACTCTTTCAATTTTAATTATTTTTTATTGGTTCTTTTTGCAAAAAATCACAAAAATGTTGAATTATTTTATTCCACAAAAAAAATTAAGTTTATATTATTTATTTAATATAATTAGTATTTTTGTGAATAAATTCATTTTTATTTGTTTTTAAACATTTTGAAATGAATATTCATCTTGAAAAATCAAGACCAAATGAGTTTTAATATCTCTTGTGATTTATACCTCATTTTTCAAACCTTAAACAAAAATCACAAGTGGTTTATTCAAACCTATTTGGTATTTTTCATTTAATTTTCTTTAAATATTTACTTTTAAAGAATAAAATTAGGGTTTCTTTGATTTTCACTCAAACAAATCATTTTAAACACTTGGGCCTCTATTAGAGTGTAAGACCCAACCCCCCATGTACAGAAAACATTTTGGGCCTCATTCGTTGTATAAGTCCCTCTGTACATTTTCAAATAAACGGCGCGATCGTCGCCTTTTCAAAATAACCCAGGGCCTACCCTCGAGTAGTAAGACCCATTTCTTTTCTTAAAATACATTTGGGCCTCTATTAGAGTGTAAGACCCAACCCCCTTTTAACCAAAATCATTTTGGGCCTCGCTTATTGTATAAGTCCCTATGCGTTAAAAGAAAATCTCGGCGCGTTCGCCATTTTTTTAACGAAAAATCAATTGCGCCTACCCTCGTGTTATAAGCCATACTATTTTTCTTTAAAACCTTTTTGGGCCTCTTGAGAGAGTGTAAGACCCATCCCATTTGTACATAAAACCTTTTTTGGGCCACAGTCACTTGTATAAGTCCCTCTGTACAAAAACAAAAGTGCGCTCACTGATAAAACCTGGGTCTCTCCTTGAGCTGTAAGCCCCAAATCTTTCTTTTTCAAAGCACTTTCTCCTTTGATTTTGAATATACTATTATTTTCAATCTTTCTTTGTTAAACAACTAACCAAACAGCATGGAAGCTCTACAACCGAGTAAGTGGTTATTGCTTTCATTTACCGCTTTCATATACATATAACTGTATTGTGGGGTTGTCTCGCTGTAAGTCTTCCCTCCTCTTGGGGTTAAACAATATGGAGACATGAAAGACATCATTCTCTGTGAACCCTTTCATAGACTTTCACCTTTAGAAGTTGTCAAAGAAACTCTATTCCCCAGAGATGATCTCTTCTCCGTGAATTGCATCTCTTGAGTTTCTTCCAAATTCTCGAACTTTCCTGACTTTGATCTATTCTCGGTGAATAACATTGCCTTGAATTTCTTGGGGTTTGGGGACCCATAGGCTTCTTAAAAGCATTTGTCAAGAAACTCTATTCCCCAGAGATGATCTTTTCTCCGTGAATGGCATCTCTTGAGTTTCTTCCAAATTCTCGAACTTTCCTGACTTGATCTATTCCTTGTGAATAGCTTGCCTTGAATTTCTCGGGGTTTGGGGACCCATCGGCTTCTTAAAGCAATCGGCCTCCTCTTGGGCTTAGTACAAGGACCCACAGGCTTCCTAAAAGCAACCCCGCCTCCTCTTGGGCTTAGTACAAGGACCCTACGACTTCTTAGAAGTATTCACATCCTCCTCTTAGGCTTCGTATAATGATCTCTTCCTCTGGGAATGATAGCCTTCTCTTGGGCTTAGTACAAGGACCCGTCGGCTTCTTAAAAGTTCCCAGCCTCCTATTGGGCTTCGTACAAATTGTCCCGACGACCTCCTAGAGATATAGGAACAGAACTTAATCATCTCCATAGAGCAGTCCTTTCAAGAGTCTACTACTGTTTCTCAAAGCATAGTACAAAAGACGAAACTCCAGACTTGGACAGTCTAATCTCCTTGAGTCTCAAAGACATTCTCGAGTGACCTCTTCAAAAATAGGAAGAAAACCCGTAGACTTGGACAGTCTCAATACCCTTCGGATTTCCCGTTTCCTTAAACAAGAGGAATAACCTGAATCCTTGAATCAAATCCTTGAGTACAGTGTTGCTCATATAAGAACTGATTTTCTCTTTAAATCAGCATACTGGACCTGTCACTCAATTGAAACAGCGCCATAGCCTCCTCTTAGGCTTTGTATAATGATCCTTCTTTAGTGAAGTTAGCCTCCTCTTGGGCTTTGTACAATGATTCTCCCCAGCGGAGTCAAACAACGTTTAGCTTCTCTCTCGGGCTTTGTACGAGACACATAAGAGACTCCCTCGTTGAGTCAATCACCTCTTTCGCCTCCATCTCGAGCTTTATACGAGATACAAAAAGGTTCTTATTGAGCCGAACAAACAACAGCCTCCATCTCGGGCTTCGTACGAGATACAAAAAACTCTCTTGTTGAGTCAAATAGCCTTCATCTCGGGCTTTATACGAGATACCAAAAGACCCCATCGTTGAGTCAAAACCTTTTAGCCTCTCTCTTGGGCTTTGTACGAGACACATATTAGCCTCCTCTTAGGCTTTATATAAGAAAACCACTGGTTAATCCAATCAACCTTTTAGCATCAAAGTTGTGCCTCGTTCACAGTACACAAACATCAACAACTCCTTCCCCTTCCATCTAATCGCTGTAAGCGGCAAGCCTCTGGATCATCTACATCCAAGCCACTGTCCCTCTTTTAGCATGAGAAATTCCTAAGGAAAGATAGCATTTCTCTACACTGAGTTAAAGTCTTCTCCTTCAGGTTAAAATCCCCTATAAAGGAAATTTAGGATCCGCGTATCCCGGTTAAAGTAATTCTCCTTTATAAAACAGTTGTGACATACAGACCCCTTTAGAGATGAAAAATTCTCTCTAAAGTCGACACCTTTAGCTTCATATCTTGGGCTTTGAACAAGATACAAATAGACTCTTCAGCTTCACATCTTGGGCTTTGAACAAGATACATATCACCTTTCGCTTCACGTCTTGGGCTTTGAACAAGACACCAAAAACACCCATTTCCTCCCATAGAATAGGAGGAACTACGAACGCTCTGATTTCCCTGTTTTGGTAAACGGGAATATGTAGGCATAAGATTGAAAGAAAAATCTTAGCGAGCACACTAAACAAAAACCCAAAATCCCATACTCTCATGTATCTATCAAAAAGCATCAGTCCTTACATCCTAACCCTTGTTCCCCGCTGGAAAGTCCTAGAAAGAAAGAAAACCATATTGGCGAAAATACAAAATAACCAGTACAAGGGCCCCCCCACATTGATAGCATCCGTAACCTAACAGACCACTGTTTAAACTCAGTATGCAAAGCAGGGTTAATTGGAGACATCTATTTCCCTTCCTTCATCAGTTTTAATAGGATAAAAAATGAATCGACCTGTAGTCAACTCAACCGCAGAGAGCGACCAGCGCTTAAGAACCGCATCCAAAATCGCTCGCTACAATGAACAAGTCGAATCTTGAAACTACAACCCTATAAAACAAAACTCTGTCACTTCGGGCAAAGCAAAGAGGGAAATTTACAGAAAGCGAGCCCTATCAAAACATCCATTCCACCTGGGCAAGGTGAAAGGTTAAAAGATGGCAATTACTTTGACTGATGAACGACCTTCAGAACCTCGACGGCAACCCATTGGCGGGAAACTCCTCAGTGAATCACAAAGTCTGGCACCTTCCTTGATTTTTCTTCAGAAATGACGCTGATTTCTGGTGGAGCAGGATCATTGGAATCTGTCTCCCAGGCAGAATTGTCGTAGGAGAATTCCTCTGTTGCATTATGCAGAGTAATTGTGCTCTCAGGTAGATCTCCTCATCCAGTTGGCTGGATGTCTTCGAGCCTGATACGAGAGCTTTCGGGAGCAGTGTACTTGACCATATAGTCGTATTTCCCACTTGGTTGTCCCAGGGTGTCCCACACTTCTTTGGAACTGGAGGAGTCATCCCTCTCGATGACCTTGACTTCGGGAAAAGCATAGTTGATGAATTCAAGTCCCGCAAATGTTGCGAATTCATCTTCATGTTAAGTAGTTTCTGAATAACCTGAGTATTGATCCCATGATATGGTGGGGACACAGGTATTCTGTTCAATGACGGTCAGCTGATTTTCATTGTTCGGCTGACTCTCTTGCCCCAAGTTTCCTGGGTAAGGCTGCCACATTGGCAGACCATCCATTGGGCCATAATAGTTGTAGTCAAAGTTGTCTTTCATCAGAGTGTCTTCCTCTAACGAATTTGGCAGAGCACGGCATCCTTCCGGATCACAATCCCCGTATATCATTTCGACGTCTGACCGTGGTATAAATCTCGGACTCTGTGCGGGATAGTAAAATGGTATAGGCACCTCTTCCTGAGACATATAACCGTCCTCGTTAAGGTAGGACTTCCATTCCATATCTGGGTCAGAGGGATCTTCCTCATTGATAGCATGTACTGCTTGAGACACTGGGTGAAGGAAACCTCCACTGTGGAAGAAGTTTTGTAGGGGATGAAGACTTTCATCGTTGGCAGCTGTCCGGGTACAGGTTGCAGAAAAACCAAGACCCTTCTTTGTTTTATTGTCAATAGGAAGGACAAGCTGTCCCCATCCTGTTATATCGGTACTCTCGACCGCTTTGATAGCATCATTGTATGAAGAAATCGAAGTTCCTTCTTTGAACTGACTGTCCTTGCTCACCGACAGTGCTTGGAACTGAGTTCCAATAACCTCCTCGGGTTCTATACCAGTAGATGATGACAAGTTACTCACAAGCAAGGCTTGTTCCCCACAAACTGTGACAACTTGATCGTTCTTGACGAACTTTAGCT
Organism: Lathyrus tuberosus; assembly: GCA_022829125.1. NCBI lineage: Eukaryota > Viridiplantae > Streptophyta > Magnoliopsida > Fabales > Fabaceae > Lathyrus > Lathyrus tuberosus. The sequence continues at coordinate 10,827,275 of JALAZF010000179.1, forward strand.
TTTGGTGGAGGGTTGACGTAACTGCTCCAGCCTGGTGTATCCAAGGTCTTCCTAATAAACAACTGTACGTTGCCCGGATGTCCATGACCTGGAAAGTGACTTGGAAAGTGTGAGGACCAATAGTTATGGGAAGATCAACTTCGCCGATAACCGCTTTTCTGGATCCGTCAAATGCTTTGACAACAACCTCGCTGATTCTCATCGGAGGGCCTTTGAATGATAATTGCATCAAAGTGGACTTCGGCATAACATTCAGGGCTGACCCTGTGTCTACTAGTACGCTGGCTAAAGCATCGTCCTGGCAGTTAACTGTGATATTGAGCGCCATGTTATGACGACAACCCTCTTCAGGTAATTCCTCATCACTAAATCCCAGATTGTTGTAGGAAGTGATGTTAGAGACAATACTATCGAACTGTCTGATTGTTACATCCTGTTCCACAAAGGCTTGCTCCAAGACTTTCTGTAGAGCCTCCCTGTGCGCTTCTGAACTGAGTAAAAGTGATAACACAGAGATCTTTGAAGGAGTCTATAACAGTTGATCCACAATGTTATATTCACTCCTTTGGATGAGCTTCAGCATCTCATCATCATTTTTCGAAAGGTCGGGATTACTGGATTGACCGACTGGTAGATCAGGAGCTTCAGTCTGAAGTTCTTTTTCTTTGTTATGTTCCTCAATCCCTCGGTTGAAGATTCTACCACTCCGTGTTACTCGACTGATGTCTGTAATATTCACGACGGAGGGTAATGGAATTTCCTTTCCATTTTCAATGGTTGTTGCACCGTATTTGTAAGGGATAACCTTAGTTGATTCATACGGTAATGGTTCCGGCAGATAGATGACTATGGGAACCCTCTGATTTTTCTGACCATCATAAGTAATCTCGATCCGTTCCCGGTTGGGAACTTTAGATTCGTCAAGTAGAGGGATGATGACAAAAACATCCCTGGTCCTATGATGCCCAGAGATTGTGACAACATCCTCAACTTGATCGGCAAGGTAGTTCGGCGTCCAGTTGATGGGTCCAGAACCTGGATATGGACGAATCTCTCCACGATCCACCTGCCCCTGGAGAGCTGCTCGCACAAGGTAGCCCTTGGTTACTTTCCGAACAGACGCTACAACGGTCATAATTGTGTGGTGGCACCTGGCCATGCCCACTTTGAATACAATGTAACCTACTAGGTTAGCTTCCACTGATCAGACATCCTGACTCTGACGCCGAGTAGGATTCCTGTTACTGATACTAATTTGCTGAGTATCTTCATCCATATAAATTGGCATCCACCAGTGATTTAACAAGTGCTTAAGTGCTTCCTGGACAAGGGTACAACCTCGATCGTTTTTGCAACCCGCTTTACAGCTTTGATAATCGTGTGATATCAGGAATCCGAGTCGGACCTGCTCAGCATGTAACTCTACCAAGTTGGTATTCATCACGCAAATGTCAAAGATTTGAACCATATTGATCTGATAAGGGTTTCTATCATGGTAGTCTTGGATCCATCCAAGATCCATCTGATGCTGGAGGGCCTCCTGTATGAAAGAGGATCCCTGTTTGTTTACCGAGCAAGTCAGACAGGAACTGTAATTGTGCCGCGGTAGATTATGATACTGGCTTTGCCTTGAGTGCATTGCCACCAAGTTGACATTCATTGCACGGATATCGTGGTTCTGAATGACGTTAGAATTCGTGTAAACCATGTTAACTCCACGAACTCGGTGCTCTTGGATCCATTCGAGATCCATCTGTTCCTGCAGAGCTACTTGCACCACAGAACATGCCTGGTTGTCTTTAGAGCAGACATCACACTGATGATAATTATGAGGTGGCACATGGCCATATCCACTCTGTCTACAATGCATCTTGACCAGATTGGTTTTCAACAAGAGTACATCGTGAATTCGATAGACATTGTTAGTCTCCTTCTAAATCAGATTTACTGCAGCCTTTTCGTGTTGAGGCAGCGGCTTCGTAAGAACATTAGGATTCGTATCTTTGAAAGATAATAGCCCGCTCCTAACAAGCTTTTGCACGTCAGATTTGAAATTGAGACAATTCTCTATGTTATACCCTGATCCTCCTTGATGATAAGGGCATGTTTGATCCACCTTAAACCAAAAAGGCGGATTTTTCGGTACTGCAAGAGGGGACTTAGTCTGGATGTGCCCCTTGGCTAGCAGTAATGGAAATAGCTCTGCGTACGATACGGGTATAGGATCAAATCCTGGTGGCCGTGTTGTATGGTTGTTGTTGTATTGGGGACGAGCCTGCTGAAGAGGCTGTTGTGTCCTTTGCTGATCAGGCTGGCTCTGCGCAACTTGAGGTTGGTACGTAGGAATAGGCGCAGTGTTGATAGCAGGAGTTACAGCTGCTACCGGCTGATAACGTCGCCTTTGCTTTCCGAGAGAGATATTCCCAATATCTTGCTCTTTTTTCTTAGGGAGAGCACTACCGTATTTTTTAGTACCGCTCGTCGATCCAGTGTCTTTTACCAAACGTCCTTCTTGGACGGCTTCCTCAAGACGTACGCCCATGCCCACCATCTCGGTGAAATCACTGGGTGCACTGGCAACCATTCGGTCATAGTAAAATGAGCTTAAGGTCTTTAAGAAGATCTTTGTCATCTCTTTTTCCTCAAGAGGCGGACAAATTTGAGCGGCAATTTCACGCCACCTTTGAGCATACTCCTTAAAGGTTTCCTTATCCTTTTGTGACATTGATCTGAGTTGATCTCTGTCGGGTGCCATGTCCAAATTGTATTTGTATTGTTGGACGAAGGCAGTGCCAAGATCTCTGAACGTGCTGATCGTAGTACGGTTTAAACCCATGTACCATTTTAATGCGACACCGGTTAAACTATCTTGGAAGTAGTGAATCAGTAGGTCCTAATTCTCCGTCTGAGCTGACATCCGCCGAGCGTACCTCACCAGATGGCTTTGAGGGCAAGAGTTACCCTTGTACTTTTCAAAGTCGGGCACTTGAAATTTGTGCGGGACTTTCACATTAGGGACCAAGCAGAGGTCTGCGGCGTCCTTTCCAAATATATCCTGACCCCGGATGGCTTGCAGTTCTTTCTGCATTTCCAGGAACTGCTCCTGGAATTCATCCATTCTATCGAACATAGTTTCCTTTTTACCAGCAGGTATTGGCGGAATCTGTCCTTCTGGGACAGTGTGCACCACAGGGGGTGGTACCGTGACTACGGCAGTGAATCTTGGTGTTTCCCGAAGTTTGTAACCTTCAGGAGTCTTCAATATGCCCCTGGCATCTTCACTTTCCTGAAGTTTGTAACCTTCAGGCCCAGCGGCTTCTGTTGAGATTCCCTGATCTTCAGTGATTGACGGAACATATCCTTCTGGGATATAGTTAACAGGCATGCCCCAAGGACGATCTTTTGGCATTTGATACCTAGGATCATACTTCTCCACGATGGGCGTTGAGGTGATCTCTGAGATCACAGTTCTTTGTAGCTGAGCTTCTGCCATGGCTTGCATGTCGTTACGAAGCTTTCTCACATCCTCTCTCAGAGCGTCAACCTCTTCTTTCAACTCTCTATTTTCTTCCTCAAGATCATCCATCTTTTTCTGACGATTGGCCCGAGTATTGTACGAATGAGATAGTTTAACTCTAGAACCGAGACACAAACGTGAGATTCGCAGGGAAGAAGAATACGTGATGTGAGAATGATGAATGCAATGATTATATTAATTGTTTTTTTTTTGTTTAATCAAAAAATACTTCGACAATTAGATTGCAAATATCAAACAGTGGGGAAACCCCTTTTTATTGAATTCAAAGGATTACAGAAATGGAAATACAGTAGATTACAAGGTGCAGAAATAGAAACCTAAGCTAATGGGTCCCGAGTCCTCTCTGAAGAGAAATCGGGTGCTGACTCTGGTATTTTCCTCTTCTTTGACCGGGGCTCTTGAGCCGTTGTCGGGTTGTCATTCCTTTGCCAGGTGAAAGGAGTGAGCAAATTCCTTTGGTCATCTTGATTCTCTACAGCATGTTGCTCCAAAATTTCAATCAGAGCATCTTTCTCTTTCAGTAGTTGCTGTATCTTGGTACACTCTACATCGAGGGTGCGGTACTTGTTCTTCCAAGACCTCCTCTCCTTTTGAACTTTGTTGAGAGTAACCTGAAGCTTTTCAGTTTCCGTCATGAAGTACATGACAGATTCCTTTGGCGGAAGAATTCCGTAAGGAGGATAAGGCATTTTTAGCTTGAGAGCTCTAGTTTATACCCAATGGAGATAAGGCTCCACCGAGACACAGTACGGTTTTCCTAGAGACTCCCGTCCTTTCTTATGAACATGCTTCCAGGCCTGCACTATTTCCATTTTTAGTGCTCTGTCGTTTTCTCCTTCTTTGAAGAAAAGACCTTCCAGATGAACACTCCGTGGGACGTGTCTCATCGGGTATCCAAATTGACGATGAACGAGAACTGGATGGTAATTGATTCCTCCCTTAGTTCCTATAAGGGGTACGTTGGGGAAGTTTTCACAACGATCAATGATTCTGATTCCATCATAGATCCTATTACACCAATCTATATCAGAGTTGGTGAGGGACATGATCTTCTGCGACCAACTTAAGGCACTCTTGCAATCCCAAAAAGCAGCAGACTTGGGCAAGTGGGAGATAAACCATTTATAAAGCAAAGGTACATAGCATGTGATCTCCCCTTTGTTGTACAAATTTTCCAAGTGTACAGAATGATACGCATCTGCGAGCAAAGTCGGTACAGGGTTTCCAATGAGAAAAACCTTAATGGAGTTAATATCGACGAAGTTATTGATGTTGGGAAACAAAAATAACCCGTAGGTGAGCAAGACAAAGATGCTTTCAAAATCAGTCATGTTTCCTATACTGGCAAAATACAGGGCTTTCTTTGTCAAGAACTGGGCTGGCAAACCTTGGATGCCACCCTTAGTGGTTATGTGAGTCCTGACATCAGACTCGTCCAAATGAATTGCTTTTGCAATGGTCTGATTCTTTGGAATTTCTTCCAGTCCAGAAAATGGAGCTCGATCTGTAATGTGTAGATCAATCAGATAAGAATATTCCTCCAACGTTGGTGCGAGCTGGTAATCTGAGAATGTGAAACAGTGATAGACCGGATCGTAGAACTGAATGAGCGCATCCATGATTCCCTCAATCACATGGACTCTTAACAGTGGTAGCAAACCTCCGTGCTTGGCTCTGAAAGCCTTCTGGTTTGTGATCATCCCTGCTAACCTTCTTAAATCCTCCAGCTTTGGAACCTTGACGGTATACCTATGGGTTCTCCTTCTACCGAAATCCATGAGCGCAATCCTTTTCTCTAATATTTGCAATCACAGTCTTAGTTTAATTTGAAAAACAGAGAGACTAGAAGAGAAATTTTTTTTTCTTGTTTTAATGTTTTTTAAATGAATGCATGAATGCAGCACACAAAAACATAGAAAAAACATGGGGTCAAATGGTCGTTGTCATGAAGCCAAGGCTCTACCCATCCCCAAAGGTTTATACTAGGGTGATTTTTGTACCTGTACTCAAATTTCATCAGCTCCTCCCAGGAAAGCAAAACAACAAGCGGATCGCCAGCGAGTTGTAGAGCAATCTTAGAGTAAGTGTCATTCACCGAGAATAGATCACCAGCCTCAAATGAGGGTAGTATCGCGTAACAACTATTCCCGATAGTTTCCGCACTACAAAAGGGTTTGGCTCCTCAGCTTCTCAGACATCACAATCGGCCCATTGTCTAGGTGAGAGAATGGGTTACATTGGTCAGCCTCCACTGAGGTTGATGGTCGACCTCGTCGCCATCACTTATCTTAAGTGTATACTCAATCTTTCCACATGCGGCATCACACGCATTCCCATTAGCAGAGAAATAAACACGTATAACAATTAGGAAAAGCAGTATATATATTTGTCCTAAACATCCTAGACCTTTAAAGCTATGAATCCTAAGTTCCTGATAGAAATGGGTTCCCCGGCAGAAGCCCCAATCTGTGGTTTTCACACAAGTGAAGAGAAAAAAAGGTTAGAGATCGATCCCACGGTGGGCGCCATTTTTCTGTAGCGCGCGATTTTGGACGCGGTTCTTAAGCGCTGTCGCTCTCTGCGGTTGAGTTTTAACTACAGGTCGATTCATTTTTTATCCTGTTAAAGCTGATGAAGGAAGGGAAATAGATGTCTCCAATTAACCTTGCTTTGCATACTGAGTTTAAACAGCGGTCTGTTAGGTTACGGATGCGATCAATGTGGTGGGGCCCTTGTATCAGTTATTTGTATTTTCGCCAATACTGGTTTTTTCCTCTCTCGGATTTTGTTAGGATACTGCTTCAGATTATGATATATGGGAGTATGGGACTTTGGGTTTTTTGGTTTAGTGTGCTCGCTAAGATTTTTCTTTCGATCTTATGCCTACGTATTCCCGTTTACCGAAACAGGGAAATCAGAGCGTTCGTAGTTCCTCCTATTCTATGAGAGGAAATGGTGTTTTTGGTGGCTTGTTCAAAGCCCAAGACGTGAAGCGAAAGGTAGTTTGTATCTTGTTCAAAGCCCAAGATATGAAGCTGAAGGGTCTATTTGTATCTTATTCAAAGCCCAAGAAATAAAGCTAAAGGTGTTGACCTTAGAGAGAATTTGTCATCTTTAAAGGGGGTCTGTTTGTCACAACTGTTGGGTGACTGACTGTAAAGGAGGATTACTTTAACCGGGATACGCGAATCCTAGCAATGCCATAATTTCCTTTATAGGGGGTTTTAACCTGAAGGAGAAGACTTTAACTCAGTGTAGAGCAATGCTATCTTTCCTTAGGAATTTCTCATGCTAAAAGAGGGACAGTGGCATGGATGTAGATGATCCAGAGGCTTTCCGCTTACAGCGATTAGATGAAAGGGAAAGAGTTGTTGATGTTTGTGTACTGTGAACGAGGCACAACTTTGATGCTAAAAGGTTAATTGGATCAACCAATGATTTTCTTATACAAAGCCTAAGAGGAGGCTAATATGTGTCTCGTACAAAGCCCGAGAGAGAGACTAAAAGGTTTTGACTCGACGATGGAGTCTTTTGGTATCTCGTATAAAGCCCGAGATGAAGGCTACTTGACTCAACAAGAGAGTTTTTTGTATCTCGTACGAAGCCCGAGATGGAGGCTGTTGTTTTTTTGGCTCAATAAGAACCTTTTTGTATCTCGTATAAAGCCCGAGATGGAGGCGAAAGGGGTGATTGACTCAACGAGGGAGTCTCTTATGTGTCTCGTACAAAGCCCGAGAGAGAGGCTAAATGTTTTTTCAGTTAAGTGACAGGTCCAGTATACTGATTTTGAAAGAGAAAATCAGTTCTTATATGAGCAATACTGTACTCAAGGATTTGATTCGAGGATCCGGGTTATTCCTGTTCTTCAAGGAAGTGGGAAATCTGAAGGGTATTGAGACTGTCCGAGTCTACGGGTTTCCTTCCTATTCTTGAAGGGTGCTTGAGAATGTCTTTGAGACTCAAGGAGATTAGACCGTCCAAGTCTAGAGTTTTATCTTTTGTACTATGCTTTGAGAAACATTAGTAGACCCTTGAAAAGACTGTTTTATGTAGATGATTAAGTTCTGTTCCTATACCTTTAGGAGGTCGTCGGGACAATTTGTACGAAGCCCAAGAGGAGGCTGGAAACTTTTAAGAAGCCGACGGGTCCTTGTACGAAGCCCAAGAGAAGGCTATCATTCCCGGAGGAAGAGGTCATTATACGAAGCCTAAGAGGAGGCTGTGAATACTTCTAAGAATCCGGCGGGTCCTTGTACTAAGCCCAAGAGGAGGCGGGGGTGCTTTTAGGAAGCCTGTGGGTCCTTGTACGATGCCCAAGAGGAGGCCGATGCTTTTAAGAAGCCTGTGGGTCCCCAAACCCCGAGAAATTCAAGGCAAGCTATTCACAAGGAATATATCAAGTCAGGAAAGTTCGAGAATTTGGAAAAAACTCAAAGATGCCATTCACGGAGAATACATTCATCTCTGGGAGTAGAGTTTCTTGACAATTCCTAATGAGGACAGCCAAAGAGAAGACTGTATCTGGTGATCTTATTGGGGATCTAGTTGTCTATTTCTACGAATAAACGAAATGGCGTCACCTAGTTCTAGACGTAGTTGCCGGGGAAACTCGAAATATCTATACTATTATTACACAGTTGATATGAGTTTATGAAAGAAGACTTATAGTGAAACAGCCCCACAATACAGTTATATGTATATGAAAGCGGTAAATGAAAGCAATAACCACTTACTCGGTTGTAGAGCTTCCATGCTGTTTGGTTAGTTGTTCAACAAAGAAAAATTGAAAACAACAGTATATTCAAGATCAAAGGAGAAAGTGCTTTGAAAAAGAAAGATTTGGGGCTTACAGCTCAAGGAGAGGCCCAGGGTTTTATCAGTGAGCGTACTGTTTGAATTTGTACATAGGGACTTATACAAGTGACTGTAGCCCAAAAGGTTTTCTGTACAAAGGGGTGGGTCTTACACTCTCTCAAGAGGCCCAAAAAGTTTAAAGAAAAAGAGTGGGGCTTATAACACGAGGGTAGGCCCAGTTGACTTTTTGTTTGAAAATGGCGATCGCGCCGAGATTTTCTTTTAACGCGAAGAGACTTATACAATAAGTGAGGCCCAAATTTGTTTTGGTTAAAAGGGGATTGGGTCTTACACTCTAATAGAGGATCAAGTGTTTTGAATGAGTCTTATAGCTCAAGGAGAGGCCCAAGTGTTTTGAATGGGTCTTATAGCTCAAGGAGAGGCCCAAGATTTGTTTGATTTTGAATTGGCGATTGCGCCGAGGTTTTTGAAAATACAGTGGGACTTATACAATAAGTGAGGCCCAGATTTTTGGTATTAAAAAAAGGGTTGTGTCTTACACTCTAATAGAGGCCCATGAGTGTTTGAAAAAGTTTGATGAGGGTTGAATTGATTCAAAACCCTAATTTGTTTTCAAAATGTATTTTAAATTGAATAAAAATTCAATTAAAATGATCAATGTTTGTTAAATATATGAAAACAAATTATGATATTGGATCAATGTTCCAAAAAAATCAGGTTTCTTCCTACAAAATGATTGAAATCAAATTAGGGTTAGAAAACAAAGGGAAAAAAAATATTTTAAATGCTAAAAACACATAAAACATTAATTCTTTGCAAAAATATCAAATATATGAAATAAATAATATTTTTGGGATTTTTTGGTAAAATAAAATATTTAAACATTTTTGTGAATTATTGCAACAAGAACCAATAAAAAATGATAAAAATTGAAGGAGTTATTAATTTTTCAAATCATTAAAAATAATAATATGAAAAATAACAAAATAAACAAGTGATAAAAAGAAGTCTGGGGCGAGGGGGATTCGAACCCCAGACCTCTCGCTTGCCAATACACACAAAACCAGCTGATGAACCGCTGGGGCGCAATGCCAATTCAAATATAACATGGCAAGGAAAAAATATATAGAGAACTTGTTGGATTTTCTGAGAATGGCGCCGTGGCCATCTTCTTCCTCTAGCTCGTGCATGAAGCCCTCTATCTCACTCATCTCTCAACCATTTGACATGATTCAAACACCAAACTCATGCGTTTTTTCACAAGGAAGAAGATGGCAATACCCAATTTCATTCATTTTCAGTGTATAGCAAATTATATCATTGTGGCCGTATGAACCCTAATTTTGCAAAAGCAATCGAGTAGGCATGATTATGAGTGCTATGATCAAATTTTCTGAGGGAAAATAATCAACATATGATGGCAAGCAATTGGCAAAAATATCATGCGAGGAAATATGCATGGATCATGGAGTTTGAGTTTTTAGGCTTACCTTGATGCAAGCTGAAATGGAACTCTGCACAAACTTTATTCCAATTGTGAATTAATGATCCCTACAGCTTCAATGGATGTTATGGAGTGTGTTGCAAGCTTTGGAACACTTTGAAACTCTTTGGATCAAGCTGGAGACCTCCAACTGCATAATTGAGGCATAATGGCTTGGTTGAAGGGTGATTTTGAGCCTGAGGTGTTACAATCAGTGTTTAAGTGTTTGGACACCTCAATACATCATATGTGATGTGTTTGAGCAATTGGAATTGATTGCCTAAGGCTGCAACTCAAAACCTAATAGTGGTTTCTCAAAAACCAAGAAACTTGAGGTTTAAGGAAGAATGAGAGAAAGCAGTGCTGTAACTGGCTTTGGTGTGAGTTGAATGATCCATTGGAACCTCTATTTATAGGTGATCAACTTTTGTCTTGGAGGAATAGTGAATGGTTGCTGGATCAGATCACATTTGCATGGATTGGCTTGGAGGATTTCTTCTCAAGCAAGGCAAACTAGCCATTCCCAAGAGCAGGGTTATGCCTTGACCAAATTCACATTCTTCAGATATTTTTATTGTTGTTTAATCAGAGAACTTGACTGAGTAGAGTGACTTTGTTGAAAATGCACTATTCCACATTAATGCCCTTTGAATTCAAGGCAAAAATATGCCAAAGTGGATGAATTTCAAGTTGGAAGATTCCTTGGCTTTTTGACTCAACCCTATCAGTTGGATCAGTTGGTTCATGATCAGATTGAAGGCATGTGGCATAGTGATCACTCCTTTTGACTCAGAAATCGTGGATGGCACAAAACTCCCAAACTGATTTTTCATGGCAGCCTTGACATGGCATGTTGTGGCAGCCATAATTCTTGGCACAAGTGGATTGGTTTCATGCTATTGAGTTGCTTGGATTCTTGGCAACATTTCCAACAACATTGATGTTTATCTTTGGAACTGATTCAGCTTGTAACTGTGTGAAAGAACCTCACAAGTTTTGGTGTTTCCAACAAAATCTGTCTTGGACAGAATTTTTTCTAAGTGTTGGAAAAGTGGTACTTTCATATTTTCAGCCATTTTGGCTCACTCATAGCTCAAAATCCATGATGAATTGGAGTTAGGTCTAGTTGAAGTTTTTGTAAAGGGCAATGAGATCTACAAATCAAGCCTTGGATGGGAGAAAATGGCTTAGTGGTTTAGGAGTTATGACCCTCCAAAGTCGGTACCCTAGCCACTTTATTTTTAACTTAGAAAATTTTCTAAGTTTTTATGGTTACCCCTTTTACAAGTTATCCAACTTTTCTTGATTTTTCTTGATGAATGATGATTCAAATCATACATTAACATCATTTTAGGGTTAAAAAACCATTTTGGTGAAAAATCTCAAAAAGTCAAAGTTGACTTTTGTGCACAGTTGACTTTTTATCAGATGAATTCCAAACTGTGCAATTCTTCATGAAATCATGTCCTTGACCTAAATCAAACTTGATGGACATGTTCCATGGGTGTCATAGGGTATATTGATGCATGTCCTTGGGCTTGGGAGCATGTCCTGGTCAAAAGTCAAAGTTACAGTTGACTTTTTCCTTAAAACCCTAATTGTGGTGCAGATGAAATTGAAGCTTGTTGCTCAAACTTCTTGGATTAATCCATTGTTCCAAATGGATCAATATAGTTCATTAGAGACCCTCAAACCTTTTCTTGAGGTCTTGGATCATGATTTACCCTAAAAGTCAACTTAGGGGTGAATTAGGTCAAGAAACCCTAATTCCTGATTTTTGATGAATGCATCCCCTGAGGCAAAATTGACTTGATGAATGGGTCCATGAGGTTCCATGGAGTATATTAGGTTGTGTTTTGGATCTTTGGCTCATGCCCAGAGGAAATTCTCCACCTGGAGGCCCTGGTCGACCAAAACCCTAATTTGGTGACACTGGCGATCTTGAGGCTTGATCCACCTAAAAGGGAGCAGCCTTGTGCTTAATCCTTGAAGTGGGAATCCTTTTGATCCATTGTGGATATGTTAGAGGCTAAACAAGTTGAAGACCAAGTCATTCCTTGATTGATTCTTTGTCTAAGAACTCTGAGAGGGCTTAAAACCCTAATTTTGATTGTAGTGAATGCTCAACAACCCTTGAGGCATTTGATGAGGCATGATGGTTCATCCATATTGTGATGGTGATTTGCACAATGATGGGAAATCTTAATGATCAAAATTTGGGGTATGACATGCTGCTGCAAATTTCTTTTGCAAATGATGGTGACAACAGATGGATGTGGAAGCCAGATTGTTCGCATGGTTTTTCGGTGAAATCTTTTTATGAGGCGACAGCGGATAATGGAGCCATGGTGAGTGATCCAATTGCAGCAGTGTTGAGGCTGATATGGGAATCGTCTGCTCCGTTGAAGGTGAAGATATTCGCCTGGCGTCTTCTCATCAATCGGTTGCCTACGCGGGATAATCTTGAAAAAAAGGAATCATTAGCAATATTCACGATAAGGTATGTGTTATTTACTTTGCTCAACATGAGGATACTGCGCATCTGTTTTGTTCTTGTCTCAAGGTGCGTATTGTATGGAAGAAGGTATACGAATGGTTGAACATCGAGCCGTTGAGCGAACCAGACTGTTGTAGATTTTTCCTGTCTTGGATGACGAATTTAAAAAGCATTACATCGTTCGAAACAGGAGCTTCTTTGTGGATAATATACTGCTGGAATATTTGGAAGAGTCTGAATAATATCGTGTTTAACGACGAGATTTGTAACGTCGATAGCATATTCCATAGTATTATTGCGTCTTCTTAGATGTGGTTAGCTATTGGTAAACATGGAACGACTGTTTGTAATTTTTACGAGTGGACGAAATACCCTTTTGATTTTATTTAAGGATGTGGGTTGGGGCTAAGTTTTGTAATCCTAGTCAGTCTCCTGTTCCTTGCTCTGTTAAGCAAGTTTCTGTATATTTGGGGTGAGAGACCTCCTTAATCTCTCTTAATGATATGTTCTTTGCTTATAAAAAAAAACACACACTTACTTATTAGTGTTAATATAACATATGTTTATAGAATTTTAAAAGCACAAATTAAAATAGTATTGTTGTGTAATATTTGAATTATGCAATCAATTGCGTATTTGGTAATATTTAATATAATATTTTTAATTGCTATTAAATCAAAATTATATTGATTAAAAAATGAAATGCATTATATTTATAAAGTTAAATAAAAAAGATCACGAAATAAAGTTTGAATTGATATATATGACTTAAAGTTTTTATCCAATACACAATGATCCAAATAAACATTGCACTGGTGGCCCACATTTCAAATATAGTCGGTACCATGGTCCAAATGTTTTAGAATACTAACAGACTTCGTGTAGCTTCATAAAAGTAGGGTTTTGGAAGTTGCATTCACGCATATTCATTCCATTAGCCAAAACGCTGCTCATCTCCTGCTAACAGCTCGATGAAAATTGTTATTCGGGGGATTGAAATCATGTCTGGTCCGAGAAAGCCATGTTATGGATACATATAAGATGATTATTTGTTGAATATAAGGTTAGAAATTGTTAATTTGTTATGCTTATAATGCGTTAATGGGTCAATATATTACCACTGTTTTTTTATTTCATGCAAAAATTGCAATCAAACCTCCATACCTTGCATACAATATGTTTGAAAACGAATCCTTTAGCCATGAAATATTATTTTTTGAAACAATTGTAATATTTGGAAGTATGCTTTTTTTACTATTTCGTAATTTATTATACATTTATGTAGATCTGGTACATTGACATTTATAATACTGATATCGATTTTTCAATGGGAACACAACTACAGATGTGATTGAGAGTACGATGATGGAAGTTACCAAACCTTCAGTAAAGAAAAAATCTGCTAAGAAAGGTGGGAATGGTAATGCAGTTGTTACAAAGACCGTCAATACCACATTGGTTTCCAAAAATGTTGAGATAGAAGATGAGGTCGATGACAGTAACATTGTTTCACAAAGCATGAAGAAGGTGAGTAGCATTGAAAAATTAGTTGCATAGAAAAAACGGGAAGCAGAGAAGGCACCGATTGTAGGTAATGTGATGCATATTGAAGGGAGGAAACAAATTTCTAGGAAAGGTGGGAATGGTAATGCAGTTGTTACAAAGACCAAACAAAAATGTGTATTTGCCAACAATGGTCATGTTGCAAAATCAACTTTGGAAAAAGGAAATCCTATTATGAAAGCTATTAAGATAGAATCTGAGATCGATGACAGTAACAATGTTTCGCAAAGCATGAATAAGGTGAGTCGGATTGAAAAATCAGTTGCAAAGAATGCACGTGTTGCAAATAAGAAACCGGTTGGAGGTATTGTACTGTGAGTAGAAGGAAGGAAACAAACTGTTTTGAACAATATTGTTTGAAATTAAGTTCGTGAAGAAAATTACATATAGAACAATGTATATATCTGGGAGAGCATCATAGAAAATGCATACAACAAAGCAAGAAACATACTCATAAGCGTATATGCATCAATTATTTATTCTTTTATTATTGATATTTCAATGACATTCAGTAATGTGGTTTTGTAATATAACAGAATCGAATAAGTCAGGGCAAAATATGATGGTAAGTGTCTTGGTCGTTATTAAGGTGTACCTTTTATTCTTATCAAATTGAGAATTCACATATCAATCAAATTTGATAATTTTTGCAACGTATCCCAATTCACATATTATGGAAAGCATTTGGTGAAAAGCAAGATGCGATAAAAATGATAGATCTGAAAGTTGGAAAGGGATATAATTGGGTTATTCATATATAGATGGACGAAATTCATATGAGAAGGATATCGTCCATGGATGGTACGAATTTTCCAAAGAGAAGAAACTTGAAGCTGGAGATGTGTTATCTTTTAGCATGATATCTCATGCAGATTTTATGTCTAGTTTTCTTAATAAGGGGTTGATGTCTGGTGTTCTATCTTTTATTGTTAATGGAATTAGTTTGTGGAAGGTTTTTTTTTTTTTAATTTCAAAGTTTGTCTGATGTTAGTTGTGTTGATGCATGTTTTATACTAAGTTTATTATGTTGATGCATGGCATATTATTCCATTGTATCCGTTTGAACAATCAGTATATGTATTAAGTTGGTATTTACTAGTATTACTTAAATAAAAAATTGAGGTTGTTATTTTATAGGGTTAAATATGTTTGTGGTTCTTCTAAATATTTCAAATTTCGTTTTGATCCCTCAAAATATTTCCTTCAAAGAATGGTCCTCCTAAAATTTTTCATCCATACTTTTAATCCCTAATACTAAAACTGTCGCTAAAATGATCGCTAATTAATACATCCTAGCCAACTTATTTCTTTCTCGAAGCTGTGGAATCTAAAGGTACCGCCTAAATTTAAGACGTTTGTGTGGAGATTATGTTGGAACCGTCTTCCTACGAAAGACAATTTAGTTATTCGTGGCCTGCATATTGAAGATCTCGTCTGCTGTTTTTGTAATGCAGGTTTGGAGAACTTGTCCCACCTCCTTTTTTCTTGCTCCATCGCAGCTTCAGTGTGGAATAAGATAGGTGATTGGGTCGGCTGCGACCAATCGTATGCAGGTTGTGTTTGGAGTTTTTTCAATTCTTGGATTCAATCAGGTTGGAACAAGTCTATTGGAGAGAGGTTGGGTAATTGCTGGGTCTCAATTGTTTGGAACTTATGGCAGGCTAGGAACAATTATATTTTTAGAAATGTAAACATTAATTTTAATGACATTTGTTGGGGAATTAAGCTTCAGTTGTGGAAATGGGGTTTTTTGACTGATATTTCCCTATCCAACTCTAGTTTCTTGGCTTTTTCTTTGAACCCTTTAGGTTTCTAGTTCCAAGGTTTGAGTTGGCTGGAAATATTGTAGCCTCTTTTGTGAGTTGTTTGATTGTATAAGGTGAATACCCCTTCTATTCTTTGTTATTCAATGCCAATTGCTTTTAAAAAAAAAAAGTAATAAACCGTCGCTAATTTTGTCGCTAAGTTATAAAAACCGTCACTAAGTTGCAGGAGGGACTAAAAGTGTAGATGAAAAATTTTAGGAGGACTATTCTTTGAAAGAAATATTTTGAAGGACTAAAAACGAAATTTAAGATATTTAGGAGGACCACAAACATATTTAACCCTATTTTATATTACTTATAAACTATTGAAGTATTTAATACATCCAATTGTTTGAAAATTTAAGTGGTTAATACATAATCATTTCAAAAGATGTTTTAAAGACAAAAAGATTCAACCATTTTGTAACTATATCTCTAACAGTTTTTTTTTTCTAAAAGTCATTCATTGATAAACAACAAAATACAAGAATCTCTAGATATACAAAACCACAAAAAAAAAAAAAAACAGAAAAGAATTTCAGCACCAACTCAGAACAACAAAAATTAATCTCCTAAGGGAAACATACAAAAGGAGAAGAAATCTGAGTTGGGATAAGAATTTCTCCCAAAGTTGGACCATTTCCAAACCAAAAGTTTAATGGACCAACAGATGTCATCAAAATTAAATGATCCTTCCGAAAAAATCATATTGTTCCTAATCCTCCAAATGTACCAAATAATGATTAACCAAACGTATCCATTCTTTAATTTACCTTCTTCCGATTGACCACCTCCACACCAATCCAAGAAGAATTGAATAATGTCTCCATCGAAAAAACTCCCTACTCCGATCCAATCACCTATCCCCTCCCATATAGCCTTGACCTGTTCACAATTGAAGAAAGAATGCCCCTTGTCCTCTTCTTGAGACTGACAAAAGACACAAGCTACATTCGCAAAATCGCACCCTCTTTTTAATAATTCCTTCTTCGTAGCAAGCTTTAACCATAAAACTTTCCATCTAAAGCATTTTAACTTTAAAGGAATTCTGATATTCCAAAGATAATAAAAAGCTTTTCTTTGGTTTTCACTAACCGCATTGACATTAGGATTAGACAAAAAAAGATTGATAAACCTCCTTCACAATCAGACCTCCCCCATTACCTTCAGCCCACTCTACCTTATCCATGCCTTCCAAAACTGGGACGCAACCTCCTAAGCACCCTCTCAGTTCCTCAATTCTCAACAGAACTTCAACCGCCTCCTGCCCTTCAAAGCCCACATCCAGCTCCCATTAACCCAACTACCCATGTCAGCAACAGAGGCCTCTTTACTCAAATTGCCACAAAATAAGTCCGAAAAACGATCAGCTAAACTACCACCTTTACACCAGTTTGAATACCAAAAAGTTGTACTCTTCCCATTCCCTAACACAACCTTCAATTTATCCTTCAGGATAAAACCTTTGTTCATTGCAAATTTCCCACAAAACAAAATATCTTTCCACCACAAAGATGCTTGACCTTTAAAATGTTTATTCTCGTTGATAACTTGTTCTTCTATACAACCGTATCTATCCTTGAGAATAGATTTCCAAAGAGTCTCATTAGAACTAAGCACCCTCCACCTCCATTTAGTTAATAAAGCTATGTTGAACTCTTCCAATTTTCTGATGCCTAAGCCACCCTCAACCTTAGGCGAACAAACCTTAGACCAATTAACCCAATGAATCTTAGCTTTTTCTTCTGTACCCCCCCCTCCCCCCCCCCCCCCCCCCCCATAAAAATCTGCTTCTAATCTTATCAATCTCCCTCAAAACTCCTTTGGGGGCCTTATAAAAAGACAACCAAAAAATAGGCAAAGAAGAAAGAACAGATTTTATAAGGGTAAGTCTACCTGCCAAGTTAAGCAACTTACCTTTCCAAACTGCCAACTTCTTCTTAATTCTCTCCACCAGCGGGCTCCAACCCACCAATCTTCTAGGATTGAAGCCAAGAGGAATTCCCAGAAAATTAAAGCAAGGAGAATCCACTTTGCAAGAAAGAAACACTGTTGCCACTTGGAGAAAATGAGGACTTACATTAATACCTATCACCCTACTCTTGGAAAAATTGACTTTAAGAACAGGCACTAATTCAAAACCCCTGAGCAAGGATTTGATACTCCACAAATAGAACACGTTTCTTCACCAATGATCAGCGTATCGTCGACAAACTGAATCAGGCCAGCTTGAGTATTCTCTCCAAAATTGAGTCCTTTGAAAGAACCCCTAGCCACTGCTAATCTCATCATTCCAGTAAGACCCTCAGCCACAATATCAAATAAAAAAGGCGAGAGCGGATCTCCTTGCCTTAAACCTCTTCCCACCTTAAAATCAGTCGTCGGGCTACCGTTAACTAATATTGACAGGTAGCACGAGAAGATAGTAGCCTCCATCCATCTAACCCATCTACTCCCAAAACCCATTTTCTCCATCATAAAATGCAAGAAACTCCAACTCACACAATCATTCGCCTTTTCACAGTCAACTTTGAAAAAAAGGAAATCTTGATTATCTCTAGTTACTTTGTCAATTGCTTCATTTGCAATAACCACACCATCCAGCCATTGCCTTCCAGGCATAAAACCAGTTTGATTATGAGAAATGAGTTTGCCAATCACCTGCTTCAACCTTCCAGCCAAGAATTTTGCTAGTATTTTGTAAAGACTGCCTACTAAGAAAATATGCCTGTATTCACCTAAGGTCTGAGGATTATCCACTTTCGGGATTAAAGTGAGAAAGGCAGAACAGACAGCCTTCGAAAGATAAGCAATTTCGTGGAAATCAGTAATAAACTTAATAATATCTCCCTTCAAGAAGCTCCAACATTGTTTAATGAAATAGAGACTATACCCGTCACGCCCCGGACTTTTGCTACCTCACAACTCCACACGGCTGCTTTAATTTCTTCCTCAAGAAAAGGTCTCTCAAGAAACAGAACATCCTCCTGAGATAAACACCCAAAACTGCATCCCTCAAGAATAGGCCTGCTGGACTCCTTCTCAGAAAACTACTCCTTGAAAAACATTCTAACTGCTTCTTTAACTTCCCTAACCTCTTCTACTACTCCATCATCCGTCACAACTCTTCCTATATATTTTCTCCTTAAACACCATTTGATCCAACTAGGGTAGAATTTAGTGTTGGAATCTCCCTCATTCAACCACTTAAAATTGGATTTCTGCCTCAACATCTTCTCTTTAACATTGATCTTCTTCCACATTTCCTTACACGCCTTAGCTCGACTATCTACCCAAAGAGGCACTTCATCCTCAGGGACCACAGCCAAATGAACGTCAGCATTATTCAAAGCTTCAATGTCTTCCTCCATCTGAAGATCAATCCAACCAAACACCTTCTTTCTCCACCTAATCAGTTTCTTCTTAAGAACTCTGAACTTTTCTTTAACGACATAATCACTTCTCCCTCTAATATCCATCTCTTTCCACTCCTTCTCCACAAAACCAAAGAAATCTGGGTTTTCGAACCAACAGTTGTTAGTCTTAAAGGGTTTGTGTCCCCAATTGGTTTCCTTAATTCTTATCCATATATGAGCATGATCCGATATATCTCTTCTTCCAATCAACTGATTAGAAACACCCCATTTCTGAACGATTTCATCATCCACAAGACACCTATCTATACGACTCATAGCAGAACCTCCTCCTCCATACCAAGAAAATTTACTACCAGCTACCGGAAGATCAGTTAAATTCATACCTGAAATGAATCCGTTAAAACCATTCATCTCAGAATGATTGACGAAGTTGTTCTTCCCTCTTTTCCCTGAAACTACAGCAGTGGCATTAAAATCTCCGCCGACGATCCACAGACCACCAAACATAGAGTTCTTACACAAGATTAAATCCCTCCACAATTTCTTTTTTTTCCCTCAGCGAATAGCCAGAATAAACGTTAACAACTATGAAACTAATCTCCTGCCACAACAAGTTGATCCCAAGGAAACCTTCACCTCTAAACAAATAAATCACTTTAATAACTTCGGGGTTCCACACAGTAATTAATCCACCAGAGAGACCCTTAGCTCCAACAAAAGACCACTCCATACTTCCTTAACTCCACATACTCCTAACAGTTAATTCATCAACCCTTTCCATCTTAGACTCTTGTATGCAGAAAATGTCAGCTTTCCCATGACTGATAATCTCTTTGATCCTTCTCCTCTTAGCAGAAGAACCTCCCCCTCTAATGTTTAAAGCTCCTATAATCATTGCTTCTTTGAAGTTTTCGTCTTCAGCCCTTCCCATTTCCTTCTATCCTCTGCTTCAAGTTCGTCAATCTTCTTTTGAAATTCTATCGACTTCTCGCTATCTACCACCCCCATCTTGTTGATATCTCATCATAGTTTCTCTCCCACATTAGACTCCAACTTATTCCAGAAATTTTTGTTGCATATAATCATGTCGAAATCAGATAGTTCATCACAACATAAAACCGCACCTCCAGAAAAATCCTCAGAATCTTCTTCTAAAGAATAACAAGGATTAGGGTTAATTTTACCGTTACAAAGGGCCCTAGGGATTTTGCTTAGAGCCTCATAGAAGGACGGTTGAGAAAACTCCTTAATGGTATCTTCCAAAGACTCTTGGCCCAGACAATCAATCTGGCCCAATATCCTTCTAGCTTTAGATTTGGGTTTTCTACGAATAGGCCCAATCAAATCAGACATCTTTTTCCATTTCTCTTTTTTGTTTCCTTTAAGATCATCTCTATTTGTGTGAACACTTCTGCACCTTATAGCCTCCTGACACGCTGAGTCCTGCACCGTTTCAGCTACAACCATCGTATCGTCATTATCAGATCTGTTTGCCTCTAAAACACCAACTGTTTTTTATTTTCTAACACCTTCAACAACCGTGTCAAAGAGATAAAATTTTCACATGTTCTCTGCTTCTAATTGAATGGGCCCCACCTTCTCCGTTTTCTCTTCATCGCTATTCCCAAATGCAAGTCTCACCCTTTCCTCCGTCGAAGAGCCCCCCATCGGAGTTCCACCCTTCTCCCTCGACAACCATTCTTTATCCCTATCAACTTCTTCCTCATCTGCCCATACCAATCCTCCCTCCTCCTCCCCAAGTTGACTCCAATTACACTCTGAATCCTAAGACGAATTATTCACCTTCGTTTCGTTTGTGTGTTTGTTGATAACAATTCTTAAAGGGCCATGGTAATCTTCACTCATCTTAATCATAAATTCCCTACCATTAATCAAAACTCTAAAATTTTCGTTGATAACAACAGCACAATGGATTCTCACCATAAACCTTGCTACGTCCTTACACTCCCCCTTCAATGTGTTCTCATCCGAACAAACATAGCTACCTACAATCTTAGCCAAAACTTCAAAAAAGTTAAGATTCCAAGCATGGCAAGGAATGTCGTAACAACTCAACCACGTTACCCTCTCTTTATCCACCAATTCTTCACTTCACTCTCTAATCTCCACAAACCATTGCTTCCACCAAGACTCTCCTTCACGTATCAAATCTCTAATCTCCCCCTCTTCTGATTCTTCAAGAAGACGGAGATTGGCTCCCAAAGGCGTTACTTTAATAGTAAAATAACCCTCAATCTCAAAATGAGTTCTTATGTTGTATGCCATCCCCGCCTCTCTAACAGTCCCAACATACGCCTTCTTGAGTCTCCTCAAGTCTTCCTCAGAAGCTTCAAAATTAAGATAAATCCTTTCCTTTTGCACAGCGACTCCTCCTCCCCTATTACCTCTTGAATTCACTATATCAGCATAAGATTTATCACCTCTGGTGCTCTCGAAATGAACCCTTTTCCTTGGATCGAAACTTTCTGCCTTGGCCCTTTGACTTCTATCTCGCTGAACAAAACCACTGTTAATCATCGCCTCCCTGTTGAACCTAGGTAAGTTGGCATGGATTTTGACCCTATCGATGAATATATTGTCCAACTTGATAGCCATTAACCTTCCGTCTGCTACCTCCACCAACCTCGCAAAACCAAAAAGTTTCCCTCGCTTGTTTCTTCTGGGGGGTATTACGACCTCCAACACTTTCCCATGTTTCACAAAAATGTTGAAGAGAATCTTAGCAGTGACCTTGTCCGGAAAATCTGAGATGAAAAAAGATTGAATATCCTCTCCACTAAACTTCCTAGAGACTCCTTCTGGCTTGTAGATATCCCAAGCTAAGCTTCTGTTGTTGGGATCCCTCCTTCTGCGCACTCTCACCCACTCTCCCATACTCTTCTAACAGTTAATATTAAGCATATATTTCATATAAGCAATTCAGAATTTACCATAATTTTATAAATTTTGTATAGTTTAAAAAACCACTTATACGTTGCTTGAATTTGCAAATGGAAGATAAATATTTAGAGATAATCCATATGTCAAATATTGAATAAATAACAATGCATAAATGAAAACATCATTAACAATGTTCCATAATCCAAAATCATGCACTAAGGCAGTAGTACATTGACCTATTTATCTGCTGCAACTTGTTTATCTACTAGAACTTGAATCCTCAATTAAAAATCTGCAAAAAAACTGAATTGGATTATAAACCAAAACACAGTTGAATGGAAATTCTCTACATTAAAAACATTGAATTGAGGTTTAACTCTTATCAACCATTAGATATGAATTTTAAAATGTACTGAAATATCAATTACTAGCAAAAGTTTGTAGGAATCTTTTCATTCCATTCATCTCAACTTCCTTCTAAATAAGATATCAGACTGAACTCAATGTAGTTTGTAGGAATCTCTTCATTCCATTCACAACTACTTCCTATAGAATATGCACAAAAATAAAATTCAATGATTACCCAAATAGATGAGATGTAAAACTTAATAAAATTAAACTTCTATTATGTTTTAAAAAAATTCTAACCAATATGTTTGCTATACACAGTGAAAGCATATATCAACATTGTCAAATGCATTTAGTAACTTACACTTTATACGTTTTCAAAAACTTTTTTGAAAACAACATTGGTGGTAGATTGCAATGCTTGATTTGTTTTGTCATGGATTAATATTTTGAGGCCCTTTTTGCTTTTTAGTCTCGATATTGCAACATACAATTAATGATGGCTAAAGACACTCCGTGACAAGTATAATCCAACATAATCCAACGATTGACATTGAGATTTGTTAATTGTCATAGCGTATGATACAATAATAAGAAATTGTCTTCTTGTTAGATTAAATGACCATGGAGATTGTGTAGGAGAAATATCCATTCTTGGAATATATTAAACCCCTGATATTCTTTCCAGATATAATCTTCGCTTCTATAACATGGTTTGCCAATCTTGTAACAATAAGTTGTGTTCCATTACAAAGTCCCCCAGACTGGTCAATGTTTCTAAGAAGCATTATTGAAGTGCTAATCTTTAATTTAATCTGGTGATTAGGAAGACCTGAGGTTGTAAGTGTGTTAGGAAATTTTGTGGTCAAAACAACAAAAGCTTCATTGCCATCGACATCATGTCTATCCACTGTATCCGAGCTTAAATATTCCTTTTCTTCTCTTACATTATAGAATATATAAGGTTAATACAATAATATAATATATCGATGATATGTAAAAGTATTTAAATATAAGAAGCATGTAAAAATATTAATACCTGGAATCAAACTTGAAACACACTGGTTGATAACATCAACTGACTCAATAGTTCTTGCTAAAATTGCTCTACACTGCAAGAAATGTTCATTCTGGTAATTTTGTTCAAAGTTTGGATATGTGTACTGAACTATGGATTTAATAGGATCGTCAAATTTAGTGATTAAGAATTCCAATGGAATGGCAATATATGCATAGCCATCATTAGGTTCAGCCAATTTTCCATCTCTAACTTTTAATATCCAATTTGAAAACTGTTCCAATTCATAATCACTTGATTTGATGCTGGATTATTGAAGTCTCATGTTCTTTGTAAGCCTGAGAACCTTGAAATGATCCTATATATATGATGAATTAAGAGTGACATGAATTATATAAGAATAACTTCCCCTTGGTAAAACTAGTAGAATTTGTCGGAAATCACCACCGAAGACAACAACCTTTCCTCCAAATATTGTGTTTGAAGATTTGGACCCCGTCATAATGTATTTGAGTGTTTTATCCAATGCTTCAAAATAATATTTGCGAGCCATTGGAGCTTCGTCCCAAATAATTAACTTGGCGAGTTTGAGTAACTTCGCACGATCACTTTTGTGTTCTCACTAGCGCAAAAACGGTTTTAGACAGCGCTTTTTTAGCCTTTAGACAGCGCTTTAAAGCGCTGTATAAACCAGCGACGCTATAGGTTTAGACAGCGCTTTTGGTATTACCAAAAGCGCTGTCTAAAGGGGCGTGTATTTAATGAAAAGCGCTGTCTATGGTACCTTTAGACAGCGCTTTTTCACATTATATGGATTACTTTAGACAGCGCTTTCGTCAAAAGCGCTGTCTAAGCCCTACCTTTTTTTGACTTTTTTGGTACACCTTAGACAGCGCTTTCTCCAAAAGCGCTGTCTAAGACCTTCCTTTTTTGACTTTTTTAGTACACCTTAGACAGCGCTTTCACCATAAGCGCTGTCTAAGACCTTCCATTTTTGACTTTTTTAGTACACCTTAGACAGCGCTTTCACCATAAGCGCTGTCTAAAGTGGACCTTAGACAGCGCTTTCACCAAAAGCGCTGTCTAAGGTGTACGAAAAATTTTATATAATTTTTTTTTAACCACAATTTTACCAGGTTTTTTCAACCAGAATTTGACCTGTAATTTTCAACCAGCAATTTTTTTCAGAATTGGCAATTCAAACCATTGGCCTTTCTACACCAAAATTATATATCCAAAATTGGCATTTCATACCAATATATATATTTAAAATTACAAACCAAAATTGTATATACACCTATTTATAATTACAAATCATTACATTTTTCTACAAATGCACATTTTACTTATTCACCAAAATTGCATCCAACCAAAGCATTGCTTCCAACCAAAGTTATTGCTTCCAACCAAAGCATTTTTTCTACAATGCACATATTACTTATACACCAAAATTGTATATACACCAAAATTGCATCCAACCAAAACATTGCTTCAATCTACATTATAGGTCCTGAAAACACAAAGATTGTAATTCAAAGTATTAAAATTCAAAGTATATACACCAAAAATTGTAATTCAAAGTATATACACCAAAATTGTAATTCAAAGTTTGTAATTCAAAGTATATACACCAAAATTGCAATTCAAAGTATATACACCAAAATTGTAATTCAAAGTATATACACCAAAATTGCATCCAAAATTGTAATTCAAAGTTTGTAATTCAAAGTATATACACCAAAATTGCAATTCAAAGTATATACACCAAAATTGCATCCAACCAAAGCATTACTCCAACCAAAGTTACACATATTAAAATTCTCATCAATTAAAGTAAGAGTATAATATTATACCTTAAGTTTGTAAAATTCCGAGCTCCATAATGTATTGACACCACTCCTCTTTGATTTCATCCAATAGAGCCTTTGTGTAAGTAGCACTCCTGAATTCTTCAAAATACTACATAATAATATAACATATAGTTTGATTTAGTTTTAACTTTTTCATTAGACAATATGAGAGATATGTGTTAAAATAACTCATAAGTTAGAAATACATACATCGGGTGGAATCTCCATTCGATCCAACGAAATAGTGTCTCTCATAAATCTCAACATGAAATAGCCGCAATCTATTTGATTGCGTTGCCGAGGACACTACAAATGAAAATAAAATATGGATAAATTCTAAGTTTTATCAAGTAAGCATCACTAATATAATAAAACATGTGATAATTAATATACCTTCACATAATTCCATGTAATGGTGTGGTCGATTCCCCGATGTTCTAGGAATGCTTGTATAGTGCTAATAAAATATAAATGAATATTTAGAACAATTCACATAAATAAATAAATATACACATTTCTATTTAGAACAATTTCACTTACGTGTCAATACAGTCCTTCATATCCGGGTATGTGGTCCAATCATTTCCTACGGAATCCAGATAATACACTACCCCGCGGATAGGATTGATTGCAACCAACAACCAATGTCCACTGTAAGATTAAACAAGTGTTAGATAGAAACTTTCTACACGAAGTCAAAATACAAAAAAAAATATAATAGATGAATTTAGAAAGAAAATCTAACCCAGTATTAAACGGTAAAAAGTACAACTTTTCCGTTTCTTGGTTGTTCATAAAGACGTTGCGTATATACGCATGGACCTCATTTGGTTTTGTCAATATTTCGGTTAAGTTGACAGCGCTGGGGCATAAGAATGCAAATCTTTGCTCCAATCCCCGGGGGGGCATAAAACTGTCATACAGAAACCTGAAATAAAAACATCATTAACATTAGAATATTCATTTGAAAAATAAAGTAAATAAGTTGTTCAATTACCAAAGTAGATCGGATATACCTCAAGTATATATTGACAACAGTGACGCCCAATTCTGTATGTTGGAAAACTTGCTCGAAGTCTTCATTACCAACATTCTGGTCAAATTCAAAGCCATACAAATCTTTCTCCATAGTTATCAGACGAACACCTCCAGTCGGAATATCCTTCATTAATTGTAGAAAGGTCTGAAGGCACGTCCTAACCTTGCCGATAGGTTGTTTTCTAACCCTGGTATTCTTAGCACCAACAGTTTTTTGCGTTGAAACGTTGCTAATCACTTTACCAGGCAGCTATAAATCATATAATTTGTTAGATGAAGTATAAGATATCCAATTTATCATTTTCTATGCATATAATTGTGATGTACCTCTTTTTTTGAGACAACGGACTCGGTATGCTCCGGAATCCGCTTAACCTTTGTTTTGGATTTTGTTGGAGTCTAAATAACATTGCCATGTAAAAAATGAAAATAAAATGCTCGTAAAATCTTTGAATTTACACATTAAGATTAACAAAGGTTTATAACGGTTTTAAGCATATATACCTCATATCCTACGAGTATGAGATTTGACGGCCATGCAACAAACGACCCTATAGCTTGTCCCACCACTCTTACCTCCGAATCATCGTTAGGATAGGGTAATAGTGCTTCATTCTCCATAGCAATATCAACTGATACTTTCAAACTTCCAGTAGGGAGGGATTCATTATGAAGTACTGTGACCCCATTGTTAAACACTTTTCCCTTGGCAACCATCCGATGAATTGATGAAGATAAGAATAGTTGACATTGGTGAATGCCCTAAAACCAAAAATACATATGTCATTGTTAATGTGTATATATGTAATTAAATAATTTAAGCTACTAATATAATTTCATAGATATATATATATATATATATATATATAATTACCTCTGGAATAATCGGATGAAAGCTGCAGTTGATACTATCCTTCTCTGATCCATCTCTAACACCAGAAGCGTTATCCCTTTCTTTTTCCTTTCTTAATTCCCGCACCTCGGCTTCTAGTGCTTCCAATTTAGCTTCAAGTACTGAATAACTAGCAGCCTTTCCCTTTTTAATATTCAGGGAGGTCGGGGTGATCCCAAATGCCTTACCCCTCACCCGACCAGGATACTCAGGGACATCTAATGCCCGACTAAGTATGCTCCTGGTATCATCTGCAGGTACAGACTGAGATAACGCCTCCTGAAAATCAGATGAATATCGAATATTTGTCAAATATTTGTTAATAAAGTTTTGACTTAATTAAAGAAATATTGTTATACTTACACATTTCTCATATACTTGTAGAACCTCTTCTGGAACAGATCCAGACTTGCCCACACGGGCTTCCTTCCACAAGACATGTGCAGGAAGAGATGTTTCAGAGCTACCCGCCTTTTGTAACTACATATAAAGCCAAATAATATGATCAAATATAACTCATGATGAACAATTATTATGTCATTGCAATTTATTGATACTTACCAATTGTTGCTCCAAACGTCCATATCCAGTACGTCCTTTCCTGTATTTATATTGGGGATCTGATGCTCTATCCCGATTAATTGCACTTAAACTCTTAAATTGCTCGGTTTGTCGTTTGGCTTTAAACTTCACCCATTCTTGTGGTGAAATGAAACTTGCATATTTAGATGGAAACTCTCCATCAACAAAATTACCTTCAGCATCCTTAAGATAGGTTTTGTTTAAATATGTCCTAAACCCTCTTAGGAGCTTCCCTGCCAATCTCATCAAATAAGCTTTTCTGTCGTCCTCGACATTAAAGCACCTCTAAAAAAACCATACACATTGGTTAGTACAAATAATTTAAACGACATAATTAGTTGGCATAATTAAAGACATAATTATGGTACCTTTATCTCATTCCAAATTTTTTCTTTGGTTTCCTTCAACTGTTTGTTTCTCCAGTCATCTAAAGTAATAGGAACCTCATTCCTTACAAGTGTACCAATGAAACTTGTCAACATATGACCGTTAGGCTCAACAAGTGTGCCTGTTTCGCTCCAATGCACATTATAAGTCATGCCTTGATTTCTAGCATGGATCACTCTCCTCATTATGGTTATTCCTCTCCTAATCTCTTCTTCCATAGTTCTGCTACTTCCAACCTGATCATCATGTGGATGATCATCATCATGTGCGTGATCATCAGCATGTGGGTCATCATTGTTAGTAGCCATCTAACCTGTAATAAATAAATCAAGGATATCAAATATAATATATAACAAATATAATAAAGAAATAAAGGATATCAAATATAAAAAATATGACATAATATATAACAAATATAATAAAGAAGTCAAGGATATCAAACATAATATATAACAAATGTAATAAAAAAATCAAGGATATCAAATATAACAAATATGACATAATATATAACAAATATAATAAAGAAATCAAGTATATAACAAATTTTACCTCTTTCACTAACATCTCTTTCTTTTCTTGGTTGGAATATGAATTACTTATTTCTTATCAATGCGGACGGATGAATGGATCCAAATTCCCTCGTTATGGTCATTTCTGATATATGACCCATCCGCTATAAGATCCTCATCTTGATCATTTCTATTCAATCCATTTTTTATCCATGGTTTTCCTACTTATTAATCCTAACAGTTAGAAAGAATTTAACATTAGCATAACAAGTCCAAACTAAGAAATTCAAAGCAATTAACTTCATTAACAAAATTGCTTTGAATTTCGGTTCTTTAGAACAACAACCTCAAGAATTTACATTATTAACATTAACACTAACACTAACACTAACACTAACACTAACCTAACACTAACACTAACACTAACCTAAACTAAACTAAACTAAACAAACACATTATATAGCAATAGTTAACAATGTAGAAAAATGTTAACAAGAACAAACTATAATAGATGTTCTAAACTAACACTAACACTAACACTAACACTAACCTAACACTAACACTAACACTAACCTAAACTAAACTAAACAAACACATTATATAGCAATAGTTAACAATGTAGAAAAATGTTAACAAGAACAAACTAAACTAACACATTATATTGATTCTATTCCTATATCACCAAAAATGAAGTTAGCACATATTTTATTCTTATATCCAACAACAGTCCAACATTAGCAACAACATTAACAACATTAGCAACATTATCAACATTAGCAACAGTCCAACATTAGCAACAACATAAACAACATTATTATCAACATCAACAACAACATTATTATCAACATCAACAACAACATTATCAACATTATCAGCAACATTATCAGCAACATTATCAACTGAAACTCTGAAACTCTGAAACTTCCAAACTGAAACTCTGAAACGTGTAAAATGTGTAATACTCTGAAACGTGTAAAATGTGTAATACATCAACAACAACATTATTATCAACATCAACAACAACATTATCAACAGCAACATTATCAGCATACCTTATAAAATGTGTAATAATCTGAAACTCTTAAACTTCCAAACTGAGTGACGAAAATGCGAAATGAGAGAGGAACAGACGGTCACGGTGGAGTAAAGGTCGTCGGAGTCGCGAAATGAGGGAGGAACGGTGGACGACGGCGCGGTGGACGACGGCAAGGGTTTAGCTCAGGTTCGCAAGTATCCGTTCGCAACAGGGGAGGGAGAAGAAAGAGCGCAAAACTGAAAATGAAAACTGAGTATATTCATATATTTTAATTTTATTAGACCTTAGTCAGCGCTTTTCAACAAAGCGCTTTCTAAGGTGTCCCTTAGACAGCGCTTTAAAAGCGCTTTCTAAGATTGGCCTTAGACAGCGCTTTTGTTTTTATTTTTTTAAATATTTAAGACCTTAGACAGCGCTTTCCTTAAAAGCGCTGTCTAAGGTCTTATATTTTTTTTAAATTTAAAAGGCCTTAGACAGCGCTTTTAAGGAAAGCGCTGTCTAATATTTTCCATTAAATTTTTTTAAAAATTTAAAAGGCCTTAGACAGCGCTTTTCACTAAAGCGCTGTCTAAGGTCTTATATTTTTTTGCGCTTTTCCTTTATTAAATTAATAGATTCCGTGTTTTTGACCTATAGCAGCGCTTTTGTAATAAAGCGCTGTCTAAGGTGAGATGTTATAAGTCCTTTTTGTTGTAGTGTCTATATTACATGTAGATGATTCCAATGTTGGTATTGGAATTTTGAACATCGAATGTGTTGTTCAACCTCCTGGAAGTAAAATTAAAGCTATTATGGAAGAAGCAACTGTCAAGCAAATCTGTTTTTGCGATCGCATGTACGAAGCTAAAGTTCTCCACATATACGTCTTTCCAGTCCCTCCATATCCAAGCTGGAAATCACCGTTGAACACATCTCTTTGTTCATCTTTTTATGGCAATGTTATAAACATACAATAATAATGTATTAGATCATATTATTTTTAATTTAATACATCAATAAGTTGAAATTCTGGCATATGCAGACAACAGATGTCCGAATACATGTCAAGACATTGTGCTACATAATCATTTAAAAACAGAGGCGCAACAGCAGACTGATACCTTGAATATCAGAACTGCATAATCACAGATGTTACAACATCTATTCCAACATGTCAGTCAAGAACAATAACAAAATTTTAAATTGCAGAATGTTAAATAAGACAATATGTGTTAACTCAATTTGGTGCAATTCACCTATATCTGGGGGATACCAATCCAGGAAGAAGACTCCACTATCTATAGAACTGTTACAAAGCTAAACTCCCCCGCTTAAAACTTTATACCTAACATCAACCCAATGAACATCTTTACCAAAGTTAAACTTCAATGTTTACAACTCTGATATGAGATACCCCACCCACTTCCCTTAATTACCAACTGTGATTTCTACATCATCCCTGTCAATACAGAAATCTGTCAAGTTTTCTTGACAAACAAGCTAACTCGGATTTGCTTAAAAGCTTTATCCAAGAACAATACACAATCCAATACCTCAAGGCTTATGGATCTGTGTGACACCTATATTTGCCACAATGCATCAACTGATACAAAGGGAGACTTACAACCTAGAGAGCCAACGACTCTCAAAACCTTAAACCCTTGTTTCTTACGCAAGAGAACTAGGTTACAAAAGGCATAAGAAATCCTAGGGCTAAGTCTTCTATTTATAGGCATCAACAATCTTGGGCTTTCTATCTTTGGTCCTTGATCCATGCGCATTAACTCTTGGCAGATTTGTTGCAGATTTAAAACCTGCTAAATCAGTGCAGTACTTTAGGATGTCATGTCTTCAGGTTAAGAAATCTTCTTCGACATCTTTATTCAGGCCTTATTTCTTCATATTTATAATTTAAAATTGTTTTACCAAAATTCTGTCAAACTAAAGGTGCTTTCAATCTCCCCATTTTGACAAATTTTGGCTAAAACCCTTTTTAGTTTGAATGGCGGTTATAATTGGAAGACTGAGCATGTTGGATTCATGTTGGTGTACATGAGGAGGAAGATAACACAACCTTACTCTTCCCAGGGTGAGTGAAGTTGAGAAAGGTCCAGGAGTTGAGACTCTTAAAAAGACAAGAAGAAAGTCTGAAACACCATAACCCTGGACACTCTTTTCAAACACACTCCCCCTCCAGAGATCAGTTGTAGACTTCGTGAATCGGAGTACATAAAGAATGTAACTCAGGTCACAAGACACAACTTGATCTTTAACTCAAGTCACAAGACACAAGAGGAAATACAAGATGATAAAGCCAACACCTTGTTCAATGTTCTTGCAAAACAACTGCACGAATAACACACACATCTCCTGTACCCGAGACTCGCACTCTCCCTTTTTAGCCAAAAATTGGCAAAGGTATCCAAGACATTCCCATACCCAACCAATACTAATCTAGACTTGAACAAAAGACATTTTGAACACACCACAAAGAAAACATAGTCTGAGACAAACTGCTCCAAGGACTCCCTTAAATACCCAAGAATTTTCCTTCGAATGTAACGAACCATCGAAAATAACAATGGTCAATTCAATGAGGTCATTAATCCAAGGTTGTAACTTCACCAGAAACCAATGCTCACCGACCAACAGTGCTTTGACTATTTCTTCTTTGAAGAAAACCGTCCAGAAGTAATACAAGTTACAATAAACGCGTATGTTTTCCACCGACCACAAGACCATATACTTTTACCACGTGTCCTGACATCATGTCAAACATTGTCCAAACTCTACTTCTGATTTGACAAGATCATGACATCTTCACATGATTATGATCACAGTCTGCAGAGAAAAATAAATTCTCTCAGACTCAACCAATGATTCTTAAGCATCCATTAAGAATCATGTTATTTGTACTGTCAAGTCTCCCCCAACTTGCAACAATGCAAATGTCAAGACATCCTTCTTGACATCTCATCCTCCCAGGATGGAAACATAATCACAGCTTGCTTGACGCACAATACAAACTAGAATCTGAACAGCACCCCCGCAGTAATATATCTTACATCAAGGAGCATCCCCCCTATCTAAGATAACCAGTGCTCCTCCAATGAACACTATGCTGATGAATGGAAAATATAAGACACATCTTCATGACTTCAAGAGCGCACCCTCAATCCAACCTACCTGCTGAACACAATCATCAACCCCTCTTATTGCTTCTTCTGACAATAACCAATAATCACTCATACATGAACACCATCATGCTACCCGTGAGGACATATTAGGATCACGATTCTACAATAACAAACTCTGGATTGAGATCAAGGCTCCATTGATCCCTCTCCTCCAGAATCTATCCATACACCACATGAATTCCTCCTGAATTCTCATGTATAGACCTCCTTGTTCCCTGAGATATAACCCAATTGATCTGGAATGATCCACATTCCTCAAAGAGACGCACAGGGCCACAATCTGTTATAACGATGTCAGATATCATATACATGCTCTATAACTTCTCATCTTGCCAAGCTGATCCACTACTAGCATGACTTGTAGCAAGGGGCAGTATCCCCTTCACAAGATTTTCCACTGACCTTATCAAGGCCAGTAACTGAGATAGACACCCCATAATCCAAGACAGCCATTCCTTCATCATTCTCCCATATGATAACCTGGAATACTTCTGATTTTCTTGGTGAATATCCACTTATGAACACATCAGAATCCAGACCTTCATGCAATCAACCCGCGATCCACTCTAGACTTACCAAAACCCTTACATCAGACTTCCAAGACAACTCTTCTACTCTATCATTCTCCCATATGACAAGGTAGATACTTCTTAGACACGATGCAAGTAACCAGTTCCTCACAGAACCTGAAATCCTCATCCAAGGATAACCAACCTAAAAATGTTCTAACATCAGTTAGGACATCCTTCACACATCATAGACACCACACACCATGGTTCTTGATATGCTCCACCACTGGACTTACTATCTGCATAGTAATCCAAACTGAAGATCTTCACACAACACTGCGCCACCAGCTTGAATAAAGAGAACTTCAGAAACCCAGAGAGAAATAAACTCTCATCCACTAAAAGAAGGAAATCTTTCATCAACTGAGAAATTCTGCCACAAGCTCCAACATGAACTAGATCCTCCTTACGTTTTCAACTAACTACCCTTCTGCACAAGAGTAATCAGTTCCAAGCATCCTGCTTGAATGCACACTATGAAACCAATCAAATGCCACCTTTTGATTGATATCACTCTTCTTCAGAGCTCCTACAAGATACACTGATCCACCAATGAAATCAGACATTCAAGTCACATGAACTACTTGCTCCATAGCATAACATCTTGGATCCACCAAGCCTCTAGACATGTAACATCTTCCCATCCATAGCTCCCGCAAACTGCATGAGATAGACCTTTTTGAAGCATCCATAACTTCCATTCTCCTGTAGATCACCTTATCTTAAGTTGGTGTGCCACATCACCAGCTGAGACTCTGATGTTAAACTAGATGTCAAAACATTTTGATAGGACATCCAGCTGCTGAATTCAGCTCCTCCTTCTGCCACTTAGAAGAACCTCCTCCCTATTACAGAATAAGAGTTCCATGCTCTCATAGACTTGATTCAATAACCAAGTTTGAGTAGACAACCTCCATCCTGCTTTGAAACTCCAAAAACTTCACACCTGCCACATCTGAATCTTCAGATGAAAAAGTAGTCCTAGACTACACCATAGCCATACCAAAGAATGCGACTTTCCTTAGTAGAGCAGACTGTAGAAAGTCAGAGATAACATCCACTTAACTTTGACTTCCAGAAGACCAAGATTCCATGCTCCAACGTACCTAGATAAAAAATAAACTGATCCAAGCTGTGCCATCACCAGCACTCCATTCCTCCTAGATCAGAAATAAACGGATCACATAAGTAACCATCAAGATTATGATGTCTTCATCTTCATCTTCAACAAAATCAAAGTCCAGACCAGTTTCTTGCCAGAAAACTCTCCAGAGAACACATGCTTCTGTCACACCCGACTGAAGCAGATACTTAGGTCACCAGCTAAGATCAAAACAGATGCTAAAGTGTATGCAGTACCCCTCCCATGATTCTGCACAAACTCTGATAATGAGATGTTCCAACATCTTGTTGAACATCAGCAATCTTGACTTTCAAGGATAATCAATTAAATACTTGTGAATTCCACAAATAGCAATTGATCTTAAATTCTTGTCCAATAACCCTTCTTCACTGTTGTAGCTAAGCTCCACCAGATTACTTCATGAACACTTATCAAGTATTCAACCTTTTGCAAGTATCTTCTTTGAAGAACAATGTTGAGATACCAAGGCTGCCACCTTTGACTCAAGTAACTAAGATTCTCTCTGAACGAATCCTATTTACCTCAACCATTTTGAAAGCTCCAATCAGATTAGATCCACCCTTAGGGTTAAGAGATATGAATCTTTTCTTACTGTTTTGGATGGTGAAAATAAATCACCTCCACGTTCTTCAGGTTGTGTTTCATAGAAACACCTTCTAGTCAGAAGAATAACTAGAAGACTCTAGATGCACGACTGAGACGCCTTTATGAGTGGAATTGAGATAATTCTCAAGTATCTTTGACAACCTAGCCGATCAATAATTTATCAAACTCCCAGAGCAAGAACTTGATAAACTTAAACTCAACTCCTCTCCTCTTCAACTGACTTCACAGTGTACCATGGAATCAAGCTTCCAAGTACCAAGTCACCATAACAAACATCTTCCAACAACTCCCTTTATTCCATCGCTCCCGACTTTGGAATAAAAGAATGCAGATATCTTCACATATAAAGGCCGACGATTGAGATCTTCCACCATCTGTCTTCAGCAACAACTCCAGAATCCCATAATTATAGAGCTCTTCCATCAGAAACACATGCAGCGGAACCACCAAGGAACAAATCCTGCTTGCCCTAATAAGATGTCAGAACATCTTATAAGACACCCTAACAAGAGAACTAGCCACTTCTCCTGCAGTTGTTGTAGAACCTCCTCAGCAACAAGAACAACCTCTGGGTTGTTACCTTCGATCCAAAACATCCATCTCATCCATTAATACCCTTGAGTATGTCTGAGTTAATTGATCGGATCTTTAAAACTCCTCCTTGTTTAAATGCCAGAAAGTATCTCCCAAAGATCTCATCCAGAACCAGACATGATGTCTGCTCTAATACCAATTAAAATTCTGGCATATGCAGACAGCAGATGTCCGAACACATGTCAAGAAATTGTGCTACATAATCATTTAAAAACAGAGGCGCAACAGCAGACTGATACCTTGAATATCAGAACTGCATAATCACAGATGTTACAACATCTATTCCAACATGTCAGTCAAGAACAATAACAAAATTTTAAATTGCAGAATGTTAAATAAGACAATATGTGTTAACTCAATTTGGTGCAATTCACCTATATCTGGGGGATACCAATCCAGGAAGAAGACTCCACTATCTGTAGAACTGTTACAAAGCTAAACTCCCCCGCTTAAAACTTTATACCTAACATCAACCCAATGAACATCTTTACCAAAGTTAAACTTCAATGTTTACAACTCTGATATGAGATACCCCACCCACTTCCCTTAATTACCAACTGTGATTTCTACATCATCCCTGTCAATACAGAAATCTGTCAAGTTTTCTTGACAAACAAGCTAACTCGGATTTGCTTAAAAGCTTCATCCAAGAACAATACACAATCCAATACCTCAAGGCTTATGGATCTGTGTGACACCTATATCTGCCACAATGCATCAACTGATACAAAGGGAGACTTACAACCTAGAGAGCCAACGACTCTCAAAACCCTAAACCCTTATTTCTTACGCAAGAAAACTAGGTTACAAAAGGCATATGAAATCCTAGGTCTAAGTCTTCTATTTATAGGCATCAACAATCTTGGGCTTTCTATATTTGATCCTTGATCCATGCGCATTAACTCTTGGCAGATTTGTTGCAGATTTAAAACCTGCTAAATCAGTGCAGTACTTCAGGATGTCATGTCTTCAGGTTAAGACATCTTCTTCGACATCTTTGTTCAGGCCAGATTTCTTCATCTTTATTATTTAAAATTTTTTTTTACCAAAATTCTGTCAAACCAAAGGTGCTTTCACAAATACTAACATATGTTACAAAAACTCAACAAACTTAAATCAATAAACATACTGTTACGGCCTTTGAGTCAAACTTATGATATAATAGTGAGCTGCTCAAATTTTTATACATGACTGCATAAGCAATCTACATGGTATTTTATCAGTCATGCTTTAGTTCTGCCAAATACAACATTCTTTATTAAATAATCAACATGCATCTATAAGAAGTCAATACATATGTAATAACTGATGATGTATTATAACTTTGATAGACTTAACATCGATTACCATAAAAGATAAAGCCATATCATACTTTCAATTATTTTTCACACATAGATAAGTGAAAGTTTTACATGTAACAGAATTGCAACAATAACAATTAATATTATCGAGTTGTCAAAGAGCTAACTGGATGAAAAGTTCTAATATTTGATATTACCTGTTAGATGTTAGTACATCTGATTGAATTCAGCGTGTTGATCAATTGGATCATAATTACGTTGTTCATAAATCAGCTTATTCCCCAACTATTCAAGCAAATATCCTAATGGTTTAGGTATTCCCGGATAGTCAAATAAACTTCTGTGATTTTTTTAAAGAAGTTTTTCAATTTTAATCAATGTTAAATTGGTAATTTCTTCATCCGATAAACTCAACCTTGTAAAATCACTCATATTGTGTTATGAATATAATTTCCCTAATAAGTATACAGAAACATGCATAACACTATCGTTAAAATCATTAACTGTTACCTTTATTTCTTGCAAGTGTTTGTTGAGAGTAGAGTATACCATCAGATAATAAAATGTCGTGTTTTACTCCAAACATATGCTGGTCTATTCATGCTACTCGACAACAACATATGGAGAAAAAGTACTTTAAAAAAATGACTTGATCCCCAATGGTTTGCCTATATAATTACTTCTATGAATTCCTTATCATCTCCTATAAACCCCATAACAAAACATGCGTAACAAAAAGTATCATATTTGACGTTGTTAACAATTTTAATCTCGTCATAACTACGTGGCCCTCTGACATGGGTTAACATCATTCAGAGATGATACAATTCACCAGGGACTGGAGGAACCCACATTAACCTACCAATTGTGTAACCTTTTTGTCGGGGCTTCCATCCTTTTTTTTTCTTGACATAAACAAACTTCGAAACAAATTTGTTGTATGTTAACTCTCTAGCCTCATAATATTTATTGTTTGCTTCAAACCATGGTGTAAACATCGACTCTATGACACTTAGCTTATCTAGAACGATATTAATATGATTAGTGTATGTATAATATACATAATTCTCCCCCTCACAATGGAAAAATAACCTTTCAATGAATGGTTTCCTTCCATGTATGGGAAATGAAAAAAATTCTCCAAGATGCTTCACTTGGAGATACATATCTACTATTAATGTATTGTTTAATTTCATCAATACATTGTTCCTTAGTAGTACTTCCATCTTAAACAATGGCAACAATTATTCTATCGTTGCCTTTGTTAATGTATTTGAATAAATACTTGATGGAAGTACTTTGATTGCACCACTCCATATATATATATATGAGCTTGAAACTTCTTCAACAGTTTTAAATTGTATGGAACGACATGCCTATTATATAGATGAATGTCATTCTTAAGAACATAGTGCGCAGTATTTCTTCTTCTGTAAATAGGAAAACCATCTTGATCAACAATTATATCTGTTTAAAAATCCTTTGGAAAGTAATTTGAATATTTTCATCTTTCATACACGGTGCAAATCTGTTACCACTTCTATATGGACTATGTATCGTATGGGACTTAACCAAGTTATATAGATTTGGATCTGACTCTTGATTGGGAATTTTAGCTAAGATGATCCGATTAATATCACTTGGAATCAGATACTTGTTCGATGGGTGAAGGAAAATTAGAATATGGGCATGAGGTAAACCTTTTTTCTGAAATTCAATGGTATTCATATCTGTGAAAAAAAACCCAATATATCAATGAAGTATGTAAGACTGCCTCCTAATGTAACAACGAAACGGTTACATGTTTTTATTCCAAAAAATATGTGACTTACATGTAAGGACCTTGCCCATGACCTTTTTTTTTTGTCAGATCAGAGAACAACTCGTTAAACTTTATTTTTAAAAACCCAAGTAATAACCTCGGGCCTTTCATGCAGTTTTAAATTACATAAGCCAAGTAGCCTTTGAATCTCAAGCCAATTTGGATTACATGTGAATGTAATGAAACGATCTGGAAATCCAACATAGCTGCATATTTCCATTATGTTAAAATATAGTTGATCCATATACCTATGACTTCCAACATAAGACGAAGGTAATGCAACCCTCTTTCCTAAGTTTGATCCTCCCGTGTCACTATTAGAAATTGATTCACTCAAAATTGTGATACTTTCTAACTCTGAGTTTCGATTGGTTTTTTCTAAGCCACCTAAGCCTATCCGACTCCATCATTGTAAATCCATCGACAAAATATTATTGGTACAACCTTCTTGATCTCAAAATTTTAGGTGGCTCATTTGGTCTAGAGTGTATTCTAAATTCTAACCACTTTCTAATTGTAAGTCGGTTTTTTTTTTGTTGCTTGTTCCCACAGAAAATCTTCTTGCTGAAATTCTGAATGTTGAAATTCTGGATCAATATGAATGTTAGAACATTTATCTCGATGTTTGACATTAGGTCTATAACCATCTTTGCCGTACGGAAAAAAAATGGATATTAATACCCTAAATAGTTGGTATGGTACTCATCTATCCTTTGAAGTTCTCCACACTATTTTTGCATAATAATGTCTCTTGTTTATGCGATATCAACATCCCCAATAATCAAAGCAGCTACTTGCGAAACTGTTGGTTGGTTATTTATCCTTCCACCAGTACTACACTTAGAAACTAGATGAAACTTCAAATCAGAAACATTCCCTTCTTTCATTATATCCCTGCCCATTCGGAATGATTGAGCATGAATGTTGTTTTCATAAAACATCTCAGACAATTTACTTATAATGTTAATGTTGACACCACTTTTGGTCATACATTTCAATAAAACATGGATAAATAGTATGTATAATATATCCATATTGGGCGGAACAACAAGGAAGCACTTAAAACTAAGATTATTGTTTATGAATCTAAATATACAGGTAATACATACCTGATTTCGTGAATTCTATTTGTATTTAGTTCTTTGTATCATATATATACAATTGCGCAAATTTTGGACTGTGTCCTGACATTGATAACATGCTACCAATACTGTAACAAGATTGACCTTAAATACGAAAATTAGGAGGACCTTTACCGTTGTTAAAACGATTATCCATTTTGGCACCGCGAGATGTAAATGCAAACATCATGTTGTACATTTGAATTTGTTGTTGAAATTTTGTTGACTCATTATTTTCATTGTCAAACAAAATATATTGCAAAACCTTGGGTGGCTGCTTTAACAAAGGCAGTTGAACTTTTCCATCACCACAACACATAGAAAACTTATGGTGTGTTGTGTTTTTATTCTTTCTCGCTCTTTCGTGATACCGCATGTTTGCTCCACATTCTTGACATTGTATTATTGAATCTTCTATATTGTAGTAGCCTCCTAATAACAATGTATAAGGTAACATTCTTTATATATATATATATATATATATATATATATATATATATATATATATATATATATATATATATATTTATATATATATATATATTCAATAATTAGTATTTGCACAATTATTATAATACAATGTTCTCTTAACAAACCTGAATCAGATGAGATATTGTTAGTATAATTTGTTGCATTCAAATTTTCGTCCCCCTTAAATGCTGAATCGAACTCTTAACTATAACTTAAACCAATCAAAGCATAAAATATTATATACAGTACAATTAATAATCTAAGTAACAAATAATACACGATATAATATAAATTTACCATCAAATTCATCCTCAGAAGAGTCATAAAAAAATCATTAGGTTCAGGACATATATCATAACCTATGTTTGGCATATTTGGCTTTCTATAAGCCAATGTCTCTTCAATTTTTTTGGCCAAATTAACTCCAAGTCAGTTAATCTGAATTGTTCATTTTTAGGATATGATATTAGCCATTGTAGTTGACTGAGGTCTGGATCCAGAAAGTTGTTGGTTGTGTCGAAAATAACTTGTTGAAGCAATGTTGGTACCTTGAAATTGAGTGTTCATAGTTATAGGAGTTGTAATGACAGTATCAATGCTATCCTATGAGAAATTGAGTCCTCATATATATATATATTAGAGACTTCTAGGATCTTCCTAATACACCCCCTCACGCCCAGCACTCTTTTTGGGCTTGGTGGGTAGATTTAAACGATGAGCTGCCCAAGGTTCGATCGATAGGCTCTGATACCATATTAGAGTTTGGCCTAACACAACCTTACAAAACCGGTTGGTAAGGTGAGGGGTGTCACTCTATATAAACTATTTCATTGCTCTATCTCCAACCAATGTGGGACTTCTAGGATCTTTCTAATAATATATATATATATATATATATATATATATATATATATATATATATATATATATATATATATATAAAACATATCATATGAAAATGTTATCTTTATATAAGAATATGAAAATGAATCTGAACCATTGAATTAAAATATATTTATAAAATTGATTATTCATTTCTCTCTCCTCTTAAGAGCGCCCGGTTTTTTGAATTTTTGACACATGATTAAATGAAAGATATGATTTAATCTCAACCTTTCCATTTAAATCTGATGATTGTTATTCATTTTCATATAACTTACACATTCTCACTAGATATGTCATATATATATATATATATATATATATATATATATATATATATATATATATATATATAATATGAGTTAACATATTAAACAATT
This sequence comes from Lathyrus tuberosus, assembly GCA_022829125.1. Lineage (NCBI taxonomy): Eukaryota > Viridiplantae > Streptophyta > Magnoliopsida > Fabales > Fabaceae > Lathyrus > Lathyrus tuberosus. The sequence goes on from JALAZF010000179.1 coordinate 10,868,980, forward strand.
AGTTAACATATTGTGATGTTTAACGTTTTAGTAAATAATATTAAATAATTTATGATGAGATGACATTGGTTAGCATGCAAGGCTAGACAACGGTCGGATCCGGTCGGTTTCGGATGAAAAACAACCAATCCAAATGAAACCACGGTCCACAAACAAGAATCCATTTTCGTCCGTTTCAAAATTCGGTTTTTTCGGATGACGGGTTGAACGGTTTGCGGGTATATCGGATGGTTTTTAACGGGTGGAGAAGGAGAGAAAAAAATCCAAAGTTACTACTGAGATTCCACAGACTAATATCCTCCATATAGCAACAACTTGCAGCACATATGGTATCCAAACTCTAACAATATTCATGACTTTCATACTAAAACATTACGGTCTTCTCTTGCATGCATCTATGAAGAAATGAAAAACCATTTCAAACTGATATAAAGAGATATGGAAAGTTAGAGGAATACAGAAGACGAAGAAAAACTACTTAAAAAGTATAGGGAGAAGGAAAAAATATAGAGAAATATTGAAGAGAGGATAATTTCTATTGAACATATTTACTCTTTCTCTCAGCTTTTTACGACTTTCACCCACTAAGGCACTAACTATTGTTCTTGAAGTTTCTTGAACTCTCTCTTTTAACTTAATTTTCTTAATCAAATATATTGTTTAATAGTATTGTATTAATGTGTATACTGCAATGTGAGTTCCAATGAAAGTAGGATATGACAACACTTACATTATAGCTTTACTAGGACATAATAGCTAACATTGATAAACATTAATTTTCAATATTACAAAATTACAACTCGGTCGGTTATGGTTTATGAAGGTTTCAAATACCACATCCGATTTCTACCAGCATAAGCCGTCTCAAACTGAACATTAAAACCGACAACCTGCAGACCCGTCATCATCCGTCCGAATGCATGTAATATTTTACAGATAACATGGTTTGCGGTCAGATACGGTAAATTTGTCCACTCCTGCCAAATGTTAGTGTATTGATGATCACTATCATAGTAATTTGAAATAGCCTTAAAACATGCAAAATGATTAAACAACCACCTGCATTAATTAGTATAGGCGACTGCAATCATGGAAGTTCATTGAAAATATGCACAATAAAGTGAAACTATGCCATATATATTGGTTTTAGTAATTCAATGTTAGTTAGAATCAGTTTTACATTTGTTAAATATAGCTGTTACATTTACTTGATGTATATATAGCTGCATAAGCTTTGTAAACTTCAATCAATTCAGTCAATTAATGAAATGTGTACACTCTCTATTCATTCATCTCTCTTCCTCTCAATTCCAAGAAACACAATCTTTTAAACTTTTCACAAACAGCTTCTAATCTTTCTTCATTATTCAATAATTGTTCTATCAAATTGGTATAGCAGAGCTCGGTTCGATCATTGTTGTTGGAGAATTCGTAAAGTATGGCAACTCACAACAACAATATTTCTACACATCTACCAGTGTTCGAAGGAAAGAATTTTGATCAATGGATCGTAAAGATGAAGGTGATTTTCAAGTTCCAGGATGTTCTTGAAGTTGTGGACGAAAGGGTACCAGCATTAGCAGCAAATGCAACTGAGGTACAACAAGCAGCACATAAAGATTTGAAGAAGAAAGATGGGAAAACCATGTTCTTGATTCATCAGAGTGCAAGCAATGAGATCTTTGAAAAGATCATGCATTATGAAAGTGCAAAGGAGACATGGGATGCAATGGAGAAATTGTACTCTGGGGATGGTAAACTGAAGAAGGTGAGGCTTCAAGCATTAAGAAGACAGTATGAAGTGTTGGCAATGGAAGAAGAAGAAACCATAAGTCAATACTTTGATAAGTTGATTAATCTCATAAATCAGATGACAATGAATGGTGAAACTTTCACTGATGTGATGAAGGTTGAGAAAGTTCTCAGAACTTTAACACCAAGATTTGATCACATTGTTGTTGCTTTAGAGGAATCTAAGGATCTAGATTCTATGAAGATAGAAGAACTGCAAGCAATTCATGAAGCACATGAATTGAGGTTGACTGATAGAATCAAAGAAAGAGGTAAAGGTGCATCTTCTGATCAAGCATTGCAGGCCCAACATGTGAAGAAAGGAAAACCTAAGAAAGATAAGAAAGAAATTCAGTTCTATAATTGTCAGAAGTGGGGACATTATGCATCTGAATGCAGATCAAAGAGGGTTCCAAGGAGTAAAGATGAAGCTTAATTTGCTCAAGATGAGGAGTCAGATTCATATGAAGTACTCCTGATGGCAACAGATAAGGAAGAAGAAGAAGAAACAAGTGATGAATGGTACTTGGACACTGGGTGTTCAAATCATATGACAGGAAAGAAATCGTGGTTCTCTGAATTAGATGACTCAGTAGACAGAAAGATAAGATTTGCAGACAATAGCATAGTTTGTGCAGCTGGAATTGGGAAAATATTGATTCATAGGAAGGATGGTAAGAAAGCATGTATTACAGATGTATTGTATGTACCAAATATGAAGAGTAATCTCATCAGTATTGGTCAATTACTGCAAAAGGGATACACTATGAAGATGGAAGCACAAGCCATGAAGGTTTTTGATAGCAAGAATAGGTTGATTCTGAAAGCTCCATTGTCAAAACAAAGAACTTTCAAAATCAACATCAGTGTGATTGAAGATCACTGCTTGCTATCAGAAACTAAGAAGGAAGATTGGTTATGGCATCAAAGATATGGGCATATCAATTTTAGGGACTTGAATATGCTTCATGAGAAGAAGATGGTGCAAGGTTTACCAAAGATAAAATTGCCTAATGAAGTGTGTGATATGTGTTGCACTGGAAAGCAAGCCAGAAATTCATACAATGCAGATGTACCATTCAATGCAACCAGGAAACTTGAGGTAATTCACTCTGATGTATGTGGACCTCTGGAAGTAAAGTCAGTAGGAGGGAATAACTACTTTGTAACATTCATAGATGAATTTACCAGGAAATTATGGATTTACTTGTTAGCTAAGAAAAGTGAAGTGTTTGGTGTGTTTAAGAAGTTTAGACTGCTGGTTCAAAATGAAAGTGGTGAAGTAATTAGCAGATAGAGAACAGATGGAGGAGGTGAGTATACTTCCACTAAATTCAATGATTTTTGTTCATTAAATGGCATAAATCACGAAGTCACTGCACCATACACACCTCAACACAATGGTATCTCATAGAGGAAGAACATAACTTTGGTAAATATGATAAGAAGCATGTTGAAGCAAAAGCAATTGCCTTATTACTTGTGGGGTGAAGCAGCTGCTACTGCAGCATATCTCATCAATAGAAGTCCAACAAAGAAGCTGCAAGACAAGACACCAGAAGAAGCATGGTGTGGAGTAAAACCAAGTGTTCAACATCTGAAGATTTTTGGCTCTTTGTGTTTTAGACATGTACCTGATCAATTAAGGAGAAAACTGGATGATAAATCTCAGGTAATGATTATGGTTGGTTATCACTCAACTGGTGCCTACAAACTATATGATCCAAGTAGCAAGAAGATAGTGTTTAACAAAGATGTAAAGTTTGATGAATCAAAATGCTGGAACTGGAAAGATAAAGCATCAAATAAGTTTGATAGTCACTTCTATCTAGCTGACTCAGAGATAGAAGAAGTTGAGACTGAGGAACAAGAAGAAATTGTTGAGGACACAAATGAAGGAGGTGCAGAAGTGACAAATAGGCCAACAAGGAACATTCAACCACCAGTCAGGTTGACAGATTATGAGAGGTTTCCTGATCAAGCTGTTACAGATGAAGGTGACATAGTGCAACTAGCAATGCTTGCTGAAACTGAACCAGTGTCATTTGTAGAAGCTCTTAAACAACAACACTGGAAGAAAGCAATGATTGAAGAACTAGACTCTATAGAGAAGAATGAAACATGGAGCTTAGTACAACTACCTGCTGATAAGAAGTGTATTGATGTTAAGTGGATTTTCAAAACAAAACTGAAGCCAAATGGTCAAGTTGCAAAGTATAAGGCTAGATTAGTTGCAAGAGGCTTTCTACAAAAGTATGGACAAGATTACTATGAAGTGTATGCACCAGTAGCAAGGATGGAAACAGTCAGATTAATTATTGCTATAGCAGTCAAGAAAAATTGGTCCATGTATCAGTTAGATGTAAAGTCTGCTTTTCTCAATGGTGAGCTAGAAGAAGAGGTGTATATGAATCAGCCACCAGGATTTGAGATAAAGGGAAAGGAAGAGTATGTCTACAAGCTTAATAAAGCTCTGTATGGTTTGAAGCATGCCCCAAGGGCTTGGAATAAGAAAATAGACAGTTTTCTTGTTCAGCAAGGTTTCATGAAGTGTGTAAATGAACATGGAATCTACTGCAGAAATACCACAAATAAGCTTATTGTGTGCTTATATGTGGATGATATGATAGTAACTGGAAGCAATGAAGCTGAGATGGAGGACTTTAAGAGAAATATGATGAAGATGTTTGAGATGTCTGATTTAGGCAATCTCACATATTTCCTTGGAATTGAGTTTGAAATGAATTCAAAAGGAGTTATGATTCATCAAAGGAAATATGCACAAGATGTTTTGAAAAGGTTTAATATGCTGAATTGTAAACCAATTTCAACACCAGTTAATACAAGAGTGAAGTTGTCTTTGGTAAATGATGAGAAAGAAGTAAATCCAACCTTATTCAAACAAATTGTGGGCTCTTTGAGGTACTTGTGCCATACAAGACCTGATATCACTTATGGTGTAGGTTTGATCAGCAGATACATGGTAAAACCTACTACCTCACACTTAGTTGCAGCTAAGAGAATTTTGAGATATGTGAAGGGTACAAGAAGTTATGGTATTCAATACAGTAAGGATCAAGATAATGATCTAGTAGGCAACTCAGATTCTGATTGGAGTGGTGATAAAGATGACAGGAAAAGCACTGCAGCCTATGTGTTTATGATTGGAAATGCAGCTTTTTCATGGAGTTCAAGAAAGGGATCAATTGTTGCATTATCTTTGTGTGAAGCTGAGTACATTGCAACTTCTATGGCAGCATGTCAAGCTCAATGGATCAACATGTTACTAATGGAATTGAAACTGGTGAAGAATGAAAAGATGGAGCTCAGAATTGATAGTAAGTCAGCCATAGACTTAGCAAAACATCCAGTTGCAGATGGTAGGAGTAAACATATTGAAACCAAATTCCATTTCTTAAGAGATCAGGTGAACAATGGAAAGTTGGAAATGAAACACTACAAGACAGATGAGCAGATAACAGATTTGCTTACAAAGCCTTTGAAGTCAAGCAGCTTTGATTACTTGAAGATAAAACTTGGAATGGCTGAAGCATCTAACTAAATGAATTAAGGAGGTGTATTGGTTTTAGTAATTCAATGTTAGTTAGAATCAGTTTTACATTTGTTTAATATAGTTGTTACATTTACTTGATGTATATATAGCTTCATAAGCTTTGTAAACTTCAATCAATTCAGTCAATTAATGAAATGTGTACACTCTCTATTCATTCATCTCTCTTCCTCTCAATTCCAAGAAACACAATCTTCTGAACTTTTCACAAACAGCTTCTAATCTTTCTTCATTATTCAATAATTGTTCTATCAATATATGCTTTGGAAACATAAGTGACTTATCGATCTAATGGAATAAAAATTTTGTTTATTTGTTTGAATTACATTCATTAAAGTACATGAGTGATATTGTACTACGGGCCATTGTCATATTTCAATTTGACCCTGAATCATTGAACCAATACATTAACATCATCCGCATAGTATAACATACAATTTTTCATGCATAATCCCCAAAATGTTAATTAAAATAATTTTTCGGATTTATAGATAGACCGGTCAAACTAATTCTCAATTGTGCGTAAAATTAGTGGACAAAAAATTTCAAAATCAAGCTTTCAGACATCAATTTTATTAATCTACGGTTTGCGTATTTTAAATTGACGTATTCGTTTTAATTTTTCGACTACATTTTCGATTGCATTTTAATCAGCCTGAACCTTTTAAATGGTCAAATTTTATTTCAAAATTTGATCAAAAACTGTATGTTTCCGAGAGTTTTATTTTGCGCTGATCATTTTGGTACATTCAGTTTAATTTTTCGAGTATATTTGCCTGACTTTTATTTATTTTAATTTTTTTTTGTTTTTTTTTTGTTTTTTTGGTAAAATGTTCAAAATACTTAAATAGGATGTTTTGTCTTTTTATTTTGATCTTATTTTAATCATTTTTAAATATTTGATTTGATTTAATTTATTTAGTTTTAATTCTTTTTTATCCACAAAATACCTAAGGGTGTTTTTGGGGTTATTTTAAATAAAAAAAATATTTCATGCTTACTTTCATTGGCTTATGAAAAAGATTGGAATTTAAACCACAAGAGGCACTCCATTGAATGTACCATTTTGTTTCTTTGTTGAAGTTAAGGAGTGATGAGGGTATTCCATTAAAGAACAACATGCACCATGCTAAAAACAACTACAAGCACTCTTTTAAGATCAACAAAAGGATCATGTAAAAAGGCAACCAATTGACATTCTACTAAAAAAGATCCACACCATCATCGTATGATAGGGATTCATTTTGAAAAAAGATTTGTAGAAAAAAGTGAAAAAAAGTGATGAGAAAAAAGTTTCATTCAGTAACTTTGAAATCCACTTGTTCCATTTCTCTCACCAAGGCATAAAATATAACCTGCATAATACTCTATTCAACCCATCACTATCTTATAATATGTTAAAAACCTCCCTTCACCATACAAGCAACACAAACCCACCATTCGCCCATTAACTACATCAAACCTTCATCTCATTTTCCAATTCAAAAACTTCTTTCATATATTTCACCACCAACCAACTTCTTCACTCCTCACATAAACCATAAACCAATTTCTTTAACCTTCTTCATCAACCAAACACAACCTTTCCAACTCTAAACACAACACACCATACATACGTCAACATCCTTCAACAACAACTCTAAGCACACACATAATATATTCACACAATAAACCATCAAACACAACCATGAACAACAATCACAACTTCATCTCACCATAAAAAACACATCCAACTTCATTTCCGTTGAGAATCAAGTGTGAAGAAGAAGTCCCACATTGATTAAAAAAGGGAAGATTAAACACTTTATAAGTGGGAGAACCCACACACCTATTACCTTAAGGTTTTGGGTGAGTATGTGGTGTGTCTCTCACAAAGGTGTGTCCCAATTAAGAAATGCTCCCTTGTTGACCCCCTCGATTGTTCCGCTAACAACCAACGGGCGTTGGCGGAACAATCGAGGGGGTCAACGAGGGAGCATTTCTTATTTGGGACACACCTTTGTGAGAGACACATCACATACTCGCCTAAAACCTTAAGGTGATTGGTGTGTGGGTTCTCTCACTTATATAGTGTTCAATCTTCCCTTTTCTAATCAATGTGGGACTTCTTCCTCACACTTGATTCTCAATACTCCCCCTCAAGTGTGAGTTTATACACAATGCTCCCTCTCATGTGGAAGCTCTCTCTTCCACATACACTTGTATCTCCGTTGAACTCAATGGAACACCTTCTACCCACACCTGCGGGAAGTGTTTTGAGGGGGTCAACGAGGGAGCATTTCTTATTTAGGACACACCTTTGTGAGAGACACACCACATATCCACCTAAAACCTTAAGGTGATAGGTGTATGGATTCTCTCACTTATAAATACTCAAGTCACCACATTCCTATCCAATGTGGGACTATTATCCACACTACTTACACTTGTTAACACTTAACACTCCCCCTCAAGTGCGAGTCTATCCACAATGCTCCCCCTCAAAGTTTGCATTCACAGTTTGCAGATTAGCAAGTGAATAATAGCAATAGAAGAAATCCCACAGTTAATGGGTTGAAACACATTTCTCCAAATATTTCTCTTCTTTCTCTTTTCTTTCTTGCTGTTATTGTTCTTCTTCTTCCTTTGTTCTTCATTGTCATTACGTATTGTTAGTGGGTTGGTGATCAATCTTGAGATCAAGATTGAAGCGAAATCATCATAGGGTGTGGTGAATTTCCAACAATTTCACACTTTCCATAACCCCCTCTAACACTCCATTCTTCTCCCTTGAAGACATGACTTTCCTCTACTCTCTCATGTCCATCACCTTACCAACATAACATCATACACCTCCCTCAACCTCATAAACTGCATACCCTTCAAATCCTCACCATTAAAACCGCAAAACAACAACTAAAAAGCGTACTTCCCCATTCACGTTTTATCTCCACTAAACACGACCCATCCACGACTTTTCTGGAACGAAACTGCCAATCATCACACTTCTTCATTGCCGCGCCACCCTTTTAATCCCGACCGCAGTTGTGGAGTCGTTTGGAGGTCCGCCGAAATCTTTTTTGTGTGTGTTGGTGTAGTTTTGAGAAAAAGATAGAATGACAAAGAGAGTAGTGTTTTTTTATGAAGAAGAAAGTTTGGCTTTGTTTTGAAAAATATGATTAAGAGATATTTAGATCGATGGAGTGTTGAAGTTGATGTTCTGTTTGTTTTTGTTTTTCTCATTAACATTCATTTTCTCTTGAGGACAACTTCTTTATCTATCACAAAAAGTTGGATAGTCTACCTTCAACCAATTCACTAAGACATATCATTTTATTATACTTAATTATTTATTTAATGATTTAAGTTTTGTAGATTTTTAATGCAATGTGACCTTTTTTTTTTGGAAATCTTGGTATCCGGCCTTGCGACCGACTAATCCAAGAGGGACCAATACCCACCATCCACTAGCGGAGGCCCCACTTCAAGCCAGAGCAAAGCTCCGTATGGACTGGCCCACACAAGAGTTGATTGCACCTAGTAGGGTTCGAACCTGAGACCTTGAGAGGAACACACTCTCATGACCCAAGCCTCCACTACTTGGCCAACTCTTGGGGGTTTAATGCAATGTAACCTAATTTACTCTATGAGTAACTCTACCTAACTTTTTGAGGTGGGTAGATATTTTCTCTTAGTTACTTTAATTTTGTTTTGCCTTTTTTAATTTAACTTGCCACTTGTCCAATCGTGATTGGTTGCTTGTTAATTGTTTGAAAAAAGAGTGAATTGAAGGAGAGTGGAATGGTACTACCTAAAACATGGGTTGATTATTTTGTTTTTTATTATCATTTCATTATTATTCATTTCTTGTTCCTTTTAAAAAAAAAAGTGATGAGGATTATATACTTAATTAGGGTTAGTTGCGGGTCTTGGGCCTTTTGTTCCATGATCCTTTGCACACTCTAATACTAATATGCACTCTCTTGTATTTTTTTATTGTTTCAATTTATTTTTTTATTATTTATCTTTTTTTATTAGATTAAACTATTAATTAATTAATCGACTATTTGTATAATTGATTAGTTAATTAGATAGTTGCCTTTTCTGGTTGCTTAGTGGATTAATTTGTTTAATTGATTACATCGATTACCTTTTGTTAACTCGATTAGTTAGGTAATACGCTTTATCCATGTTTCTTACTCACACATGGAAATAATCGTGCTCAACATCTTACTAACATTTCAATTTTACACTAACTTCATTAACACTTCTAATCAATTTCAAAACAATTTCAAACCATTTTTCCAAACCAAATCAAACACATGTTAAAACTTTTTTCTAAATAAACATGAAAGAAGAGGTCTAGAATTCTGGTGGGAACCCTCGAATGATTGGTCCCGAGCCACATGTTTTGGGTTAATCGTTCATTCTTTTCTTTCATTCTTAAAAACACTTAACTAACTTGGGCAAATAAGGTTCGTTGGGATCTAGCACTCTGGTGTAACTATTTGAACAATTGATTCTTATCAAGCGTTCATTATCCATCAAACAATTTTCTTAATAACTTTGAATGAAAGAGACCGTTGAAATCTAGCATTCTGACAGAATCCAGAATGATTGATCCCGAGGCTTAGGTCCTGTTCTCATCAAACATTCGTCATTCACATATAAATTACATCCAACAAATCAAACTCTTTTTCTCGATGTCGTGCGATCTCAAAAAACTTTTCATAAACTAAAGAAATTTTGTCTTAAGATGATGCAAATTAATTCTTCATCCACAACCGTTGAATTGAGATAAGTGGCATTACCCCGTGAATGTTGATACCTAGAAATCCATGCAATGTGATTCAAACGTCCACTCCTCACCTGTTTTGGGTAAAACAATGTTTTTTGTCGATTAATACAAGATATATTTCGCTAAAATTCACTAAAGAAACATTTTCTACCCAGAACTACGTAAGCCTTGAGTTCTCTATTGCACCCGAATATACGTAAGAGCGATATCGAAAGTCTCGTCAGCCACCCTAATAAAAACAAATCTTTTTGTCCTATTTTCTTTCCCTAAATAACTTAATAAGCCTATCATTTCTAAGTTAACACTAACGCGCACAACTAACTAAATGGGTCCCGTTGAGTACAATGGACGTGAAATAATACATATCATTGTTTATGACTGTAAATGTATCGGTAATACATACATGATTCCGTAAATTATATTTTGTACAGAGGGACTTATACAAGTGACTGAGGCCCAAGAAAGGTATTCTGTACAAGGGGATGGGTCTTACACTCTCTCAAGAGGCCCAAGCGTTTAAAGAAAAATAATGGGGCTTACAACACGAGGGTAGGCCCAGATGATTGTTTTTTTATTGGCGATCACGCCAAGGTTTTCTTTTAACGCAAGGGGACTTATACAATGTATGAGGCCCAAAAAGTTTTCGTTAAAAGGGGATTGGGTCTTACACTCTAGTAGAGGCCCAAAAGATTTATTTTTGTACAAGTGGTGGGGCTTACAGCTCAAGGAGAGGCCCAGGGTCATTTGTTTGAAAATGGCGATCGCGCCGAGATTTTTGAAAACGCGGTGGGTCATATACAATGTATTGAGGCCCAAAAATGGTTTGGTTTTCAACGGGGGTTGGGTCTTACACTCTAATAGAGGCCCAAGAAGTTTTGAATGGGTCTTATAGCTCAAGGAGAGGCCCAAGGTTTGTTTTTCAACGGACGATGATCGCGTCGAACTTTTTGAAATACAACGGGACTTATACAATAAGTGAGGCCCAAAAATAGGTTTGTATTTACAAAGGATTGGGTCTTACACTCTGTTAGAGGCCCAAAAGTGTTTTAAATTGTTTGATGAGGATGAAAATCAAAGAAACCCTAATTTGTTATTCTTTAAAAGTAAATATTTAAAGAAAATCAAATAAAATACCAAATAAGTTTGAATAAACCATTTGTGATTTTTGTTTAAGGTTTGAGAAATGAGGGATTAATCACAAGGTGAATTAAAACTCACTTGGTTTTGATTTTCAAAGTAAATATTCACTTTTAAAATGTTTAAAAAACATTAAAAAGGAATTTATTCACAAAAATACTAATTATATTAAATAAATAATATAAACTTAATTTTTTTGTGGAATAAAATATTTCAACATTTTTGTGATTTTTTTTCAAAAAGAACCAATAAAAAATAATTACAATTGAAGGAGTTATTAATTTTCCAATTAATTAATAAAACATGAAAAATAGCAAAAATGTGACAAAACACAAAATGGCATGGGTGGGGTTTGAACCCACGACCTCAAGGTTATAGGGCGCGCGCCTTACCACTGGGGTGGTGTTACATCCATTGCTTGAAGTGAAACCACAAATATATAAGGCTTGCCTTGTTTTCTAGGCCTGGCTAAGGTAAGGCAAGGCAAGTTTTGCCAAGAAACGGGAAGGTCCATAACTTTCTCATTTCTCCATGGTTGTTGACAAAATTTATATGCATCTGGCCTAGAATTTCACAAGGAATCCAATGGTGTGGTATTTTTTTTCAGATCATACTCCCTCCTCAAAATCCGATAGTGGTTTTGAAAAAGGCCTATAATTGCATTTTCTATGCTATACTTTGATACATGCATGAATTACATGATGAATTGGTTCAAACGCAACATATATAACATGTATGAGGTGTGTATGATCAGTGGACTTCAAACCAATGCATATTTTGAAAAGTTCAAGTCATGATGCTTACCTCTTTTTGAGCTTTTGGAGTTTTCTGTGCAATCTGCCAAACTTCTTGTTCCAAAAATGGTTTGATACTTTGGACACTCTCAAATGATCCCTTATAAGCTTTGAGGATGGTTGGAATCAGCTGGAACCTGCAAAAACACAAACTGGCCCTTTCTTGCAAAAGGGGTAAAAATGACCAAAATAGGAACTCTCTCAAATGGTGTTCCAGATGGGGGGAACCATTTGGGACAGTTCAAGGATGTTATTTGGAGTGTGTTTAAGGTTTTATCTGGTTTGGAAAGTGACTGAATCAAGACATGGCTTGAAAAATGCACAAAAGGCCTATTTTGAGGTTTTGAGATGTGACTCTATGATTTTGGTGTTACAGGTCACTTTTGATAGTTTGGATCGCCTACATATGATGTTTATGAGGTGTTAGGATCATGAGATGTGATGGAAATGCTCTCTAACTCAAAAACTCAGAGTTACCTTGCTAAAGAAGGCATTTTGGCCTAAAGAAAGGGATTTTGAGGAAAGCATCTGTTTGATGGCTTTGGTGTACTCAAACTGAGCACAAATGAGCTCTATTTATAGTAGAGCAAGTTTTTTTTGGGATCAATAGTGAATGGCAACTGCAGCAGAGGTTTGGCCAATGGTTGCACTTTGGAATCCAAGTCTCCTCTAGCCATTGACTAGAGGTTAGGGCACAGGGTTGTGGTTCCCTTGGTCTTGGATAAGTCTTGACTGAATTCAGTTGCAAATGGCTCAGTCCATGCCACCTTGGTGTATGTATTGAATGCTCCAATCCAAAATTGGAGTCTTGTCCCTCTTTTAGGCAATTCTAGGTTTGGTATGCTACTTCTTGTTCCAAAGACTTTGGAGGCTTGGCTCAGTGTTTGTCCCCTTTGGATTTGATCCTCAGATGTGTTCAAGATGATGACAAGGCTTAGAATTATCTGATTTTTCCAAATCGAGTAAAAATGCAAAATTCTGCCTAGCCTTGGCAGTTTTCAGCAAGGCGTATTGCCATTGTCATATCCCATGGCTCAAGTGGAATTTGGTGATATTCTTGGTCATTTTGAAAAGCCCTTATATGATACAACAACTGTTTGATCATATTTGGTCTTGATACCTTTTGGATCCAAGTGAAAAATCCCCCTACATTTGGAAAAAAGTGAAGGCAGATTCTGACTTAGTGAAAATTTCACTAAGTATTGGAAAAAGTGACATTTTCACTTTTTGTGATTTTGATCATTCCATAACTCAAAATCCATGAGGAATTTGGAGGGAGGTCAATTTTAAGCTTTTGTAGAGGGTAATGAGATCTACAAATCTAGCTTTGGATGGGGAAAATGGCCTTGTGGTTTAGGAGTTATGATCCTCCAAAGTTGGTACCCTTGCCACTTTGTTCATAACTTAGAAAATTTTCTAAGTTTTTATGGTTACCCCTTTTACAAGTTATCCCACTTTTCTTGATTTTTCTTGATGAATGATGATTCAAATCATACATTAACATCATTTTAGGGTTAAAAAATCATGTTTGTGAAAAATCTCAAAAAGTCAAAGTTGACTTTTGTGCACAATTGACTTTTTGTCAGATGAATTCCAACCTGTTCCATCCTTTAGGAAATCATGTCCTTGACCTAAATCAAATTTGATGGACATGTTCCATGGGTGTTATAGGGTATATTGATTCATGTCCTATGGTTTGGGAGCATGTCCTGGTCAAAAGTCAAAACTACAGTTGACTTTTCCTCGCAAAACCCTAATTGTGGCTCTGATGAAATTGAGACTTGCTGCTCAAGCTTCCTAAATCAATCCATTGTTACAAATGGATCAATTTGGTATGTTGGAGACCCTCAAATCATGTCTTGAGGTCTTGGCTCATGATTTGTCCCAAAAGTCAACTTAGGGGTGAATTAGGTCAAGAAACCCTAATTCCTGATTTTTGATGAATGCATCCCCTGAGGTCAAAAGTTGACTCGATGCTTGGGTCCATGAGGTCCCATGGGGTATATTAGGTTATGCTGTGAAGCATTGGCTCATTCCCAGAGGAAAATTTCCATCTGGAGGCCCTGGTCGACCAAACCCTAATTTGGTGACACTGGCGATCTTGAGGCTTGATCCACCTGGAAGGGAGCAGCCTTGTTCTTAATCCTTAAAGTGAGAGTCCTCTTGATCCATTGTAGATGTTTGGGAGGTTATACAAGTTGAAGATCATGTCATTTCTTGATTGATCCTTTGTTTAAGAACTCTGAGAGGGCTTGAAACCCTAATTTTGACTGTAGTAAGTGTTCACCCATCCTTGGGGAGACTGATGAGGCAAGATGGTTCATCCATATTATGATGATGATTTGCACAATGATGGGAAATCTTAGTGGTCAAAATTTGGGGTATGACAGATGCCCCTATTTAATCTTCTTGGACCCGAATGTGTGAATGGCGAAGGTATTCGGGCATTTAGGGTGCAAGAGGATTAAATATCGGAACACCCAAAATTTTGATGGTGATTATGAATGGTAGCTTACACATTCATCCTCTTTTACTTAAGCAATGATGCTTAGAAAAGGTAAAAACTTCCCCTCGATCCTGGTTTCCTACCAAGGAACTGGTCTAAGTTTCTGAAATAAACTTCCCCTCGATCCAGGTTTCCTACCCAGGAACTGGTCTAAGTTTCTGATGTAAACTTCCCCTCGATCCTGGTTTCCTACCAAGGAACAGGTCTAATTTTCTGAAATAAACTTCCCCTCGATCCTGGTTTCCTACCAAGGAACTGGTCTAAGTTTCTGAAATAAACTTCCCCTCGATCCTGGTTTCCCACCAAGGAACTGGTCTCAGTTTCTGAAATAAACCTCCCCTCGATCCTGGTTTCCTACCAAGGAACTGGTCTAAGTTTCTGAAATAAACTTCCCCTCGATCCTAGTTTCCTACCAAGGAACTGGTCTAAGTTTCTGAAATAAACTTCCCCTCGATCCTGGTTTCCTACCAAGGAACTGGTCTAAGTTTCTGAAATAAACTTCCCCTCGATCCTAGTTTCCCACCAAGGATCTGGTCTCAGTTTCTTTTGTCAATAAACGTTATTGACAAGGGACACTACGTGTAGCGGTTTTCCTCAAACTTCTCGCCGAATTTTCCTGGGGAGATGCCATTCGATAGAAAAAAAATTGATGTCGGACTTGCTGGGGAACCTATTCGTCTGAGTTGTAGAGGTGTACAAACTTCTCCGTTTGGAGACGCCATTTGCCGACTCTACTAGGGAAAACGAGTCTCTTGAGAGACTGCTTTCACGCTTGGGGTCTTACATCATACTTTTCTCGGGATCTTCTCGGAGAAATGCCATATGATGTGATCCAATTTTTTTTAAGGTGCCGATGACCTTTTCATCAGCGGTATTTTCTTCGGAGAAAAACTGCTGTATTGCCGAATCTCTGCTTAAGAGGCTTCCTCTAGGGATTTTCCTTAATCCAGGAAAGCAAAAATATCATCTTCAATGGCGAAGAGTGACATCGGTTGAAGGTTCTCTGGTCTTTCAGAGGTTCAAGTTATCAAAGTGGTCAATGGCCAATTCTGATCCAGAAATAAACTAGAGGAGAGAGATTGTTTAGACACGACATTTCCTGACAAGGAAAGAGCTTAACAACTCGATTGAGAGGACTGTCACCACTACGGGACAAGACCGACTGGAGCGATAGTGATGCAATATGAATGTGAATGCAAATCAATAATGCATGATGTATGTATGTATATGCTGACAAAGCTGACGCGACATACAAACTAATAGATGAACATGACTGGATACTCGGCCATCGCGGGGCGAAGAAGTACCGCTAGTTCAAGATAGCAATTCTGCCTTACATAGGGGAAACGGTCCCTGTTGGGAGCGACGTTGGTCGGGCTTAGGAGATGAGAACTCGGCCGAAGAGGTCAGATGGAGCATTCGCATCTGACATAGTTGATCCTTCATTCAGGCATACTGGTTTAGAAGGAGTACTTTGAGTCTGCACTTTGAGGCTCGAACACCTTTGAAGAAGCGATCGATGTTCTTTCGATGTTCAACCGTCAAAAGAAATTGCCATCTTTATTTTTAAAAAGCGGAAAAAAAGTTCGACATGTAAATTCATTTTTGTTTCGTCTCAAGAATCGTTAATCATGTTTAAATGTCGTTCTGTAAAGCTAAAATAAATAAGAATTACAAACAAAAGCACAAGGGCTCAAATTTTATTGATAAGATGGAAATCAGCCAAGCGCGTGATTCCATAGAGTATTTACAAAGTTATAAAATGGTAATTTAAGGGAAAAGGGCTACATTGAAACATAACAACCACTATCCTTCTACCAACTTTGAATTCGGGACATCCTGAGCTTTTGTCGAAGATGATCGTGACTGGAGTTCCTGACGGATGGCATGACTGCTGAGGAGTTGAACTGATCAGACGTAGTTACTTGCCATTATCCCTAACTTTTTCCTGGATTGTACTTTGAGATTTCCAATCCACCAGGATGATTTTTTTTGACTTTGTCTCTAATTTTTTCCTGGACCGCCCTTTCGGGTTTTCAATCCACCGAGACGTTTTTTTTCTTTTTTTTAGGCGAAGTATTTCTTGACTACATCAACATTTGTGGGGTAGGCAAATTCCTCTCCGTCCATGGTTGCAAGTCTCAAGGCACCGCCTGAGAAAGCTTTCTTGACCACATAGGGGCCGTCATAATTCAGAGTCCATTTGCCCCGAGAATTAGTGAGAAAAGATTGTATCTTTTTGAGCACGAGGTCTCCTTTCCTGAAGATGCGAGGTCGAACCTTTTTGTCAAATGCCATCTTCATTCTTTATTAATACAACTGACCGTGGCATAACGCCGTCATTCGCTTTTCCTCAATCAGATTTAGTTCGTCGTGTCGACTTTGACACTATTCAGCCTCTGTAAGCTTAGCTTCCATTAATACCCGGATTGATGGGATCTCTACTTCTATGGGGAGCACTGCTTCCATGCCATATACTAGAGATAAAGGGGTTGCCCCTGTTGAAGTGCAGACAGATGTGCGATAACCGTGAAGAGCAAAGGGTAGCCTCTTGTGCCAATCTTTGTAGGTTACAACCATCTTTTGAACGATCTTCTTGATGTTCTTGTTAGCCGCTTCTACCGCGCCATTCATCTTGGGTCGGTAGGGAGATGAGTTATGGTGTTCAATCTTGAACTCTGCGCATAACTCTTTCCTCATCTTATTGTTTAAGTTAGATCCATTATCCGTAATGATCTGGCTAGGAACACCATAACGGCAGATGACATTGTTTTTGATAAATTGGACCACCACTTGTCGGGTTACATTAGCGTATGACGCTGCTTCGACCCATTTGGTGAACTAATAAATGGCTACCAGGATGAACCGATGTCTGTTTGAAGCCTTAGGCTCAATCAAGCCAATCATGTCGATTCCCCATATGGAAAAATGCCATGGGGAAGAAAGAACTTTGAGATGCGTTGGCGGTACATGAATTTTGTTGGAGTATATCTGACACTTGTGACACTTCCTCATGTACTTGTAGCAATCGGATTCCATGGTCAACCAGTAGTACCATGCTCTTAGAATTTTTCTCGCCACTGTGTGTCCGTTGGCATAAGTGCCAAAGGTTCCTTCGTGAATTTCTTTCATCAGCATGTCTGCTTCTGGTCTGTCTACGCATCGGAGCAAGACCTTGTCAAAATTTCTCTTATAGAGAGTATCACCGCTCAGGAAGAAACTGCCTGCCAGCCTTCTGAGGGTTTTTCTGTCTTTTCTTAGTGCCCCAGGTGGGTACTCTTGTTTCTGAAGGAAGCATTTGATATCGTGATACTAAGGTTTGTCGTCTATGACTGCTTCAATCGTGAAGATGTAAGCGGGCCTTTCAAGGCGCATTATGTCAATCTTAGGTAAGTCATTCCATTGACCTATGCTAATCATGGAAGAGAGGGTGGCTAATGCATCAGCCATGTGATTCTCGTCACGAGGGATGTGATGAAACTCAATTTTGTTGAAGAAGGGTAGCAACCTTCTCGCGTAGTCTTTGTAAGGAATCAATCCTGATTGGTATGTGTTCAAATCTCCTTTAATCTGATTGATAACCAGGGCTGAGTCACCATATACGTCTAAGTTTTTGATTCTCAAATCAATCGCTTCCTCGAGACTCATAATACAAGCTTCGTATTCGGCCTCATTGTTCGTACACTTGAAAGTAAGTCGGGCAGTGAAAGGAATGTGGGTGCCCTGAGGTTTTATAATGATTGCCCCAATTCAGTTTCCGTAATGATTGACAGCTCCGTCAAAGATAAGTCCCCACTGGGAACCTGGTTCTGGCCCTTCACTGGGTAGCGGTTCATCGCAGTCTTTCATTTTTAGATACATGACATCTTCGTCTGGGAAGTTAAACCTGATTGATTCTTGATCTTCAATCGGTTGATGAGCCAAATGATCGACTAAAATACTCCCCTTAACGGCTTTTTGAGCATGGTACTCTATGTCATATTCTGATAACAACATCTGCCAACGGGCAATCCTTCCCGTGAGAGCAGGCTTTTCAAAGACATACTTGATTGGATCGATCTCTAAGACCAACCAAGTAGTGTGATGAATCATGTACTGGCGCAGACGTTTGGATGCCCAAGCCAAAGCGCAGCAAGTTTTCCCGAGCATCGTGTACCGAGTCTTGCAGTCGGTGAATCTCTTGCTCAAATAGTAGATGGCAGACTCTTTCCTTTTTGTTTCGTCTTGTTGGCCAAGTACACAATCCATTGAGTCCTCTAGGACTGTGAGGTAGATGATCAGTGGTCTTCCTTCCACTGGAGGTGATAGAATCGGTGGGTTCAACAGATATTCCTTGATACTGTCGAAGGCGGTTTGGAAGTCTTCTGTCCAAACGCAGTCCTGATTCTTTTTGAGTAGTTTGAAAATTGGCGCACATGTCGCGGTCATGAGGAATATGAATCTGGAAATATAGTTCAAACCTCCCAGGAATCCCCTGACTTGTTTTTCAGTCTTTGGAGAAGACATTTCTTGAATGGCCTTGACCTTGTCAAGATCAACCTCATTTCCTTTCTGGCTGACGATGAATCCTAAGAGTTTCCCTGAACAGACACCGAACGTGCATTTATTGGGATTCAAGCGGAGTTTGTACTTTCACAAACGCTCGAATAGTTTTGACAGGTGGGTCACATGCTCCTCTTCTATTTTAGATTTGGCAATCATGTCATCGACATACACTTCGATTTCTTTGTGCATCATGTTGTGAAACAGAGTAGTCATGGCCCTTTGATAGGTTGCCCCGACGTTCTTCAAACCAAACGACATCACCTTGTAACAAAAGGTACCCCATGGGGTAATGAACAAAGTTTTCTCCATGTCTTTCGGCGCCATTTTGATTTGATTATAGCCCGAGAATCCATCCATGAAGGAGAAAACTTTGAACTTTGCTGTACTGTCTACCAGCATGTCAACGTGTGGTAAGGGAAAGTCGTCCTTTGGACTTGCCTTGTTTAGATCTCGGTAGTCGACACATATTCTAACTTTTCCATCCTTTTTCGGAACTGGTACAATGTTGGCTAACCATTGAGGATATTTTGATGTGGCGAGGAAACCCGCGTCAATCTATTTCTGTACCTCTTCTTTGATTTTGATGGCCATGTCCGGGTGAGTCCGTCTCAACCTCTGTTTTACTGGCGGACATTCCGATCTCAACGGTAAATGATGTTCCACGATGCTGGTATCCAACCCTGGCATATCCTGATAGGACCAAGTGAATACATCGGGGAATTCTTTGAGAAGCTTTACCAAACCCTCTCTGGAAGTTGGACTGAGCAGTGCCCCAATACTGATTTCTTTTCTCTCTTTTTCCGAACCTAAGTTTACTGTTTCCAACGGCTCTTTATGAGGTTCAATGGACCTTTCCTCCTGTCTGAGTAATCGGGAGATCTCTTCTGGAATTTCGTCGTCATTTTGTTTTTCAGCCCCAAATACCGGGAATTCAAAGTTGGGAGAAGGCATTGGATCGTATGTTTCAACGGGGTTTAAAACAAGCAATCTACATTACGTGATGATTTGTGTTTAGAAGAGATAGAGAAAATGCAAGTGTGTGCAGTGTATTTCTTTTACTGCTTGTTTTTATTATTTGAGTTGTCTTTTAGGATTACCATTTTCTGTGAAAAGTAAAAAAAGAAAACAGCAATTAATGCGGAAATTACATAACGACATTATTTTATTAATGTACAAGTCGATTCTTGAAATACGGCCCTATAAAACAAAACTCTATCGCTTTGGGCGAAGCGAAGAGGGAAATTTACAGAAAGTAAGCCCTATCAAAACATCCGTTTCACCTGGGCAGGGTGAAAGGTTAAAGTAAAGATGGAAATTACTTTGACTTATGAACAATCTTCGGAACATCGACTGCAACCCATTGGCGGAAAACTCCTCGGTGAATCACAAAGTCTGGTACCTTCCTTGATTTGTCTTCAGAAATAACATTGATTTCTGGTGGAGCAGGATCATTGGAATCTGTCTCCCTGGCAGAATTTTCGTAGGAGGATTCCTCTGTTGTATTTTTCATAGTATTTGTGCTCTCAGGTAAATCTCCCCATCCAGTTGGCTGGATGTCTTCGAACCTGATACGAGAGCTTTCGGGAGCAGTGTACTTGACCATATAGTCGTATTTTCCACTCGGTTGTCCTAAGGTATCCCACACTTCTTTGGAACTGGAGGAGTCATCCCTTTCTATGATGTTGACCTCGGGAAAAGCATAGTTGATGAATTCTAGTCCGGTAAGTTTTGTGAATTCATCGTCGTGCTGGATATTTTCTGAATGACCTGAGTGTTATTCCCATGACATGACGGGGACGCAGGTATTCATTTCAATGATGCTCAGCTGATTTTCATTGTTCGGCTGACTCTCTTGCCCCAAGTTTCCTGGGTAAGGCTGCCACATTGGCAAGCCATCCATTGGGCCATAATAGTCGTGGTCAAAGTTGTCTTTCATCAGAGCGTCCTCCTCTAATGAGTTTGGTGGAGTACGACATCCTTTCGGATCACAATCTCTGTATATCATTTCGACATCTAACCTGGGTATAAATCTCGGACTCTATATAGGATAGCAAAAGGGCGTAGGCACCTCTTCTTGAGACGTATAACCGTCCTTGTTAAGATATGACTCCCATTCTTCCTCCATATCAGAGGAATCATCTTTATTGATGGTATGCACTTCTTGAGGCACTGGGTAAAGGAAACCTTCATTGTGGAAGAAGTCTTGAATGGGATGAAGACTTTCATTGCTGGTGGTAGCTGTCTGGGTATAGGTTGCAGAAAAACCAAGACCCTTCTTTGTTTTATTGTCAATAAGAATGACTAGCTATCCCCATCCTGTTGTATTGGTACTCTCGACCGCTTTGATAGCATCTTTGTATGAGGAAATGGAAGTTCCCTCTTCGGATTGATTGTTCTTGCTCACCGACAATGCTTGGAACTAAGTTCCAATAACCTCCTCGGGTTCTACACTAGTAGATGATGATAAGTTACTCACGAGCAAGGCTTGTTCTCCACAGACAGTGACGAGCTGGTTGTTCTAGACGAACTTTAACTTTTGGTGGAGGGTCGAGGTGACTGCCCCAGCCTAATGTATCCAAGGTCTTCCTAATAAACAACTGTACATTGCCCGGATGTCCATGACCTGGAAAGCGACTTGGAAAGTGTGAGGACCAATAGTTATGGGAAGATCGACTTCGCCGATAACCGTTTTTCTGGACCCGTCAAATGCTTTGACGACGACCTCACTGGTTTTCATCGGGGGTCCTTTGAAGGATAATTGCATCAAAGTGGACTTCGGCATAACATTCAGGGCTGGCCCTGTGTCCACCAGTACGCTGGCTAAAGCATCGCCTTGGCAGCTGACCATGATATTGAGCGCCATGTTATGACGGCGACCCTCTTCAGATAATTCCTCATCACTAAATCCCAAGTTATTGCAGGAAGTGATGTTAGAGACAATGCTATCGAACTGTCTGATTGTTACATCCTGTTCCACAAAGGCTTGCTCCAAGACTTTCTATAGAGCCTCCCTGTGTGCTTCTGAACTAAGTAACAGTGATAATACCGAGATCTTTGAAGGCGTTTGTAACAGCTGATCAACAATGTTGTATTCACTCCTTTGGATGAGCTTCAGCATCTCATCATCGTTTTTCGAAAGGTCGGGATTACTGGATTGACCTACTGGTGGATTGGGAACTTCTGTCTGAGGTTCCTTTTCTTTGTTAAGTTCTCCAACTCCTCGGTTGAAGATTTGACCACTCCGTGTTACTCGACTGATGTCTGCAATATTCACAACGGAGGGCAATGGAATTTCCTTTCCATTTTCCACTGTTGTTGCACCGTATTTGTAAGGGATAGCCTTAGTTGATTCATACGATAATGGTCCCGGTAGATAGATGACTATGAGAGCCTTTTGATTTTTCTGACCATCGTAAGCAATTTCGATCCGTTCCTGGTTGGGAACTCTCGATTCGTCAAGTAGAGGGATGATGGTACAAACATCCCTAGCCCTCTGATGATCAGAGATTACGACAACGTCCTCAATTTGTCGGCGAGGTAGTCCGGCGCCCAGTTAATTGGTCTAGAACCCGGATATGGGCGAATCTCTCGACGATCCACCTGACCCTGAAGAGCTGCTCGCACAAGGTAACATCCTTGGTTACTTTCCGAACAGACTCTACAACATTCATAGTTGTGTGGTGGCACCTGGCCATGCCCGCTTTGAATACAATGTAACCTCACTAGGTCAGTTTCCACAGATCGAACGTCCCGACTTTGATGCCGAGTAGGGTTCTCGTTGGTAATACTAATTTGCTGGGTGTCTTCATCCATATAGATTGGAAGCCACCAGTGGTTCAACAAGTGCTGAAGGGTTTCCTGGACAAGGGCACAACCTTGATCGTTTTTGCAACCCGCCCTACAGGTCTGATAATCATGTGATACCACGAACCCGAGTCGGACCTGTTTAGCATGTAACTCCACCAGGCTGGTATTCATCAAGCGAATATCGAAGATTTGAATCATGTTGATCTGATAGGGATTCCTATCATGGTAGTCCTGGATCCATCCAAGATCCATCTGATGCTGGAGGGCCTCTTATACAAAAGAGCATCCTTGTTTGTTTACCGAGCAAGTCATACAGGAACTGTAATCGTGCCGTGGCAGATTATGATACTTGCTTTGCCTGGAATGCATCGCCACCAAGTTGATATTCATTGCACGGATGTCGTGGTTCTGAATGATGTTAGAATTCGTGTAAACCATGTTAACTCCACGAACTAGGTGCTCTTGGATCCATCCGAGATCCATCTGTTCCTGTAGAGCTGATTGCACCACAGAACATCCTCGATTACTTTTAGAGCAGATATCACACTGGTGATAGTTATGAGGTGGCACATGGCCATATCTACTCTGTCTACAATGCATCTTGACCAGATTGGTCCTTAACAAGAGTACATCATGAACTAGATTGACGTTTTTAGTCTCTCCCTCTATCAAATTGACTGTAGCTTTCTCGTGTTGAGGCAGCGGGTTTGTGAAAACATTAGGATTTGTATCCTTGAAAGATAAGACCCCGCTCCTAACAAGATTTTGCACGTCGGATTTGAAATTGAGACAGTTCTCTATGTTATGCCCTGGTCCTCCTTGATGGTAAGGGCAAGTCTGATCCATCTTAAACCAAAAAGGTGGATTTTCTGGTACTGTAAGAGGAGACTTAGTCTGGACATGCCCCTTAGCCAGCAGTAATGGAAATAGTTCTGCGTACGATACGGGTATAGGATCAAATCCTGGTGGCCGCGTTGTACGGTTGTTATTGTATGGAGGACGAGCCTACTGAAGAGGCTGTTGAGTCCTTTGCTGATTAGGTTGGCTCTGTGCAACCTGAGGTTGATACATAGAAATAGGCGCAGGATTAATAACAAGAGTCACATCCGCTACTGGTTGATAACATCGCCTTTTCTTTTCGAGAGAGATATTCCCAATATCCTGCTCTTTTTTCTTAGAGAGAGCACTACCGTATCGCTTTGTACTACTTGATGATCCAGTGTCTTTGACTAGATGTCCCTCTCGGACGGCTTCCTTAAGACGAACTCCCATACCGACCATCTCGGTGAAGTCACTGGGCGCACTGGAAACCATTGTGTCGTAATAAAATGAGCTTAAGGTCTTTAAGAAGATCTTTGTCATCTCTTTTTCCTCAAGAGGTGGACAAATTTGAGCAGTAATTTCACGCCATCTCTGAGCGTATTCCTTAAAGGTTTCCTTGTCCTTTTGTGACATTGATCGGAGTTGATCTCTGTCGGGTGCCATGTCCAGATTGTATTTATATTGTTGGACGAAGGTTGTGCCAAGATCTCTGAAAGTGCTGATCGTAGTGCGGTTTAAACCCATGTACCATTTTAGTGCGGCACCGGTTAAACTATCCTGAAAGTAGTGAATCAGTAAATCCTGATTCTCTGTCTGAGCTGACATTCGCCGAGCGTACATCACCAAGTGACTCTGAGGGCAAGAGTTACCCTTGTACTTTTCAGAGTCGGGCACTTGGAATTTGTGTGTGACTTTCACATTGGGGACCAAGCAGAGGTCCGCGGCATCCTTTCCAAATAAATCCTGACTGCGAAGGGCTTGCAGTTCTTTCTACATTCCCAGGAACTGTTTCTGGATCTCATTCATTCTTTCGAACATGTTGTCGTTTCCACCAGAAGGTATCTGTGGAATCTGTCCTTCCGGGACAGTGTGTACCACAGGCAGTGGTATAGTCATTATGGTCGAGACTCTCGGTGCCTCCCGAAGTTTGTAACCTTCAGGAGCTGCTGTCATGTCCCTGGCATCTTCGCTTTCCCGAAGTTTGTAACCTTCAGGCCCAGCGGTTCCTGTTGCGGTCCCCTGATCCTCATTGATCAACGGGATATATCCTTCCGGGATATAGTTAAGTGGCATGCCCCAGGGATGATCTTTCGGCATTTTGTACCTAGGACCAGACTTTTCCACTATGGGCGTTGAGGTGATCTCCGAGATCATAGTTCTTTGTAGCTGAGCTTCTGCCATGGCTTGCATGTCGTTATGAAGCTTTCTCATATCCTCTCTCAGAGCGTCGATCTCTTCTCTCAACTCTCTGTTCTCTTCCTCGAGATCATCCATCTTTTTCTGACGATTGGCCCGAGTATTGTACGAATGAGACAGTTTGACTCTAGAACCGAGACACAAACGTGAGATTCGTAGATAAGAAGAATACGTGACGTGAGAATGATGAATGCAATGATTATATTAATTGTTTTTTTTTGTTTAATCAAAATAAACTTCGACAATTAGATTGCAACTATCAAACAGTGGGGAAACCCCGTTTTATTGAATTCAAAGGATTGCGACAATAGAAATACAGTAGATTAAAAGGTGCGGAAACAGAAACCTAAGCTAAGGGGTCCCGAGTCCTCTCTGGGGAGAAACCAGGTGCTGATTTTGGTACTTTCCTTTTCTTGGACCGGAGCTCTTGGGCCGTTGTCGGGTTGTCATTCCTTTGCCAAATGAAAGGAACGAACAAATTCCTTTGGTCATCCTGATTATCCACAACATGTTGCTCTAAAATCTCGATCAGAGCATCCTTATCTTTTAGCAGTTGCTATATTTTGGTACACTCTACATTGAGGGTGCGATATTTGTTCTTCCAAGACCTCATCTCCTGTTGAACTTTGTTGAGAGTAACCTGAAGTTTTTCCATTTCAGTCATGAAGTACATGACAGATTCCCTCGGTGGAAGAACTCCGTGACGAGGATAAGGCATCTTTAGCTTGAGAGTTCTAGTGTGTACCCAGTGGAGATAAGGCTCCACCGAGACACAGTCCGATTTTCATATAGACTCTCGTCCTTTCTTATGAACATGTTTCCAAGCGTGCACTATTTCCATCTTTAGTGCCCTGTCATTTTCTCCTTCTTTGAAGAAAAGACCCTCTAGATGAGCATTACACGGGACATGCCTCATCAGGTATCCAAATTGACGACGAACCAATACTGGATGGTAGTTGATTCCTCCCTTAGTTCCTATGAGGGGTATGTTGGGGAAGTTTCCACAATGATCAATGATCCTGATCCCGTCATAAATCCTATTGCACCAATCTATATCAGAGTTTGTAAGAGACATGATTTTCTGCGACCAACGCAAGGCACTCTTATGATCCCAAAACGCAGCAGACTTGGGTAAATGGGAGATAAACCATTTGTATAACAGGGATACACAACACGTGATTATCCCTCCGCTGTACAAATTCCCTACGTGTACAGAATGAAACGCGTCCGCGAGCAAAGTTGGCACAGGGTTTCCAATGAGAAAAACCTTAATGGCGTTGATATCGACGAAGCTATTAATGTTGGGAAATAGAAATAACCCGTAGGTGAGTAAGACAAAGATGCTTTCAAAAGAAGTCATGTTCCCTATACTAGCAAAGTACAGAGCCTTTTTGTCAGGAACTGGGCTGACAAACCTGGGAGTCCACCCTTGGTGGTTGTCGGTCCCAAGATTTTCATCCAGGTACAAACGCAAGAGTGGCGCGGAAAAACAGAGTCGCCAGCCGTGTAAATTTATCCCGAGAGAGGGAAAGGGAACACTGCATAAACCTTAGGAAGAGGGAAAGGAATGGTCATCGCAACCATAACCTGGGTTCGGGAGTCGGTCACGCGAGGGGAAGGTGCTAGCACCCCACGCGTCCATCGTAGTCGATGGGATCCACGCTTGTTGTCTATTCTAAGGGTAAGTTATACTATCATCTAGGGCTGTACTAAAACGGAGAGGGAAAGACAAAGACCGACTCGGTAGGACGTCGACGTCCTAGGCCTATGTACCCCCCTTGTGCAATAGGGAATTCAGAGTCAACGTAGTTCGGACCAAGTTCTTTTTGTGTTTTTTATGAGCGACGTTAAGTTCGCGTCCGACAGTTAGGGTCGATGCCTGTTTGCGACTCAGGCGGAAGGTAACGTGCCCTTTTTGAAAATAGCCTTTAAGTTGAAGGTCCCGAAGGACAAAAAGGTTTGAGGTTGGTTTGTATTTTTTAGGACAGAAGTGGCTTAAGTTAGTTCTTAAGTCGCATTGCACCAAAGTCTAGGGCACAGGGGCGAATACTTAACGCATCGTCCCAAGACAGGACGCTCGCCAAGCACTCTAGAAAGATGAGAGGCAGCCCCTCATTTTTCATTCCCCATACTTAAGGCTCGTGCGCAATACACCTTATTATTATTAAGTGTTTTAAAGAAATTTGAGATGAGAAGAGAGAAGACACAAGGGTAACTCTAGGGGTACTATGAATCCTAAAGTTATCATGCATGAGTGACCTACGGTTAGTGAGGTTCAACCTAAACCCTAAAGAAAGAAGATGAGGGAAGGACAAAGTAAGGGTGACCATGGATATTTATCCATACCCTTAAAGAACTTACCTTAGTCCCTGCATAAGAGGTTAGTGAGAAACAGGCACAAGTAAGAGAAATGAAAATCACACACTAACAAACAAAAGTGATTATCATCCAAACATGAATCAAAGAAACAAAGAACAGCCCTAAAGCAAATGGCACAAGTGCCTTTCAAACAAGATAATCAGACAAGGTCAAAGATGCGCCTGCAAGAAAATCTCAAGTGAAAACAAATCAGATAATTAGAGAAATGACTCCTAAAATTCCCAAATTAAACATTAAGATTCCTCAACCAGAGACAAACAACATCTCAAAAGTCCCTGCAAAAAATCAAGATATTAGTCATTCAAATAATTAGGTAGAGCTCAGGTGGGAATTAGGGTTCAGTGTGCTAAAGGGAAGGACCTAAATGCAATATGAAATAAATTTAAAAATGAAATAAAAATATTTTTATGCAATTTAGGATGTTAGTGAATGAATACAAAAAGAACGGATCAAAAATATTTTACAGATTCAGAAAAATAAAATAAAGAAATTATGTATGCATGAGATGTGTGATGCAAAAAGAAATTGAAATAAACAATTAATTTAAATGATGAAAATAAAATAAAAATAAAAAATAAAATTTGTGAAAATTTTATAAAAATGATAAGAATGATGTATGAATTTTGTGATGATTTTTAGATGTAAGATAGTATTTTTAAAATTCAAATACGAAATATAATAACTAAAATAAAATAAAATGAAATAAAAGAGATGGGGGGTGCAGGGAGTAGAAAAAACACGTTGGCATGATGGTTGGGCCAAGGGATGGGGGTGCGTATAGCAACCCAGTCCATAAATCCAGTCAGAAAATAAAAAATAAAAAAATGCCTGGGGGGTGCGTTAAGTACAAAAACAAACTGGAAAAAGAGATTGGGCTGAAGGTTGGGGGGTGCGTATAGCACCCCAGCCCACTAAATTATTCAGAAAAACAAAAAATAAAAAGTGACTACCGTGCGCCTCCCATGTGCAAGGCACATGCTGTCATTAATTTGCTGGTAGGCTGTGGATCGCTTGATGCATCTGACGGTTCATGCTTAGTCAACCGTTAGAAAAAGTAAACACAATAAAAAGAATGATTGGAGGAGCATGGTAATTGTCGTGGGATAATATGCACAGGATTAACAATTAAAATTCAGAAAAAAAATAAAAAGGGAAGACACATGGTGCGCTGATGATCGCACGATGGAGGAATCAGACGGTCCACACTTCGTCTTCTTCCTTTGGATCTCTCCACCGGCTTGCCACCGCATCAGTCGCCGGAACTAGGGTTCCGGTGGACTCCACCACCACCTGCACTTAAAAATTACCCAGAAAATACGCACGAATACACCATTCGACCCAAAAAAACGCAAGGAATTCAAATATGGCCTCCAAATTCACAAATAATTAACACATAACAAAAAACGAAGGGATTAGTGTAAGGGTTCAAAACTTTAAACTCACATAACAAGCCATACACGCGTCCATAATCAAAAATAAATAGATAAGAGTGATCACCGTTCATCACACGTCAATATTCATATAAAAAATTGGAGTTTTAAGAGCATGAGAAAACCTCTCAACCTGTGATGGAGCAGCTCCAATCCTTGCCTTTGGTTGCGAAGGGAGGTTGATTTGCACTCTATGGATTACCAAGAGAAGCTTTGTGGAAGAATTCTGGGCAAAAACCTTGTGGATCGTGAGTTTGAATGAGAAATCCTCTTTTAGGGTTTTCTTGAGAACTCCTCCACCTTCACGTGCATGAACCCTAACCAATGCATGATTGAGCTTATATACACTAGGGTTTTCTACTGAATATGAATTGGGCTTGGGTAATCCATTGTTTAATGATTTTTGACTTATTTTGGAATTTGGCATTATGTTGAATAAGTGAAAAATACACCCCTTTCATGCACTTAAATTCATAATGGATCACTTGCATCTGGATTGCTAATCA
The DNA here is from genome assembly GCA_022829125.1 of Lathyrus tuberosus. NCBI lineage: Eukaryota > Viridiplantae > Streptophyta > Magnoliopsida > Fabales > Fabaceae > Lathyrus > Lathyrus tuberosus. The sequence goes on from JALAZF010000179.1 coordinate 10,898,461, forward strand.
CACCACATTTAACTTGGGCCTTGAGAACAAATGATTCATGAGTTTTAGACATTTTGGGAAATTTGAATAATGGAAAATAGGTGAAAAATAAACCATGGAATTACTTCATTCTTGGGCCCAAAATAAACCTCAAGGAATGTCTTTTAATATTGGAATCTGGCATGAAGCAATAGATTTGATTGTAGGTCATTATGCCCAAAGTTGTGAAAATGGCACCATGAAAAACCCTAAAAACCACTTTGCCTTCTTTTGACCATAAGTTGGGTTTCACAAATGATATGGAGACCCACTAGTACTTGTTGAAAAGAGGAGAAAAAGATCTTCAACTTTCATGTTGGAGAAAAATTCATTTGAAGCTTTCTTGATGGTGAAAAGTCAAGTTGAATGCAGTGCAGAAACTTGCCCAAAAAGGAAACTTTTCATTATAGGTCACTTTCCAAATTTAGAAACTTTGCACCAACTCCTGATTCCTGATAAATATGTATGAAACTTGAACCCTGGAGACCATATGAGGGTGTGAGACCTTAAAATCCCTTAAGAGAACCTCAAAATTTCACAGTTGACTTTTCTCCTTTCACTGTTGACTTTTCCCCAAATTCAACTGATTTTCAATCCATTGGCCAATTGAACTTCTCCTGAACCAAGCTGATGGACAATCTTCCTCCCCTAGGTAGTTAGGGACCCAAGGAATACCATGGAATCAAGTCTTGTCCAAAAAATCAGAAATAAACTGACTTTATAGCAAACCCTAGTTTTAGTACCCTCAGTTTAGGAGGAAATAACATAGTCTCCAAATCCAAATTCCTCTGAATAAGATGTGTATCCTCTCCAACACAGATAAGATATGTCATTTGGCGATGATAAAAACCCAAGGAGCCTGCCCATTGGAACAACAAACCAAAGAATTTCAAAACCCTAATTCATGCACTGGTTAGGAGAGTGGCTCCACTTGAGATCCCTTGCAGCCTTTGAACTCTTGATGAGGTAGTAGACCAGATAGGACTTTACCCTGACCTCATGCTAATGATATGCATACATGATAATGCAAAAATGAAATGAAACATAAGCCAGTTAGTACTTAAAGTAAGGAGGGCAAATTTTGGGGTGCAACAGCTGCCCCTATTCAATTAACTTGGTCCTGAAGGTGTGATAGCAACGGCTCTCAGAAATTCCAGGGTACACGGGGATTGAATACCGAAAAGAGCCCCGGAAATTTGCTTATAGTAAGAATAACGAGATAGAGTGTGCTGAAAAATAAGGAATATGCCCTCAACCATATCCACAAGGAAAAAACAAATACGACCTCAATCGTACCCAAAAGACGAATACAACCTCACAGGGAGACTGACCTCAATCACTCTGCCCACAAAGAAAATACGAATACACCTCAACCGTACCCACAAAACGAAATACAACCTCAATTGCATCCGCAAAGGAAGACTGACCTCAATCACTCTACCCACAAAGAAAATAAGAATACGACCTCGATCGCATCCACAAAACGAATACAACCTCAATTGTACCCACGAAGGAAGATTGATCTCAATCACTCTACCCGCGAAGAACAGACGAATACGACCTCGATCGCATCCACAAAACGAATACAACCTCAATTGTACCCTTAAAGGAAGACTGACCTCAATCACTCTACCCGCAAAGAAAATAAGAATACGACCTCGATCACATCCACAAAACGAATACAACCTCAATTGTACCCACGAAGCGAATACAACCTCAATTGTACCCACAAAAGGAAATACGAATACGACCTCAATCGCACCCACAAAACGAATACAACCTCAATTGCACCCGCAAAGGAAGACTGACCTCAATCACTCTACCCACAAAGAAAATACGAATACGACCTCAATCGCACCCACAAAACGAATACAACCTCAATTGCACCCGCAAAGGAAGACTGACCTCAATCACTCTACCCACAAAGAAAATACGAATACGACCTCAATCGCACCCACAAACCGAATACAACCTCAATTGTACCCTCAAAGGAAGACTGACCTCAATCACTCTACCTACAAAGAAAATACGAATACGACCTCAATCGCACCCACAAAACGAATACAACCTCAATTGTACCCTCAAAGGAAGACTGACCTCAATCACTCTACCCACAAAGAAAAACACGAATACGACCTCAATCGCATCCACAAAACGAAATACAACCTCAATTGTACCCACAAAGGAAGACTGACCTCAATCACTCTACCCACAAAGAAAATACGAATACGACCTCAATCGCACCCATAAAACGAATACAACCTCAATTGTACCCTCAAAGGAAGACTGACCTCAATCACTCTACCCACAAGAAAATACGAATAGGACCTCAATCGCACCCACAAAACGAATACAACCTCAATTTTACCCACGAAGCGAATACAACCTCAATTGTACCCACAAAAGGAAATACGAATACGACCTCAATCGCACCCACAAAACAAATACAACCTCAATTGCACCCGCAAAGGAAGACTGACCTCAATCACTCTACCCACAAAGAAAATACGAATACGACCTCAATCGCACCCACAAAACGAATACAACCTCAATTGCACCCGCAAAGGAAGACTGACCTCAACACTCTACCCACAAAGAAAATACGAATACGACCTCAATCGCACCCACAAAACGAATACAACCTCAATTGCACCCGCAAAGGAAGACTGACCTCAATCACTCTACCCACAAAGAAAATACGAATACGACCTCAATCGCACCCACAAAACGAATACAACCTCAATTGTACCCTCAAAGGAAGACTGACCTCAATCACTCTACCCACAAAGAAAATACGAATACGACCTCAATCGCACCCACAAAACGAATACAACCTCAATTGTACCCTCAAAGGAAGACTGACCTCAATCACTCTACCCACAAAGAAAAACACGAATACGACCTCAATCGCATCCACAAAACAAAATACAACCTCAATTGTACCCACAAAGGAAGACTGACCTCAATCACTCTACCCACAAAGAAAATACGAATACGACCTCAATCGCACCCATAAAACGAATACAACCTCAATTGTACCCTCAAAGGAAGACTGACCTCAATCACTCTACCCACAAGAAAATACGAATACGACCTCAATCGCACCCACAAAACGAATACAACCTCAATTGTACCCACGAAGCGAATACAACCTCAATTGTACCCACAAAAGGAAATACGAATACGACCTCAATCGCACCCACAAAACGAATACAACCTCAATTGCACCCACAAAGGAAGACTGACCTCAATCACTCTACCCACAAAGAAAATACAAATACGACCTCAATCGCACCCACAAAACGAATACAACCTCAATTGCACCCGCAAAGGAAGACTGACCTAAATCACTCTACCCACAAAGAAAATACGAATACGACCTCAATCGCACCCTCAAAACGAATACAACCTCAATTGTACCCGCAAAGGAAGACTGACCTCAATCACTCTACCCACCAAGAAAATACGAATACGACCTCAATCGCACCCACAAAACGAATACAACCTCAATTGTACCCTCAAAGGAAGACTGACCTCAATCACTCTACCCACAAAGAAAATTCGAATACGACCTTAATCGCACCCACAAAACGAATACAACCTCAATTGTACCCTCAAAGGAAGACTGACCTCAATCACTCTACCCACAAAGAAAAACACGAATACGACCTCAATCGCATCCACAAAACAAAATACAACCTCAATTGTACCCACAAAGGAAGACTGACCTCAATCACTCTACCTACAAAGAAAATACAAATACGACCTCAATCGCACCCATAAAACGAATACAACCTCAATTGTACCCTCAAAGGAAGACTGACCTCAATCACTCTACCCACAAAGAAAATACGAATACGACCTCAATCGCACCCACGAAACAAATACAACCTCAATTGCACCTGCAAATGATAACCAACGTAAAGTGACGACTTCACTGGGGATAACGTGAAACAAAACTTTTGGTTCATACCACCCTTATTGAGAAAAGGATACTGGTAAACTGGATCTCACAAAAGAGAAAGGCCAAACAAAAGCAAACTTCTAACGGACTCAAGATCCACAGATAAGATGACTCCGCTGGGGAAAGGAGAAGTCTAAATAAAAGACTCTGTCGGGGAGCATAAGTATGAGGAACGCACCCCTCCAAAAATCTCCTGAGTTGTGCCATCTCTGCTGAGAAAGAGAACTGGCAAAGAAAGTATCAAACCTGGCTTATGCTTCGAATGCAAATGTTTGAATTTTGCCGTAATGTTCCACACGAAGTGGAAATGCTACGCGTTTGAGGATGCAATGCAAATGCTTATGATATGCAAAAAGGGTCTCTCCAGCAAAATAAATGCCGGAGAGAAAAGATCAATTCAGCCGGGGATGACAAAAATAAATTGTCCTCTGAATCCAGGAACTCTGCTGAGAAGGGTCATACTGATCGACTCTTTGGATCAACAACTTCTTCTGGGGATAAAACTCCAAAAGAACATCCACACTACCGGGGATTACACATGACCTATACTGAAGGTAACATCCCGAAACCTGATATTTCTCCTCTGCTGAGGGAGTTGAGAATGGACGCAAATAACGGAACCGGAAGTCTGTTACTGAAGATTTCTAATATCCAATTGGCTCAGAACCTGCTGGGGAAAATAGTCAATGATACTAGCCTGCTTGGGGATACTGCTTAATTTAGCCTGCTGATGGGGAGAATGACTTTACTCCCTTCTTGCTGGGGACTAGAATATGACATTGTTGGTGACAGAACGCTTCCTGGTTGGATGGGGAAGATGAACACCCTGATTCTGTGGGGCAAATAACGTCTTGATCCGGAGAAAATTCTTCCCAAGTCTCCTGCTGGGGAAAGTCTGCTCTACTGAGGGAAGTTTGTCCTGCTGGGGAAGGAGCAATCCCAATGCTAGGGAGAGCCAGCTGCTGGGGATGTACAATCCTATTGCCCTACAACCTGACTTGTCTTTATGGTCATAAGCGGCTCTTTGAACTTTTCATCTCAAGAGGATTTTACAGAAGATCGGGCGTTCGCACTGCCCCAGGGTCTTCAAACTCTTGGAGAGATTTATCATATCTCGACATAACTGCCCCAGTCTTCATAACCCATGAAGTACATTACCTCGAAGGGGATCGTAATGACTTGACAATACTCTGCTTTAGCATCTTGAACCTTGAGGAGGTGTTTTCAATTAACCATTTTCAGGAATGGACAACATCCCACGCTCTAGAGGTGGCCTGCCCCAATATGAGCTTTGATCAGACTTTGCCCCTGATCTCCGAACGAATGCCCCAGAATAACTGAATTTTGGAGAGTTTTCTCGACGTGACTGCCCCAGATTGGCTACATCTTAACACGACTTACTGGGGAGAGCCCACTCTACACTGAGTCTCTTGGCATCATGCCCTTTGGTATGATTGTCCTTCAGAATTTTCAAGCATCTCAACTTGGTAGGATCAAGCTTCTTGACTGACATTCACTGAGTAAGCTGCCATTGATGTTTAGGCACATGTATGCAAACAGAACAAGTTATTTATGAGAATGATAATCCTAATGCAACACTCATGTTAACCTTGAAGTTTTTATTGAAAATGCGTCGCCGAGCCTTGTGAATGAATCACTTGCTGGGATGCGACCTTGATTTTTGAATGGAAAAAACAATGCGCACATGCAATACCAATAAATCTTATTAGCACAACTCATAGGAGTCAGGAACGCCATCCGGTTGGAGTACGCTTTCGGACTGAACCCTGTTTCAATTAGGACTTTTAAGGGTTGTAACGTGGTCTGGTTCACGGTTTCAGAAAAAGATTTATGGCTCAAAATTTATCGGTGCCCACCCACTCTCCGTGATATTCTCCAGTCCTATGTTCAGTTAATCTGACCCAAACACTCATCTCTCAAAAGGTTTATGATCTTTAAGGAACCTACGCCACTAATGGTTTGGCACCTAAGGGGGTTTTGGAATAACAGTCATCCCTTTTTTATCTTGTGTCTGTAATCACACGAATTTGTTCTTATCGGGGATTTTCTTTTGTAACGCCTTTCGCTTTTTCTTTCCTTTGCTTTTTTGATCCCTAATTTTTGCCTGGACTGACTCTTTTGAGTTTTTTTCGATTTTGAAGTCCAGCGAGATGCCCTAACTTTTGTCTAAGTCGCTTCGACTTAGCGAGTTTTTTTCTTTCTTTTTATACTCCCCTTTGAACAAAGCGTGTGACACTGGTTGTCTTGCTTGCTTGAAAGGGTTGTGACTGCCTCACTCCTTGATTATTGATGGATAACCATTGTGGTTTCACATCTCTTGACCTCTTTACGGCGGGATAAAGGGTAATGGATCCTCAGATGCACACTCTCCTTGAAATCTGAATGCTCGGTCAAACTAACTGACGCCTACCCTGCCCCTGGGTTAAGTATGAGGACTTTTTCGTACGAAGGAAACTCCTACTTCAAGGCTCAAAGGGGTTAACGAGGGTCTATCTCCCTTATATCTCCAGTGTTTAGGGGTTTGAAACAATGCCTGTATATCCTCAACAGGGTTCTATCCTAAAGCGTTCCATTAGAAATCTGCGCTCTTATTTCGTCATCCTCCCTCAAGAGTTCTAAACAAAGAAAATTGGTATTGCAGTGCATATAAACATTTAAGAGTGAACACGAATGGATTACTTCAAGGAAAACATACTCATTGCATTAATATCATCATAAAAAACAAACAAGTCTTGCATACATACGATGCTTTAACAAGAAATGAAAAAAACTACAAATGAAAATGCAGTAAAGAAGCTGAAGATTGCCATTGCTGAGGAAGCTTAATTCTGCCTGGACGTACTTGCAGACTGGGTGTTCATTTGAGAAAGGAGGCTTCCATTGATGTACATGTCATCTTCAGTGAATACAATGATCTCGGAGTCTACCAGGTCTTGCACCTTGTGCTGGAATGCGTTACACTCATCAATCGTATGCCCAAACGTTCCCGAGTGGAACTCGCACCTAGTAGTCATGCCATAATCTGGAGGAATAGGGTACGGTACCGGCGTGGTACGCCTCATTTGAATCAGAGAGTTCTTGAGTAGACGAGTAAACAGCTGACTATAAGGGATAGGAATAGGATCAAATATCCTCTTGGGCCCTCTTGGTCTCGGTTGCCCCTGCCGCTGATAATTCTGCTGTCGGTACTGATTTGGGCGCATCACCTGCGCTTGCATTTTCCCCTCCACATTTGGCTGAGGCACAAACAAAGGTTGCTGACGTAGCACTTCTGCAGCGAAAGGTTGTGGAGAAAGTCCATGACATGAGGTGGATCCTGCAAAGAGGGGAGGAGCCTTCACTTCTTTTGCAACAGTTGGGGTAAAGTCACCTTGCATATTCACGTCGCCCGACGTGAACTCAATTGCCCCTGCATCAATCAAATCCTGGACTCGGTGCTAAAAAGCCCTACATTCCTCCACAGTATGCCCTGGTGCCCCAGAGTGGAAATCACAATGGGCTCTTGCATCATAGCCTGGTGGAGGATTGCCGGTGTGAGGAGCCAAAGTCCTTTTCTGTACCAGTTGAAACTGAAGGAGATACGACAATAGTTGAAAATATGGTATAGGGAGCGGATGAAAAACTCTTTCAGACTTCTTCTGCCCCTGTGTACACTTTTTTCCCTTGGGCTTCTCTTGGGAGCCAAGACCTAACTGCTGTTGGGAAAGTTCTGGAAGTTCAGCTTGCGGAAGAGATCCACGAGGTAATTCAGGGTTTAAATCAGATTCCAAAGAGATGGGAAGAGCAAGGATCTCTGTTGTGGAGGTGGGCACAGGACTGTCTTCCTTCTTCAACACTGTTTTCAAAATCTCCATGACCAAACCCATTTGAGTCTTCATCTGATTGATCTCTTCCCTCAGCATCCTCTGCTCCTGGAGCATGTCTTCCCCAAATTGCCTCATCTGAACCTTCAGTTCACCCAACTCAGCTTGAACTCGCTCCATGATCAACTCTTGAATGGCCTGAGGAGTTAAATCTGCAAGTCTGAAATAACCAGATCAAAATAAGAATAACCAGCCTTGAACACCTGTCATGAAAAATGATTATGCAAAATGATTATGAATATGCAAATGCAAATGAACACGTTTGAATATTCGCAGGGCGATCAACCCCTTGATTCCAGTTTAACAACAAGATGTAATGGAACTTCTGCTCATATATTGAGAAAACCAGAGAAAAGCCAAATGTCAACAATCACGAATCCAAGATAACAAATCTAAACACATGAATCATAGAGGTCCCAACCAACAAGCCTGGTGGTGATCCCAATACAATAAAAGAGAAAAGGAGACTACGGCATATCATCAAAATTCACAAGTGTCAATCCTCCCCATCCACTATGCTTTCTGCACTAGTCTTGAATCTCCTTGAACAACTTTCTGGTATCGGGATGCTTTGGTCTCTGAATTAGTCCTTGAATGAGAAGGTCCCTCCTCTGTATGATCCCATCCAAGTATCGACAATGTAACTCCCAAGCGTCGTCTCCAGAAATGCCATCCACGCTAGGTCCCTCACGTCTAGATCTCTTTACTTCAGCTTGGACCTTCAGTTCCTTTATGGAGGCTATGGCTTCATTAAGTCGAACCTCGACTGCTTGTCTCTTGAATACCCCTGGCAAGATCTCAGCGTCTTTCTTCTTGAGCGTCGACTTCAACTGATCAATCTTAGCTAGGTAGTCGTCTTCCTTTCTCTTATTCTCAGCCATGGCAGTTTCTCGGTGATCATCAAACCTGTGAATCTTCAACAAAGCCTTGCCTAATTCCTCCTCCTTGGATCTGAGAACCTTACTGATACCATCCAAAGCTTCCTTCATCCTTTGTCTGGACGCGACCATGTCAGCAAGCACTTTTTCTGCTTTAGCAAGGAGCTCTGCCTTCAACTTGGCGGTATGAATAGCTTCACCCCGCTCATGCTTCCACTGATAAATTTCTCTCTTTAGCTCACTATTTTCTTCCCGCAACCTTTCCTTTTCAGTCCATAATTTGTTATACTTCTCCAACTCAACGGTGGTAGGAGGCTCGATCACCAGAGGATACAAAGGTGGTTCCACCGGGAATGGAAGAAGCTCCTCTTCTGCTCTCTTCTTAATCCACTCTTTATAGGAAGGGAAAGCCCGATTGTTACTTTTCCCGAATGGAATTTTACCCTTCTTGGTCACCTGTTTCCAAGCATTCACAACTTTCCTTATCAACCCTTGATCCTCAATACCATTGAAGAATAAGGACTCTCAGACATCTCGCTCTTTGGGTTGATTTTTCAAAGGATAGCCAAACTGTCTGATAGCTAGGGAGGGATTATAGTTAATTCCACCTTTCCTCCCTATCAAGGGAACGTTAGGGAATTCTCCGCATTTGCAAATAATCTCCATTCCTAGCAAATCACGATTAATCCAAACGATGTTATTAGCAGTCAAGCCCATAACCCTCTTAGACCACTTCAGAGAATCTTTCGTATCAACGAAAGCGCCAGATTCAGGGAGACGACTCAGAAACCAAGTAGCTAAGAGCGGCGCACAGCAACTCACAGTTTTCCCACGCCTATTCTCATTCTTATAGTGAACTGAATGGTACACATCACCTAGCAAGGTAGGTATAGGATTCTTTAAAATAAAGATCCTGACGGCGTGCATATCCACCAGATCAGGAATATTCGGAAACAAAACAATCCCATAGATGCACATAGCTAGGATAGCTTGGTAGGCAGTCCAGTTCTTCTCTTTGACATGTATGCAAGCCTGATCAAACAAGAACTTCAACAAGAAACCCTTAACCCCTTATTTTTCTTGAATATTACTGTTCAGAACAGGCTCACTAATATGAAGAGCAACAACCATCTCTTCTACCCCAGGGTGTTCTTCAGAAAATAAAACTATATCATGCCTGATGGGAATTCCCAAAATAAATGAGAACTCCTCCAACGTTGGAGCCAAGATGTAGTCTGGAAAAGTGAAGCAACGCAGAGACGGATTGTAAAACTGAAGAAGTTTGTGAATGGCATCCTTCTCATACTTGGAGATATTATAGACAAATTTCAGAAGTCTTCCATACCTTCTACTGAACTCTGTACGAACTCCGAAACCAGCCATATTAATCAATTTGTGAATCAGTGTCAAAGTCGGCTCTGGGAATGAATTGGCGACAGTCTTCTTTCTCTGAACATCTATACTGAAGCAACCTCAGAAAACCGGAATCAAGAGTAAGATGCAAGCCCTGAAAAATGTCAAACACGTCAGAATGCAAAAAAAATGATATGCTCATGCAAACATGGGGTCAAGGAACACTGATGGATGTGCTGTGCTGTTAGCTGAACGAGAAACCAGAAAACCAGAACTCTGAACCACTGAGGAACCCAAATAATCAGACATTGATGAGAAATCCAAAAAACCGGGTAGGTTGAAAGTCTCGGTTACCTGCAAACCTGCAAACGCCCATCCCCTCTCACATGTGGGTACTAGGATGTTCAGTATCCCGGGCTCTCAGGTCGAGAAATGATGATACGTTCACCATTTCTGGTTTGGCATCATCATCAATCGAGGAGGCCTCAACTGATTCTCCAAAGCGGAAGGTCCTCAGCTTTGGCACTGAGGTCGAGAAACAATAGTACATTCATCCCTCGGGGTACAGTACTAAAGTCAATCGAGGAGTGCCTCCATTGATTCTCTTCAAAACGTAGGGGTCGTCCTATGCGAGTTCCAAAGCGGGCCCTCGGGTGCGAATGGGTTTGCCACAGGATGTGGTCTGCCACTGTCACTGCTAAAGAGGGATGTTTCCACTAAGGTCCTCAATGATCGGTCACCAGAGTCGACAACTCTCTAGATCAACACCCCAACATGCGCAAGACACACACGTTAGAATGCATCCCAAGATAGCCTCGTCTGGTTGTGAATTTCGTGAACACACAAACGTACCAAGCGGGCACGTAGGTCCCACTACTTTCCACTCTAGTCCTAGGGTATTCTCAAGCCTTGGTATTGGGCTTATCTCTCAGAACCACCCAACCTGCAAAACAAAGACAGCCAGCACAGCACAGCAGCATGACAGTAATAAAAATGAAATGCGGAAAATGCGGTAAAAATAAATTAAAATACAACACATAAAGCAAAACAAACACAAAACACCCAAAGAAAACAAAGACAAGCAAACGCTAGGATCGAATCACTTAGGGATGGACCAGCATAGGTAAACCAGAGTCCCCAGCTGTCGCTCCCAGGATTTTCATCCAGGTACAAACGCGAGAGTGGCGCAGAAAAACAGAGTCGCCAGCCGTGTAAATTTATCCCGAGAGAGGGAAAGGGAACACCGCATAAACCTTAGGAAGAGGGAAAGGAATGGTCATCGCAACCATAACCTGGGTTCAGGAGTCGGTTACGCGAGGGGAAGGTGCTAGCACCCCACGCGTCCATCGTACTCGATGGGATCCACGCTTGTTGTCTATTCTAAGGGTAAGTTATACTATCATCTAGGGCTGTACTAAAACGGAGAGGGAAAGACAAAGACCGACTCGGTAGGACGTCGACGTCCTAGGCCTACGTACCCCCCTTGTGCAATGGGGAATTCAGAGTCAACGTAGTTCGGACCAAGTTCTTTTTGTGTTTTTTATGAGCGACGTTAAGTTCGCGTCCGGCAGTTAGGGTCGATGCCTGTTTGCGACTCAGACGGAAGGTAACGTGCCCTTTTTGAAAAGAGCCTTTAAGTTGAAGGTCCCGAAGGACAAAAAGGTTTGAGGTTGGTTTGTATTTTTTAGGACAGAAGTGGCTTAAGTTAGTTCTTAAGTCGCATTGCACCAAAGTCTAGGGCACAGGGGCGAATACTTAATGCATCGTCCCAAGACAGGATGCTCGCCAAGCACTCTAGAAAGATGAGAGGCAGCCCCTCATTTTTCATTCCCCATACTTAAGGCTCGTGCGCAATACACCTTATTATTATTAAGTGTTTTAACGAAATTTGAGATGAGAAGAGAGAAGACACAAGGGTAACTCTAGGGGTACTATGAATCCTAAAGTTATCATGCATGAGTGACCTACGGTTAGTGAGGTTCAACCTAAACGCTAAAGAAAGAAGATGAGGGAAGGACAAAGTAAGGGTGACCATGGATATTTATCCATACCCTTAAAGAACTTACCTTAGTCCCTGCATAAGAGGTTAGTGAGAAACAGGCACAAGTAAGAGAAATGAAAATCACACACTAACAAACAAAAGTGATTATCATCCAAACATGAATCAAAGAAACAAAGAACAGCCCTAAAGCAAATGGCACAAGTGCCTTTCAAACAAGATAATCAGACAAGGTCAAAGATGCTCCTGCAAGAAAATCTCCAGTGAAAACAAATCAGATAATTAGAGAAATGACTCCTAAAATTCTCAAATTAAACATTAATATTCCTCAACCAGAGACAAACAACATCTCAAAAGTCCCTACAAAAAATCAAGATATTAGTCATTCAAATAATTAGGTAGAGCTCAGGTGGGAATTAGGGTTCTGTGTGCTAAAGGGAAGGACCTAAATGCAATATGAAATAAATTTAAAAATGAAAGAAAAATATTTTTATGCAATTTAGGATGTTAGTGAATGAATGCAAAAAGAACGGATCAAAAATATTTTACGGATTCAGAAAAATAAAATAAAGAAATTATGTATGCATGAGATGTGTGATGCAAAAAGAAATTGAATTAAACAATTAATTTAAATGATGAAAATAAAATAAAAATAAAAAATAAAATTTGTGAAAATTTTAAAAAAATGATAAGAATGATGTATGAATTTTGTGATGATTTTTAGATGTAAGATAGTATTTTTAAAATTAAAATACGAAATATAATAACTAAAATAAAATAAAATGAAATAAAAGAGATGGGGGGTGCAGGGAGTAGAAAAAACACGTTGGCATGATGGTTGGGCCAAGGGATGGGGGTGCGTATAGCAACCCAGTCCATAAATCCAGTCAGAAAATAAAAAATAAAAAAATGCCTGGGGGGTGCGTTAAGTACAAAAACAAACTGGAAAAAGAGATTGGGCTGAAGGTTGGGGGGTGCGTATAGCACCCCAGCCCACTAAATTATTCAGAAAAACAAAAAATAAAAAGTGACTACCGTGCGCCTCCCATGTGCAAGGCACATGCTGTCATTAATTTGCTGGCAGGCTGTGGATCGCTTGATGCATCTGACGGTTCATGCTTAGTCAACTGTTAGAAAAAGTAAACACAATAAAAAGAATGATTGGAGGAGCATGGTAATTGTCGTGGGATAATATGCACAGGATTAACAATTAAAATTCAGAAAAAAAATAAAAAGGGAAGACACATGGCACGCTGATGATCGCACGATGGAGGAATCAGACGGTCCACACTTCGTCTTCTTCCTTTGGATCTCTCCACCGGCTCGCCACCGCACCAGTCGCCGGAACTAGGGTTCCGGTCAACTCCTCCACCACCTGCACTTAAAAATTGCCCAGAAAGTACGCACGAATACACCATTCGACCCAGAAAAACGCAAGGAATTCAAATATGGCCTCCAAATTCACAAATAATTAACACATAACAAAAAACGAAGGGATTAGTGTAAGGGTTCAAAACTTTAAACTCACATAACAAGCCATACACACGTCCATAATAAAAAATAAATAGATAAGAGTGATCACCATTCATCACACGTCAATATTCATATAAAAATTGGAGTTTTAAGAGCATGAGAAAACCTCTCAACCTGTGATGGAGCAGCTCCAATCCTTGCCTTTGGTTGCGAAGGGAGGTTGATTTGCACTCTATGGATTACCAAGAGAAGCTTTGTGGAAGAATTCTGGGCAAAAACCTTGTGGATCGTGAGTTTGAATGAGAAATCCTCTTTTAGGGTTTTCTTGAGAACTCCTCCACCTTCACGTGCATGAACCCTAACCAATGCATGATTGAGCTTATATAGACTAGGGTTTTCTACTGAATATGAATTGGGCTTGGGTAATCCATTGTTTAATGATTTTTGACTTATTTTGGAATTTGGCATTATGTTGAATAAGTGAAAAATACACCCCTTTCATGCACTTAAATTCATAATGGATCACTTGCATCTGGATTGCTAATCACACCACATTTAACTTGGGTCTTGAGAACAAATGATTCATGAGTTTTAGACATTTTGGGAAATTTGAATAATGGAAAATAGGTGAAAAATAAACCATGGAATTACTTCATTCTTGGGCCCAAAATAAACCTCAAGGAATGTCTTTTAATATTGGAATGTGGCATGAAGCAATGGATTTGATTGTAGGTCATTATGCCCAAAGTTGTGAAAATGGCACCATGAAAAACCCTAAAAACCACTTTGCCTTCTTTTGACCATAAGTTGGGTTTCATAAATGATATGGAGACCCACTAGTACTTGTTGGAAAGAGGAGAAAAAGATCTTCAACTTTTTTGTTGGAGAAAAATTCATTTGAAGCTTTCTTGATGGTGAAAAGTCAAGTTGAATATAGTGCAGAAACTTGCCCAAAAAGGAAACTTTTCATTATAGGTCACTTTCCAAATTTAGAAACTTTACACCAACTCCTGATTCCTGATAAATATGTATGAAACTTGAACCCTGGAGACCATATGAGGGTGTGAGACCTTAAAATCCCTTAAGAGAACCTCAAAATTTCACAGTTGACTTTTCTCCTTTCACTGTTGACTTTTCCCCAAATTCAACTGATTTTGAATCCATTGGCCAATTGAACTTCTCCTGAACCAAGCTGATGGACAATCTTCCTCCCCTAGGTAGTTAGGGACCCAAGGAATACCATGGAATCAAGTCTTGCCCAAAAAATCAGAAATAAACTGACTTTATAGCAAACCCTAGTTTTAGTACCCTCAGTCTAGGAGGAAATAGCATAGTCTCCAAATCCAAATTCCTCTGAATATGATGTGTATCCTCTCCAAAACAGATAAGATATGTCATTTGGCGATGATAAAAACCCAAGGAGCCTGGCCATTGGAGCAACAAACCCAAGAATTTCAAAACCCTAATTCATGCACTGGTTAGGAGAGTGACTCCACTTGAGATCCCTTGCAGCCTGTGAACTCTTGATGAGGTAGTAGACCAGATATGACTTTACCCTGACCCCATGCTAATGATATGCATACATGATAATGCAAAAATGAAATGAAACATAAGCCAGTTAGTACTTAAAGTAAGGAGGGCAAATTTTGGGGTGCAACAGTGGTCATGTGAGTCTTGACTTCCGACTCATCCAAATAAATTGCTCTTGCAATGGTTTGATCTTTTGGAATTTCTTCCAGTCCAGAAAAAGGAGCTCGATCAGTAATGTGTAGATTGGTTAGGTGAGAATACTCCTCTGGCATTGGTGCAAGCTGGTAATCCGGGAATGTGAAACAGTGATAGATCAGATCGTAAAACTGAATGAGTGCCTCCATGATTCCTTCAATCACATAGACTCTTAACAGAGGTAGTAGACCTCCGTACTTGCCTCTGAAAGCTTCAGGGTTAGTGATCATCCTCGCTAATCCTCTTAAATCCTCTAGTTTTGGAACCCTGAAGGTATACTTATGAGTTCTCCTTCTACAGAAGTCCATGAGCGCAATCTTTTTCTCTGACATTTGCAATCATTGTCATAGTTTAGTTTGAAAAAGAGAGACTAGAAGAGAAGTTTTTCTTTGATGTAATGTTTTTTAGATGAATGCATGAATGCAGCACACAAAAACGTAGAAAAAACACGGGGTCAAAGGGTCGGTGTCATGAAGTCAAGGCTCTACCCCCTCCAAAAGGTTTATACTAGTGATTTTTGTACCTGTCTCTAAAAATCATCAGTTCTTGTCGAGAAAACACCAGCGGGCCGGGAACCGTGCTAGGTGATGTTTTTCGAAGAACCATCAGAAGAGGGTAGTATCGCGTGACAACCATTTCCAATAGTTTCCGCACTACTAAAAGAGGTTTTTCATAGGTGTATACTCAATCTTTCCACATGCGGCATCACACGCATTCCCATTAGTAGAAAAATAAACACATATATCAATTAGGAAAAGCAGTATATATATTTGTCCTAAAGTCCTAGACTTTAAAGAGCTATGAATCCTATGTTCCTGACAAAAAATGGCTCCCCGGCGGAGTCGCCATTCTCTGGTACCTTCCCAACTTTAAAGGTTTTTGACCTAAGATCCTAGTGAGGTCAACAAAAATCCTATCCCAGTGAAGTCCCTAGTGAAGTCATCATTCTTCAGTTTCTACCTGAGAGATAAAAAAGAGGGCCCCACAGTGGGCGCCTTCTTTCTGTAGCGAGCGATTTTGGACGTGGTTCTTAAGCACTGCCGCTCTGGGTTACTACAGGTCGATTCATTTTTTATCCTATTGAAGCTAATGAAGGAAGGGACATAGATGTCTCCAACTAACCATGCTTTGCAAACTGAGGTCAAACAGTCAAAACTGTTGGCTTATAGATGCGATCAATGTGTGGGGGGGGGGGGGGGAGGGGGGGCTCTCTTAGGTTATTTTGGTCGAATTTAGACTTTTGGTGGGGAATACAGACTCGGATATTTTGTTGGATATGTGAGTGTCGCTCCCAGGATTTTCATCCAGGTACAAACGCGAGAGTGGAGCGGAAAAACAGAATCGCCAGCCGTGTAAATTTATCCCAAGAGAGGGAAAGGGAACGCCGCATAAACCTGAGGAAGAAGGAAAGGAATGGTCATCGCAACCATAACCTGGGTTCGGGAGTCGGTTACACGAGGGGAAGGTGCTAGCACCCCACGCGTCCATCGTACTCAATGGGATCCACGCTTGTTGTCTATTCTAAGGGTGAGTTATCCTATCATCTATGGCTGTACTAAGACGGGAGAGGGGAAAAACAAAGACAGACTCGGTAGGACGTCGTCGTCCTAGGCCTACGTACCCCCTTTGTGCAATGGGGAATTCAGAGTCAACGTAGTTCGGACCAAGTTCTTTTTGTGTTTTTTATGAGCGACGTTAAGTTCGCGTCCGAAAGTTAGGGTCGATGCCAGTTTGCGACTCAAACAGAAGGTAACTGCCCTTTTTTGAAAATGGCCTTTAGTTTGACGATCCCGAAGGACAAAAAGGTTTGAAGTTTGTTTGTATTTTTTAAGACAGAAGTGACTTGAGTTAGTTCATAACTTGGATTGCACCAAAGTCTAGGGCATAGGGGCGAATACTTAACGCATCATCCCAAGACAGGACGCTCGCTAAGCACTCTAGAAAGATAAGAGGAAGCCCCTCATTTCTCATTCCCCACGCTTAAGGCTTGTGCGCAATACACTTTATACTTATTACGTGTTTTCAAGAAGTTTGAGATGAGAAGAGAGAAGACACAAAGGAAACTCTAAGGGGGACTAAGAGTCCTAAAGTTATCATGCATGGGTGACCTACGGTTAGTGAGGTTTGACGACAACCTAAGCCTAAAGGAAAAAGATGAGAGAAGGAAAGAGTAAGGGGACCATGGATACTTATCTATACCCTGCATAAAAGGTTAGTACCAAACGGACATAAATAATATCAACACAAATGAAAACCAAACAACGGCATATAATAGTGATAACAATCCAAACATGAATTAAGAAGTCAAATAAACAACCCCAAAACAATGGCACAAGTGCCTTTCCAAACAAGGTAACCAGACGAGGTCAAGGATGTGCATACAAGGAAAATCTCGCACAAAGAGCAATTCAACAAAATAGTAAAACAGCTTCTAAAATCACCAAATTAAATATCAAAGTTACTCAACCAGAAACTAACCAAATACCAAAAACTCCTGTAAAACATCAAGATGTTAGTCACTTAAACAATTAGGCAAAGCTCAGGTGAGAAGTAGGGTTCAATGTGCCAAAGGGAAGGACTAAAATGCAATATGAAATAATTTTAAAAATGAAAGAAAAATATTTTAATGTACCTCAGAATGTTATCTAACAAATGGAAAAAGAACGGATTGAAAATGTTTTATGGATGCAGAGAAATAAAATAAACAAATTAGGTATGCATGATATGGATAATTCAAGAAGAAAATGAATAAAATAATTAATTTAGATGATAAAAATAAAATAAAATAATAAAATAATAAAATTTGGAAAATTTTATAAAATGATAAAAAGTATGCATGAATTTTTTGGTAATTTTTAAATGTAATCAACTATTTTTAAAAATTGAAAATGAGATAATGTAATAATTAAATAAACTAAAAAAAATGAATGTGCATGGGGGTGTGGAAAGTAATTTAGTCACGTTGAAAAATAACATGGGCTGGAAGGTGGGGTACAAATAGTGGCCAAAGACGTAGATCCATCATCAAAAATAAAATAAAATAAAATAAAACAAAAAAAATGGAGCACGCATGGTCCTTAGTCAATGGTCAGACTCCATCTTTACCCTTGGATTGATCGTACGCTACACAGATAGTCAACCAAAGTAACTAGTAGGCAAGATGAACGCTTTTGATCAAAAGATACACAATACTTAACATGTGCGCGCATACACCAAACTGCTCGGAATACCCTACATCCCCATGTGCCAGGCACGTGTTTATTTTAAATGGCTGGCATTATTGTGGCCACATGATGTATCGTACGTATGGAATGAGGTCAACACGATAGAAAGTAAGTGAGACGAGGGCATGTGATATGAGGACACACCATAACAATGATGGGGTAATAAACACACGATTATTAATTAAAAATCAGAAAAAAAAATAAAAGGAATAAAACGTGGCACAAGGATGGCCACACGATCAAGTGAATCAAGGGTCAGGATTATGTCTTCTCCGTTGGACCCCCTCACCGGCCGGAAACTCCCCAGGTCGCCGGAGCCCTAGCTCCGGCCGCCGCCCTCGGTGCCTGCAATTCAAAAAGTGCCCAGAAAACGCAAAGGCCTATACCATTTTGACCAGATTTTCGCAAGGATTAATAATATCCAATCTAAAATTACAAACAATGCAAGGAGAATGAGATTCGAACAAAATAAGTTTAGGTTCAAAAACTTTAAACTCATGATACAAGCAATACTTACGTCCAAACACAAAACAAATTATATCAGCATGATCAGTGACAATCACACAACATTATGCATACTTAAAAACTGAGTTTTATGATGGCCAAAAGAATGGCTAACCTGAGATGGCACAACACGTATCTCCACTATTAGCTTCAAAGGGTGATTGGTTCATGCTCTAGAGATCACAAGGGTTCTGTTGGTGAAAGAATTTCTTGAAAACTCCTTGTAGATTGAGAGATATGGATGTGAGATGCTTTAGGGTTCAAGTTCTCCACTCCTCCAAATGTCACGTGTCCTCTAACCTAACCAGTGCATGGATGAGTTTAAATAGACTAGGGTTTTTCACTGATAATGATTTGGGCTTGGGCAGTTCTTTGTTTAATGAGTTTTTGAATAATTTTGGAAAATCACATAATATTAGATACACCTCCTTCCATGCATGGATATCCAAATATTTCATGATGGATCACTTATATCTGAATTGCTAATCACACCCAAATTGGATTTGGGCCTTGAGATGTATTGGTTAATGAGTTTTCAACCTTTTGGCAATTTTGAATAATGGAAAATAAGTGAAGAATAAACCATGGAATTTCTTAATTCTTGGGCCCAAAATAATCCTCAAGGAATTTTCTTTGATATTAGAATGTGGCATGAAGCAATGGAATTGATTATAGGTCATTATGCCCAAAGTTGTGAAAATGGAACCATGAGAAACCCTAAAAACACTTTGCCCTCTTTTGGTCATAAGTTGAGTTTCACAAATGATATGGAGACCCACTAGTACTTGTTGGAAAGAGGAGAAAAAGATCTTAAACTTTCAGGTTGGAGAAAAATTAATTTGAAGCTTCTTTGATGATGAAAAGTCCAGTTGAATGCAGTGCAGGAACTTGCCCAAAAAGGAAACTTTCAAATTATAGGTCATTTCCATATTTAGTAACTTTTGCACCAACTCCTGATTCCTGATAAATGGTATGAAATTTGACCCTTGAAGACCATTTGAGGATGTGAGACCTTGAAATCCTTGAAGAGAACCTCAAAATTCCACAGTTGACTCCTCCTCTCACTGTTGACTTTTACCCAATTCACCTGATTTCCAATCCATTGGCCAATTGAACTTCTCCTGGACCAAACTGATGGACAACCTCCCATCCCTAGGTACTTAGGGACCCAAGCAATACCATGGAATCAAGCCTTGCCCAAAAAATCAGAAATAAACTGACTTTATAGCAAACCCTAGTTTTGGTACTCTCAGTCTAGGAGGAAATAACACAGTCTCCAAATCCAACTTCCTCTGAATATGATGTGTATCCTCTCCAACAAAGATAAGATATGTCATTTGGTGATGATAAAAACCCAAGGAGCTTTCCCATTGGAGCAATAAACCCAAGAATTTCAAAACCCTAATTTATGCACTGGTTAGGAGAGAGTGGTCCACTTGAGATCCCTTGCCACTTATGAACTCTTGATGATATGATAGACCAGATAGGACCTTCTTGAACTGCCTCAAGCACCTTGACCCCATGCTAATGATATGCATACATGATAGTGCAAAAAAATGAAATGAAACATAAGCCAGTTAGTACTAA
Source organism: Lathyrus tuberosus (assembly GCA_022829125.1). Classification (NCBI taxonomy): domain Eukaryota; kingdom Viridiplantae; phylum Streptophyta; class Magnoliopsida; order Fabales; family Fabaceae; genus Lathyrus; species Lathyrus tuberosus. The sequence goes on from JALAZF010000179.1 coordinate 10,919,070, forward strand.
AGTAAGGAGGGCAAATTTTGGAGTGCTACAGCTGCCCCTATTCAATCAAATTGGTCCTGAGGGTATGATAGCGACGGCTTTCAGACAATCAGGATGCACGGAGATTGAATACCAAAGAACCCAGAAATTTGCAATCCTCCACCGGAGAATTAGCCATAAATGCTGTAATGAAACAAGCTCTCCCAGGTTACATCATCCCTGCTGATAAAGAGAACTGACAAAGGAATCTCGAAATATGCCATCCCTGCTGATAAAGAGCACTGACAAAGGAAATATCCAAAAGATAGCTATCTCTGCTGATAAAGAGAACTAGCAAAATAAATGTCATCCCTGCTGATAAAGGGAACTGACGACGAAAATATCCGAAAGATTGCTATCTCTGCTGATAAAGAGAACTAGCAACAAGTGCCATCCCTGCTGATAAAGGAAACTGACGAAAGAAAGTCTTCAGAAGGCTGCTATCTCTGCAGATAAAGAGAACTAGCGAAATGGATGCCATCCCTGCTGGTAAAGGGAACTTAGCAAAACAAAAGCCATCCCTGCTGATAAAGGGAACTAGCAAAACAAAGGACATCCCTGCTGATAAAGGGAACTGACGAAAGAAAAGCCATCCCTGCTGATAAAGGGAACTGACGAAAGAAAGTCTTCAAAAGACTGTTATCTCTGCTGATAAAGGGAGCTAACGAAAGAAGATATCCAAAAGATTGCTATCCCTACTGATAAAGAGAACTAGCAATACCAATGCCATCCCTGCTGATAAAGGGAGCTGGCGAAAGAAGATATCCAAAAGATTGCTATCTCTGCTGATAAAGAGAACTAGCAATACCAATGCCATCCCTGCTGATAAAGGGAACTGACGAAAGAAAATATCCCAAAGATTGCTATCTCTGCTTATAAAGAGAACTAGCAAATTAAATGCCATCCCTGCTGATAAAGGGAAACTGACGAAAGAAAATCTTCAAAAGATTGCTATCTCTGCTGATAAAGAGAAACTAGCAAAATAAATGCCATCCCTGCTGATAAAGGGAACTTAGCAAAACAAAAGCCATCCCTGCTGATAAAGGGGACTAGCAAAACAAAGGTCATCCCTGCTGATAAAGGGAACTGACGAAAGAAAGGCCATCCCTGTTGATAAAGGGAACTGACGAAAGAAAGTCTTCAAAAGACTGCTATCTCTGCTGATAAAGAGAACTAGCAGTACAAATGCCATCCCTGCTGATAAAGGGAGCTAAAGAAAGAAGATATCCAAAAGATTGCTATCCATGCTGATAAAGAGAACTAGCAATACCAATGCCATCCCTGCTGATAAAGGGAGCAGACGAAAGAAGATATCCAAAAGAATGCTATCTCTGCTGATAAAGAGAACTACCAATACCAATGCCATCCCTGCTGATAAAGGGAGCTGACAAAAGAAGATATCCAAAATATTGCTATCTCTGCTGATAAAGAGAACTAGCAATACCAATGCCATCCCTGCTGATAAAGGGAACTGACGGAAGAAAATATCCCAAAGATTTCTATCTCTGCTGATAAAGAGAACTAGCAAACCCAATGCCATCCCTGCTGATAAAGGGAACTGACGGAAGAAAATATCCCAAAGATTGCTATCTCTGCTGATAAAGAGAACTAGCAAAATAAATGTCATCCCTGCTGATAAAGGGAAACTGACAAAAGAAAATCTTCAAAAGATCGCTATCTCTGCTGTTAAAGAGAAACTAGCGAAATAAATGCTATCCCTGCTGATAAAGGGAAACTGACAAAAGAAAATCTTCAAAAGATTGCTATCTCTGCTGATAAAGAGAACTAGCAAAATAAATGTCATCCCTGCTGATAAAGGGAACTGACGACGAAAATATCCGAAAGATTGCTATCTCTGCTGATAAAGAGAACTAGCAACAAGTGCCATCCCTGCTGATAAAGGAAACTGACGAAAGAAAGTCTTCAGAAGGCTGCTATCTCTGCAGATAAAGAGAACTAGCGAAATGGATGCCATCCCTGCTGGTAAAGGGAACTTAGCAAAACAAAAGCCATCCCTGCTGATAAAGGGAACTAGCAAAACAAAGGCCATCCCTGCTGATAAAGGGAACTGACGAAAGAAAAGCCATCCCTGCTGATAAAGGGAACTGACGAAAGAAAGTCTTCAAAAGACTGTTATCTCTGCTGATAAAGGGAGCTAACGAAAGAAGATATCCAAAAGATTGCTATCCCTACTGATAAAGAGAACTAGCAATACCAATGCCATCCCTGCTGATAAAGGGAGCTGGCGAAAGAAGATATCCAAAAGATTGCTATCTCTGCTGATAAAGAGAACTAGCAATACCAATGCCATCCCTGCTGATAAAGGGAACTGACGAAAGAAAATATCCCAAAGATTGCTATCTCTGCTTATAAAGAGAACTAGCAAATTAAATGCCATCCCTGCTGATAAAGGGAAACTGACGAAAGAAAATCTTCAAAAGATTGCTATCTCTGCTGATAAAGAGAAACTAGCAAAATAAATGCCATCCCTGCTGATAAAGGGAACTTAGCAAAACAAAAGCCATCCCTGCTGATAAAAGGGACTAGCAAAACAAAGGTCATCCCTGCTGATAAAGGGAACTGACGAAAGAAAGGCCATCCCTGTTGATAAAGGGAACTGACGAAAGAAAGTCTTCAAAAGACTGCTATCTCTGCTGATAAAGAGAACTAGCAGTACAAATGCCATCCCTGCTGATAAAGGGAGCTAAAGAAAGAAGATATCCAAAAGATTGCTATCCATGCTGATAAAGAGAACTAGCAATACCAATGCCATCCCTGCTGATAAAGGGAGCAGACGAAAGAAGATATCCAAAAGAATGCTATCTCTGCTGATAAAGAGAACTACCAATACCAATGCCATCCCTGCTGATAAAGGGAGCTGACAAAAGAAGATATCCAAAATATTGCTATCTCTGCTGATAAAGAGAACTAGCAATACCAATGCCATCCCTGCTGATAAAGGGAACTGACGGAAGAAAATATCCCAAAGATTTCTATCTCTGCTGATAAAGAGAACTAGCAAACCCAATGCCATCCCTGCTGATAAAGGGAACTGACGGAAGAAAATATCCCAAAGATTGCTATCTCTGCTGATAAAGAGAACTAGCAAAATAAATGTCATCCCTGCTGATAAAGGGAAACTGACAAAAGAAAATCTTCAAAAGATCGCTATCTCTGCTGTTAAAGAGAAACTAGCGAAATAAATGCTATCCCTGCTGATAAAGGGAAACTGACAAAAGAAAATCTTCAAAAGATTGCTATCTCTGCTGATAAAGAGAAACTAGCAAAATAAATGCCATCCCTGCTGATAAAGGGAAACTGACGAAAGAAAATCTTCAAAAGATTGCTATCTCTGCTGATAAAGAGAAACTAGAAAAATAAATGCCATCCCTGCTGATAAAGGGAAGCTGACAAAAGAAAATCTTCAAAAGGTTGTTATCTCTGCTGATAAAGAGAAACTTACAAAACAAATGGCGACTTCACTGGGGATAACATGAAACAAAACTTCTGGTTTAAACCACCTCTGGCAAACAAAATATGTCAAGCAAGAACGGGATTTCACGAAAGAGAAAGGCCAGACAAACTTCTAACGGACCCATGATCCACAGATAAGATGGCTCTGCCGGGGAAAGGAGAAGTCTAAATAAAAGACTCTGCCGGGGAGCACAAGTATGAGGAACGCATCCCTCCAAAATCTCCTGAGTTATGCCATCTCTGCTGGGAAAGAGAACTGGCAAAGAAAGTACCAAACCTGGCTTATGCTTCGAATGCAAATGTTTGAGTTATGGCGTAATGCTCCATACGAAATGGAAATGCTATACGTTTGAGGATGCAATGCAAATGCTTATGATATGCGAAAGGGGTCCCTTTAACAAAATAAACGCCAGAGAGAAAAGATCAATTCAGTTGGGGATGACAAAAATAAATTGTCCTCTGAATCCAGGAACTCTGTTGAGAAGGGTCATACTAATCGGCTCTTCGGATCAACAACTTCTGCTGGGGATGAAATCTCGAAAGAACTACCGGGGGCCACACCTGTCCTTCACTGAAGGTAACATCGAAAACCTAAGATTTCTCCTCTGCTGGGGGAGTTGAGAATGGACGCCAATAGCGGAACCGGAAGTCTGTTACTGAGGATTGCCAATAACCAATTGGGCTCAGAACCTGCTGGGGGAAAACAATCCATAATACTATATTGCTTGGGGATACTGCTGAACTTAGCCTACTGATGGGGAGAATGACTTTACTCCCTTCTTGCTGGGGATTAGAGTACGACATCGTCGGTGAAAACACGCTTCCTAACTGGATGGGGAAGATGAACCCTGATTTTGTGGGGAAATAACGTCTTGATCTAGAGAAAATACTTTCCGGGTCTTCTGCTGGGGAAAGTCTGCTCTGCTGAGGAAAGTGCAATCTTAATGCTGGGGAGAGCAAACTGCTGGGGAAATACAATCCTGTTACCACTCAACCTGACCTGTATTTATGTTCATAAACGACCCTTTGAACTTTCCACTTGCCCCTGACCACCAGGTCTAACGGAAGAAATCGTCTCAAGAGGATTTTATAGAAGACCGGGCGTTCGCACTGCCCCAGGGTCTTCAAACTCTTGGAGAGATTTATCATATCTCGACATAACTGCCCCAGTCTTCATAATCCATGAAGTACATTACCTCGAAAGGGATTGTAATGACTTGAAAATACTCTTCTTTAGTACCTTGAACCTTGAGGAATTATTTTCAATTAACTATTTTCAGGAGTGGACAATCTCCCATGCTCTAGAGGTGGCCTGCCCCAATATGAGCTTTGATGTGACTTTGCCCCTGATCTTAGAATGAATGCCCCAGGATAACTGAATTTCAGAGAGATTTCTCGACATGACTACCCCAGATTGGCTACATCTTAACACGACTTACCGGGGAGAGCCCACTCTACACTGCGTCTCTTGGCAGCCTGCTCTTTGATATGATTGCCCTTCAGAATTTCCAAGCATCCCAACTTGGCAGGATCAAGCTTCTTGACTGACTTTCACTGTGTAAGCTGCATTGATGCTTAGGCACATATATGCAAACAGAAAATGTTTATTACGAGAATGACAATTCTAATGCAACACTCATGTTAACCTTGAAGTTTTATTGAAAATGCATCGCCCGGCCTTGTGAACGAATCATTAGCCAAGATGTGACCTCGATTTTTGAATGGAAAAACAATGCGCACATGCAATACCAACAAATCTTATTAGCACAACTCATAGGAGTCAGGAACGCCATCCGGTTGGAGTACGCTTTCGGAATGAACCCTGTTTCAATTAGGACTTTTAAGGGTTGTAACGTGGTCCGGTTCACGGTTTCAGAGAAGAGGATTTATGGCTCAAATTTTATCGGTGCTCACCCACTCTCCGTGATGTTCTCCAATCCTGTGTTCAGTTAATCTGACCCAAACGCTCATCTCTCAAAAGGTTTATGATCTTTAAGGAACCTATGCCACTAATGGTTTGGCACCTAAGGGAGTTTTGGAATGACAGTCACCCCTTTTTGTCTTGTGTCTGTAATCACACGAATTTGTTCTTATCGGGGATTTTCTTTTGTAATGCTTTTCACTTTTCTTTCTTCTGCTTTTTTTTTATCCATGATTTTTGCCTGGACTGACTCTTTTGAGCTTTTCGATTTTTAAGTCCAGCGGGATGCCCTAACTTTTGCCTAAGTCGCTTGTTTTCAAGTTTTCGACTTAGCGGGCTTTTCTCTCTTTTTTTTATTCCCCTTTTTCGAACAAAGCGTGTGACACTGGTTGTCTTACTTGCTTGAAAGGGTTGTGACTGCCTCACTCCTTGATAGTTGAAGGATAACCATTGTGGTTTCACATCTCTTGACCTCTTGATGGTGGGATAGAAGGTAATGGATCCTCAGATGCACACTCTCCTTGAAATTTGAACGCTCGGTCAAACTAACTGACGCCTACCCTGCCCCTGGGTTAAGTATGAGGGTTTTTTCGTATGAAAGAAGCTCCTACTTCAAGGCTCAAAGGGGTTAACGAAGGTTTATCTTCCTTATATCTCCAGTCTTTTAGGGGTTTGAAACAATGCCTGTACATCCTTAACAGGGTTCTATCCTTGAACCTACAACCAGAGATTTTTGCGTTTTCGTCTCATCATCCTCCCTCAAGAGTTCTAAACAAGAAAATTGGTATTGCAGTGCATAAAAACATTTAAGAGTGAACACGAATGGATTACTTCAAGGAAAACATACTCATTGCATTAATATCATCATAAAAAAACAAACAAGTCTTACATGCATACGATGCTTTAACAAGAAATGAAAAAAAACTACAAATGAAAATGCAGTAAAGAAGCTAAAGATTGCCATTGCTGAGGAAGCTTAATTCTGTCTGGACGTACTTGCAGACTGAGCGTTCATTTGAGAAATGAGGCCTCCATTGATATACATATCATCTTCAGTGAATACAATGATCTCTGAGTCTACCAGGTCTTGCACCTTGTGCTTGAATACATTACACTCATCAATTGTGTGCCCAAACATTTCTAAGTGGAACTCGCACCTAGCAGTCATGTCATAATCCGGAGGAATAGGGTATGGTACCGGCGTGGTACTCCTTGTTTGAATCAGAGAGTTCTTGAGCAGACGAGCAAACAGCTGACTATAAGGGATAGGAATAGGATCAAATATCTTCTTGGGCCTTCTTGGTCCCGGTTGCCCTTGTTGCTGATAATTTTGCAGTCGGTGCTGATTTGGGCGCCTCACCTGCGCTTGCACTTTCCGTTCCACATTTGGCTGAGGCACAAACAAAGGTTGCTGACGTATAGCTTCTGCAGCGAAAGGTTGTGGAGAAAATCCATGACATGAGGTGGATCCTACAAAGAGGGGAGGAGTCTCCACTTCTTTTGCAACAATTGGAGTAACATCACCTTGTATATTCACGCTGCCCGACTTGAACTCAATTGCCCCTGCATCAATCAAATCTTGGACTCGGTGCTGAAAGGCCCTACATTCCTCCACGGTATGCCCTGGTGCCCCAGAATGGAAATCACAATGGGCTCTTACATCATAGCCTGGTGGAGGATTGCCGGTGTGAGGAGCCAAAGTCCTTTTCTGTACCAGTTGAAACTGAAGGAGATACGGCAATAGTTGAGAATATGGCATAGGGAGCGGATAAAAAACTCTTTCAGACTTCTTCTGCCCCTGTGTATACTTTTTGCCCTTGGGCTTCTCTTGGGAGCCAAGACCTAGCTGCTGTTGGGAGAGTTCTGGAACTTCTGTTTGTGGAAGAGACTCACGAGGTAATCCACGATTTAAATCAAATTCCAAAGAGATGGGAGGAGTAAGGATCTCTGTTGTGGAAGCGGGCACAGGATTGTCTTCCTTCTTCAACACTGTTTTCAAAATCTCTATGACCAAACCCATCTAAGTCTTCATTTGACTTATCTCCTCCCTTAGCATCCTCTGCTCCTGGAGCATGTCTTCCCCAAATTGCCTCATCTGAACCTTCAGTTCACTCAACTCAGCTTGAACTCGCTCCATGATCAACTCTTGAATGGCCTGAGGACTTAAATCTGCAATTCTGAGATGGGAACAAGATAAGAACACCGGAGATAAATACCTGTCATGCAGAATGATTATGCAAAATGATTATGCAAATGCAAATGAACATGTTTGAATATTAGCAGCGCGATCCACCCCTTGATTCCAGTTTAATAACAAGATAGAACAGAACTTCTGCTCATATATTAAGAAAACCAGAGGAAAACCAAATGTCAACAACCACGATCCAAGGTAACAAATCTGAACATAAAAAACATAGAGGTCCCAACCAACAAGCCTGGTGGTGATCCAGATACAATAAAAGAGAATGGACAACTACGACATGTCATCAAAGTCCACAAGTGTCAATCCCCCCCATCCATTATGCTTTCTGCTCCAGTCCTGAATTTCCTTGAACAGCTTTCTGGTGTCGGGATGCTTCGGCCTCTGAATTAGCCCTTGAATGAGAAAGTCTCTCCTATGTATGATCCCTTCCAAGTATCGGCAATGCAACTCCCAAGCGTCTTCTCCAGAAACACTATCCATGCTAGGACCCTCATGTCTAGGTTTCTTCACTTCAGCTTGGACCTTTAGTTCCTCTATGGAGGCTATGGCTTCGTTGAGTCGACCCTCGACTGCTTGTCTCTTGAATATCCCTGATAGGATCTCAACGTCTTTCTTCTTGAGCGTCGATTTCAATTGATCAATCTGAGCTAAATAACCGTCTTCTTTTCTCTTATTCTCAGCCATTGCAGTTTCTCGGTGATCGTCGAACCTGTGAATTTTCAACAAAGCCTTGTCTAATTCCTCCTTCTTAGACTCGAGAACCTTACTGATACCATCCAAAGCTTCTTTCATCCTTTTCCTGGATGCGACCATGTCAGCTAGCTCTTTTTCCGCCTTAGCAAGAAGCTCTGTCTTCAACTTGGCAGTATGAACAGCTTCACCCCGCTCATGTTTCAACTGATAGATCTCTCTTAGTAACTCTCTGTTTTCTTCTCGCAGCCTTTCCTTTTCAGCCCATAGCTTGTCAAACTTCTCTATTTACACTGTGGTAGGAGGCTCAATCAGTAAAGGATACCAAGGTGGTTCCACCGGGAAGGGAAGAAGCTCCTCTTCTGCTCTCTTCTTAATCCACTCTTTATAGGAAGGAAAAAACCGGTTATTACATTTCCCGAACGAAGTTTTGCCCTTCTTGGTCACCTGTTTCCAAGCCTTCACAATCCTCCTCATCATTTCTTGATCCTCAATACCATTGAAGAATAAGGATTCTTGGACATCTCGCTCTTCAGGTGGACCTTTCAAAGGATAACCAACCTGCCTGATAACAAGGGAAGGATTATAGTTAATTCCACCTCTCCTCCATATCAAGGGTACATTAGGGAACTCTCCGCACTTGCAAATAATCTCCATTCCTAGCAAATCATGGTTGAACCAGACAATGTTGTCAGCAGTCAAGCCCATTACCCCCTTTGACCACTTCAGAGAATCTCTCGTATCAACGAAAGCGCCAGCTTCGGGGAGATGACTCAGAAACCAAGTAGCTAAGAGTGGTGCACAACAACTCACAGTTTTTCCACACCTATTCTCATTCTTGTAGTAAACTGAGTGATACACATCACCTAGCAAGGTAGGTATATGATTCTTTGAGATGAAGATTCTGACAGCATGCATATCTACCAGATCAGGGACATTGGGAAACAGAACAATCCCATAGATGCACATAGCCAGAATAGCTTGGAATGCAGTCCAATTCTTCTCTTTAACATGTATGCGAGCTTGGTCAAACAAGAACTTCAATAAGAAACCCTTAGCTCCTTGTTTTTCCTCAATATTACTGTTCAGAACGGATTCACTAATATGAAGAGCAACAGCCATTTCTTTTACCCCGGGGTGTTCTTCAGAAAAGAAAACTATATCATGCCTGATGGGGATTCCCAAAATAAATGAGAACTCCTCCAACGTTGGAGCCAAGATGTAGTCTGGGAAAGTGAAGCAACGCAAGGACGGATCGTAAAACTGAAGAAGTGTATGAATGGCATCCTTCTCATACTTGGAGATATTATAAACAAACTTCAAAAGTCTCCCATACCCTCCACTGAACTCTGTACGAACTCCGGGACCAGCCATATTAATCAACTTGTGAATCAATGTCAAAGTCGGATCTGGGAACGAATAGGCAACAGTCTTCTTTCTCTGGACATCCATGCCAAGGTAACCTCAGAAAACCGGAATCAAGAGTAAGATACAAGCCCTAAAAAATGTCAAACATGTTAGAATGCAAGAAAATGACATGCTCATGCAAACATGGGATCAAGGCAACACTGCTGGATGTGCTGTGCTGTTAACTGAACGAGAACCACAACCCGGAAAACCAGAATTCCAAAATACTGAACCACTGAGATAACCAGGAACCTAGATAATCAAACATTGATGAGAAATCTAGAAAAACCGGGTAGGTTGAAGGTTTCGGCTACCTGCAAACCTGCAAACGCCCATCCCCTCTCACGCGTGGGTACTAGGATGTTCAGTATCCCGGGCTCTCAGGTCGAGAAATGATGATACATTCACCATTTCTGGTTTGGCATCATCATCAATCGAGGAGGCCTCAACTGATTCTCCAAAATAGAAGGTCCTCAACTTCTGGCACTGAGGTCGAGAAACAATAGTACATTCATCCCTCGGGGTACAGTACTATCGTCAATCAAGGAGTGCCTCCACTGATTCTCTTCAAAAGATAGGGGCCATCCTATGCGAGTTCCAAAGTGGGCCCTCGGGTGCGAATGGGTTTGCCACAGGATGTGGTCTGTCACTGTCACCACTAAAGAGGGATGTTTCCACTAAGGTCCTCGATGATCGGTCACTAGAGTCGACAGCTCTCTAGATCAACACCCCAACATGCGCAAGACACACACGTTAGAATGCGTCCCAAGATAGCCTCGTCTGGTTGTGAATTTCGTGAACACACAAACGTACCAAGCGGGCACGTAGGTCCCACTACTTTCCACTCTAGTCCTAGGGTGTACTCAAACCTGGGTATTGGGCTTATCTCTCAGAACCACCCAACCTGCAAAATAAAAATAGCCAGCACAACACAACAGTATGACAGCAATAAAAATGAAATATAATGCAGAAAATGCGGTAAAAATAAAATACGACAAATAAAGCAAAACAACACAACACCCAAAGAGAACAAAGACAAGCAAGCGCTAGGTTTGACTCGCTTAGGGATGGACCAGCATAGGTCAACCAGAGTCCCCAGCTGAGTCGCCAGCTGTCGCTCCCAGGATTTTCATCCAGGTACAAACGCGAGAGTGGCGCGGAAAAAACAGAGTTGCCAGCCGTGTAAATTTATCCCAAGAGAGGGAAAGGGAACACCGCATAAACCTGAGGAAGAAGGAAATGAATGGTCATCGTAACCATAACCAGGGTTTGGGAGTCGGTTACGCGAGGGGAAGGTGCTAGTACACCACGCGTCCATCGTACTCGATGGGATCCACGCTTGTTGTCTATTCTAAGGGTGAGTTATCCTATCATCTATGGCTGTACTAAGATGGGAGAGATAAAAAACAAAGACAGACCCGGTAGGACGTCGTCGTCCTAGGCCTACGTACCCCCTTTGTGCAATGGGGAATTCAGAGTCAACGTAGTTCGGACCAAGTTCTTTTTGTGTTTTTTATGAGCGACGTTAAGTTCGCGTCCGACAGTTAGGGTCGATGCCTATTTGCGCCTCAAACGGAAGGTAACGTGCCCTTTTTGAAAATAACCTTTAGTTTGATGATCCCGAAGGACAAAAAGGTTTGAATTTTGTTTGTATTTTTTAAGACAGAAGTGACTTGAGTTAGTTCATAACTTGCATTGCACCAAAGTCTAGGGCACAGGGGCGAATACTTAACGCATCGTCCCAAGACAGGATGCTCGCTAAGCACTCTAGAAAGATGAGAGGAAGCCCCTCATTTCTCATTCCCCACGCTTAAGGCTCGTGCGCAATACACTTTATACTTATTACATGTTTTCAAGAAGTTTGAGATGAGAAGAGAGAAGACACAAAGGAAACTCTAAGGGGGACTAAGAGTCCTAAAGTTATCATGCATGGGTGACCTACGGTTAGTGAGGTTTGATGACAACCTAAACCTAAAGGAAAAAGATGAGAGAAGGAAAGAGTAAGGGGACCATGGATACTTATCCATACCCTGCATAAAAGGTTAGTACCAAACAGACATAAATAATATCAACGCAAATGAAAACCAAACAACGGCATATAATAGTGATAACAATCCAAACATGAATTAAGAAGTCAAATAAACAACCCCAAAACAATGGCACAAGTGCCTTTCCAAACAAGGTAACCAGACGAGGTCAAGGATGTGCATACAAGAAAAATCTCGCACAAAGAGCAATTCAAAAAAATAGTAAAACAGCTTCTAAAATCATCAAATTAAATATCAAAGTTACTCAACCAGAAACTAACCAAATACCAAAAACTCCTGCAAAACATCAAGATGTTAGTCACTTAAACAATTAGGCAAAGCTCAGGTGAGAAGTAGGGTTCAATGTGCCAAAGGGAAGGACTAAAATGCAATATGAAATAATTTTAAAAATGAAAGAAAAATATTTTAATGTACCTCAGAATGTTATCTAACAAATGCAAAAAGAACGGATTAAAAATGTTTTATGGATGCAGAGAAATAAAATAAACAAATTAGGTATGCATGATATGGATAATTCAAGAAGAAAATGAATAAAATAATTAATTTAGATGATAAAAATAATATAAAAATAAAATAATAAAATTTGAAAAAATTTATAAAATGATAAAAAGTATGCATGAATTTTTTGGTAATTTTTAAATGTAATCAACTATTTTTAAAAATTGAAAATGAGATAATGTAATAATTAAATAAACTAAAAAAAATGAATGTGCATGGGGGTGTGGAAAGTAATTTAGTCACGTTGAAAAATAACATGGGCTGGAAGGTGGGGTGCAAATAGCGGCCTAAGACTTAGATCCATCATAAAAAAAAAAATAAAAAAAAAAATAAAACAAAAAAAAATGGAGCACGCATGGTCCTCAGTCAATGGTCAAACTTCATCCTTACCTTTGGATTGATCGTACGCTACACAGATAGTCAACCAAAGTAACTAGTAGGCAAGATGAACGCTTCTGATCAAAAGATACACAATACTTAACATGTGCGCGCATACACCAAACTGCATGGAATACCCTACATCCTCATGTGTCAGGCACATGTTTATTTTAAATGGCTGGCATTATTGTGGCCACATGATGCATCGTACGTACTGAGTGAGGTCAACACGATAGAAAGTAAGTGAGATGAGGGCATGTGATCTGAGGACACACCATAACAATGATGGGGTAATAAACACACGATTATTAATTAAAAATCAGAAGAAAAAAAATAAAAGGAATAAAACGTGGCACAAGGATGGCCACACGATCAAGTGAATCAAGGGCCAGGATTATGTCTTCTCCGTTGGACCCCCTCACCGGCTGGAAACTCCCCAGGTCGCCGGAGCCCTAGCTCCGGCCGCCGCCCACGGTGCCTGCAATTCAAAAAGTGCCCAGAAAACGGAAAGGCCTATACCATTTTGACCAGATTTTCGCAAGGATTAATAATATCCAATCTAAAATTACAAACAATGCAAGGAGAATGAGATTCGAACAAAATAAGTTTAGGTTCAAAAACTTTAAACTCATGATACAAGCAATACATATGCCCAAACACAAAACAAATTATATCAGCATGATCAGTGACAATCACACAACATTATGCATACTTAAAAACTAAGTTTTATGATGTCTAAAAGAATGGCTAACCTGAGATGGCACAACACGTATCTCCACTATTAGCTTCAAAGGGTGATTGGTTCGTGCTCTAGAGATCACAAGGGTTCTGTTGGTGAAAGAATTTCTTGAAAACTCCTTGTAGATTGAGAGATATGCATGTGAGATGCTTTAGGGTTCAATTTCTCCACTCCTCCAAATGTCACGTGTCCTCTAACCTAACCAGTGTGTGGATGAGTTTAAATAGACTAGGGTTTTTCACTGATAATGATTTGGGCTTGGGCAGTTCTTTGTTTAATGAGTTTTTGAATAATTTTGGAAAATCACATAATATTAGATACACCTCCTTCCATGCATGGATATCCAAATATTTCATGATGGATCACTTATATCTGAATTGCTAATCACACCCAAATTGGAATTGGGCCTTGAGATGTATTGGTTAATGAGTTTTCAACCTTTTGGCAATTTTGAATAATGGAAAATAAGTGAAGAATAAACCATGGAATTTCTTAATTCTTGGGCCCAAAATAATCCTCAAGGAATGTACTTTGATATTAGAATGTGGCATGAAGCAATGGAATTGATTATAGGTCATTATGCCCAAAGTTGTGAAAATGGAACCATGAGAAACCCTAAAAACCACTTTGCCCTCTTTTGGACATAAGTTGAGTTTCACAGATGATATGGAGACCCACTAGTACTTGTTGGAAAGAGGAGAAAAAGATCTTAAACTTTCATGTTGGAGAAAAATTCATTTGAAGCTTCTTTGATGATTAAAAGTCCAGTTGAATGCAGTGCAGGAACTTGCCCAAAAAGGAAACTTTCAAATTATAGGTCATTTCCATATTTAGTAACTTTTGCACCAACTCCTGATTCCTGATAAATGGTATGAAATTTGACCCTTGAAGACCATATGAGGATGTGAGACCTTGAAATCCTTGAAGAGAACCTCAAAATTCCACAGTTGACTCCTCTTCTCACTGTTGACTTTTACCCAATTCACCTGATTTCCAATCCATTGGCCAATTGAACTTCTCCTGGACCAAACTGATGGACAACCTCCCATCCCTAGGTACTTAGGGACCCAAGGAATACCATGGAATCAAGCCTTGCCCAAAAAATCAGAAATAAACTGACTTTATAGCAAACCCTAGTTTTGGTACTCTCAGTCTAGGAGGAAATAACACAGTCTCCAAATCCAACTTCCTCTGAATATGATGTGTATCCTCTCAAACAAAGATAAGATATGTCATTTGGTGATGATAAAAACCTAAGGAGCTTGCCCATTGGAGCAATAAACCCAAGAATTTCAAAACCCTAATTTATGCACTGGTTAGGAGAGAGTGGTCCACTTGAGATCCCCTTGCCACTTGTGAACTCTTGATGATGTGATAGACCAGATAGGACCTTCTTGAACTGCCTCAAGCACCTTGACCCCATGCTAATGATATGCATACATGATAGTGCAAAAAAATGAAATGAAACATAAGCCAGTTAGTACTAAAGTAAGGAGGGCAAATTTTGGGGTGCTACAATGAGGATTTGTGACCTGAGGTTTTTGATGTGGTGTGCTCGCTAAGATTTTTATTTCAATCTTATGCCTACTTATCCCCGTTTACCGAAACAGGGAAATCAGAGCGATCGTAGTTCCTCCTATTCTATGGGAGGAAGTGGTGTTTTGGTGTCTTGTTCAAAGCCCAAGACATGAAGCTAAAGGAGGTTTATATCTTGTTCAAAGCCCAAGATGTGAAGCTAAAAAGGTCTCAACTTCAGAGAGAATTTGTCATCTCTAAAGGGGGTCTGTTTATCATAACTGTTGGGTGACTGACTATAAAGGAGGATTACTTTAACCGGGATATGTGAATCCTAGCAATGCCATAATTTCCTTTATAGGGGGTTTTAACCTGAAGGAGAAGACTTTAACTCAATGTAGAGCAATGCTATCTTTCCTTAGGAATTTCTCATGCTAAAAGAGGGACAGTGGCGTGGATGTAAATAATCCATAGGCTTGCCGCTTACAGCAATTAGATGAAAGGAGAAGGAGTTGTTGATGTTTGTATACTGTGAACGAGGCAAAACTTTGATGCTAAAAGGTTGATTGACTCAACCGGGGTTTTCTTATACAAAGCCTAAGAGGAGGCTATTGGCCCAACAAGAGGGTGTTTTTTTTGTATGTGTCTTGTACGAAGCCCAAGACGGAGGCTAAAAGGGGATTGACTCAACAAGAGAGTCTTTTATACTCAACAAGAGAGTGTTTTTGTATCTCGTACAAAGCCCGAGATGGAGGCTAAAAAAGTTGTTTGACTCAACAAGAGAGTGATTTTGTATCTCGTACGAAGCCCGAGATGGAGGCTGCAAAGGTTTGACTCAACAAGAGAGTCTTTTATATGTGTCTGGTACGAAGCCCATGACGGGGGCTAAAAGGATTGCTGTTTCAGTTGAGTGACAGGTCCAGTAGGTGGGTTAAAAGAGAAAATCAGTTCTTATAAAGAGACTGATTAAAGGCAAGGCTATGCTTTGGGATTGATCGGAGGATCAGGGTTATTTCCTGTTCTTTAAGGAAACGGGGAATCCAGAGGGTATTGGAGACTGTCCGAGTCTACTGGTGTTTTTCCCTACGGGAGAATGCCTTCGAGACTCAAGGAGCTTAGACTGTCCAAGTCTAGAGTTTTATCTTTTGTACTATGCTTAAAGAAACAGTAGTAGTACGTTCACGGTAGAAAGATCTAGACTCTTTGAAAGACTGTTCTATGAAGATGACTAATTTCTGTTCCTATACCTCTAGGAGGTCGTCGGGATAATTTGTACAAAGCCCAAGAGGAGGCTGGAAATTATAAGAAGCCGAGGGACAATTTGTACGAAGCCCAAGAGGAGGCTCTCTTCCCGAAGGAAGAATCTTTATACGAAGCCTAAGAGGAGGTTGTGAATACTTCTAAGAAGCCGTAGGGTCCTTGTACAACGCCCAAGAGCAGGCGAGGATGCTTTTAGGAAACCTGTGGGTCCCCAAACCCCGAGAAATTCAAGACAGGCTATTCACAGAGAATAGATCAAGCCAAGAAAGTCCGAGAATTTGGAAGAAACTCGAGAGATTCCATTCACGGAGAAAAGATCATCTCTGGGGAGTTAGAGTTTCTTTGACAATGTCTAAGGGTGACAGTCTGAGAAAGGGTTCACCGAGAATGCTGCCTTTCACGTCTCCATATTGTTTAACCCCAAGAGGAGGGAAGACTGTATCTGGTAATCCTATGGGGGATCTAGTTTTGTCTATTTAAGAGTGATCAACAGGGATTAGTGCTATACGTAGTTGCCGAGGAAACTCTAAATATCTATACTAGTATTACACAGTTGATATGAGTTTATGAAAGAAGACTTACAGTGAAACAGCCCCACAATACAGTTATATGTATATGAAAGCGGATAAGGAAAGCATATAAACACTTACTCGGTTGTAGAGCTTTCATGCTGTTTGGTTAGTTGTTCAACAAAGAAAGATTGAAAACAATAGTATATTCAAAATTAAAGGAGAAAGTATTTTTAAAAGATGTTGGGGCTTACAGCTCAAGGAGAGGCCCAAGGTTTATCAGGGATCGCACTGTCGTTTTGTACAGAGGGACTTATACAAGTGACTGAGGCCCAAGAAAGGTCTTCTGTACAAGGGGATGGGTCTTACACTCTCTCAAGAGGCCCAAGTGTTTAAAGAAAAAGAATGGGGCTTACAACACGAGGGTAGGTCCAGATGATTGGTTTTTTTATTGGCGATCACGCCAAGGTTTTCTTTTAACGCAGGGGGACTTATACAATGTCTGAGGCCCAAAAAGTTTTGGTTAAAAGGGGATTGGGTCTTACACTCTAGTAGAGGCCCAAAGTATTTATTTTTGTACAAGTGGTGGGGCTTACAGCTCAAGGAGAGGCCCAGGGTCATTTGTTTGAAAATGCCGATCGCGCCGAGATTTTTGAAAACGCGGTGGGTCTTATACAATGTATTGAGGCCTAAAAATGGTTTGGTTTTCAACGGGGGTTGGGTCGTACACTCTAATAGAGGCCCAAGAAGTTTTGAATGGGTCTTATAGCTCAAGGAGAGGCCCAAGGTTTGTTTTTCAACGGACGATGATCGCGTCGAACTTTTTGAAATACAACGGGACTTATACAATAAGTGAGGCCCAAAAATAGGTCTGTATTTACAAAGGATTGGGTCTTACACTCTATTAGAGGCGCAAAAGTGTTTGAAATTGTTTGATGAGGATGAAAATCAAAGAAACCCTAATTTGTTATTCTTTAAAAGTAAATATTTAAAGAAAATCAAATAAAATACCAAATAAGTTTGAATACACCATTTGTGATTTTTTTTAAGGTTTGAGAAATGAGGGATTAATCACAAGGTGAATTAAAACTCACTTGGCTTTGATTTTCGAAGTAAATATTCACTTTTAAAATGTTTAAAAAACATTAAAAAGGAATTTATTCACAAAAATACTAATTATATTAAATAAATAATATAAACTTAATTTTTTTGTGGAATAAAATATTTCAACATTTTTTTGATTTTTTGCAAAAAGAACCAATAAAAAATAATTAAAATTGAAGGAGTTATTAATTTTCCAATTAATTAATAAAACATGAAAAAATAGCAAAAATGTGAGAAAACACAAAATGGCATGGGTGGCGTTTGAACCCACGACCTCAAGGTTATAGGGCGCACGCCTTACCACTGGGGTGGTGATACATCCATTGCTTGAAGTGAAACCACAAATATACAAGGCTTGCCTTGTTTTCTAGGCCTGGCTAAGGCAAGACAAGGCAAGTTTTGCCAAGAAACGGGAAGGTCCATAACTTTTTCATTTCTCCATGGTTGGGGACAAAATTTATATGCATCTGGCCTAGAATTTCACAAGGAATCCAATGGTGGTGGTATTTTTTTAGATCATACTCCCTCCTCAAAATCCGATAGTGGTTTTGAAAAAGGCCTATAATTGCATTTTATATGCTATACTTTGATACAAGCATAAATTACATGATGAATTGGTTCAAACACAACATATATAACATGTATGAGGTGTGTATGATCAGTGGACTTCAAACCAATGCATATTTTGGAAATTTCAAATCATGATGCTTACCTCTTTTTGAGCTTTTGGAGTTTTCTGTGCAATCTGCCAAACTTCTTGTTCCAGAAATGGTTTGATGCTTTGGACACTCTCAAATGATCCCTTAGAAGCTTTGAGGATGGTTGGAATCAGCTGGAACCCGCAAAAACACAAATTGGCCCTTTCTTGCAAAAGGGGTCAAAATGACCAAAATAACAACTCTCTCAAATGGTGTTCCAGGTGGGGGGAACCATTTGGGACAGTTCAAGGATGTTATTTGGAGTGTGTTTAAGGTTTTATCTGGTTTGAAAGTGACTGAATCAAGACATGGCTTGAAAAATGCACAAAAGGCCTATTTTGAGGTTTTGATAGGCGACTCTGTGATTTTGGTGTTACATGTCACTTTTGATAGTTTGGATCACCTACATATGATGTTTATGAGGTGTTAGGATCATGAGATGTGATGGAAAATGCTCTCTAACTCAAAAACTCAGAGTTATCTTGCTAAAGAAGGCATTTCGGCCTAAAGAGAGGGATTTTGAGGAAAGCATCTGTTTGATGGCTTTGGTGTACTCAAACTGAGCACAAATGAGCTCTATTTATAGTAGAGCAAGTTTGTTTTGGGATCAATAGTGAATGGCAACTGCAGCAGAGGTTTGGTCAATGGTTGCACTTTGGAATCCAAGTCTCCTCTAGCCATTGACTAGAGGTTAGGGCACAGGGATGGGGTTCCCTTGGTCTTGGATATGTCTTGACTGAATTCAGTTGCAAATGGCTCAGTCCATGCCACCTTGGTGTATGTATTGAATGCTCCAATCCAAAATTGGAGTCTTGTCCCTCTTTTAGGCAATTCTAGGTTTGACATGCTACTTCTTGTTCCAAAGACTTTGGAGGCTTGGCTCAGTGTTTGTCCCCTTTGGATTTGATCCTCAGATGTGTTCAAGATGATGACAAGGCTTGGAATTAGCTGATTTTTCCAAATCGAGCAAAAATGCAAAATTCTTCCTAGCCTTGGCAGTTTTCAGCAAGGCTTATTGCCCTTGTCATATCTCATGGCTCAAGTGAAATTTGGTGATGTTCTTGGTCATTTTGGAAAGCCCTTATATGATACAACAACTATTTGATCATATTTGGTCTTGATACCTTTTGGATCCAAGTGAAAAATCCCCCTACATTTGGAAAAAGTGAAGGCAGATTCTGACTTAGTGAAAATTTCACCAAGTGTTGAAAAAGTGACATTTTCACTTTTTGTGATTTTGATCATTCCATAACTCAAAATCCATGAGGAATTTGGAGGGAGGTCAGTTTTAAGATTTTGTAGAGGGTAATGAGATCTACAAATCTAGCTTTGGATGGGGAAAAATGGCCTTGTGGTTTAGGAGTTATGATCCTCCAAAGTTGGTACCCTTGCCACTTTGTTCATAACTTAGAATATTTTCTAAGTTTTTATGGTTACTCCTTTTACAAGTTATCCCACTTTTCTTGATTTTTCTTGATGAATGATGATTCAAATCATACATTAACATCATTTTAGGGTCAAAAAACCATTTTTGTGAAAAATCTCAAAAAGTCAAAGTTGACTTTTGTGCACGGTTGACTTTTTGTCAGATGAATTCCAAACTGTGCCATCCTTTAGGAAATCATGCCCTTGACCTAAATTAAACTTGATGGACATGTTCCATGGGTGTTATAGGGTATATTGATTCATGTCCTAGGGTTTGGGAGCATTTCCTGGTCAAAAGTCAAAGCTACAGTTGACTTTTCCTTGCAAAACCCTAATTGTGGTCTGATGAAATTGAAACTTGCTGCTCAAGCTTCCTGAATCAATCCATTGTTACAAATAGATCAATGTGGTATGTTGGAGACCCTCAAATCATGTCTTGAGGTCTTGGCTCATGATTTGTCCCAAAAGTCAACTTAGGGGTGAATTAAGTCAAGAAACCCTAATTCCTGATTTTTGATGAAGGCATCCCCTGAGGTCAAAAATTGACTTGATGCCTGGGGCCATGAGGTCCCATGGGGTATATTAGGTTATGCTGTGAAGCATTGGCTCATTCCTAGAGGAAAATTTCCATCTGGAGGCCCTAATTGACCAAACCCTAATTTGGTGACACTGGCGATCTTGAGGCTTGATCCACCTGGAAGGGAGCATCCTTGTGCTTAATCCTTAAACTGGGAGTCCTCTTGATCCATTGTAGATGTTTGGGAGGTTAGAAAAGTTGAAGGTCATGTCATTTCTTGATTGATCCTTTGTCTAAGAACTCTGAGAGGGCTTGAAACCCTAATTTTGACTGTAGTAAGTGTTCACCCATCCTTGGGGAGACTGATGAGGCAAGATGGTTCATCCATATTGTGATGATGATTTGCACAATGATGGGAAATCTTAGTGATCAAAATTTAGGGTATGACACATACACAAACTTATCTCTCCTTCTCAAACTGCATTTATTCCTGGTCGCCAAATTTTTGATGGTGTTCTGCTGGCGAGTGAGATCGTAGATTACGCAAAAAGATTTAAGAAGGATTGCCTGTTCTTCAAATTTGATTTTGCTAAGGCGTATGACTGCGTGGATTGGTCGTATCTCGATAGAATGCTAGTTAATATGGGATTTGGTCGAAATTGATTGAAGTGGATTCGTGGTTCTGTCTTCAAGAGTTTCATGTCGGTTCTTATTAACGGTAGTCCATCGAGGGACTTCAAGGCAGGTAGGGGTCTCAAACAGGGAGATCCTTTAACTCCCTTTTTGTTTGCTATTGCTGCTGAGGGATTGGCGTGTTTGACTAGGTCTGCTTCGGCCAACAATATGTTGCCAGCTTTCAAAATTCAAAACTGCCCTTCTCCTTCCATGCTTCAGTTTGCAGATGACACTCTGCTTATCAGGGACAGCTCGGTGTTAAATATTTGGGCCTTTAAGGCGATCCTTCAGGCTTTCGAAGTTGTTTTGGGTCTTAAAATTAATTTTTCTAAGAGTTGCATATTTGGGATTGGTGTAGCTCCTGAACTTCTTATCGCTGCAGAGCAGTTTTTACACTGTAAATCTGGGAGCTTGCCTTTTAAATTTCTGGGATTGTCTTTAGGAGGAAATCATCGCCACTGTTCGTTTTGGAACCCTGTTATTTCTTGCTTGAAGAGAAGATTATCAAGATGGAATGGTCAGAATTTATTGATAGGGGGAAGAGTCTCTTTAATAAATTCAGTTCTTGTTAACCTCCCCATTCATCACTTGGCTTTTTTCAAGGCCCCTTCGAAAGTAGTACAGGAAATAATCGCTATCTAACGATGTTTCCTTTGGGTTGGTGCGTCCGAGAAAATAATTGTGACTTGGATCTCTTGGAACTCCGTTTATAAACCGAAGGAACTAGGAGGCCTTGGTATTAAACATGTTGGTCGCTTTAATCACGCTTTGCTTGCAAAATGGTTATGGAAATATTACCGTGGTGGTAATGAAATTTGGAGGCAGATGATGGTGAACAGATATGGCAATTTGAGTGTCAACTTGCAATCTGGTTTAGACGGAGGCAGTTCGAAGAAAGAGTCACTCTGGATGAAGGACCTGCGGTCAATAGCAGTGAATGAGTCTTACAACTTCTGCAACTTACTGGACTGTAAGATTGGTGACAACGTAAGTATATCTTTCTGGAAGACGGTTTGGACCGGTGATATGGTGTTGGAAAACAGGTTCCCTGTGTTGTTCCAGAATTGCAGGCTTCAGACCATTTCAGTTAGAGACATGGGAGATTGGGAGGGAAATCAATGGCGCTGGAGGGTGCACGAATCCTTCGATTGCGCTAGTATCTTTCCTGAACCTGAGTGGACGGATCTTTGCAGGTTGTTACATCAGACCACTATGTTGAAGGACGTGGATGACGATTGGACATGGCCTTTTGACGATTCTTCGAAATTTATGGTTAACTCTTTTTATTCATGCCTGAATGCTTCCTGTTACGTTAACGAGATTGAGATAGACATTGCTGAGTTGCTGAAGCTTCTATGGAAGACGGTCATTCCGGCGAAAGTCATTATTTTTGGTTGGAGGATGGTTCTCGATAGGCTACCCACGAGATCAAATTTGCTTGCAAGACGTCTTATTGATAATGAGCACGACGAGGTGTGTATATTCTGTTTTCACCATATTGAGGATTCTTATCACATATTCATTTCCTGCAATAAAAATTCAATGGTTTGGAATAAAATTTGTGAGTGGGTGGACATCGAAAGAATATCGGAACCTAGTTGTTCTCGCCACGCGAAGACTTGGAATTCGAGACTTAAAGGTAGATGCAAAGCGGGAAAGGTAAACTCTATTTGGTTCATAACTTGCTAGAATATTTGGAGACTTAGGAATAATATTCTGTATAACGACGCGGTTTTTAACGTTAACGACATTGTCAATGACATTAAAATCACGTCGTGGAATTGGTTGGTCTTAGGTAGCCATGGAAGTAAGTATTGCAGATTGTACGAATGGTTTAAAAATCCGTTCGATATTTTGTAATTGTTTTATTTCTTTGCCGGTTGTAGTTCTATGGTTCGAGATTTCCTTAATCTCCTATTATTGAATTTGCTTATAAAAAAAAGTACCTGATGAAATAAAATGTAATATTAATATAAGAAAAAAAGAAATTTTCATAACTGAATAATTTTATTGACCCGGGGATAGGTTGTTCAACATTTTCTCCACACCTACCTTTAAAATACTTAGTAGGATTAAGAGCCTTTAAGGAGCACTTGGTGCAACCATAGTAGAACCATCCGTATTTTGAAACAACAAATTTCAAAGTAGTTGCCACCGTAACGCAGAAAATTTCCTAAGAATATGCATAAACAGTGATTCAGTTAAATAAAATTTTAGTGTGAAATTAAAAACACAAATTATTGTTAATATTACCTGTTTTAGTTTTGCAAAACCGATTAAGTACATGCATTTAACATTATATATAGACTTCTCTATTGGTGTAAATTGTGAACCACCAGACTAATAAGAGAAAGACTTTGTCGGCTGTGTAGGTTTCTCATTCTTGTCCGATAGAGGTAACCTGAAGCAACATATATATGTAAGCAACATATAACAAAATATTAAATTGTATGAAATTATTTCAAAAGGATCAAGTACAGATACTTTGACAAAAACTCTTGTATGTCAGGAATGTCTTCATTGATCAACAATTTTGAACCACTCCATCCATTTCAAACTGTGGAGCATTTTATTATGTAATGAGAATATAGAGAATTATAAATGAATAAGTATGAATGAAAAATTGAAGGTTTTTGATGGAATGACCTAGGGCATCTTTTATTATTGCATGTGTTAAAATAATGAATATTCCTCTAGAGTTTGCAGCATCATTGTAGTAAGTTATGAACTTAGATCCATAATTTTCCCAAAGACTACAATTTATGATACTCCACCTATATCACAAAAACATTATTGATAAAAAATTTGATATACATAATCCATGGCAAATAAACAATAAAAGCTCCATTATATAAGTTATAATTAGGATATGAAAGTAAATTTGGTAGGCACTGACTTTCCTATTATGATAGTAGAATAGAAGAGAGGTACATATTTTTGTAATTTTTTATCATTTTGTAAATTAAAATAACATAGCTAAAACAAAAACCCTAAATTAATTAAGACCAATTTAAAAATAAAGAACAAAAAAAAAGAATAAATTAAGATTAAATTGACTAAGATTAAATAATTAATTAAATTAATTAAAAGGATAAACAAAAATTAATTAGAAATTAGCAGGGTGTATTTGTAGTTGGATTAGAAATACAGGGGTGTGCCAATAGCGAAAGGCTAGGCCCAAGGTCTCCCAAGCCGAGTTAGAAAACGAAAAAATAGAAAAAAAGAAATTAAATAGACAAAATGAAAAAGAAAACAACGTGGAAAAAACCAGGGCCCTTGGATCAAACTAAGTAGGGAAGTCAAGATGCCATATGGACCACTAGATCAATTGACCATCAAGGGATCAACTTATCAGAATCTTATGATTCAAAGAGCACATAAGCAAGGGTGGGCACATGTGTATAAGATGAGGTTAAAGTATGACCATCATAAGGATCCTACCGAGCCATGTGTTTTTTATCAAAGGCCATGTAGGGAGAGTATTTGAGTTCACTTGATTTCATACTTCCCTTTCTCTCTCTACCTTCCTTCTCCCCATCTCTTCCCTCCTCCTTGCTCCCACTTCTCTCTAGACATCTCTCTCCAGCCACCCCGCAAACCTACCTCTGACCACCACCTACCCACTAAGCCACCCTTAGCCTTCATCGGTGTTCATCCAAATGATGAATACCAACAAAGATCTTCAACAAAACAAATAAACCCAAGATATAAACCCATAAACCCTAAAAACCCTACATGAACCCTAACCATACATTCACCCCTAAACCCAGATTCACATGAACCCTAACAACATCAACACGAATGCTAACCCTACATTCATCTTCTTCTTCAACCTTAAACCCTCCAAACCCTAAAACTACCGAGATTCTAACCTAACATACCTATATAAACATTAAACCACCCCCAAACCTTATATAGAACCTCCATAAACACCAATTTAAACTCAAAACCACCAAACGAAACATCAACTACCAAACCCTAATCCAAAGTAACACTTTGTCCAAACCTACACCGAAACCATCCCTAACCCAACTACCCTAAACCTCTTCATCAATAAAAAAAAAACATAACTAATTAACAAAAATGGAAACCTCTTAAATCTAGTAAACGGATACCATGATAGCTTAATGCATTCAAATAGATACTCAAGGGAGTGGAGGATGGAACCAACCTACAGAGAGGGGACCTTCTCTGGTATAAAACGGTAATGTTTTTGTCTTTTATCTCTTTCCTTTACTTTCTCATATTTTCTCTTTCTTCTTTATCTCTCTTTGACTTACTCTTCTTTTTTTGTTGCTGTGAGATATGCTGGTTTAAGGAGTTCTGCTGCTTCAAGATGGGTGCTGGAAATTTTAGCTTTTGGGGTTTTAGTTGTAGTTCTTCTTCAGTGTGAAGAACAACAACTTTAGGGTTGTATTTTGTAAAATCGTGGATGATGAGTTGTAAAAAAAAATTAACTTTGTTATTTTTAGTTAAAATTAGGGTTAGGGAATAAAGTTAGTTTGATTAGTTTTAGTAAATTTTTTATGTTGATTTGTTAGTTTTAGGTGGATTCAAATTGAAATCTTTATCAATGAAAATATATTTCTTCTGTTTTTAATTTTAGATTTGATTTGATCCAACCTGATTCCATTTTTCACACGTCTTAGTATTTTTGTTTATTTTTGGACTCTTGGTCGTGCTTGGACTTGTTGATTGTTGACTCAGTCCTAGGGCTAAAAATAATAATTTAATAATAACAAATAATATTAACCATGATAATAACTTACCAAAAATGGCCTAATATAATAAGCTTGAGGGAAAGATAAGGTTAACACTTAATAATAAGAATATTAATAAAATGAGTGAAATAAAATTACTAATAAAAAATAAATAATAACAATTATAATGAAAAATAACCAAATGATAATAATCTTAATTTAGAAAGAAAATAATATCACTTATAGTAAAGCAACAAATACACTACGCCAAAATTGCTTTTTGGCAGCACCACATAGACAGCGCTTTTTATCAAAAGCGCTGCTATATGTGTTAAAAAAAACACGCTGAAAAAAAGCGCTGCCTAAAGGCCTACTTTAGAAAGCGCTTCCTAAAAGCGCTGCTAAAAGCCATACAAATGTGACACCTTAGAAAGCACTTTTAGGAAAGCGCTGCTAAAGGAACGCTTTAGAAAGCGCTTTTAAAAAGCGCTGCTAAAGGCCTTACGTAGGTCACACATTAGAAAGCGCTTTCTGAAAGCGCTGCTATAGGCAATTAAAAAGAAAGCACTTTTAGAGAAAAAGCGCTGCTAAAGCTAATACATGAGAAAGCGCTTTCCAAAAGCGCTGTCTTATGTTATTATTTCATAAATATTAAAAAACTTTTCATTATTTCAGAACGCCCTAATCATTTGTTTTCTTTCTCCCTCTCTCTCACGACTTCTCCCTCTGCCGTGTTTCCCCCTCTCTCGCGAGTTCTCCCTCTGCACTGTTCCTCCGCTCGTCTTCTCCGACCGACACTGTTCCTCTGTTCGTATCTCCATCTTCTCCGACCGACATTCCTCCGTGAGTGTCACTGTTTCTTTTGTTTGTTCTTGAGTTTCAGTGATTATTTAATGTTCTTGAGCTTGCTATATAGTTTCTTTTGTTTGTTCTTGAGGGTTTGTTCTTGAGCATCTCGTTTTGTTTTTTTTTTGTTTGTAGTTTGAATGTAGTTTGAATGAGTGTTGTTATATTATAGGAAATTATATCCATTACAAAAATGAGGGTTGTTAGAAAAATGAGTGTTATAGAAAAATGAGTGTTGTTAGAGTATCAAAGTGTTGATGTGGTTGTTGTCGATTTGGTGAATTAATGCTGATGTGGTTGTTGTTTGAATTTAATTTTGAAATTGTTGTTGTAGTATAGTTGAAGATGATAAATAGTGATATTTGTGGTGGATTTATGTTGGGAATTGGTGTTAATTTTGTAAGTTGATGTTGAATGTTTGTGATGATTTGTTAAAATTAATTGATGATAATGACATTGTTGATGGATACTTTTTAGTGATTACTTTATTTTAATCTAATTGTTGATTGAAAATGATAATGAAATTAATTGTTATATTTGCTATATTAGTGATGAAAATGAAAATGAAATTGTTGAAATTAATTGATTCTTGAGACTTTGACTTATTTCTCCGATATATCTTGTTTGTCCTATTATATACTAAATTTGTCCTGTTATATTTGGCATACACCATCATCACTAACTTAGTGAATTTGCTATAGGGGTTACCTGTGAAGAGTGAAAGTCTGATTGTTTCCAAGAATCTTACACTGTGTGGGTCCAGAAGCTGTTGACTTCCCTACAGGTAAATAGTTTTTATTTTGTTTTTGTTTAGCTTAATTAGTAAAACCATGGATAAGAAATGGATGTCTTTAAGTCGATTGTCGAAAGAGTACGAGAATGGGGTATCAGAATTCGTTAAGTTTGCTGTTGTGCATGCCAAAGACCCCAATCGAATGACATGTCCTTGCTTAGATTGTTGATGCGTGTTTTTTTCGCAAGTGTACGAACGCGTCAGAGTAATATAAAAGATTATCGTATCCACAGAGACCAAGTGTCAATCTATCGCTATCTATTGTTAAGGTGTGTATCTAAGGTGATTGAAAATAGTAGTTTTGAAGAGTGCACGGTAGTAAATAAAGTAATTAAAATTAATTGATAAAGACAGGTTCGAATGCAATTCACACAACCAATTGATAATCCAAGTCCTTGCTAATAGAACTACTTACGGGCAATGTTTTCTACTTTGAAAAGAACTAATTTGACAGGAACTGTCGCTTTCGCGTATTCAGAACCGAGTTGTACCCCCTAATCAAACCCTCTTATTGTCACGGATAAAAAGGCGCGCATTGCGTTAGAGTAGTAAACCTATTTTTAAGAAATATAGTATCTTGACCAAGTTGAAAAGTATTTTAACCTGGATTTTCTAAAAAAAAGAGGTTCTTACGAACCAGACTTTAAACTTCTTAACGCGTCCGAAAATGGTTTTAAAATCTCTTTTCCTTTTAAATTAAAAACTCCTAATAAACTAAACAAAGCGCTTTCGCTGTTTTTGAAATAGTTTAAAAACAATTAAGTTTAGATAGGCGTTGGACGGCTTTCGATCTTACCCAACGGAATTTAAGAACAGGAAAACTTATATTGAAAGTTAAAATAGCCCTTAAGTGTTTCCACTAACAATTGTACAGATTATCGGTTCGGTTATGATCTTCACATTCTAACCTTTATAAAATTAGCCAGACATGGTAAAGTAAAAGTTCATTTTTAGATTTTTCATAAAAAAGTATTTAAGTGCGAGTGCGGAAAGTAAATGAAAGTAGTGCGAGTGCGGAAAGTAAATGAAATTAAAGCGAGTGCGGGAAGTAAATGAAATTAAAAGACAGTGCAAGAAATAAAGTTGACAAAAGGTAAAGTAATAAAAACCTGCTCCAATCGGAGTGGTTGAATACAATGCGAACTGAAAGTAAAATGGCGGCAGGATTAACTTCCTTCCAGAGTGCTCCAAGACTTAGTCTCACAGGCTCTTACAGACTCGATCTCTCGAATGTAGTAACACCTCGATGTGAAGCGATTACCACTATTACACTGATATATGCTTATGAACAACTAAACTTGGATGAAGAAAAACGAAAATCTAAAGTCCTATTTATAGGCAAGGAAACATGTGGAAAAGACAAGGATGCCCCTAGCATTTGAATTTGGGAGGGAACTCGTTTTGTTCTTGTGTCGCCCGCCACAACACCATGGCGCCCGCCATGAGTGTAAACTTGCTTGGGCAGTTGAAGATCGTGGGGAAAAACAGTTGGGAGGAGTTTGAGACATGGCCACGTCATGGAAGACCCTGTGGCGGCCGCCATAGTGGATGCCATAAGTGTAAAATGCTGATTTTCTCTATTTTAGCTCATTTCGACTTCCTTTTCGCTCCTTTTCTCGCTCGGGGCTCTGATTAGACTGAAAACCTGAAAACAAAGAAAAACATAATAATAACATAATAAAATGACATTAAAAGACTAAGAATGCATGCGAAATCGGAGTAAAAAATACGGTGAAATTCAGTGTCATCAAATTCTCCCACACTTAGACCTTTGCTTGTCCTCAAGCAAAACATTTAAAGCTCAAAGTAAGAAAACTAGTGCTGACACGTGATTCGGGCAAAAAGGGCTTCTAAGTTCAAGTCAGGATGCAGTGACAGGTACTAAGTGAACCAAGGGTATCGTAATGACACTTATCCGCAGAGGCGGACATAAACTTCATTCTTATATTAATCAACCGTACCATCCCACAATAACTAGGCCTACCTCTTCATCTCTTTTTTGGGTCCTTTTCATTCAGGCGCAATCACATTAAGCCCGTTATCCGTACATGTTTCATAGTAGAGTGACCTGTTAGTGATTCTGATCCAAAACATAGGGTTTCTGGCACATAAGACTGTGTAAACCCTTTTATTTAACCCAAATACAGTTGTGGGGGATCGGATCGTATTCCGCCCTACCGAGTTCAGCGCCAGATACCTCTGAACCAACTAACAATGGGTGAGCTAAAATTATATTTTTTTGTGTGGCAACAATTCAACTTTGGGTTAAACGACCTTGTGAGGGTCATCTATCCGGAGTTTGCCTTATTCTTTATTTATTTTACTGGATCATTCACTTATGTTCATCGGTCCCCTACGTAGAACATGCTTAGGCCGGAGCTGACTGCAGAAATAAACTACTTAGGACAAATTTGGTAATGATGATTAAGGCCATGGTACATGGGGTTTTAGAATGATTCCTATATTCGTGAAGTCTACGGTGCTAAAACGATACTAATGTTTCAAAAAGTTCACCTAAGTCACCACATCCTAATCCAAACCTGTCTTAAAGCCCAAAAAACGTGTAGAACAACAATGTTTTCTTTTTGCAAAAAAGATTTTTTTTTTTTTTTTTTTTTTTTAGGGCTAAAGAAATGGGGAAAAATGAGGGTGCACTAGGGATACACTGTACTGGTGACTCGTCAGACTCATGCATTTTCTAGAAAAAAGACATAGACAAAAACAAGAAATAAACAACTAACTAAAAAAATGGAAATAGAAAGCAATAAAATCCCCTCCCACACTTAAATCGAACATTGTCCCCAATGTTTCGAAATAAGATAAGGAGAGTAACCTGTAAAACTACTGATGTGGACCACTGGTGCCCTCGTCGTCCTGCTGGGAATGCCTGGGACGACGGGATCTGCTACGATGTTGGTCTCTCCGGTCCAATCGGGCTGATAAGGCTGCCTGGGCATCTCTGACCTGTCGAAGGTTACCTAGAACGGAACCTTGAGTAGCCTCCATAAGCTCGTAATGCCGGCGGTTGAAGTCTTGCTGACGGGATTGCTCGTTTGCTATCGCAAGCAAGGTGTGAGAAACGGACTCGAAGGATCGATCTATCCTCCGTCGTGATTCTTCCATGAAGCTCATGTTATCCGTCAGTTGTTGCTGAATGGTAGAGAGAAGGTCATCTCGCCTTTCTTCTCTAGCCATAAGGTCACGCCACATCTCCTCAGTGACATAGGATCCAGGGACTGAACCTGCAAAAGGGTTAGAGGAAGAGGGTGCGGTGTGTGGTGGTGAAGGATGATGGGGGGACACATGAGGTATGGGAGACTGATCTCTCCGCTCAAATTCTTCGTCAGTGTCGTGTCCCTCCGTATCAGGAATATTAGGAGGAAGTGGACCTAGAACAGGTGGAGCATTTAAATCATAGGTCCAGTTCCTTTCATTACGTACATCGGTACGTCTACTGCAGGGCAAGGCAACAGATGGGATAGCTACACCATGGATCATCAATACAAAACCACCCTCTCTTCTCGCTCGGCACAATTTCATATCTTTTAGAAATTTTAGGTTGATTGTGCGAGGAGTTAAGGGCTCTAGTGTGGCTATCTTATTGTTCAAGTTAAGGGCCCGAGCAATAGACGTAATCAGTCCTCCAAAAACAATCGGTCCTGCTTTATTAATAGTAACAGACATGTGAGAAAGCATAAACGGGACCGGATTGATTCTTCTATTAGTGAGACTTCCTTGTAAAAACTGAAGCTCTTTAGCATTAACCTTATTTGGATTATCCCGGCCAAAAATAGTACATGCCAACAGGTATCTAAAAACTCTGATGGCCGGGTTGTGGATGACATGTGAGAACTGGGTGGAAGGATCCTGACTCCCTCCACCAGAGATATCACTCCAGAACTTCTCCACTTCCCTACTCAGAAAGTATCCCATAGGTGTCTCAGGAATAGCATCAGGGGTCGTCTGAAAACCTAATAAATCACCAAACTCCTTATGAGTGAAGGAGTACTCAGTCCCAAATAACCTGAAAATAGCACATCCATCTGGTCCGGCCCAGGGGTCATAAGAAAACGAGCTGAGGAACTCCAAAGTGAGGTTCCTATAGGTGTTGTTCAGGTCGTCGAACTGGTCCCATTGAAGCTGGTGGCATAAGAATCTGACACTAGGCTCAATGCCTAAAGCCTCCATGCAAGCCTGATCTGGGTACCTCGTAGGTGCCATAGGACGTCTGAAGTGGACAAAGTAACGCTCTCTCTGGGCGTCATTCCTGAAAGTCACATGCATGTCGTCAAAGTTCTGCATTCTGCACAGAGTTAGGAAGAAAGTCCTGTAAAACACAAACATTTTAAACATTAGTCCTGACAAAATATAACAAGAAATCAAATAAAACAAAATGTAGAGAGAGTAAATAAGGTAAGAAAATCATGGGTTGCCTCCCATGCAGCGCTTGTTTAACGTCGTTAGCTTGACGACTGGAACTTATACATCTCTTGTCGGGATTGGTGGATCACTTAGAGTGTGGCTGGAGTAGGTTGTTGGAATGTCTCCTCCTTCGTAGAGCTTCAGTCTTTGTCCATTGACGATGAATGGTTTACATGTCTCGTTTTTGATTTCAACAGCTCCAGACCTCAGAATTTTTGATACTTTGAAGGGGCCAGTCCATCTTGAACGGAGCTTTCCTGGGAAGAGTCGTAGCCTAGAATTGAACAGGAGAACAGGGTCGCCTAAGTTGAAGTCTTTTCTTACGATTCTTTTGTCGTGCCAAGCTTTTGTTCTTTCTTTGTATATTATGGCATTCTCGTAGGCTTGCTGTCTGAGTTCTTCCAATTTGTGGATGTCAAGGATACGTTTCTCACCAGCAGTTAGGTAATCCAAATTCAAAGTTTTAATGGCCCAATAGGCCTTATGCTCTAACTCAAAAGGTAAATGACAAGATTTTCCATAGACTAGTTGGTAGGGGGTTGTTCCTATAGGGGTTTTGAAAGCGGTTCTGTAGGCCCATAAAGCCTCTTGAAGCTTTTGCGACCAATCTTTTCTGGATACAGAGACAGTTTTTTCTAAAATTTGTTTAATCTCCCTATTAGATACTTCCACTTGGCCACTAGTCTGTGGGTGATATGGTGTTGCTACTCTATGCTTAACTCCATACTTGCTTAAAAGCTTATCAAATATTCTTGATATGAAGTGAGATCCTCCATCACTTATAACTAAACGG
Organism: Lathyrus tuberosus; assembly: GCA_022829125.1. Taxonomy (NCBI): domain Eukaryota; kingdom Viridiplantae; phylum Streptophyta; class Magnoliopsida; order Fabales; family Fabaceae; genus Lathyrus; species Lathyrus tuberosus. The sequence goes on from JALAZF010000179.1 coordinate 10,951,703, forward strand.
GGTGTTCCAAATCTGGGGAATATATAATTTTTAAATAATTTAATCACTACTCTAGTGTCGTTTGTGGGTGCAGCTATCGCTTCAATCCATTTAGACACGTAGTCTACTGCAACTAAGATATACTTGTTTCCTAAAGATGGTGGGAATGGTCCCATGAAATCTATACCCCATACGTCGAAGAGTTCTACTTCTTGGATGTTTCTTAAAGGCATTTCGTCGCGTCTTGATATATTTCCTGTGCGTTGGCATCTATCACATTTGACAATGTAAGCATGGACATCACGCCACATGGTAGGCCAGAATAGGCCAGCTTGAAGAATCTTGGCGTAGGTCTTAGAGGTGCTTGCATGTCCACCATAAGGTGCAGAGTGACAATGCTGAATTATACTTTCTACCTCGTCTTCTGGAACGCAACGGCGGAAAATGCCATCTTTACCTCTCTTGAAAAGAAGTGGCTCATCCCAATAGAAATTTCTAACATCACTTAAGAACTTCTTCTTCTTGTGGTAATCGAGATCAGGGGGTATGATATCAGCGGCTAGGTAATTAACAAAATCAGCGTACCAGGGCACGTTACTTACAGCTAAGGATTTTTGGAAGTGCTCATGAGGGTCTGGTTCTTTATCTTCAATGGTTTCCAACTGGGCTATCAGTCTATAATAGGCAAAATCATCATTTATGGGTACTAATTCAGGATTCAGGTATTCTAGCCTAGATAGGTGATCGGCTACTACATTTTCTGTGCCTTTTTTATCTCGGATATCTAAGTCGAACTCTTGTAGCAACAAAATCCATCGAAGTAACCTGGGTTTAGCATCTTTTTTACTTAGTAGGTAACGGATGGCAGCATGATCGGTGTAAACTATAATTTTGGCTCCTACTAGATATGATCTAAATTTGTCTATAGCGAAAACTACAGCTAGGAGTTCTTTCTCGGTTGTTGCGTAATTGAGCTGGGCGGCGTCTAGGGTTCTACTGGCATAATATATTACATGTAATCTTTTATCTTTTCTCTGACCTAGAATGGCTCCTACAGCGTAATCACTGGTGTCACACATTATCTCAAACGGTTCAGACCAATCAGGGGGTTTCATAATGGGTGCTGAAATCAATGCTTGCTTCAAAAGGTTGAATGCTTCATTGCATTTTTCATCAAAGATGAATTCAGCATCTTTCATTAACAGGCCAGTTAAAGGTTTTGTTATTTTGGAGAAGTCCTTGATGAAACGGCGGTAGAATCCAGCGTGTCCAAGGAAACTTCTAACTTCCCTGATAGTCTTGGGGGGTTTTAGGTTCTCTATAACTTCTATTTTTGCTTTATCTACCTCTATACCTCTTTCGGAGATTATATGTCCTAAAACAATTCCTTCAGTCACCATGAAATGGCATTTTTCCCAATTCAGCACAAGGTTCACCTCCACACATCTTTCCAGGATTTTCTCAAGGTTGATAAGACAATTTTGGAAATCAAAACCGCAAACCGAGAAATCATCCATAAATACTTCCATGATTCCATCTAGATAATCTGCAAAGATTGACATCATGCAACGTTGGAAAGTAGCAGGGGCATTACAGAGTCCAAAAGGCATTCGTCTGTAGGCAAAAGTTCCAAAAGGGCATGTAAAGGTAGTTTTTTCTTGATCTTCTGGATGTATAGGTATTTGAAAGAATCCCGAATACCCGTCTAGATAGCAGAAGTAAGAGTGTCTGGCAAGACGTTCTAACATCTGGTCTATGAACGGTAAAGGGAAATGATCCTTCCTAGTTGCTTTATTTAACTTTCTATAGTCTATGCACATACGCCAACCTCCTTCTATCCGCTTTGCTATTTGTTCACCTTTCTCATTTTGCACAACTGTGATGCCTCCCTTCTTGGGTACCACATGCACAGGGCTCACCCACTTACTGTCCGAGATCTGATATATTATACCTGCTTCAAGCAACTTCAGAACTTCCTTTTTGACAACATCACTCAGTATAGGGTTTATCCTTCTCTGGTGCTCTCTGGAAGGTTTTGAATCTACTTCGAGCGAAATCCGATGCATGCATACGGATGGACTTATACCTTTCAGATCAGAGATATTATATCCTAAGGCTGAGGGATATCATCGTAAAACGTCCAAGAGTTGATCTGTTTCTTTTTGTCTCAAGGCAGCACTAACTATAACCGGACGATTCATTTCTTCATCAAGAAACTCATATCTCAGGTTCTTAGGTAGTTCCTTAAGTTCCAAGGCTGGTTTAATAGGGCAAGGCATAAGATCTGGGGTAAGGGATAAACATTCGTAAAGGTTATCATCGATGTAGGGTTTCTTATAATTGTCATCTTCCAAAATAAGAGTTGATGGCAGCTTAATTGTTTCAATGACTTCTTCTTGCTCTAACTCCCTAACACATTCATCAATGATATCTATCGCATAACACGCATCTCCTATCACAGGTGCCATAAGAAATTTTGAAAGTATAAATTCTATCTTCTCGTTCCCTACCTCAAAGGTTAGCTTCCCCTTTTTGACATCTATTATGGCTCCAGCAGTCGATAAGAATGGTCTACCTAGAAGAATTGGTATGTCATCATCTTCTTTAATGTCCTGACCTATCCTAACAGGGACGTCTTCAAGTATGCCTATCGGATATTTAACAGATCTATCGGCTAATTGAAGTGACATCTTGGTAGGTTGCAACTCTCCTAAATTTAACCTTTCGCAAACCGCTAAGGGCATTAAGCTCACACTAGCTCCTAAGTCTAGAAAAGCTTTTTCGATGACATGACTCCCCAAAGTACAAGGAATGGAAAAGTTTCCAGGATCTTTATCCTTTTTTGCTAATTTATTTTCGGCAATAGAATTACATTCCAAGGGTTTCGGATCATCAAGTCTACGTTTATTGGTAAGGATGTCTTTGAGAAACTTTGCGTAGGATGGTATTTGGGTAATGGCTTCTGTGAACGGGATTTCTACGTGAAGTTTTTCTATAACTTTAATGAATTTCTGATACTGATTATTGATCTGGGTTTGTTTAAGTCTTTGCGGATATGGTATTGGTGGTTTGTATGGCGGGGGTGGTATATAGGTTTTGTTTTTGGGTTCTTCTCCTTTTTCTTGACTTTCCTGGTTTACAGATTCCTCTGGTTTCTTCTTTTTATCTGGGATGTTGTCATCTTCCTTAGAAGTTTTGGGATCACTCAACCTCGGGTTACAAGGTTCATCATAAGCGGTCCCACTTCGTAGGGTAATGGCATTTGCTTGTCCTTTCGGGTTTTGTTGAGGTTGTCCAGGGAATTGTCCTCCAGGTGTGGTCTGAGGGGCTTGGTTTAAAGCTACCTGCGAGATTTGGGTTTCAAGCATCTTATTGTGAGTGATTATTTGGTCAACCTTGGTTCCTAACTGGGTAATTAGTTCGTTAACATGAACGTTTTGGTTCATGAACTCCTTGTGTTGTTGGATTTGAGCAGCGACAAAATTATCCACGATTTTCTCAAGGCTCGATTTTGGTGGTACAGGTTGCATAGGTTGATTTGATCTTGGGGCTTGATAACTTGATTGTCTCGGAGGGGCAGTATTTTGGATAGGGTTATTATTCTTATAGGAAAAGTTTGGGTGATTCCTCCATCCAGGGTTATAGGTATTTGAAAATGGGTTTCCTTGGGTGTAGTTCACTTGTTCAGAGTTGGTCTCGTTTAACAGACTGCATTCTGCGGATTGGTGTCCTTTCGTCCCACATATCTCACAATCTGACGAAACTGCGGCTGCAGTATTCGGGGTTGTACACATATGCTCAACTTTTAGGGCTAATGCGTCCATTTTAGCTTGCATCATGTCTATAGAGCTTAACTCATGTATTCCTCCTTGGGCTTCCTTCTTTTCCACTGTCGCTCGTTCTACTCCCCACGATTGATGGTTTTGGGCCATATCTTCGATAAGGGCACTAGCTTCAGGGTAAGGTTTGTTCATCAGTGCGCCACCTGCGGCGGCGTCGATGGTCATCTTAGTGTTATAATGAAGTCCATTATAGAAGGTTTGAATGATTAACCAATTTTCTAAACCATGATGTGGGCATGCTCTTAACAGCTCTTTATATCTCTCCCAGGCTTCGAACAACGATTCTCCTTGGTTTTGGGTAAATCTAGTTATTTGGTTTCGAAGAACAGCGGTCTTACTCAGAGGAAAATATCTGGCAAGGAATACTTTTCTAAGGTCTTCCCAACTTGTTATGGAATTTGGTGGAAGGGAATCTAACCAAGATAGGGCCTTATCTCTGAGGGAAAAAGGAAATAATCTTAAGCGAATCGCCTCAGGAGGGGCTCCATTGGTTTTAAAGGTGTCTGCTAGTTGGAGAAAGTTTTTCAAATGTTGGTTTGGGTTCTCTGTAGCAAGACCTGCGAATTGTCTCTGCTGTACTAACTGCAGCAGGGATGGTTTAAGTTCGAAATTGTTAGCTGGTATGGCTGGATTTACTATACTAGAACTAGGTTCCTCGTTGGATGGTTGGGCGAAGTCCTTAAGAGGTCTTTGATTTTGATCTTCGGCCATAGCTTTCCTAAGTTTACGGAAATATAAACGTGTGCGAGCGTAACGTTCTGGTTCAGCTAGAGGGTCTACTAAACTTCTGGTACTACGAGTTTTTCGCATTGACCGGCGGGTAACTTCCTTAGTCTAAACGGTATAACAACAGGGTACGAAATTTGACGAAATTGTTCCCCGGCAACGGCGCCAAAAACTTGATGCGTGTTTTTTTCGCAAGTGTACGAACGCGTCAGAGTAATATAAAAGATTATCGTATCCACAGAGACCAAGTGTCAATCTATCGCTATCTATTGTTAAGGTGTGTATCTAAGGTGATTGAAAATAGTAGTTTTGAAGAGTGCACGGTAGTAAATAAAGTAATTAAAATTAATTGATAAAGACAGGTTCGAATGCAATTCACACAACCAATTGATAATCCAAGTCCTTGCTAATAGAACTACTTACGGGCAATGTTTTCTACTTTGAAAAGAACTAATTTGACAGGAACTGTCGCTTTCGCGTATTCAGAACCGAGTTGTACCCCCTAATCAAACCCTCTTATTGTCACGGATAAAAAGGCGCGCATTGCGTTAGAGTAGTAAACCTATTTTTAAGAAATATAGTATCTTGACCAAGTTGAAAAGTATTTTAACCTGGATTTTCTAAAAAAAAGAGGTTCTTACGAACCAGACTTTAAACTTCTTAACGCGTCCGAAAATGGTTTTAAAATCTCTTTTCCTTTTAAATTAAAAACTCCTAATAAACTAAACAAAGCGCTTTCGCTGTTTTTGAAATAGTTTAAAAACAATTAAGTTTAGATAGGCGTTGGACGGCTTTCGATCTTACCCAACGGAATTTAAGAACAGGAAAACTTATATTGAAAGTTAAAATAGCCCTTAAGTGTTTCCACTAACAATTGTACAGATTATCGGTTCGGTTATGATCTTCACATTCTAACCTTTATAAAATTAGCCAGACATGGTAAAGTAAAAGTTCATTTTTAGATTTTTCATAAAAAAGTATTTAAGTGCGAGTGCGGAAAGTAAATGAAAGTAGTGCGAGTGCGGAAAGTAAATGAAATTAAAGCGAGTGCGGGAAGTAAATGAAATTAAAAGACAGTGCAAGAAATAAAGTTGACAAAAGGTAAAGTAATAAAAACCTGCTCCAATTGGAGTGGTTGAATACAATGCGAACTGAAAGTAAAATGGCGGCAGGATTAACTTCCTTCTAGAGTGCTCCAAGACTTAGTCTCACTGGCTCTTACAGACTCGATCTCTCGAATGTAGTAACACCTCGATGTGAAGCGATTACCACTATTACACTGATATATGCTTATGAACAACTAAACTAGGATGAAGAAAAACGAAAATCTAAAGTCCTATTTATAGGCAAGGAAACATGTGGAAAAGACAAGGATGCCCCTAGCATTTGAATTTGGGAGGGAACTCGTTTTGTTCTTGTGGCGCCCGCCACAACACCATGGCGCCCGCCATGAGTGTAAACTTGCTTGGGCAGTTGAAGATCGTGGGGAAAAACAGTTGGGAGGAGTTTGAGACATGGCCACGTCATGGAAGACCCTGTGGCGGCCGCCATAGTGGATGCCATAAGTGTAAAATGCTGATTTTCTCTATTTTAGCTCATTTCGACTTCCTTTTCGCTCCTTTTCTCGCTCGGGGCTCTGATTAGACTAAAAACCTGAAAACAAAGAAAAACATAATAATAACATAATAAAATGACATTAAAAGACTAAGAATGCATGCGAAATCGGAGTCAAAAATACGGTGAAATTCAGTGTCATCAATTGTTGTTATGGGAGTCGGGTTGACGCGGTTCAGTTGGCATCGCATTTAATGAGGCATGGAATTGATCGAAGTTATACATGTTGGAATTTGCATGGTGAGAAAAGTAACGGGAATTTTGAATAGGGGGATAATACGACCTATGCTTCAAACGACAATTGCACAGATACATACGATTGTGATCAAGTCGAAGAGATTGTAGAAGCACTTGAAGAAGATCTTAAGGATTGTCCCCAAATGTTTGAGAGGTTGGTAAGCGATGCAGAGAAACCGTTGTATAATGGTTGCACTAAATTCACAAGATTGTCTGCGGTATTAAAGTTATACAACTTAAAGGCGGGCAATGGATGGTCGGATAAAAGTTTCACAGAGTTATTAGCCCTTATGAAAGATATGCTTATAGAGGATAATGTTCTTCCCAATCGAACATATGAGGCCAAAAAGATGTTGTGCTCTATTGGCATGAGCTATGATAAGATACATGCCGGACCAAACGATTGCGTTTTGTTTCAAAATTAGTATGCATCGTTAAATGAGTGTCCTAAATGCGGTGTATCTCGATATAAGAAAAAGTTGTCTCCAGCAAAAGTCGTATGGTATTTTCCTATAATTCCGAGATTTAGATGCATATTTCGTAGTGAAATCGATGAAAGACACTTGACTTGGCATGCAGATGAAAGAATTATTGATGGAAAGTTTCGACATCCAGCAGATTCACCACAGTGGATGAAACTTGATAATGATTATCCTGAATTTGGAAAAGAAGCAAGAAACCATCGCTTGGCATTATCTACTGATGGAATGAACCCACACGGTCTTCAAAGTATCTCACATAGCACATGACCTGTGATTATTATGATTTATAACCTACCTCCATGGCTATGTATGAAGCGTAAGTACATGATGTTATCTATGTTAATTTCTGGGCCTAAACAACCAGGGAATGACATAGACGTATACTTGACACCCTTAATCGAAGATTTAAAGACTTTGTGGGAGAATGATGTGGAGGTTTATGATGGATATAGGAAAGAAAGTTTCAACTTGAGGGCGATGTTGTTTGGCACAATTAATGATTTTCCAGCATACGGAAATCTATCAGGGTATAGCATAAAAGGTCAATGTGCATGTCCTATTTGTGAAGATAAAACTGATTGGACGCGATTAGAGTTTGATCAGAAGAATGTCTTTCTCGGTCATCGTAGATTCTTAAATTCTAATCATCATTACCGTGGGTGGAGAAAAGCCTTCAATGGAGCACCAGAACAAGGTAGAGCTCCACCTATATTGACAGGTGATCAAATTTTTGAAAAGGTGAAAGATGTGAGTATTCAGTTTGGCAAGCCTTTTGCACATACACTTGTTAAGAGTGGGTGGAAGAAGAGGTCAATTTGTTTTTAATTGCCATATTGGAAGTCGTTGTATGTAAGACATTTTCTCGATGTTATGCATATTAAAAAAAATGTATTTGACAATGTTATTGGTACGTTACTCAATATACAAGGAAAGTCTAAGGATGGCCTTAAAGCAAGAAAGGACTTGATAGAGATGAGGATAAGAACTGAATTAGGACCCTTGAAGAAAGGAAGTCGAACATATCTACCACCTGCTGCCTATACTCTATCTAGAAAGGAGAAAAAAGTATTGTGTAAGTTTCTAAGTGAAGTTAAAGTTCCAGAAGGATACTCTTCAGATATTAGAAGACTTGTGTCTATGAAAGACCTCAAGTTAAAGAGTTTAAAGACGCATGATTGCCATGTTATAATGGAACATTTTCTACTAATAGGTATATGTTCTATTCTGCCAGAAAAAATAAGAAGTACAATAACTAAATTGTGTTCTTTCTTCAAGTCAATTTGCAGTAAGGTGATCGATCCTGCGATCTTACCAACATTGCAAAAAGAAATAGTTATTACTTTGTGTGAGCTTGAAATGTATTTTCCTCCCTCGTTTTTTGACATAATGGTACATCTAGTTGTACATCTTGTGAAAGAGACACAATTATGTGGACCAACTTATATGAGATAGATGTACCCTGCTGAACGTTATATGAAAATATTAAAAGGGTATGTGAAAAATCGAAGTCGACCCGAGGGTTGTATTGCTGAACGATACATTGTTGAAGAAGCGATTGAGTTTTGTTCTGAATATCTATCCAATGTTCAATCAATTGGACTCCCCAAATCTCATATTGTCGAAAAAAAAGAAGGAAAAAAGTTAATTGGAAATAAAGTTGTGACATTATCAAGGGTCGAACGGGATCAAGTGCATTTGTATGTTCTGCACAATGAGAACGAGGTTGAGCCGTATGTTGAAATGCACAAGGATGTTCTCCGAGGTTTAAATCCGAATAGAAATGAAAATTGGATAGTACGAGAGCACAATCGAAGTTTTATACCTTGGTTTAAGGATCATATTTATTCAAAGTATTATTCATATCCCGCTTCAATAACAGAAAGGTTGCGATGTTTAGCATATGGTCCAAGTTTGGTTGTGTTTTCTTATAGCGCATACGCAATTAATGGATACACATTTTATACCAAAGAACAAGATGATAAAAGTACTATGCAAAAGAGTGGTGTCACCGTGGTAGCTGAAGCAATGCACATTTCAAGTGTGAAGGACTTAAACCCCAAATTTGCAAATCTGTCAAATTTTGGGGTTATCGAGCGCATTTGGGTGTTTGATTATGAGAATTTTCAGATTCCTATATTTGGTTGCAAGTGGGTTGAAAATAATAATGGCTTACGAATGGATAAGTCAGGATTTTTGCAAGTGGATCTTAATAGGGTGGGGTACAAAGATGAGCCTTTTATTTTAGTCTCTCAAGCTAAACAAGTGTTCTATGTCACTGATCCGACAAGTACGAAATGGTCTATAGTGCTTTTTATCTAACAAAGTAATTAATGAAAACATTGGAGATCAAGGTGATATTGATGTTGAGATTGAATCATTTACTAGAAATGATCAAGATGAGAATATTATAGCAAATGAATCATATATTAGAAATGATCATAATGAGGGTATTTGGATGAATTGTCAAATAGATTCTATTTCGTGTCTTCTGCCCGTATAATACTGGCAACGAGTTAGATTTTCATTCTAATTTGATTCTAATCTTTGTATCTTTTGCGTAGAAAATTTCCATCTAAACTTTTGTTTTTTTACAGTGGTCACTGGTTTGTTGGTTGCTATTAATCTGATCACAAAGAGAAGCTCGAGTATCACGGTCTAAAGCAAACAACATTACATGGATCAGAGTGGAGGTATATTAATTTTCACAATTTTGCTTATAATAGTGATGATACTTGATAAAACAAGCCAGCATTGCAGGTTTGTCTAATACATGTACTTCTCTTTGCAAGGAATTTCTGAAACTTCTTTTTTAAATAGTCAAGTTAAGAAAATGGTTATTGTGATTATTATTTGAAGGGTGTTGGTGTAATGCAGAAGAAGGCATACAAAGTTTTTTCGATCATTCTCATGGTATTTGTCTACTTCATATTATTTGATTTCCTGATTAACATAGATAGAAGTTTAAAAATATTTATCTCAATAAAATATTCACGTTGGAACTTTTTGGCTATAAAATGTTCAGTCAAGGGTGTTGTCATGGGTTTGCTTCTTATATTGGTTTTTATTTATCAGTTAAGTGATCATCAAAGTTGTTGATGTGCAATATTTTCGTGGAGCATTTCTGCTTACTCTTTTCTCATTGGATTATTATTGACAGAGCTTGGATAGTATTGTTTCATCAAAGCTTGCGTATCTGCTTGAGCTTATGGTTGAAAGTTTTCCTTGCCATTTCTCTGCCAAAAGTCAAAGACTTGATTTACTTCTTGAAGATCAGGCCAGAAGTTTTCCTCACAGAGATAATACTGGCTCTTAAAGAGGTAATGATGTCTCCCTTTCCCGTGTAGCATTTTTTATAATACATGAATCAATATATTTCTTTTGCCTCTACTCTGATTTTTATATACAACTATATACATGAATCAACTATATAAAACATGAAACAAAATAAATAACGCTTCCTAAATTCTGATTTTTAAAAAAGTGCTTTTAAAAAGCACAATTTACGTGAAGAAAAGACAGTGCTTTTCAGAAAAAGCGCTGCCTATAGTTCACAATAGAAAGCGCTTTCCATTAAAAGTGTTGCCTTAAAGTGAAATAAAAAATACATTAGACAGCGCTTTAAAAAGCGCTGTCTAAAGGGGGATAATAAAAAGCGCTTTTTCCTGAAAAAGCGCTGCCTAAAGATGACAATAGAAAGCATAAAAGGCCAGAGAAAGCGCTGCTAAAGGCCCACTTTAGACAACGCTTTTCCAGAAAAAGCGCTGCTAAAGGCCTACATAAGGCTTGCATAAAACAAAAGCGATGTCTTTACCTATAGCAGTGCCACCTTAGGCAGTGTAACACCCCAATTCCCATCGCGAATAAATAATACATAAATAAATCAGAGTGAATAAAAATTTATTTTTCCGACAGAAACAAGGATGCCACATTTAAAGAAAGAAAACACAATCCCTGCTCATAAATTTTGATACATAACACAAAATGGAATAACCTCAAAGGGAAACTTTTTCCATACAAAAGGAAAGTTCAATTATGGAATAAAGCGGAAAGATCCATAACTGCCTTGGTTTACAAAATAAATCATTTTATAACATCAAAATACTCATACAAAGGTAATACAAAATAGATCCTACAATTGTATACATATATAACAAAAGCGTTCCCCCGACTCCCGTGTTACGTATCAGAGCAGACTGACTGACAAAAGGATGGAGAACTAATCTTCACAGAAGCCTCCAAGACACAGATCTGCAATTGCCTCATAGAGTAACAAACCACAGCAGAAGGGTGGGAAATAACAACTAAATCAAGATTGCATAGTAATATGCAACACATATAAATTCACATGCATAATTATTCTCACCACAAGCATCACATACTAATACACATAGCATATATCAATTACACCAACATAATCACATATTCACACATAAGGCACACCATAGTCATAACATATGGAAATACCCCACCACATCACATAGCATATGTCTATGCATAAACATATTATCCACAACCAATGCATTTATCACCTATGCACATCAATTCACCAATTCACACATAAATCTCAACACATACTCAATCAATTCATGATTTTCCACATATAATCAATCCATTCATGATTTATGCAAATGCAAAGAGACCGGCACACCGACTCTATGCAAATGCGGTACCATCCATCCATCATTCTCATCATTAGTTCACTCAGGAACTATTGGAATCATCGCTTGTTACTTAGTGTAACTCCCCTTCGGGCAAACGATGTTCCCCGTCACTCACACCTCTTTGTATAAGGCACACGATGTTTATGGATCGTTCACACCTCTTTATATAAGGCACACGACCCGATCGCTCACACCTCTTTGTATAAGGCCCACGATCGTCTATAATCATCGCTCACACCTCTTTGTATAAGGCACACGATGTTATAGCGGATTCCCTCTGGAATCCTTTCGTCGCTCACACCCACTAGGGCACACGACATAACAAGAATGCATATCATGATGCTTGGTATACAATGACTCATGACATTCAAATGCACACATATACACATCCATAATCATGCATATACAATCCAACACAACACAATGCATTTTCTTGCCCTTAGGCCACAAACCATCGTCACAACATTTCATCACATGCATTCACATCATATAAAATCACACAAGTCCTACGATATATATGTGAAGCATATTGCATGATAACACAACAATCACATACAGTTAAGACGGTAAAAGTCGACAAAACGACACATTTCCAAATTCCCGACATAATTAAATCGGCCAACAATCCCAAAACCATTTTAATAAGGAAGAACATCTCAAAAGTTTTCTAACGGTACCAAGAACGCCTCGATCCGAGTTACGGATCAAAAGTTACGGCATCAGACGCAAAATCGGGAAAACTCTACACCCTCTCTGGTCATACGCGTATTGCCTTAGGCCATACGCGTAATGCCCAGCTCGCTCGCCCATCCATACGCGTATTGCCTAAAGTGCTACGTGTATGGGAAGAGACTAAATTATCCCCAAAAATTCCACTAAAACCCTAGTACGCGTATTGCCTCCCTTGTTACGCGTAATGCCTTGCCAAGTACGCGTACCATTATGCATTTCAGCAGAGGGCCGTGTAAAATGGGTTCCATACGCGTAATGCCCACATTTCCCCCTTGCCATACGCGTATTGCCCTAACCAATACGCGTATTGCCTTGCCTGTTACACGTATGGGCAACGCAACCCAGAATTTTCCTGCATAGTTCCTGTTACGAATTTCACCCCCAAAACCTCTCCAAATCTCATCTAAACACTTCTAAATCACAATATATCAACCCAAACATGTTCCAACATAATCAACAAGTATTCTACGCAGTTTATATCGAGTTTCGACCGTGAAAACATCGATTTTTATCAATTGTTCATCAATTTATTAATGAGAAAAAGTTGTGAAACAACCAAAACAATTACAACAAACAACACATATACATACACAAGCAAGATATAATCGAAACTTCTCACCCTTACCCGATAAATCGCGCTTGAAACGGAGCTATGTCGATTTTCCTCTTCTCCTCTCTTTCCCTTCTCTTCCTTTCTCTCTTCTCTTTTTCTTTCTTTCTATTTTTCTCTCTAAGTCCTATTTTATGAAAAACATAATATCTACCCAACAAAAGACCAAAATACCCCTACACTCAAATATCTCGCAAACGCTCTCAAAACGCGATTAAACATAATCACGATGAAAAATAATATATTTCCAAATAAAAGTCAAGAATAAAATAATATAATAATAAAAATAATTAAATCGACTCGATTAAATAAATCTAACCAAAAACTGGGGTGTTACAGGCAGCGCTTTTAAGCGCTGTTAAAAGCAAACAAAAAACGCTGTCTTTTCCCTTCTGTGGCATAGTGATATTAGTATAATATAAAATAAAATAACCTAATATGCTAATTGTTATAAATCCATGGACATTCAATGTCCATGTGTGTGTTCCAAAATGATAAGAAAAATAGAATAGTGTAAATGTTAATAAATGTAAGGGAAATAGCCGCCCATAGAAAGATTTACTCATAATAAAAGCCTTTATAAAGAATTAATAACATTAACTAAACAAAAGGACAAGAGAGGATATAGTGCCACATGGAGAAATGTGGTGGTCCCAAGCATTATGCCACTTGTCGGTGGAGACAGTGGCTCTGGCTCCAGGCCTGAGGGCGTGGGCGTAGAGGCACTAGTGTCGGCTTATATGAGTGCACTAGTGTGGGCGTAGAGGCACTTGAGCACTTAGGCATTATCATACCTCGAAAAAGGAGTGCACGACCTTGCGACGCACAATCGTACGCTCACGAGATGGACTTAACAGAGTCGCCACCGATCTTTATTTAATCCCATAGAGGGAAAGAGAAAATATCGAATAAAAACAAAGAAAGGATAAGTAATGGGCATCACAACCAATATCAGGGTTCGGGAGTCGGTTACGCAAGGGGAAGGTGTTAGCACCCCTCACGTCCGTTGTACTCAACGGGAACCATTAGGTTAGTTGTGTGTGTTAGTGTTAGTTTAAAATGCTAGGCTTCTCAAGTTACTAAAGGGAAAAGGAAGGACAATATGACCTAAAAAGGTTTTTTTTTACTAGGGGGCCTGACAAGATTTCGCAATCCTGCTCCTACATATCTCAAAAGAGAAATCAAGGCACACGTAGTTCTGAATAAAAAAAAGTTTGTTTGTTGGTCAATTTTAGCGAAAGCTATCTTGTATTAGTCGACGAAAAACATTGTATTACCCAAAACAGGTGAGGAGGGGATGTTTACATCATATTGAATGGATTTACAAATCACATTCATGCTACGTATCTCAACTCAATGGTTGTGGATGAAGTATTTCTCTGCATTATCTTAAGACAAAATGTTTTTTTCGTTTTTGAAATGGTTTTTGGTTGTGGCAAAAGGAAAAAAAGGTTTGAATGGGTTTGATGTATTTTAGATTGAAAAGAAGATTGTTTTTTTATTCGAATTGTACTAAAGTCTATGAGTGGAGACGAACACTTTGAACAACCAAGTCGAGCGTCTTGTGTTCAAAATATTCAGAATAAGGGCCGGAAAACTCCATTCTCACTCCTTCTTCAATGCTTAAGGCTCGCGGCGCGCAATCCTAATCGCATTTTTAAAGTGTTTTGAATTTGATTGAGAAAATGGCTTGACGTTGGATCAAGCTTCAATTTATGATTATGAAAGATGTTTGAAGTGATTGGGGGGGGGGGGGGGGGGGTTTGTTTGAATGTGAAGTGGAAATGGTTGATGGTTTTGAAAAAAATGTTAGATAATGGAATGAGGTTGAATGATGACAAATTGGTGTTGACCAATGTTTTTGAAAACGAAACTTGGTGTTGACCAAGTACTTTGATTTTTTTTTGTTTTGTTATTTTATCTAATTAGTTAATTATCCTACTTAATTATGAACAACACAAACAAAGAGATAAAACAATTAAAACCAAAGGGTGGGGGATACATTTTGATAATAGGAAAATATAATTAAAATGCAAAGCTAATAATGATAATACTATTAAACAAGTAAGACAAACGATAAAATAAAAAAGCGAAAATAACAATAAAATATATAAAGATAAACTATATAAATAAAACACACTAGTAACTTACAAACATTAAAGGAATTTTTTTAGATTTTTTTAAAATTAATATTATTATACTTTTTAGATTTTTTATATATTTATTAATTAAAGGAAAAAATAGATTAAATATCTAAATGAACTTACTAAAATAAACATATTTTTTATTTATTTACTTTTTAAACCTAGAGTTAAGGTCTATTATTTATATAAAAAATCAAAATGATAATAAATAGTTCTAAGAAATTATTTTTGTTTTCATCATATATATATATATATATATATATATATATATATATATATATATATATAATCTTTAAAAAAATAAAACAAGAAAAGATCCTACTTAATAAAATAAATAAAAAACAATAAAAGCTATTGGGCCAGGGGGTGTATTGCAAAGGCGGGGGGCAGTGAAGGCCCAAGTGATGGGCACTGGACAAGGCATGTGGGTCGTGGGTTGGGGACCTAGTTCAGTTTTATCTCAAAAAAGTAAGAAACACTAATGACTCTTTTACACAAGGATTTTTTCTCTTTTCAATATGCAGATATACACATTATTTCCATCTTAACACCCTCTCTTCTATCACGCATAAAAAATGCTAAATAATCAAAAAGAAAGAACAAAAGCATAGTATACCACAATCAGCCTCTCAATCACTATCATCTCTTCGATCACTCTCTCATCGATAAAACTCTCTCTACTTCGCTCTTTCTATTCAACGATATCTCACACATAACAACTAAATCGAATCAACACAAGCAACACGAAACAGAAATCGAAACACAAGTTAACGACAAAACATTCAACAAAATCAACAATAGCAGAAATGACTAAAATACTCATAAAAAGTGGAAACGAAGGAAATTCTACCCATATACTGTTGATATCACAAGAAGATGAAAGGAGTATTGTAAACTTATTCTCATTATTGATCAAGTGAAGAGAATTACAGTTACAGTGGTAACTTATATAGTTACACAGTGGTAACTAACTAATGAGTATTTGTATACATTATACATACATATGTATTAACTAAAGTATTCTACCAACTAATACTATTATATTGTTGATACCTCCCCACAAGTTGGAATGTGGATATTGCACAATCCCAACTTGGATAGAAGAGAAGAAAATAAAGGAGAGTGTAAAGGTTTGGTTAAAACATCAGCTAGTTGAGAGTTGGATGTAATAAGGAGAAGATGAATGAGCTTCGAAACTAATTTCTCCCGAATAACGTGGCAATCCAACTCAATATGCTTGCTGCGTTCGTGAAAAGTAGGATTATGGGCAATATAGATAGCAGATTTTCTATCACAATAAACCGAGGCAGGGTCTGAGAAAGTAATGTGAAAATCCTGAAACAAGTAACATAACCACTGAATTTCACAAGTAAGAGAAGCAAGGGCCCTGTACTCAGCTTCAGTTGACGATCTGGAAACGGTATTTTGTTTCTTTGACCTCCATGACAAAAAAGACGTGCCAAGGAGCACACAAAACCCAGTGACGGACCGTCTAGAATCAGGACAACGTGCCCAATCAGAGTCTGCAAATCCATAAAGCTTGATGTCACTAGTACTTGAAAAGAACAAACCTTGAGTAGGGAAGGCTTTCAAGTAGCGGAGAACACGAGTGGCAACTTGATAGTGAGAAACAAAAGGATTGGCAACATACTGACTAAGGTGTTGAACAACATATGAGATGTCTGGGCGAGTATTAGTGAGATATAAGAGCCTGCCAATCAACTTTCTGTATGAAGAAGGATCTTCTAAAGGGACCCCGTCAATAGAAGACAACTTAGTACTTGGGTCAATAGGAGTAGTAACAGGTTTAGAACCAAGAAACCCTGTGTCTTCAAGCAATTCAAGAACATACTTCCTTTGGTTCAAAAAAATTCCTGATGTGGACCTGGCAATCTCCAAACCAAGGAAATATCTAAGCTGGCCAAGGTCTTTAATACAAAATTTTTGATCCAAAAAGGATTTCACTTGATTAATCTCTGTAAGAGAATCTCCAGTCAGAACAATGTCATCAACATAGACAAGGAGTGCAGTGAAATGATGTGCAGTGCTCTTGGTGTATAGTGAGTGATCAGCTTTAGATTGCTTGTATCCTAAAGAAAGTAATGCAGAGGAAAGTTTGGCATGCCATTGTCGACTAGCCTGTTTTAAACCATACAAGGATTTTGTTAACTTACATACCTTGTTAGAGCCAGGAATAACATAGCCAGGAGGAGGAGACATATATACTTCTTTATTGAGATCTCCATATAAAAAGGCATTGTTGACATCAAGCTGCTCCAAATGCCAATGTTTGATGGCAGCAATGGATAATAACACTCTGACAGTTGTAATCTTTGCAACAGGAGAAAAAGTGTCAAAGTAATCCATACCTTCAAGTTGAGTGTAGCCCTTTGCCACTAACCTAGCCTTATATCTCTCTATAGTCCCATCTGCATGATATTTAACTTTGTAAACCCATTTGCATCCAACTGGAACTTTACCTGCAGGAAGATCTACAAGAATCCAAGTTTGGTTATCCTTAAGGGCAGAAATCTCAGCATCCATAGCTTGTCTCCAACAATCATGTTTTGAGGCCTGAAGGTATGTTTTGGGTTCAGGTATAGAAGAAATTGTACAACAGAAATGTCTATAGGTGGAAGAACAATTTTGATATGATAAAGTGTTAGAGATAGGATGTGTAATATTGGATGAAGGTTGAAAGGGGGACTGACAATCTGTGGAAAGAAGATTACAGTGAAAATCCTTGAGATAGGTGGGGGGTTGTCTAGGTCTGGAGGATTTTCTTGTGGGTTGAGCAATTGTAGCAGGTTGGGAAATTGTAGCAGGTTGGGGACTGATAGGGTCAAGTTGAGGACTGGTGTTTTGAATATCACCAGGATGTACAATTGTATCAGGTAAGTGATTTCGGTCAGAATCAATGACATGAGGGCTAGGGGGAGCTAAACTGTACTGATGTGGGCCATGGCTAGAAGGCAGTTGTGGACTTAAAGTGTCAAAAAGAGCATTGATAGTGGGGGAATCACAATGACTAACAGGTTGAGAGACTTCTATGTCAGAAGGAATACTATTATCCAACAGGCCAGGCTGAGGAGTGTTAGGCACAGGGTTGTTGACTTGTTTAAAGGGGAAAACAGTCTCATAAAAAACAACATTTCTTGAAACAAACAATTCATGAGATGACAAGTCATATAGTAAATACCCTTTAGTACCATCTTTAAAACCAAGAAAAACAGCTTTCCTAGCTCTAGGTTGGAATTTTGTTCTATGGTTTTGTAATGTGCTTGCAAAGCAAAGACAACCAAAGATTTTTAGATGAATTAAAACAGGGAAGGAATTGAAAAGCATTTCATATGGGCATTTGTTTTTAAGTAAAGGGCTAGGAATTCTATTAATCAAATGCACAACATGCTTGATGCAAAAATGCCAAAGTGTAGTAGGAACATTAGAATGGAAAGTGAGGGCTCTAGCAACATTAAGGATATGTTGGTGTTTTCTCTCAACCACCCCATTTTGTTGGGGTGTTTCAACACAAGATTTCTAATGAGAGATGCCTTTGTACAGAAAAAATGAACTCAAGGTTAAAAATTCAGAACCATTATCTGATCTAAGACATTTAAGAGTAGTGTTGAATTGGTTTTCTAAGGAAGCAATGAAATGTATAATACTTTGTTTAACTTCAGTTTTAGCTTTGAGAAAAATAACCCATGTGAAATGTGAAAAATCATCTACTAGTGTTAGGAAATATTTATGACCTTGAATGGATTCAGTAGCAAAGGGACCCCATAGGTTAGCATGTAATATATCAAAGGGAGCATGAGTGACTGTTATACTAGTAGGAAAAGGTAGCCGTTTCTGTTTTGCAAAATGACAAGATTCACAAGGTGCCATATTACTTTTATTACAAGAAATAAGAGGAAAACTTTTTGCTAGAGTAAGAAGACAAAAATCAGAGGCATGACCTAGTTTAAAATGCTAAGTTTCAAAAGAATTAGAACTAACAACATTACATTGAGAAAAATTACTTTTGGAATCAATGACATAGAGGCCTCTTTGCAGCTTAGTTGTACCAATCGTTTGCCTCGAATGGTTCTGCAAAATTTGGCAAGTATTGGAAGAGAAATTCAGATAACAATTCATATTTTCAGTGAGTTTAGTGACAAATATTAAATTGACATGAAAGGAAGGTATATAAAGAACATTATAGAGGGTTAATGTTGAATTAACAATGACAGTTCCACTAATGGATGCATCTACATGAGATCCATCTGGTAAAGACACGGAGATAGGGACAATGGTGTAGTAGGAAGAAAAATTATCAAGAGTAAAGGTGATGTGATCTGTGGCCCCTGTATCTAAGATCCAAAGATTAGAATTCTTACCAATTCCTGTAGGAGCGTGTGAGTTCATGGCCAAAGGTGAAGTGGTGATAGAGTTGACAGCAGGAGTAGGTTTGGATTGTTGGAGGAGAGACCGGATACTTAGAAATTCTTCCTGAGTAAAACCAAATGAGGAACCTGAAGAACTATCTGCAGATACTGAACTAGTGGATGCATTGTTTGCTTGGGCTGGTGTAGAAACCTGAGCATTACTCTGACCTTTCCCTTTCTGGCGAAAACCTGGTGGATAACCATGTTTCAAGAAACAGGTATCCAAAGTGTGATTAGTTCTTCCACAATGTGTGCAGACTCTGTTTGTACCCTTTGCAGAAGAATTGCCTTTACCTTTGCCTTTTGCATACTGAGTATTAACATTCAATGCAGTGGCAGAAGAGTCGATAGAGTCAGTAGAATCAGCAAGGGAGACATAATTCAACTCACGTTCTTGTTGAATAACAAGAGAGAATGCTCTATCAATAGAAGGCAATGGTGACATCATCATGATTTGGGATTTTGAGTGAGCAAATCGTTCATTCAAACCCTTCAAGAACCTGATAACGTAATCTTGCTCACGGTATGTTTTAGCAGAATCAACAGCACCACAAGAACAAGCAAAAGAGCAAGTACAATGAGGAAGAGGACGATAATTCTCAAGTTCATCCCAAAGAATTTTCAATTGAGTAAAGTATTCAGATACATCAAGAGTACCTTGGCGGAAGCGATATAATTCTTCTTGAATATCTGAGATGCGAAAAACATCACTCTGCGAAAACCTAATGCCAAGATTCTTCCAAACGCCGACAGCAGTGTCAATCCACAACACCGATTTCGCAATGGATTCAGAGATTGAACGTTGAATCCAAGAAAGCACCATGGTGTTGCATCGAATCCATTGAGCGTACAAAGCATCAGAAATAGGAGGTTTTGGGAACGATCCATCAACAAACTTCTCTTTGTTCTTCGAAATCAATGCAATGTGCATTAATCGAGACCATGTGTGATAATTCTTGTTGTCTAATGGAGGAGCAACAGGAATCAAGGTTGGGCTTTCGTTTGGATGAAGATAATAGGGGTTCGTGGAGTTCGTCGCAAAATCGACATAGCTCTGGTGATCCATAACAGAAAGAAAGAAGCAAACAAACTTCAAAGAGAAACGATCGATTGAGAGAAGAAGTTAAGAAATCTGGAACAATCGATGAAGAAGAAGAGAGAAATGGTCACCAGAGCTCATATGAGCTTATGATACCATGTTGATATCACAAGAAGATGAAAGGAGTATTGTAAACTTGTTCTCATTATTGATCAAGTGAAGAGAATTACAGTTACAGTGGTAACTTATATAGTTACACAGTGGTAACTAACTAATGAGTATTTGTATACATTATACATACATGTGTATTAACTAAAGTATTCTACCAACTAATACTATTATATTGTTGATATATACGTAGCTCTTTCGAAGGCAAGACTCAGGTACTCAAATTTTTCTTTGTATTTTCTTAGTTGCTTTTACTTCATCTCTCTCTATCTCTTTGTGTTTGTAGTTTAAAGTCTGATGGGATAAAAAAATGGAGTCTTTGTTTGTGTGTGGTTATTGGTTTTGGTTAAAAGAAATCGATGTCTGGTATCTTTGAATATTTTGTGTTCTTGGTGATAGTTTAGTAGGTTGCTCGAAAATCTCTTGCTTTTTTTTCTTTCGAATTTTCGGATCCCTACTTGACAATTTTTTATGGCTGCCTCTCCTTTGTTACTCTGTTACTAATGAATTTATAGTGGAGAGGAATTAGGGTTTATGTTGTGAGTTGATACAAAAATGGAAAGTGTAGAAGAATCAAAGTTGTTTTTTTTTTGTGTTTTACAATTTTAGTGAAACCTGCTCTGTTGTACTATGCACTGCTGGATTTTTCTTATTGTGAACATTTGAAAATTTACTATAACAGTAACTTACATCCACTCTCTTTTCTTTTGAATTTTTTTTTTTGAAAATGATTTGATGAAGTAACTTAATATTTATTGCATCTGTATTGTGGACACAAAGTCTTTGACTAATGCTTCTCTTCTTTGTTTTAGGTCTTGGAGTGTGACTAGAAACTTGGCTCAATGGACAATTTTTTCTTGGAGATGAAACAATGGTGGCAAGTGTAAGAAGGGAAAGATCTTAAAGAAGGCTTTTCATGACGGTTTATGATTTTAGGTCTAGGTATTGGTCTATGTAATAGAAACTATCTTTTTTTGAACTTGAATGACTATTTTAAATGCAAATGTGATTTGAAAGAAAAAGTGCACAAATATAATTTGTAAACTCTTTGCAATCAATAATTGAAAAAAATGAGAAGGAAAAAAAACAAGATGAACACTTAAAACATATGGGTGTATGCATAAGTGAATCACATAGTGGTATGTGTTAGAACAAAATTTGTTCTTGATATTTTCTCTTTTAGTTTTGATGATAACAAAAGAATTAAAAATATAATGGTTTATTTGATGTGTGTTTTGTTTATGTGGGTTCTTGTTCTTGTACATAAATAATCAGAATTTGTTTTACTTAAGACACACTTGGAGTGGCTTCATTGCTAGCTTCTGGTGGCAGAGTCTGACGAACAACTTCTAGTGTGGTTTGACGAAGACTCTGAACTGAAGGCATCAACATTCAGATGAGTTTCTACACTTAGTAATTGTATATCAACATCTGGTACCATTCAGAGTTGGTGATAAAACTATGGACTATCCGTACTACTGAAAGCAGTTGTATTGTCTTATCAGCCTGTTAACTTGAGTCTACAAGATTGCAAGGCTCAAGAAAAGCTAGTACGTTCTATGAATGACTGTTCCCAATGGCTCTATTAGTACAGAACCTCTTGAAGACTCAAAGGTTAAATGTGTTACACACTAGATTCAAAATTTGATGTGCATCCATCTTCAATGTTTCTTGTACTATGGAGCAAATGCAAAGACACTTGATCAAATCACCTTCTCAACGGCTAGTTTCTAGAAAGCCTATATATATATGGCTGAAGATTAAAGCCTGAATTTTTAACAACGATTCTTCTATTGAAGAAGTAGCAAGATCAAGCAATTATCAACTCTATGTAATATGCAGATTTTTTGTTTTACGTTGTAATTGTAAAAGCCTTAAGATTTCTTACCCCTGCATATTTATAAATCTTAAGTGCTTTAGGCCTTTGCTATGGTGATCTCCCGTACCTCTAATGCTTGCATCATGTACACCTTGTTCTCTATTCTACTGAGCCTTTAGTAGATTAGATTAAGAATCCTACTATGTGCTTGAGCAAAAAGTCTTATCTCATTGGGATTCAAGCAACAAGTCTTGAGCCAAGATGCTTAAGCCACGTAAGTCTCATTGCTTAAGTGCTTGAGTTGTGATAGTCTTATTCCGCTAGTACAATTGATCAAGAAGTCTCGAGTATGGCTTAAGCAAAGGCAGTCTCAGTCTGGATGGCCAGAAGAGCAGGTGGCTTGGCCAGAGGATGTGAGCAAAGGTAAGTCTTAGACATGTGCTATAAGCAATGGGAAGTCTCAACCAGAAGATAGATGAGCAGGTGGCTCAGTCAGATGGTGTGACCAAGGGAAGTCTTAGACACGAGCTATAAGTAAGGGAAGTCTCAGACAGTTGGTATGAGTAATTGTAAAATTCTTACGCAGAAGCATAAGCGATTGTAATCATGAAATGGTTATAATGTAAAGCTCTTGTGAGACAAGGGGACTGGATTACTCTCAATTAGGGGAGGAACTAGTATAAATCTTTTGTGTCTTCTGCTATTATTTTATTTACTTCTGTTGTATCCGCTGTTAAACAAATTAACTCAGAATTTGTACATCTGTTATGATTCTGAAACTCTGATCATAAGCTAAATAATAAGAAAACATGAAACACAATTCAACCCCCCTTCTTGTGTACTTTTCACACCTTTAATTGGTATCAGAGCATGGTCCGTGCTTAACACATAACAGTGGTGGAAATATTGATCCAATAAGTAAAGTATATTTCTTCTTCAAGAAGGAATCAAGTGCCACATGAAAAATATCATATGACTTTTCCTACCATATTCAAATGGGTGATTCCATTGAATTTAAATGATGGAAAAGCTAAACATATTTTAACTCATTGGACTTGATAAAGGGTTGCTGAAGGTCTATAGAATATCCTTGAAAAAGGTATTACTATAAAAGTTGATGGTGTTAAAGATGATCATCTTGAAAATCTATTTTCACCAACTCCGAAGATGCATATTGAATATATTCAGAGGTAGTTTCATTCTGGTAGATGCATTATCTCACTTCTGAGTATATCAACATCATTGATATGTCTGATGCTTGGACTATCTTTAAAGTCTTGTGCTTGGGCTTGTGGGGATCAGTTTTTAAAGCTTGAAGTAGTTACACTTCATCTAATCTTTTCAATCAAATTATGAGAAGATTGTTCTTTGACTTAAATCTAAAGTCACCCTTTATTTTTTGATGTTTACATCTTAAATCTGTTGTGTTCTGAAGGTTTGTCTTGCAGTCTTCAAAGGAAAGAAATGAAGTTAGATGATGAAAATCTATTCAACAGATAACCTTCCTCTTTTTTAGCTTAAGTTCTTTGGAATGACTAATGATGAGAAACTTAGGTTTCTTGTCAGAAGGACTTTCATACTGGCTGAATGGATTATGATATCTGTTGATAGAAGAGTAACTTCAAAAGCTTCTGAATATTTGTATTTCAACTGATTTTCCAAATCTGAAAGCAAGAAGATAATTCTACCAGAACCTAATATTAGATGCTCCTCAATGTTTAATCGTTTGAAGTTGATATTAGTGCAGGATGGAGATGATGAGAAGCATCTGTGTTCTAAAATAAAAACCAAGTATTGAAAAGCAAGAAATGTTGTTAAAGCTATCTTGTTTCAAAATATTTGATTATATGGAGTTTGTTCTTTAAGGTGATATCTTAAGAAAGTCCATTGCTTCTTGGTTGAGAACCATCATGGAAGTTGTTTTAAAAGACATTTCTATGAGAAGTCTTCAACTCTTCTTTGAGTTCTGTTAGTCGTACTACGACAATACTATGATCTGCTTTATGTCAATCTCTGATAGCTAACACCATTTGGTTTTGAGCTTGTCAATGATTTCAAAGTCAAAAGATTTAATCCAAGATAATGAGATTATTGATATTTCTTAGAACAAGATTCTGTTTCTATCATATCTCATTCTAGACTCATACTCTGGAGTTACTTATGATCTGCTGTTAGATTGAGATATAAGGCATAGAAGAATCTGTTTGTACTTACATGTATGGTCTTATTGAAATATGAGTATCATAATGTATCTGCTAGAGATATCAAGTAAAGAAGCAGAGGCATCTTCCACAAGGTTGTCTACAACATTGATTGGAAGAAGAGTTAACAGCCCGGATTCAAGTACTGGTGGTACTAAATTTGGTGAGAGTAGTGGAATCAGTGGTTAGACAACCATTGAATTAGAATCCACTTAATGTTGTGTTCAGACTCTATTGGTCAAGTTTGAATATTGAATCGAGTCTGGCAAAAAAATGGTATGTTCTTTTCTCGCTTATCTTTTGATTCAATAAAACATTTTGTTTAGATATAAATGCAAAGTTTCTGTTAGATCTTGTAGCGAGCGATTTTGGACGCGGTTCTTAAGCGCTGGTCGCTCTCTGCGGTTGAGCTTAAACTACAGGTCGATTCATTTTTTATCCTATTGAAGCTGATGAAGGAAGGGAAATAGATATCTCCAATTAACCCTGCTTGCATACTGAGTTTAAACAGTGGTCTGTTAGGTTACGGATGCTATCAATGTGGGGGGGCCTTCGTACTGGTTATTTGTATTTTCGCCAATACTGGTTTTTTATCTAGGCAGAAGGTTTCTGGCGGGGAACGAGGATTAGGATGTTAGGACTGATGTTTTTGAATTACTGCTTTTGATTGATCGAGATATGGGATTTGGGTTTTTGTTTAGTGTGCTCGCTAAGATTTTTCTTTCAATCTTATGCCTACGTATTCCCGTTTATCCAAAACAAGGAAATCAGAGCGTTCGTAGTTCCTCCTATTCTATGGGAGGAAATGGGTGTTTTGGTGTCTTGTTCAAAGCCCAAGACGTGAAGCGAAAGGTGATATATATCTTGTTCAAAGCCCAAGATGTGAAGCTGAAAGGTTTATTTGTGTCTTGTTCAAAGCCCAAGACGTGAAGTGAAAGGACCTCGACTTTAGAGAGAATTTGTCATCTCTAAAGAGGGGTTTGTATAAAGGATGATTACTTTAACCGGGATACGCGGATCCTAGCAATGCCATAATTTCCTTTATAGGGGTTTTTTAACCTGAAGGGGAAGACTCTAACTCAGTGTAGAGCAATGCTATCTTTCCTTAGGAATTTCTCATGCTAAAAGAGGGACAGTGGCATGGATGTAGATGATCCAGAGGCTTGCCGCTTACAGCGATTAGATGAAGAGGAAGGAGTTGTTGATGTTTGTGTACTGTGAACGAGGCACAACTTTGATGCTAAAAGGTTGATTGGATCAACTAGTGGTTTTCTTATACAAAGCCTAAGAGGAGGCTAATATGTTTCTCGTACAAAGCCCGAGAGAGAGGCGAAAAGGTTTTGACTCAACGAGGGAATCTTTTGGTATCTCGTATAAAGCCCGAGATGGAGGCTATCTGACTCAACAAGGGAGTTTTTTTTGTATCTCGTACGAAGCCTGAGATGGAGGCTGTTGTTTGTTTGGCTCAATAAGAACCTTTTTGTATCTCGTATAAAGCCCGAGATGGAGGCGAAACGGGTGATTGACTCAACGAGGGAGTCTCTTATGTGTCTCGTACAAAGCCCGAGAGAGAGGCTAAACGTTGTTTGACTTCGCTGGGGAGAATCATTGTACAAAGCCCAAGTGGAGGCTATGGTGACTGTTTCAGTTGAGTGACAGGTCTAGTATGCTGATTTAAAGATAAAATCAGTTCTTATATGAGTAATGTTGGCCCTCAGGGATTTGACTTGAGGATCCGGGTTATTCCTGTTCTTTAAGGAAGCGGGAGATCCGAAGGGTATTGAGACTGTCCGAGTCTACGGGTTTTCTTCCTATTTAACGAAGGGGTGCTTGAGAATGTCTTTGAGACTCAAGGAAATTAGACTGTCCAAGTCTAGAGTTTTGTCTTCTATACTATGTTTTAAGAAACAGTAGTAGACTCTATGAAAGGACTGTTCTATGGAGATGACTAGTTTCTGTTCCTATACCTCTAGGAGGTCGTCGGGACAATTTGTACGAAGCCCAAGAGGAGGCTGGAAACTTTTAAGAAGCCGACGGGTCCTTGTAATAAGCCCAAGAGAAGGCTATTATTCCCGGAGGAAGAGATCATTATATGAAGCCTAAGAGGAGGCTGTGAATACTTCTAAGAAGCCGTAGGGTCCTTGTACTAAGCCCAAGAGGAGGCGGGATTGCTTTTAGGAAGCCTGTGGGTCCTTGTAAGATGCCCAAGAGGAGGCCGATGCTTTTAAGAAGCCCGTGGGTCCCCAAACCCCGAGAAATTCAAGGCAAGCTATTCACAAGGAATAGATCAAGTCAGGAAAGTTCGAGAATTTGGAAGAAACTCAAAGATGCCATTTCACGGAGAATACATTCATCTTTGGGAGTAGAGTTTCTTGACAATTCCTAATGAGGACAGCCGAAGAGAAGACTGTATCTGGTGATCCTATTGGGGATTTAGTTGTCTATTTCTACGAATAAATGAAACGGTGTCACCTAGTTCTAGACGTAGTTGCCGGGGAAACTCGAAATATCTATACTATTATTACACAGTTGATATGAGTTTATGAAAGAAGACTTACAGTGAAACAGCCCCGCAATACAGTTTATATGTACATGAAAGCGGTAAATGAAAGCGATAACCACTTACTCGGTTGTAGAGCTTCCATGCTGTTTGGTTAGTTGTTCAACAAAGAAAGATTGAAAACAACAGTATATACAAAATCAAAGGAGAAAGTGCTTTGAAAAAGAAAGATTTGGGGCTTACAGCTCAAGGAGAGGCCCAGGGTTTTATCAGTGAGCGCACTGTTGAATTTGTACAGATGGGACTTATACAAGTGACTGAGGCCAAAAAAGGTTTTCTGTACAAAGGGATGGGTCTTACACTCTCTCAAGAGGCCCAAAAAGTTTTAAAGAAAAGGAGTGGGGCTTATAACACGAGGGTAGGCCCAGTTGATTTTTCCGTTTGAAATGGCGATCGCGCCGAGGTTTTCTTTTAACGCAGAGGGACTTATACAATAAGTGAGGCCCAAATGGTTTTGGTTAAAAGGGGGTTGGGTCTTACACTCTAATAGAGGCCCAAAAGATTTGAATGGGTCTTATAGCTCGAGGAGAGGCCCAAAAGGTTATTTTTCAAAAGGCGATGATCGCGTCGTTGGTTTTTGACGGTATCGGGACTTATACAATAAGCTGAGACCCAAAAATGATTTGGTCAAAAAAAGATTGGGTCTTACACTCTATTAGAGGCCCAAAGTATTTTTAAAAGTTTGATGAGGGTTGAATTGATTCAAAACCCTAATTTGTTTTCAAAATGTATTATTTTTAATTGAACAAAAATTCAATTAAAATGATTAATATTTGTTAAATACATGAAAACAAGTTATGATCTTGGACCAATGTTCCAAAAAATCAAGTTTCTTCCTACAAAATGATTGAAGTCAAATTAGGGTTAGAAAATGAAAAGAAAAGAAACATTTTAAATGCTAAAAACACATAAAACATTAATTCTTTTCAAAAATATCAAATATAGGAAATAAATAATATTTTTGGGATTTTTTGGTAGAATCAAATATTTAAACATTTTTGTGATTTATTGCAAAAAGAACCAATCAAAAATGATAAAAATTGAAGGAGTTATTAATTTTTAAAATTATTAAAAATAATAATATGAAAAATAACAAAATAAAAAAGTGATAAAAAGAAGTCTGGGGCGAGGGGGATTCGAACCCCAGACCTCTCGCTTGCCAATACACACAAAACCAGCTGATGAACCGCTGGGGCGCAATGCCAATTCAAATATAATATGGCAAGGGAAAAATATATAGAGAACTTGTTGGATTTTCTGAAAATGGCACCATGGCCATCTTCCTCCTCGAGCTCGTGCATGAAGCACCCTATCTCCCTCATCTCTCCACCATTGGACATGATTCAAACACCAAATCCGTGCGTTTTTTCACAAGGAATAAGATGGCAATACCCAATTTTATTCATTTTCAGTGTGGAGTAAAATTATCATGATGAACACAAATGAACCCTAATTTGCAAAAACAATCGCAGGCATGGTTATAAGGTCTATGATCCAGTTTCTTGAGGCAAAACAATCAACATATGATGGCAAGCAATTGGCAAAAATATCATGCGAGGAAATATGCATGGATCATGGAGTTTGAGTTTGAAGCTCACCTTGATGCAAGCTGAAATGGAACTTTGCCTAGATGGTGTTCCAGTCGTGAATTGATGATCCCTACAGCTTCAATGGATGTTATAGAGTGTGTTGCAAGCTTTGGAACACTTTGAAACTCTTTGGATCAAGCTGGAGACCTCCACCTGCAAAATTGAAGCATAATGGCTTGGTGGAAGAGTGATTTTGAGCCTGAGGTGTTACAGTCAGTGTTTAAGTGTTTGGACACCTCAAATACATCATATGTGATGTGTTTGAGCAATTGGAATTGATTGCCTATGGCTGCAACTCAAAACCCGATAGTGTTTACTCAAAAACAAGAAAACTTGAGGTTTAAGAAAGAATGAGAGAAAGCAGTGCTGTAACTGGATTTGGTGTGAGTTGAATGATCCATTGGGACCTCTATTTATAGGTGATCAACTTTTGTTTTGGAGGAATAGTGAATGGCTACTGGATCAGATCACATTTGCATGGATTATCTTGGAGGATTTCTTCCCAAGAGCAAGGCTATGCCTTGACCAAAATCACATTCTTCAGATGTTTTTATTGTTGTTTAATCAGAGAATTTGACTGAGTAGAGTAGCTACCTTGACAATGCACTATTCAACATTAATGCACTTTGAATTCAAGGCAAAATGTGCCAAAGTGGATGAATTTCCAGTTGAAAGATTCCTTGGCTTTTTGACTCAGATTTATCAGTTGGATTAGTTGCATTGTGATTGGTTTGAACACATGTGGCATGCTGATCCTTAGTTTTTGGTTCAAAATCGTGTGTGGCAAGCAAACATGCAAACTGATTTTTCCAAAACAGCTTGCAGCAGCATGACTTTGGGCATGGATTTCTCATGGCTTAAGTTGAATCAATTCATGCTGTTGGGCTCTTTGAATTCTTAGTAACATATGCAACAATATTGATGTTTAACTTTGGACTTGATTCAGCTTGCAACTATGTGAAAAGATCTCACAAGTTTTGGTGTTTCAACAAAATCTGTCTTGGACAGAATTTTTCTAAGTGTTGGAAAATGGTATACTTTCATGTTTTCAGCCACTTTGGCTCACTCATAGCTCAAAATCCATAATGAATTGGAGTTAGGCCTAGTTGAAGTTTTTGTAGAGGGTAATGAGAGATACAAATCAAGATTTGGATGGGGCACAATGGCCTTGTGGTTTAGGAGCTATGGTCCTCCAAAGTTGGTGTATTAGCGGTACTTTTCCATAACTTAGAAAAATTTCTAAGTTTTATGGTTACCCCTTTTACAAGTTATCCCACATTTCTTGATTTTTCTTGATGAATGATGATTCAAATCATACATAAACATCATTTTAGGGTTAAAAATCCATTTTGGTGAAAAATCTCAAAAAGTCAAAGTTGACTTTTGTGCACAGTTGACTTTTTATCAGATGAATTCCAAATTGTGCAATTCTTCAGGAAATCATGTCCTTGACCTAAATCAAACTTGATGGACATGTTCCAAGGGTGTCATAGGGTATGTTGAGGCATTTCCTAGGGTTTGGGTGAATGTCCTGGTCAAAAGTCAAAGCTACAGTTGACTTTTCTCGCGAAACCCTAACTGTGGTTCAGATGAAATTGAGACTTGCTGCTTAAGCTTCTTGGCCTAATCCATTGTTACAAATGGATCAATATAGTTCATTAGAGACCCTCAAACTCTCTCTTGAGGTCTTGGTTCATGATTTGCCCTAAAAGTCAACTTAGGGGTGAATTAGGTCAAGAAACCCTAATTCCTGATTTTGATGTATGCATCCCCTTGAGGTCAAATTGACTTGATGTTTGGGTCCATGAGGTTCCATGGAGTATATTAGGTTGTGTTTTGGAACATTGGCTCATGCCCAGATGAAAATTTTCCATTTGGAGGCCCTGGTCGACCAAAACCCTAATTCGGTGACATTGTCGATCTTGAGGCTTGATCCACCTAGAAGGGAGCAGCTTTGTGCTTAATCCTTGGAGTGGGAGTCCTTTTGATCCATTGTGGATGTTTGAGAGGTTAGACAAGTTGAAGATCATGTCATTTCTTGATTGATCCTTTATCTAAGGCTCTGAGAGGGCTTGAAACCCTAATTCTGATTGCAGTGGATGCTCAACAATTCCTTGAGGAGATTGATGAGGCATAAAGGTACATCCATATTATGATGATGATTTGCACAATGATGGGAATCTTGGTGGTCAAAATTTGGGGTATGACAGATGCCCCTATTTAATCTTCTTGGACCCGAAGGTGTGAATGACGAAGGTATTCGGGCATTCGGGGTGCAAGAGGATTAAATATCGGAATACCCGAAATTTTGATAGTGGTTATGAATGGTAGCTTACACATTCATCTTCTTTAGCTAAGTAATGGTTCTTAGAAAAGGTAAAACTTCCCCTCGATCCTGGTCTTCTACCAAGGAACTGGGCTCAATTTCTGAAATAAACTTCCCCTCGATCCTGGTTTCCTACCAAGGAACTGGTCTTAGTTTCTTTTGTCAATAAGCTTTATTGACAAGGGCCACTATTCGTAGCAGCTTTCCTTCAAACTTCTCGCCGAATTTTCCTGGGGAGATTCCATTTGAGTGGAAAAAGTTTTGATGTCAGACTCGCTGGTAAACCCAGCCGTCTGAGTTGTAGAGTTGCACAAACTTCTCTGTTGGAGACGCCATTTGTCGATTCTATTGGGAAAGCGAGTCTCTTGAGGGACTGTTTTCGTTTGGGAGCTTACATCATACTTTTCTCGGGATCTTCCCGGAGAAATGCCATATGATGGGATCCAATTTTGAGGTGCCGATGACCTTTTCATCAGCGGTCTTCTCGGAACGAGACTGGCATGCTGCCGAATTTCTGATTACGAGGCTTTCTCTATGGATTTTCCTTTAACCCGGGAAAGCAAGGATATCGTCTTCGATGGCAAAGAGCGACATTTGTTGAAAGTTTTCTCTGGCTTTTCAGAGGTTCAAGTTATCAAAGTGGTCAAGGACCAAATTCTTTTCAGAAATAAACTGGAAGCGAGGTTGTTCAGACGCAGCATTTCCTGACGAGGCAAGAACTGACAACTCGATTGAGAGAACTTCTACCACTAGGGGACAAGACCGACTAGAGTGATAGTGATGCAATATGAAATGTGAATGCAAATCGAAAATGCATGATGCATGTATGTTTATGCCGACAAAACCGACGCGACACACAAACTAAAAGATGAACATGACTGGATACTCGGCCATCGCGGGGCGTGTAGAGATATCGCTGGTTCAAGATAGCAATTCCACCTTGCTTAGGAGAGATAGTCCCTGCAGGGAATATCGTTGACCGGGCTTAGGAGACGAGAACTCGGCCAAAGTGTGTCAGACGAAACAAGGTCTCTGGCACAGTTGATCCCTTCATTCAGGCGAACTGGTTTAGAAGGAGCACTTTGATTCTGCACTTTGAAGTTCGCTTACTTCTGGAGAAGTGGTTGATGTTCCTTTGATGTTCAACAGTCAAAAGAAGTTGCCATCTTTATTTTAAAAGCAGAAAAAGTTTATCAAGTAAATTCATTTTTGTTTTATTTCAAGAATCGTTAATCATGTTAACAACGTCATTCTGTAAAGCTAAAACAAATAAGAAATACAAACAAAAGCACAAAGGCTCAAATTTTATTGATAGGATGGAGATCAACCAAACGCGTGATTCCAAAGAGTATATACAAAGCTAGAAAATGGTAATTTACAGGGAAAAGGGCTACGTTGAAACATAACGACCACTATCCTTCTACCAACTTTGAATTCGGGGCATCCTGAGCTTCTGTCGAAGATGACCTTGACTGGAGTTTTCTGACAGATGATGTAACTGCTGCTGCTGAGGGATTTGCCTCTGTTAAAGATAGTTACTTGCCATTATCCCTAACTTTTGCCTGGATTGTACTATGAGATTTCCAATCCAATGAGATGATTTTTTTCATGTCTCTAACTTTTTCCTGGACCGCCCTTTCGGGTTTTCAATCCACCGAGACTTTTTTTTTTAGTTTAGGCGAAGTATTTCTTGACTACATCAACATTCGTGGGGTAGGAAAATTCCTCTCTGTCCATGGTTGCGAGTCTCAAGGCGCCGCCTGAGAAAGCTTTCGTGACCACATAGGGGCCATCATAATTCGGAGTCCATTTACCTCGCGAATCAGTGAGAAATGATTGTATCTTCTTGAGCACGAGGTCTCCTTTTCTGAAAACACGAGGTCGTACCTTTTTGTCGAACGCCCTCTTCATTCTCTGTTGATACAGCTGACCGTGGCACAGTGTCGTGATTCGCTTCTCTTCTATCAGATTCATCTCGTTGTGTCGACTTTGACACCATTCAGCTTCGGTAAGCTTAGCTTCCATAAATACTCGGATTGACGGGATCTCTACTTCTATGGGGAGCATTGCTTCCATGCCATACACTAGAGAGAAAGGGGTTGCCCCTGTTGAAGTGCGGACAGATGTGCGATAACCGTGAAGAGCAAAGGGTAGCATTTTGTGCCAGTCTTTGTAGGTTACAACCATTTTTCGAACGATCTTCTTGATGTTCTTATTGGCCGCTTCTACCGCTCCGTTCATCTTAGGTCGGTAGGGAGATGAGTTATGGTGTTCAATCTTGAACTCTGCACACAACTCTTCCATCATCTTATTGTTCAAGTTAGATCCATTATCAGTAATGATCTCGCTTGGAACACCATAACGACAGATGATATTGTTTTTGATAAATCGGACCACCACTTGTCGGGTTACATTAGCGTATGACGCTGCTTCGACCCACTTGGTGAAGTAGTCAATGGCTACTAGAATGAACCGATGTCCGTTTGAAGCCTTAGGTTCAATCATGCCAATCATGTCGATTCCCCATATCAAGAATGGCCATGGGGAAGAAAGAACTTTGAGATGTGATGGCGGTACATGAATTTTGTCGGAGTATACCTGACATTTGTGACACCTCCTCATATACTTGTAGCAGTCGGATTCCATTGTCAACCAATAGTGTTAGTTCTCTTGTTTTAGGATTGGTTTAATTTTTGTAAAACAAATAATAGCAGCAATATTGTAATAGAGAATAGGATGTATAAACTTGCTAAGAAGAATAGGTACAACAAGATGTCCTTTTGGAATGCTTGAACATGTTATGTTGAAGAGATTCAACAACTGGAGAAACATGTCGAAGAAGATGTCTTATGAGGAAGCATTCGACATCGTGCCTGCTGAGCTGGAATAATGAGAATTAGCTATGTTTTGAATTGTGCAGAAGTTTAAGAGAAAATTATGCATTATATGTGGCGCATATTCAAAGGTCTAGAAGAATCAATCAGAAATCAAGACTTTCTAAATATGGAGATATATTAGGAAATATTAGATTGAAGAGCTATTTTATTGGAGTTTATTTTGCAGGTTTGTAACAGCTATTGAAGCTGTATTTAAAGGCCCAAATCCAATTGGGTACAGGGTATAAATAGAAGGGTTTGTAACCCTGGAGAGGTGAGCCCAACATGTAGAAGACTAGGGTTTGTCTAGGTAAACCTCCCGACTTGTGGGAAGGTTACCCGTATTCCTCAAAGCCTGTAGGTAAGAGGCAGTACGTTGTGTTACTTGGAGGAAGCTTTTAAGTAACTCTAAGCCGTTATCCTTGTTGAATTATTGTATAGGTAAAGAGCCGTTGATGCAGTGGCTGAGATGTCATCTGCTAGACATCATTGCGATGATTGGGAGTGAGAAGGGTTTCTCATATCTAGAGAGGATCTAGGTAGAAGGGTCATTGGGTAGTGATTAAGTGATAAGTTGTAAACGGGTAGTTTAGCTTTGAATTGATACTACTGATAGTGGACTTCATCCCTGGCTTGGTAGCCCCCAGAGTAGGTGTGTTCGACTGAACTGGGTTAACAATTTTGTGTGTTTTGTTTATGCTTTTCAGTACTGTTTTTATACCGTGCCATGTGTGTTCATGTCAGACCAGATGTCGAATAACATGTCTTAGGACATCTGAATTCTGCACATGCACCAGAATTTCAATTGGTATCAGAGCAGGTCATTCTGTTCTGTATCTGGATGAGATCCCAGGGAAGATACTTTCTGGTTCATGGTTAAGGTAGAAGCCTTCTACTAAAAAGTTGTTTGAACTTGGAGTAGTTCATATAGTTGTGAGAATGGTCCCTAGAAGTGGAGGATGGACTGTTCGTGGCATGTGCTGAAGGCTTAGAGTTTTGATTGAAAAACTGTTGTGGCTTTGTTAGGTTTGATTTATTTTCAAACCTATGGTATTGAGGTGTCACCTGATTCATGATGCTAGGGCTGATATATGACACCTGAAGACCTTGAGGAGTTTGTATCTTGATCCGCTGCGAATCTATCTGAAAACTCCTAAGGTTGTAACTGAGAAGGTTGTTCTTCTCTGAATGTATATCCTATGGTGATGGGATTTATGGAAGACTGCTTCAACTTACTCTGCCAACGATACTTGAATTTTATTGTTCAAGTCCACTCATAAAGGCATGTTGTAAGGAAGAGATCTGAGAAGTAATTTACTTTTGCTATTCTCCAGTCTTTGATCTCTTGATGTATTCTTTGGAATGATGTCATATCCTATGTTAGAACATCATTGTGGAAAATTATGTTGTCTGAAGGAATGGCACAGCAGATGCTCTGGGAGCTGAACTAATGTGGTTTGATCACATGAGTTTGGAGCCTACTCCCGATCTGGAAGAGGAGGCATCTGGGTGGTATGTCTAAGAAGGTTCTGTTCCTGGAACTTATCTTAGTTGTATGAGTTGGTCAAGGTGTGATCAACATACTCCTGAGGTCAGTTTATGTCTGGCCCTTGCTGCAGGAGTAGAGATCCTGAGATTCAAGAAATAATATCTCTAGCAGACTTCTTGGACATGAAGGTCAAAGATCAAAAGGTCATGTTCTGAATGATCTTGTGAAGCTAGATATGTATTGACTGTGCGTGCGTAGGATTGATATGATCTAATCACAATCTGTGCTGCTATTGAAGGGGAGAATGTATGATTCTCTGAAGTGCTCTTGGCAGATTCTGAGGAAGAATACCTGATGTTTTTTTTAAGACCTTGAAGACATGTCTCAAGCTGTCTGGATGATGAGAGTTGGATGAAAGATTACTACTCTCATGCTTCTGTGATGAGATGGCTGGTCCCAAGGCTTAAAAAGGGAAGTTTGGAGACTTTGTTTTGAAATGGGGTGTCTGTTTTCATAGTTTAGCTGGATACTATGCATGATGTCAAGACTGATGTCTTAACATCTGTTGACAGAACATTCTGTTCAGAATGTTATGGTGTTTGTCTCCTAAGATCACAAGTCTCTACTTGATTCAAGTACTGTTGTGAGGGTCAAGCAGTGGGTGAATGTGTTCAGCAGGTGTGTTGAACAGAGAGTGCGCTCTTGAAGACATGAAGATGAGTCTCATGTTCTCCATTCATTTAAGGCATTATTCTTGCAAAGGAGTACAGGTAGTCTTTTATTGAGAAAAGTTGATCAGATTGAGATCATGTGAGTGTTGGTACAAGTGATGATTGTGGTCAACTGGTGAGTTTAACAAAGAGTGAGCTCTTGAAAACATGAAGATGAGTCTTTTGTTTTCCATTCTTCAATGTACTAAGAAGCACATGATAGGGGGAGAGTGTTATAATTCTATACAGCTGGACGTGTGATGTTAAGGGGGAGATTGATTAATATGTAGCAGATTAAGAATTTGCAGACATAAGGATTTAGTATGGAACAGAATTAAAACAGAATTTTATTACATATTTTCTGAAAGCATACAAGATTTGTGAAAACACCATACAAAGGGTCTAAAGGTTATCCAAACCCCCCGAATCAAGAAAAGCCTTCCAATCTTCGTCCCATTCGTCATCAGAAGCTTGAAGTTGCACTTGAGTTTTCTTGTTGGTCTTCATCCTTGTTTCTGATGCCTTTCGTGTTCGTGTTGCTCCTGAAGATGCTCCAGCTGTGGACAGTGTTGTGTCCCTCACCTTCTGAGGATCTGGCTTCTTGTCCTCCTGCATGTGTCTCTTTCCTGCACTCTTGTTAGACTGACTCATGCTTCCTTCCTTGGTGTACTGATAGGAGCAAGGAGGCTTGGTATTTATAATGGATGAAGAGACCTTGGTTGTATCGCCTGACCGGTCAAATCTGCCTTTGGCATGGGAATTTGTTTTCTTGAGAACCTATTTTTTTTTGGCACATTGGGTATCAGAACTTCGTGTCTGGTGCCTTGGTAGAGGCTGCCCTAGTAGGATGAGCCTAGGTCTTGACTGGCTGTCTGCTGGTTGCTGGTTGCTGGTTGTGATCAAGTGGTGTGGTCTTTGGTCTCATGATGATGTCCTACATTTTGTTACAACATTTTAGTTTGTTGTGTACCCTACTTATGGAGTTGGAAGAAGCAGCATTATCGTCTGAAGTGGCAGTTCTGACATAATGTGGATTAGAATGGGCAGATTCTAATCTTGATGGCAAGTAGCTCTGGAAAACATGGCTACTTTCATGTTGAAGACCCTATCAGGGTGTTATAAGGAGGTTTCTTCTAATACAAGTAAAAGGTGGTGGCAGTCCTTATCTTGTGTTGAAAGACATTTGTTTAGAATGTGTGAGAAATCTCAAATCAAGTGGGCTTGTGTTTATTGGACTTGGCAGACCATGTATCCAAAATCAAAATGGTGAGGCCTTGCTCAACATTTACCAAAATGTGGCATTAGTGGGGTAAGATCATAAAAGGCATTGAATGTTAAGGCTGTAGTCTATAGCCTATTGCAGCTTGTGTGCTGGTCACGTTTGTGCTGTGTAATGTCAAACATCATGATGTGACATATCATAGCTGTGTGGAGTTAGTGCCTATACTTTTTCTCTGCTGCTTTTGAAGGAATCCAAGAAAATATGCTTGGAATGTATAAGTTTCTGAGGAATCTTGGGTTGATAAATCTGTAAACAAGCAGACAAACTTATTTTGGTAAGAAGTCAGAACAGCACTCCAGACATGTTTCCCTGAGCCAAACAAAGGAATATTCTAGACTGTGCATCCAGCCACGCGCAAGAAGGGAGCCTAGTAAGTGCTGATTGGTCATGTAAGACTGGTCTAAGAGCTATTAAAGGCGTTCAAAGTCAGTTTGGACGGTGCACCTTGAATTAAGCTACAATTTTTCCATGCTCCATTAACATTTTATTTGACCAAGAGTTAAAGATCGTTAATTCCTAAGTTACTGGTCAGCTTTTTATAGAGGCTTCTCCTATCCTCTACCATCAGGTAAGGGTTGTTCTCATAAAGACTATGGGTTTTGTTCGACTCTGGGTTAGCTGTGCCTGGGTCTGGTTTTGTGATGGCCTCCTTTGTCAATTTTTGGCCAAAAAGGGGGAGAAAGGGATTGTTGCTCAGAAGTTCAGATAGGAGTCTGTGGTTGGATATGTTGTCCAAACATGTCATAGCAAATGTCTATCATGTTTCTTTTTGGATATCTTTTTGTGACCTGTGATCTGAGTTATGAACACGGTTGTGACCTGTGTTCTGAGTTACCAGGAGTGGTGGAGGGTTTGGTCTTAAGTTTCCTCTTATGCCCTGAAAAGAGCAATTAAGAGTTCTCTTATTCCACCATTGGTCTTCAAGTTAAGAAGAGATTCCTGGTTTGAGGGGGAGTACAAGCTGGCTTCTGCTATCTTCTTCCTCATGTGCACCAACAAACTTCAGGACCTTCCTTCCTTTTAGCCTGAACTTTGCTGCTCCTTGGTGATGATGCATGCAGTGGAGTTCTTCAGAGGGCTGCAAAGAAGATGTCAAACAAAGATGGTGAGACATCGTTTTCAACATGAAGATCTGCTGCTCTGAACACTACAGCTGTTGGTTGTATTTTTATATTGCTGTAAACTCCTGAACTGTAATTAACTGTAGATTATTTGTTTTAGCCAAAATTTGCCAAAGGGGGAGATTGTTAGTTCTCTTGTTTTAGGATTGGCTTAATTTTTGTAAAACAAATAATAGCAGCAATATTGTAATAGAGAATAGGATGTATAAACTTGCTAAGAAGAATAGGTACAACAAGATGTCCTTTTGGAATGCTTGAACATGTTATGTTGAAGGTATTCAACAACTGGAGCAACATGTCGAAGAAGATGTCTTATGAGGAAGCATTCGACGTCGCGCCTGCTGAGCTGGAATAATGAGAATCAGCTATGTTTTAAATTGTGCAGAAGTTTAAGAGAAAATTATGCATTATATGTGGCGCATATTCAAAGGTCTAGAAGAATCAATCAGAAATCAAGACTTTCTAAATATGGAGATATATTAGGAAATATTAGATTGAAGAGCTATTTTATTGGAGTTTATTTTGCAGGTTTGTAACAGCTATTGAAGCTGTATTTAAAGGCCCAAATCCAATTGGGTACAGGGTATAAATAGAAAGGTTTGTAACCCTGGAGAGGTGAGCCCAACATGTAGAAGACTAGGGTTTATCTAGGTAAACCTCCCGACCTGTGGGAAGGTTACCCGTATTCCTCAAAGCCTGTAGGTAAGAGGCAGTACGTTGTGTTACTTGGAGGAAGCTTTTAAGTAACTCTAAGCTATTATCCTTGTTGAATTATTGTATAGGTAAAGAGTCGTTGATGCAGTGGCTGAGATGTCATCTGCTAGACATCATTGCGATGATTGGGAGTGAGAAGGGTTTCTCATATCTAGAGAGGATCTAGGTAGAAGGGTCATTGGGTAGTGATTAAGTGATAAGTTGTAAACGGGTAGTTTAACTTTGAATTGATACTACTGATAGTGGACTTCATCCCTGGCTTGGTAGCCCCCAGAGTAGGTGTGTTCGACCGAACTGGGTTAACAATTCTGTGTGTTTTGTTTATGCTTTTCAGTACTGTTTTTATACCGTGCCATGTGTGTTCATGTCAGACCAGATGTCGAATAACATGTCTTAGGACATCTGAATTCTGCACATGCACCAGAATTTCAAATAGTACCCTGCTCTTAAAATTTTTCTTGCCATTGTGTGTCCGTTAGCATGAGTGCCAAAGGATCCTTCATGAATTTCTTTCATAAGCATGTCTGCTTCTGGTTTGTCTACGCATCGTAGCAAGACCATGTCAAAATTTCTCTTATAGAGAGTGTCACCGCTCAGGAAGAAGTTTCCAGCCAATCTTCTGAGGGTTTTTCTGTCTTTTCTGAGTGCCCCAGATGGGTACTCTTGTTTCTGAAGGATGCATTTGATATCGTGATACCAAAGTTTGTCATCTATGACTGCTTCGATCGTGAAGACGTAGGCAGGCTGTTCAAGGCGCATTATGTCGATCTTAGATAGGTCGTTCCATTGACCTACACTAATCATGGAAGAGAGGGTGGCTAAAGCGTCAACCATGTGATTCTCCTCACGAGGGATATGATGAAACTTGACTCTGTCGAAGAAAGGTAAAAACCTTCTTGCGTAGTCTTTGTAAGGAATCAGTCCTGATTGGTATGTGTTCCAATCTCTTTTTATCTGATTGATAACCAAGGCTGAGTCGCCGTATACGTCCCAGTTTTTTATCCTTAAGTCAATTGCTTCCTCGAGACCAATAATACAAGCTTCGTATTCGGCCTCGTTGTTCGTACATTTGAACGTAAGTCTGGCAGTGAACGGAATGTGGGTACCCTGAGGGGTAGCAATGATTGCCCTAATTCCGTTTCCATAATGATTAACTGCTCCGTCAAAGATAAGCCCCCATTGGGAACCTGGTTCTGGCCCTTCACTAGGTAACGGTTCATCACAATCTTTCATCTTTAAATACATGACATCTTCATCTGGGAAGTCAAACCTGATTGATTCCTGATCGTCAATCGGTTGATGGACCAAGTGATCGGCTAAAATACTTCCCTTAACGGATTTTTAAGCGTGGTACTCTATGTCATATTCTGATAACAACATCTGCCAACGGGCGATTCTTCCTGTGAGAGCAGGCTTTTAGAAAACATATTTGATTGGATCCATTTCTGAGATCAACCAAGTAGTATGCCGAATCATGTACTGGCGAAGACGTTTGGCTGCCCAAGCCAAAGCGCAACAAGTTTTCTCAAGCATCGTGTACCGAGTTTCACAGTCGGTGAATTTCTTACTCAAATAGTAAATGGCAGACTTTTTCCGTTTGGTTTCGTCTTGTTGGTCAAGTACACATCCCATCGAGTCCTCTAGAACTGTGAGGTAAATGATCAGTGGTCTTCCTTCCACTGGAGGTGATAGAATCGGAGGATTCAACAGATATTCCTTGATACTGTTGAAGGCAGTTTGGCAGTCTTCTGTCCAAACGCAATCCTGGCTCTTTTTGAGTAATTTGAAAATCGGCGCACATGTGGCGGTCATGAGGAATATGAATCTGGAGATGTAGTTCAAACGTCCCAGGAATCCTCTGACTTGTTTTTTAGTTTTTGGAGAAGGCATTTCTTGAATGGCCTTGACCTTGTCAGGATCAACCTCAATTCCTTTCTGGCTGACGATGAACCCTAGTAGTTTCCCTGAACGGACACCGAAGGTGCACTTGTTGGGATTCAAGCAGAGCTTGAATTTTCTTAGACGTTCGAACAATTTTGACAGATGTTCAACGTGCTCACTCTCTGTTTTTGATTTTGCAATCATATCATCGACATACACTTCGATTTCCTTGTGTATCATGTCATGAAACAGAGTAGTCATGGCCCTTTGATAGGTTGCCCCGGTGTTCTTCAAACCGAACGGCATTACCTTGTAACAAAAGGTACCCCACGGGGTAATGAACGAAGTTTTCTCCATGTCTTTCGGCGCCATTTTGATTTGGTTATAGCCCGAGAATCCATCCATGAAGGAGAAAACTTTGAACTTTGTTGTGTTGTCAACCAACATGTCAATGTGTGGTAAAGGAAAGTCTTCCTTTGGACTTGCCTTGTTTAGATCCCTATAATCAACACACATTTTGACCTTTTCGTCCTTTTTGGGAACGGGTACAATGTTGGTTAACCATTGAGGATATTCTGATGTGGCGAGGAAACCCGCATCAATCTGTTTCTGTACCTCCTCTTTGATTCTGATGGCCATGTCCGGATGAGTGCGTCTCAACCTTTGTTTTACTGGCGGACATTCTGATCTCAATGGTAAGTGATGTTCCACGATGCTGGTATCCAACCCTGGCATATCCTGATAGGACCAAGCGAATACATCGGGAAATTCTTTGAGAAGCTTTATCAAACCCTCTCTGGCAGTTGGACCGAGCAGTGCCCCAATCCTGATTTCTTTTCTCTCTTGCTCTGAACCCAAGTTTACCGTTTCTAACGGTTCTTTGTGAGGTTCAATGGACCTTTCCTATTGTCTGAGTAGTCGGGAGATCTCTTCTGGAATTTCGTTGTCAACTTCTTCTTCAGCCTCGAATATCGGGAACTCAAAGTTGGGAGAAGGCATCGGATCGTATGTTTCAACGGGGTTTAAAACAAGCAATCTGCATGACGTGATGATTCGTGTTTAGAAGAGATAGAGAAAATGCAAGTGTGTGCAGTGTATTTACTTTATTACTGCTTGTTTTTATTTGAATTGTTTTTTAGGATTACCATTTTCTGAAAAAGCAAAAAGAGAAAACAGCAATTAATGCGGAAATTACAGAACGACGTTATTTTATTAATGAACAAGTCGAATCTTGAAACTACAGCCCTATAAAACAAAACTCTGTCGCTTTGGGCTAAGCGAAGAGGGAAATTTACAGAAAGCGAGCCCTATCAAAACATCCGTTTCACCTGGGCAGGGTGAAAGGTTAAAAAATGGCAATTACTTTGACTGATGAACGATATCCGGAACCTCGACGGCAACCCATTGGCGGCGAACTCCTCGATGAATCACAAAGTCTGGCACCTTCCTTGATTTGTCTTCAGAAATAACGCTGATTTCTGGTGGAGCAGGATCACTGGAATCTGTCTCCCAGGCAGAATTGTCGTAGGAGAATTGCTCTGTTGCATTTTGCATAGCATTTGTGCTCTTAGATGTATCTCCCCATCCAGTTGTATCGGTACTCTTGACCGCTTTGATAGCATCTTTGTATGAGGAAATCGAGGTTCCTCCTTTGAAATAATTGTCCTTGCTCACCGACAGTGCTTGGAACTGCGTTCCAATAACCTCCTCGGGTTCTATACCAGTAGATGATGACAAGTTGCTCACAAGCAAGGCCTGTTCTCCGCAGACTGTGACAAGTTGATCGTTCTTGACGAACTTTAACTTTTGGTGGAGGGTTGAAGTAACCGCTCCAGCCTGATGTATCCAAGGTCTTCCTAATAAACAACTGTATGTTGCCCGGATATCCATGACCTGGAAAGTGACTTGGAAAGTGTGAGGACCAATAGTTATGGGAAGATCAACTTCGCCGATAACTGTTTTTCTGGATCCGTCAAATGCTTTGACGACGACCTCACTGATTCTCATCGGAGAGCCTTTGAATGATAATTGCATCAAAGTAGACTTAGGCATAACATTCAGGGCTGACCCTGTGTCTACCAGTACGCTGGCTAAAGCATCGTCCTGGTAGTTAACTGTGATATTGAGCGCCATGTTATGACGGCGAC
Organism: Lathyrus tuberosus; assembly: GCA_022829125.1. Taxonomy (NCBI): domain Eukaryota; kingdom Viridiplantae; phylum Streptophyta; class Magnoliopsida; order Fabales; family Fabaceae; genus Lathyrus; species Lathyrus tuberosus. The sequence goes on from JALAZF010000179.1 coordinate 10,995,079, forward strand.
CTTCTTCGGGTAATTCCTCATCACTAAATCCCAAATTATTGCAGGAAGTGATGTTAGAGACAATGTTATCGAACTGTTTAATTGTTACATCCTGTTCCACAAAGGCTTGCTCCAAGACTTTCTGTAGAGCCTCCCTGTGGGCTTCTGAACTGAGTAACAGTGATAATACCGAGATCTTTGAAGGAGTCTATAATAGCTGATCAATAATGTTGTATTCACTCCTTTGGATGAGCTTCAGTATCTCATCGTTGTTTTTCGAAAGGTCGGGATTACTGGATTGACCGACTGGTGGATCGGGAGTTTCCGTCTGAAGTTTCTTTTCCTTGTTAGGTTCTCTAACTCCTCGGTTGAAGATTCTACCGCTCCGTGTTAAACGAATGATGTCTGCAATATTCACGACGGAGGGTAATGGAATTTCCTTTCCATTTTCAATTGTTGTCACACCGTATTTGTAAGGGATAGCCTTAGTTGATTCATACGGTAATGGTCCCGGTAGATAGATGACTATGGGAGCTTTCTGATTTTTCTGACCATCATAAGTAATCTCGATCCGTTCCCGGTTGGGAACTTTAGATTCATCAAGTAGAGGAATGATGGCAAAAACATCCCTGGTCTTATGATGACCGGAGATTGTGACAACATCCTCAATTTGATCGGCGAGGTAGCTCGGCGTCCAGTTGATGGGTCCAGAACCCGGATATGGACGAATTTCTCCACGATCCACCTGGGCCTGAAGAGCCGCTCGCACAAGGTAACACCCTCGGTTATTTTTCGAATAGACACTACAACGGTTGAATTGTGTAGTGGCACCTGGCCACGCCCACTTTGAATACAATGCAACCTCACTAGGTTACCTTCCACTGATCGGACATCCTGACTTTGACGTCGAGTAGGATTCCTGTTACTGATACTAATTTGCTGAGTATCTTCATCCATGTAAATTGGCATCCACCAGTGATTTAACAAGTGCTGAAGTGCCTCCTGGACAAGGGTACAACCTCGATCGTTTCCGCAACCCGCTTTACAGCTGTGATAATTATGTGATACCAGGAATCCGAGTCGGACCTGTTCAGCATGTAACTTTACCAGGTTGATATTCAACATGCGAATGTCAAAGATCTGAACCATGTTGATCTGATAGGAATTCCTATCATGGTAGTCTTGGATCCATCCAAGATCCATCTGACGCTGGAGGGTCTCTCGTATGAAAGAGCATCCCTGTTTGTTTATCGAGCAAGTCAGACAGGAATTGTAATCGTGCCGTGGCAGATTATGATACTGGCTTTGCCTTGAGTGTATTGCCACCAGGTTGACATTCATTGCACGGATATCGTGGTTTTAAATGACGTTGGAATTCGTGTAAACCATGTTAACTCCACGAACTCGGTGGTCTTGGATCCATCCGAGATCCATTTGTTCCTGCAGAGCTACTTGCACCACAGAACATCCCTGGTTATCTTTAGAGAAGATATCACACTGGTGATAGTTATGAGGTGGCACATGGCCATATCCACTCTGTCTACAATGCATCTTGACCAGATTGGTTTTCAACAAGAGTACATCGTGAATTTGATTAACGTCGTTAATCTCTTTCTCAATCAGATTGACTGCAGCTTTCTCATGTGGAGGCAGCGGGTTCGTGAGAACATTAGGATTCGTATCTTTGAAAGATAAGAGCCCGCTCCTAACAAGCTTTTGCGCGCCAGACTTGAAATTAAGACAAGTTTCTATGTTATGCCCTGGACCTCCTTGATGATAAGGGCACGTCTGATCCACCTTAAACCAAAAAGGTGGATTTTCCGGCACTGTAAGAGGGGACTTAGTCTGAATGTGCCCCTTGGCTAGCAGTAATGGAAACAACTCTGTGTACGTTACGGGTATAGGATCGAACCCTGGTGGCCGTGTTGTACGGTTGTTGTTGTATTGGGGACGAGCCTGCTGAAGAGGCTGTTGTGTCCTTTGCTGATCAGGTTGGCTCTGTGCAACTTGAGGTTGATACGTAGGAATAGGCGCAGGGCTAATAGCAGGAGTCACAGCTGCTACTGGTTGATAACATCGCCTTTGCTTTCCGAGAGAGATATTCCCAATATCTTGCTCTTTTTTCTTAGGGAGAGCACTACCATATTTTTTAGTACCGCTCGGTGATCCAGTGTCTTTTACCAAACGTCCTTCTCGGACGGCTTCCTCAAGACGTACACCCATGCCTACCATTTCGGTGAAATCACTGGGTGCACTGGCAACCATTCGGTCATAGTAAAATGAGCTTAGGGTCTTTAAGAAGATCTTTGTCATCTCTTTTTCCTCAAGAGGTGGACAAATTTGAGCGGCAATTTCACGCCACCTTTCAGCATACTCCTTAAAGGTTTCCTTTTCCTTTTGCGACATTGATCTGAGTTGATCTCTGTCGGGTGCCATGTCCAAATTGTATTTGTATTGTTGGACGAAGGCAGTACCAAGATCTCTGAAAGTACTGATCGTAGCACGGTTTAAACCCATGTACCATTTGAGTGCGGCACCGGTTAAACTATCCTGAAAGTAATGAATCAGTAGGTCCTAATTCTCTGTCTGAGCTGACATTCGCCGAGCGTACATCACCAGATGGCTTTGAGGGCAAGAGTTACCCTTGTATTTTTCAAAGTCGGGCACTTGGAATTTGTGCGGGACTTTCACATTAGGGACCAGACAAAGGTCTGCGGCGTCCTTTCCAAATAGATCCTGACCGCGAATGGCTTGCAGCTCCTTCTGCATTTCCAGGAACTGTTCCTAGAATTCATCCATTCTATCGAACATAGTTTCCTTCTTACCAGAAGGTGTTGGTGGAATCTGTCCATCCGGGACAGTGTGCACCACAGGGGGTGGTACCGTGACTACGACAGTAAATCTTGGCGTTTCCCGAAGTTTGTAACCTTCAGGAGTCTTCAGTATGCCCCTAGCATCTTCGCTTTCCCGAAGTTTGTAACCTTCAGGCCCAGCGACTTCTGTTGTGATTCCCTGATCTTCAGTGATCGGCGGAACATATCCTTCCGGGATATAGTTAACAGGCATGCCCCAAGGACGATCTTTCGGTATCTGATACCTAGGATCATACTTCTCCACGATGGGCGTTGAGGTGATCTCTGAGATCACAGTCCGTTGTAGCTGAGCTTCTGCCATGGCTTGCATGTCGTTACGAAGCTTTCTCATATCCTCTCTCAGAGCGTCGATCTCTTCCTTCAACTCTCTGTTCTCTTCCTCAAGATCATCCATCTTTTTCTGACGATTGGCCCGAGTATTGTACGAATGAGACAGTTTGACTCTAGAATCGAGACACAAACGTGAAATTCGTAGGTAAGAAGAATACGCGATGTGAGAATGATGAATGCAATGATTATTAATTTTTTCTTGGTTTAATCAGAATAAACTTCGACAATTAGATTGCAAATATCAAACAGTGGGGAAACCCCCTTTTATTGAATTTTAAAGGATTACAGAAATGGAAATACAGCAGATTACAAAGTGCAGAAACAGAAACCTAAGCTAATGGGTCCCGAGTCCTCTCTGAAGAGAAATCGGGTTGCTGATTCTGGTACTTCCCTTTTCTTTGACCGGGGCTCTTGGGTCGTTGTCGGGTTGTCATTCCTTTGCCAGGTGAAAGGAGTGAGCAAATTCCTTTTGTCATCTTGATTCTCTACAGCATGTTGCTCCAAAATCTCAATCAGAGCATCTTTCTCTTTCAGTAATTATTGTATTTTGATGCACTCTATGTCGAGGGTGCGGTACTTGTTCTTCCAAGACCTCCTCTCCCGTTGAACTTTGTTGAGAGTAACCTGAAGCTTTTCAGTTTCCGTCATGAAGTACATGACAGATTCCTTTGGCGGAAGAATTCCGTAACGAGGATAAGGCATTTTTAGCTTAAGAGCTCTAGTTTGCACCCAGTGGAGATTAGGCTCCACCGAGACACAATCTGGTTTTCCTAGAGACTCTCGTCCTTTCTTATGAACCTGTTTCCAAGCATGCACTATTTCCATCTTTAGTGCTCTGTCATTTTCTCCTTCTTTGAAGAAAAGACCTTCCAGATGAACCCCCAATGGGATGTGTCTCATCGGGTATCCAAATTGACGGCGAACCAATATCGGATGGTAGTTGATTCCTCCCTTAGTTCCTATGAGGGGTACGTTGGGGAAGTTTCCACAATGATCAATGATCCTGATTCCCTCATAAATCCTATTGCACCAATCTATATCAGAGTTGGTAAGAGACATGATCTTCTGTGACCAACGTAAGGCACTCTTACAATCCCAAAAAGCAGCAGACTTGGGCAATGAGAGATAAACCATTTATAAAGCAAAGGTACACAGCATGTGATCTCCCCTCCGCTGTATAAATTCCCCAAGTGTACAGAATGATACGCATCTGCGAGCAAAGTCGGCACATGGTTTCCAATGAGAAAAACTTTAATAGAATTAATATCGACGAAGTTATTGATGTTAGGAAACAAAAATAACCCGTAGGTGAGCAAGACAAAGATGCTTTCAAAAGCAGTCACGTTTCCTATACTGGCAAAATACAGGGCCTTCTTTGTCAAGAACTGGGCTGGAAAACCTTGGACGCCGCCCTTAGTAGTCATGTGAGTCCTGACCTCAGACTCGTCCAAATGGAATGCTCTCGCAATGGTCTGATTCTTTGGAATTTCTTCCAGTCCAGAAAATAGAGCTCGATCAGTGATATGTAGATCAGCTAAATGAGAATACTCCTCCAGCGTTGGTGCGAGCTGGTAATCTGGGAATGTGAAACAGTGATAAACCGAATCGTAAAACTGAATGAGCGCATCCATGATTCCCTCAATCACATGGACTCTTAACAGTGGTAGCAAACCTCCGTGCTTGGCTCTGAAAGCCTCTGGGTTAGTTATCATCCTTGCTAACCTTCTCAAATCCTCTAGTTTTGGAACCTTGAAGGTATACTGGTGAGTTCTCCTTCTACCGAAATCCATTAGTGCAATCCTTTTCTCTGATATTTGCAATCACAGTCTTAGTTTAATTTGAAAAACAGAGAGACTGGAAGAGAAGTTTTTTGAATGTTTTAATGTTTTTTTTAGATGAATGTATGAATGCAGCACACAAAAACATAGAAAAAACATGGGGTCAAAGGGTCGTTGTCATGAAGTCAAGGCTCTACCCATCCCCAAAGGTTTATACTAGGGTGATTTTTGTACCTGTACTCATTATCATCAGCTCCTCCCAGGAAAGCAAAACAACAAGCGGATCGCCAGCGAGTTGTAGTGCAATCTTAGAGTAAGTGCCATTCACCGAGAATAGATCACCAGCCTCAAATGAGGGTAGTATCGCGTAACAACTATTCCCGATAGTTTTCGCACTACGAAAGGGTTTGGCTCCTCAGCTTCTCAGACTTAACAACCGGCCCATTGTCTGGGTGAGAGAATGGGTTGCGTTGGTCAGCCTCCACTGGGGTTGATGGTCGACCGCGTCGCCATCACTTATCTTAAGTGTATACTCAATCTTTCCACATACGGCATCACCCGCATTCCCATTAGCAGAAAAATAAACATGTATAGCAATTAGGAAAAGCAGTATATATATTTGTCCTAAACATCCTAGACCTTGAAAGCTAAGGATCCTAAGTTCCTGACAGAAATGGGTTCCCCGCCGGAAGCCCCAATCTGTGGTTTTTACACAAGAGAAGAAAAGGAAGACCGTGCCTAGACCTAACTTCAAACGCGGCCCCACGGTGGGCGCCATTTTTCTGTAGCGAGCGATTTTGGACGCAGTTCTTAAGCGCTGGTCGCTCTCTGCGGTTGAGCTTAAACTACAGGTCGATTCATTTTTTATCCTATTGAAGCTGATGAAGGAAGGGAAATATATATCTCCAATTAACCCTGCTTGCATACTGAGTTTAAACAGCGGTCTGTTAGGTTACAGATGCTATCAATGTGGGGGGCCTTCGTACTGGTTATTTGTATTTTCGCCAATACTGGTTTTTTATCTAGGCAGAAGGTTTCTGGCGGGGAACGAGGATTAGGATGTTAGGACTGATGTTTTTGAATTACTGCTTTTGATTGATCGAGATATGGGATTTGGGTTTTTGTTTAGTGTGCTCGCTAAGATTTTTCTTTCAATCTTATGCCTACGTATTCCCGTTTATCCAAAACAAGGAAATCAAAGCGTTCGTAGTTCCTCCTATTCTATGGGAGGAAATGGGTGTTTTGGTGTCTTGTTCAAAGCCCAAGACGTGAAGCTAAAGGTGATATATATCTTGTTCAAAGCCCAAGATGTGAAGCTGAAAGGTTTATTTGTGTCTTGTTCAAAGCCCAAGACGTGAAGCGAAAGGACCTCGACTTTAGAGAGAATTTGTCATCTCTAAAGAGGGGTTTGTATAAAGGAGGATTACTTTAACCGGGATACGCGGATCCTTGCAATGCCATAATTTCCTTTATAGGGGTTTTTTAACCTGAAGGGGAAGACTCTAACTCAGTGTAGAGCAATGCTATCTTTCCTTAGGAATTTCTCATGCTAAAAGAGGGACAGTGGCATGGATGTAGATGATCCAGAGGCTTGCCGCTTACAGCGATTAGATGAAGAGGAAGGAGTTATTGATGTTTGTGTACTGTGAACGAGGCACAACTTTGATGCTAAAAGGTTGATTAGATCAACCAGTGGTTTTCTTATACAAAGCCTAAGAGGAGGCTAATATGTGTCTCGTACAAAGCCCGAGAGAGAGGCGAAAAGGTTTTGACTCAACGAGGGAATCTTTTGGTATCTCGTATAAAGCCCGAGATGGAGGCTATCTGACTCAACAAGGGAGTTTTTTTTTGTATCTCGTACGAAGCCTGAGATGGAGGCTGTTGTTTGTTTGGCTCAATAAGAACCTTTTTGTATCTCGTATAAAGCCCGAGATGGAGGCGAAACGGGTGATTGACTCAACGAGGTAGTCTCTTATGTGTCTCGTACAAAGCCCGGGAGAGAGGCTGGCGAATCATTGTACAAACCCCAAAAGGAGGCTATGGTGACTGTTTCAGTTGAGTGACAGGTCCAGTATGCTGATTTAAAGATAAAATCAGTTCTTATATGAGTAATGTTGGCCCTCAGGGATTTGACTTGAGGATCCGGGTTATTCCTGTTCTTTAAGGAAGCGGGAGATCCGAAGGGTATTGAGACTGTCCGAGTCTACGGGTTTTCTTCCTATTTAACGAAGGGGTGCTTGAGAATGTCTTTGAGACTCAAGGAAATTAGACTGTCCAAGTCTAGAGTTTTGTCTTCTATACTATGTTTTGAGAAACAGTAGTAGACTCTATGAAAGGACTGTTCTATGGAGATGACTAGTTTTTGTTCCTATACCTCTAGGAGGTCGTCGGGACAATTTGTACGAAGCCCAAGAGGAGGCTGGAAACTTTTAAGAAGCCGACGGGTTCTTGTAATAAGCCCAAGAGAAGGCTATCATTTTCGGAGGAAGAGATCATTATATGAAGCCTAAGAGGAGGCTGTGAATACTTCTAAGAAGCCGTAGGGTCCTTGTACTAATCCCAAGAGGAGGCGGGGTTCCTTTTAGGAAGCCTGTGGGTCCTTGTACGATGCCCAAGAAGAGGCCGATGCTTTTAAGAAGCCCGTGGGTCCCCAAACCCCGAGAAATTCAAGGCAAGCTATTCACAAGGAATAGATCAAGTCAGGAAAGTTCGAGAATTTGGAAGAAACTCAAAGATGCCATTTCACGGAGAATACATTCATATTTGGGAGTAGAGTTTCTTGACAATTCCTAATGAGGACAGCCGAAGAGAAGACTGTATCTGGTGATCCTATTGGGGATTTAGTTGTCTATTTCTACGAATAAATGAAACGGCATCACCTAGTTCTAGACGTAGTTGCCAGGGAAACTCGAAATATCTATACTATTATTACACAGTTGATATGAGTTTATGAAAGAAGACTTATAGTGAAACAGCCCCGCAATACAGTTTATATGTACATGAAAGCGGTAAATGAAAGCGATAACCACTTACTCGGTTGTAGAGCTTCCATGCTGTTTGGTTAGTTGTTCAACAAAGACAGATTGAAAACAACAGTATATACAAAATCAAAGGAGAAAGTGCTTTGAAAAAGAAATATTTGGGGCTTACAGCTCAAGGAGAGGCCCAGGGTTTTATCAGTGAGCGCACTGTTGAATTTGTACAGATGGGACTTATACAAGTGACTGAGGCCAAAAAAGGTTTTCTGTACAAAGGGATGGGTCTTACACTCTCTCAAGAGGCCCAAAAAGTTTTAAAGAAAAGGAGTGAGGCTTATAATACGAGGGTAGGCCCAGTTGATTTTTCCGTTTGAAATGGCGATCGCGCCGAGGTTTTCTTTTAACGCAGAGGGACTTATACAATAAGTGAGGCCCAAATGGTTTTGGTTAAAAGGGGGTTGGGTCTTACACTCTAATAGAGGCCCAAAAGTTTTGAATGGGTCTTATAGCTCGAGGAGAGGCCCAAAAGGTTATTTTTCAAAAGGCGATGATCGCGTCGTTGGTTTTTGACGGTATCGGGACTTATACAATAAGCTGAGGCCCAAAAATGATTTGGTCAAAAAAAGATTGGGTCTTACACTCTATTAGAGGCCCAAAGTGTTTTTAAAAGTTTGATGAGGGTTGAATTGATTCAAAACCCTAATTTGTTTTCAAAATGTATTATTTTTAATTGAACAAAAATTCAATTAAAATGATTAATATTTGTTAAATACATGAAAACAAGTTATGATCTTGGACCAATGTTCCAAAAAATCATGTTTCTTCCTACAAAATGATTGAAGTCAAATTAGGGTTAGAAAATGAAAAGAAAAGAAACATTTTAAATGCTAAAAACACATAAAACATTAATTCTTTTCAAAAATATCAAATATAGGAAATAAATAATATTTTTGGGATTTTTTGGTAGAATCAAATATTTAAACATTTTTGTGAATTATTGCAAAAAGAACCAATCAAAAATGATAAAAATTGAAGGAGTTATTAATTTTTCAAATTATTAAAAATAATAATATGAAAAATAACAAAATAAAAAAGTGATAAAAAGAAGTTTGGAGCGAGGGGGATTCGAACCCCAGACCTCTCGCTTGCCAATACACACAAAACCAGCTGATGAACCGCTGGGGCGCAATGCCAATTCAAATATAATATGGCAAGGGAAAAATATATAGAGAACTTGTTGGATTTTCTGAAAATGGCACCATGGCCATCTTCCTCCTCGAGCTCGTGCATGAAGCACCCTATCTCCCTCATCTCTCCACCATTGGACATGATTCAAACACGAAATTCGTGCGTTTTTTCACAAGGAATAAGATGGCAATACCCAATTTTATTCATTTTCAGTGTGGAGTAAAATAATCATGATGAACACAGATGAACCCTAATTTGCAAAAGCAATCGCATGCATGGTTATAAGGTCTATGATCCAGTTTCTTGAGGCAAAACAATCAACATATGATGGCAAGCAATTGGCAAAAATATCATGCGAGAAAATATGCATGGATCATGGAGTTTGAGTTTGAAGCTCACCTTGATGCAAGCTGAAATGGAACTTTGCCCAGATGGTGTTCCAGTCATGAATTGATGATCCCTACAGCTTCAATGGATGTTATGGAGTGTGTTGCAAGCTTTGGAACACTTTGAAACTCTTTGGATCAAGCTGGAGACCTCCACCTGCAAAATTGAAGCATAATGGCTTGGTGGAAGAGTGATTTTGAGCCTGAGGTGTTACAGTCAGTGTTTAAGTGTTTGGACACCTCAAATACATCATATGTGATGTGTTTGAGCAATTGGAATTGATTGCCTATGGCTGCAACTCAAAACCCGATAGTGTTTACTCAAAAACAAGAAAACTTGAGGTTTAAGAAAGAATGAGAGAAAGCAGTGCTGTAACTGGCTTTGGTGTGAGTTGAATGATCCATTGGGACCTCTATTTATAGGTGATCAACTTTTGTTTTGGAGGAATAGTGAATGACTGCTGGATCAGATCACATTTGTATGGATTAGCTTGGAGGATTTCTTCTCAAGCAAGGCAAGCTAGCCATTCCCAAGAGCAGGGCTATGCCTTGACCAAAATCACATTCTTCAGATGTTTTTATTGTTGTTTAATCAGAGAATTTGACTGAGTAGAGTAGCTACCTTGACAATGCACTATTCCACATTAATGCACGATGAATTCAAGGGAAAATGTGCCAAAGTGGATGAATTTCAAGTTGAAAGATTCCTTGGCTTTTTGACTCAGATTTATCAGTTGGATTAGTTGCATTGTGATTGGTTTGAACACAGGTGGCATGCTGATCCTTAGTTTTTGGTTCAAAATCGTGTGTGGCAAGCAAACATGCAAACTGATTTTTCCAAAACAGCTTGCAGCAGCATGACTTTGGGCATGGATTTCTCATGGCTTAAGTTGAATCAATTCATGCTGTTGGGCTCTTTGAATTCTTAGTAACATATGCAACAATATTGATGTTTAACTTTGGACTTGATTCAGCTTGCAACTATGTGAAAAGATCTCACAAGTTTTGGTGTTTCAACAAAATCTGTCTTGGACAGAATTTTTCTAAGTGTTGGAAAATGGTATACTTTCATGTTTTCAGCCACTTTGGCTCACTCATAGCTCAAAATCCATAATGAATTGGAGTTAGGCCTAGTTAAAGTTTTTGTAGAGGGTAATGAGAGCTACAAATCAAGCTTTGGATGGGGCACAATGGCCTTGTGGTTTAGGAGTTATGGTCCTCCAAAGTTGGTGTATTAGTGGTACTTTTCCATAACTTAGAAAAATTTCTAAGTTTTATGGTTACCCCCTTTTACAAGTTATCCCACTTTTCTTGATTTTTCTTGTGAATGATGATTCAAATCATACATAAACATCATTTTAGGGTTAAAAGTCCATTTTGGTGAAAAATCTCAAAAAGTCAAAGTTGACTTTTGTGCACAGTTGACTTTTTATTAGATGAATTCCAAATTGTGCAATTCTTTAGGAAATCATGTCCTTGACCTAAATCAAACTTGATGGACATGTTCCAAGGGTGTCATAGGGTATGTTGAGGCATGTCCTAGGGTTTGGGAGCATGTCATGGTCAAAAGTCAAAGCTACAGTTGACTTTTCTCGCGAAACCCTAACTGTGGTTCAGATGAAATTGAGACTTGTTGCTCAAGCTTCTTGGCCTAATCCATTGTTCCAAATGGATCAATATAGTTCATTAGAGACCCTCAAACTCTCTCTTGAGGTCTTGGTTCATGATTTGCCCTAAAAGTCAACTTAGGGGTGAATTAGGTCAAGAAACCCTAATTTCTGATTTTGATGTATGCATCCCCTTGAGGTCAAATTGACTTGATGTTTGGGTCCATGAGGTTCCATGGAGTATATTAGGTTGTGTTTTGGAACATTGGCTCATGCCCAGATGAAAATTTTCCATTTGGAGGCCCTGGTCGACCAAAACCCTAATTCGGTGACATTGTCGATCTTGAGGCTTGATCCACCTAGAAGGGAGCAGCTTTGTGCTTAATCCTTGGAGTGGGAGTCCTTTTGATCCATTGTGGATGTTTGAGAGGTTAGAAAAGTTGAAGATCATGTCATTTCTTGATTGATCCTTTGTCTAAGGCTCTGAGAGGGCTTGAAACCCTAATTCTGATTGCAGTGGATGCTCAACAATTCCTTGAGGAGATTGATGAGGCATAAAGGTACATCCATATTGTGATGATGATTTGCACAATGATGGGAATCTTGGTGGTCAAAATTTGGGGTATGACAGATCTCTAGAGAAGTTCTTTTGAAAAAGAGTACTTCAGAAATCTTTAAGAGGTAACTCTATTGTATTTGTCTGTATTGAATGTCTTATCAAGCCAGATGATGATCACATGTATGAAAACAATTTTCTCACTTTTGTGTTGATATTGTTGCTTGTTAGTTGTCTAAAAGAAGATAATTCAATATTCATCTATCACTCATGACTCTTGTTTCAAGATAAAGTGCTAGTTCTAAATAGAATCTTAGAGACTTGTTACTGACATATGATATCTCTGTCTAAGTCTAGACTCACTAGACTCTGATGGTTGATAGCTTTTGAAAGTTATCAGTTTCTGAGGTTCAGAAGAAGATTCTATTTTACTGTCTTGGCAGTTTAAGTAAAAAGTTTTCTAAAAGCTTTTTTGTTACTTAACCTTTCATAAAGGTGAAACTCATCTGGTGGAATTGAAATATCCGCTTGATAAAGAACCTTTGGGTATGGTGTTTTCTCTTTTAGTACTTGTCATTACTATTCCCTGTCTTGTGAGACATCATTTTATCCTTTTTCTGAAAAGATTCTTATTTATGTACGATTCTTGTTCAATTTCTTTTTTTTCTTCTTCTTCTTCTCTTTCTTCTTTTCCTCTTGTTTGTGTGCTGATCAAACCAAACCTGAGATGAGTTCTTCAGTTTATTCTTCTTTGAATCAGCTGATTGTCATCAATGAAAAGTTTATGGATTTTGATGAGTTGCTTAAGATTGGTTTCAACTTCTGGGAGACTGTACCTAAACAAAGGTGGAACAACTACTTTGAGATGCTCTGTGGTTTCACTTATCCAAGTCTTGTCAAAGAGTATTGGATCAATGCCTCCATTATTAAGCTGAATTCTGAGTATGTTATTTTGTCTAAATTAACTGGTGTTTCTATAACAGTAACCTCTAAAGCTATTACAAATGTGATCAATTGTGAGGAGATTGGAGAAATTCCAGGAACTCTTGTTTGGGAACACTATCTTCCTACTTGGCGTATCTTTGTAGATCCATCTAATACATCAGCGATCTCTAATCTTTTTCCTGATACTGTTGTTTGGAGTCAGATTCTGAATTCAAACTTACTGTCTAAGGATAGAGATTTAGATCAACTGATCCCTATTGAAAAGGATCTGCTTCTACTTCTTAATTCAGATTTGAAGATTGATCTTCCTCAAGTTATGTTTGACCATCTGAAGAGGTCTCTTTCTTCTTTTAGAAAGGGAAAGACCTTTTCCATACCTTTTGGACGAGTTATTTCTGAATTACTTGTTCAGTAAGGGGTTAACATAAGTTCTGAGGCTAGTTCTTCCAAGATTTGGAGAGACAAGTTTGAAGCTATCTACAAAAGATTATGATGTTAGATTTTATACATAGTTATGATTTTTATTGTTGTTGAAATCTTTGTTTTAAGTATCTTATTAATAAATTCTAAGTTTGTTCATGCTTGTGTTCAGTTTTAACTATTAATATTTATTCTTGATTGTTCACCGAGAATCGGAAATAGATGAAAGAACTTAAATGTTTACAACTTATTTTATTAATAAAAGGGAAGCTATTACAAGACAATTAGATTTTTCTAGTCTAATGGATGTGTCCTAAGGAACTCCATATGATCATCTGACATGTCTAGATTGTCTAAGAAATCTTGCCATTCTTCCTTAGAAAATTCCAAAGCCTCCTTCCTCAGTTTGTTTCTGCGTCTAGATCTAGAAGATCTTCTTCTTCTGTGTGTCTTCACGTAGGATGCTGAAGAGGAGAGCACTTCTGAAGTTGTATGCTTGCTTGCAGGTTCTTTAACTGCTGCTTTGCTTTGATTTGCTTGAGTTGCTGCATTCACTAGTGTTGCCTTCCTGAAATCTCTCTTTGGAACCCAGATTTGCTTTTGCTTATACATCTTTGTGTTTTAGGGATTAAGTGATGATGGAAGAAATCTTACTAGAGTCCTTTTATCGACGTGTTACATTCTTTGTCTTGAGTTTAATATTATTTATGTATTGATTAAATTTTATCGGTATTTTAATAATGATTCTTGGAAATATGATCTAGCAGTCTAACCTATTAAGATTCTATGAATAACTATGAGTTTATGTTTGATCTGTTTTAACTGTCGTTTCTGTGTCACTTTCACTTTGATAGTGCACCTTTAGAAAATCTAAAGAAATTCTGGAATGTAAATGCATTCTAAATTAGTATTGGTCAGAAAAACTTTTTTATTAATTAAACGGATGGATTACACTTTTAAAAAAAAGGGGGGTACAAGATGATTTCTAGGATTGATCCCTAGCTAGTGCATCCCGTGCCCAGCGGCGTCCACTGTTGTCATAGTCTACCTCCTCGTCTTCAGAATCAATCACTTCTTCCTCTTCTATGTCTGGAAGAGAGCGGTAGAACTTCTTGTTGACCCTTCTTTTCTTCTTCTTTGACCTCTTTATGCTTTTTCTCTGAGGCCTTAAAGCTGCAACTGCTGAACCTCCTTCTGAAGGTTGTTCAGGTACTGCCGAAGTTGCATTTTCTGTAGAAAGTATTGCTAAGGGCAGAGCCTCAATTATTGAGGACTCAGAAGCAGCTCGCCTCTGAGGGGATTGGATTGCCAAGCTTGTAGATCTCTCAGTTGCGTTTGTTACGACGGATGCATTATGACTCTCAGTTGCTGATTCCATACCCTTAGGTTGGTGATTGATGAAAATGACTTAGGAGTTGGATGCTTTTATAATGACTTATGTGGATACCAAGAGTCTAAAATTAATCCTTGTTTAATTCTTGGAATACTAATGACCACTAATACTTCAAAGCGTGAACTTTACAAACATTAATGATTCTTATTACTTGATTATTCTTCCTCTTTGGAAACTAATCTTGTAATGATGATCTAAGTTACATTTATTAGTGATATTTTTTTCTCTTTCCTTCTTTTCCTTTTATTCCTTTTGATGTGACAAAAGGGGGAGAAATAATAGTAAGTATTTAGGTGGAAACTGAACCCATTGAATACATGTCCTATACATATTGGTCATTTATTTTCTTGTCAATTATTTTTTGTTTTTATGGTTACCTTGCCCAGGGCGTATTTTTAACTTTCTTGTACATAGGTCTAAGGAAAAGCTTACAAACCTCAGACGTAGCCTTTCAGACCCAAAAGGAGTTTACAAACCTCATATTCTGGTGTTGCCAAAGAAAGTTAAAAAAGGCAACATATTTTACCTCTCTTGGTGTTAGAGTCAATAGAACTCAGTTGTGGACTATCAGACTCAGGGAGAGCTTTTAAACCTCATACCCTATTGTTGCAGTGAAAATTAAATGCCCAACATTGTCCTTGTCATCATCAAAAAGGGGGAGATTGTTAGAACAAGATTTGTTCTTGACATTTTCTCTTTTAGTTATGATTATAACAAAAGTATTAAAAGAACAATGGTTTATTTGATGTGTGTTTTATTTATGCAGGTTCTTGTTCTTGTACATAAATAATTAGAATCTATTTTACTTAGACACATTTGGAGTTGCTTCATTGCTAGCTTCTGGTGGCAGAGTCTAAAGAACAATAGCTAGTGTAGTTTAATGCAGACTCTGAACTGAAGGCCTCTGCATTCATACGAGTTTCTACACTTTGTAATTGTATATCAACATCTGGTACCATTCAAAGTTGGTGATAAAGTTGTGGATTATCCGTACTACTAAAAGAAAGTTGTATTGTCTTATCAGCCTGCCAGCTCGAGTCTACAAGATTGCAAGGCTCAAGGAAAGCTGGTATGTTCTATGGATGTCTGCTCCCGACGGCTATATTATTACAAAACCTCTTGAAAAATCAAAGATTAAACGTGTTACACACGGGATTCAGAATCTGTTGTGCATCCATCTTCAACGTCTCTTGTACTATGGAGTAAAGGCAAAGACACTTGTTCAAGACACTTTCTCAACGGCTAGTTTCTGCAAAGGTTATATATATGGCTGAAGATTCAAGTTTGAATCTTAACTATGATTCTTCTATTAAAGGAGTAGCAAGATCAAGCAATTATCAACTCTAATGTAATATGCAGATTTTCTGTTTTACGTTGTAATTGTAAAAGCGTTAATATTTCTTATCATTAAATATCCGAGAAATATTAAGTGCTTTAAGTATTTGTTATGGTGATTTCCCGTACCTCTGATGCTTGCCTCATGTACAACTTGTTCTCTATTATGTCGAGCCTTCAGTAGTTTAGATTAAGTCTCTTGCTATGTGCTTGAACAAAATGTATTGTCTCATTGGGATTCAAATAACAAGTCTTGAGCCAAGATGCTTAAGTCACGTAAGTCTCATTGCTTAAGTGCTTGAGCTGTGAAAGTCTTATTCAGCTAGTCTGATTGAGCAAGTGGGGAATTCTCCATCTGAGGGGCGTGAGCAAGAAGTCTCGAGTGCATCTTGAGCAAGGGAAGTCTCAGTCGGGATGACCAGAAGAGCAGGGCTCGGCCATAGGATGTGAGCAAAGGGAAGTCTTAGACATGTGCTATAAGCAAAGGGAAAGTCTCAACCAGATGACAGAAGAGCAGGTGGCTCAGTCAGATGGTGTAAGAAAAGGATAAGTCTTAGACATGTGCTCTAAGCAAGGGAAGTCTCATACAGTTGGTCTGAGCAGTTTTAAAAGTCTTATGCAGAAGCATAAGCGATTGTAATCATGAAGTGGTTATAATGAAAATCTCTTGTGAGGCATGGGACTGGACTACTCTCAGTTAGGAGAGGAACTAGTATAATTCTTTTGTGTCTTCTGCTGTTATTTTATTTACTTCTGTTATATCTGCTTCCAAACGAATTAACTTAGAATCTGAACATCAGTTCTGATTCTGAAACTCTGGTCAGAAGTTAAATTAAAAGAGAACGCAAAACACAATTCAACCCCCATTCTTGTGTACTTTTCACACCTTCACAATCCACATCGATGATGAAAAATTGGAACTTGTTAAAGTAAAATTTCTTTAAAAGATTCTTTCCTCACAAAAAATTCCTGGAAGCTAAGACAACCATCGTGGTGTTTTCCCAAGGCGTAAAAAACTCCTCTATGAAGAATTAGAAAGATACATGTCCATGCTGAGACGATGTCTAAACCACAATTTTGACACTCGCCTAGATACATGTCTTTAGAACTGGACTCCAACAACAACAACCAAAGTTGATGCTAGATGTTACTATTGGGGTTTATCGCATGTCCTAAAGTTTGAAAGATGCAACAAAAATCATTGAGTGAATGGAACTCAATGACCATTAACGATAACACAACAAAACCCCTTCCCATAGGAAGAATGGTATCATGGAACTGAATACCGATGATGTTATTCTTGCTCAGAACAAGTTATTGACCCAAATGGTGGATGAACAAACCAAAAAACTATCAAAGTTTCCATAACAACTGAAAGAGATACATGAAGTACCTTAAACAAATGAAAATTTCATTTTGTGAACTCTACAATGAAGACCATCAACCAAATTTCCCCCTACGAATTAAGAAGTAAACTATGTAGGTAATCAAAGGCATGGGCAATATCAGAACAAAAAATTCCCTCAAAGGCATAATTTAAATCATGGATGGAGATTCGACGCTTTCCTATCAAACAGACAAATTTTTCACCTTTACTCACAAGCACCTACACAACAAGACAAAAAAACAAAGTTGAAGGATGCACCCAATCAATTTATGTAGGTGTCTATGGACAATTATAAAATACTAAATCCTCTATTAAAAACCTTGAAATACCGGTGGGCCAATTAAGCAAGAAGCTATCAAATCTCCCAAGTAACACATTCAGTGTAAATATGAAGAATAGTCCAAAGGATCATTGTAGTGTTGTTCTTGCGGATGAAAGATTTGTTGTCAAAGCCATATGAGAAAGATCAGAAGGACTAGAAGAAGGAGAATTGTAGAACGAAGTCTGCAAAGTTAATAAAAAAGATATAACCAGGTAACAAGATGACCCTAGTGTAGTTGCATTACCTATTTCCATAGGTAATATGGAGGCTGGAAAGGAACTTATTGGTTTAGGTGCAAGTGTGAGTATAATACCATTATTCATGGTAGAAAGAAATGGGTATCTACAAGTAGAGTTAAATGCTTCAAAATTGCAAATGGCTGACAAAACATAAAGGATACCAGCGGGAATTATAAAAGATGTACTGATATATTTATTGATAAGTTCTCATTTCCTGTAGACATTGTGATACTGGACATCAAAGCACACCTAAAGATACCTCCAATCTTAGGGAGACCATTCATGAAAACTGGGAGGATGCTCGTGGACATTGATAAAGGTGAAGTAAAGGTTAGAATTAAAGATCGTGAGGTATGTTGTAAGGTAATATTTATTACAAAACACTGATAATCGTCAACCTATTGATGTTAAACAAGTGCTTGTTGGGATGCAACAAAATTATATTTTACAGTTTTTTAAGTAGTCTCTAGTTTAGTTATTTTTTTTAAAAGAAAAATGTCAATGCAAACAAAAGGTGGGCTCGTTAAGCGCAAGTGGTCATCCCTGTTCTTGCCTAGAGTGCCCAAAAGATAAAACACGAGATCTCGATTAGCAAATATAAGCTCACCTAGCGAAAGACCCGTTATAGAACTTTGGGAACCGTGATCAGATTTAATATCTATTAGAACAAGATTTGTTCTTGATATTTTCTCTTTAGTTTTGATGATAACAAAAGTATTAAAAGAATAATGGTTTATTTGATGTGTGTTTTATTTATGCAGGTTCTTGTCTTGTACATAAATAATCAGAATCTGTTTACTTAAGATACACTTGGAGTTGATTCATTGCTAGCTTCTAGTGGCAGAGTCTGAAGAACAATTTCTAGTGTGGTTTGACGAAGACTCTGAATTGAAGGCCTCGACATTCAGACGAGATTCTACATAGTAATTGAATATCAGCATCTGGTACCATTCAGAGTTGGTGATAAAGATGTGGACTATTCGTACTACTGAAAGCATGTTGTATTGTCTTATCAGCCTGTCAGCTCGAGTCTACAAGATTGCAAGGCTCAAGAAAAACTGGTACGTTCTATGGATATCTACTCCAAATGGCTCTATAGTACATAACCTCTTGAAGACTCAATGGTTAAACGTGTTACACAATGGATTCTGAAATCTGTTGTGCATCCGTCTTCAACGTCTCTTGTACTTTGGAGCAAAAGCAAAAAAACTTGATCAAGTAACCTTCTCGACGACTAGTTTTTGGAAATCCTATATATGGCTGAAGATTCAAACCTGAATTTTTAACAAGGATTCTTCTGTTGAAGGACTGACAAGATCAAACAATTATCAACTATGTAATAGATAGATTTCCTGTTTTAGGTTGTAATTGTAAAAGCCTTAAGATTTCTTAACCCTGTAAATATTCAAGAAATATTAAGTGCTTTAGGTCTTTATTATGGTGATTTCCTGTACCTCTGATGCGTGCATCATGTACACCTTGTTCTCGATTCTGCTGAGCCTTCAGTAGTTTAGATTAAGTCTCATGCTATGTGCTTGAGCAAACAAAAGTATTATTCAGCAAGTCTATTTAAGCAAAAGAAAGTCTTAGACATGTGCACTAAGCAAATGTAAGTCTCAACTTGAACACAGATGAGCAGGTGGCTCCGTCAGATGGTGTGAGCAAAGGAAAGTCTCAACCAGGAGACAGATGAGCAGGCGGCTCAGTCAGATGGTGTGAGCAAAGGAAGTCTTAGACACATGTTCTAAGAAAAGGCAAGTCTCAACCAGAGGACAGATGAGCAGGTGGCTCAGCCAGATAGTGTGAGCAAAGGTTAAGTCTTAGACATGAGCTCTAAGCAAGGAAAGTCTCAGACAGTTGGTCTAAATAGTTGTAAAAGACTTATGCAGAAGCATAAGCGATTGTAATCATGAAGTGGTTATAATGAAAAGCTTTTGCGAGGCAAGGGGACTAGACTACTCTTAGTTTGGGGAGGAACCAGTATAAATCTTTTGTGTCTTCTGCTGTTATTTTATTCACTTCTGTTGAATTCGCTGCCAAATGAATTATCTCAGAATCTGAACATCAGTTCTGATTCTGAGACTCTAATCATAAGCTAAATAATAAGAAAACATGAAACACAATTCAACCCCCCTTTTTGTGTACTTTTCACACCTTCAATATCAACCAATCCAATCATTTTCAATCACTCTATCCAACTCTCTCATACACCAAAAATCACCAAAGGGGAAAACATCTTGTTTTTGCATTTTTATCCAGTTCAAAGATTGCTCAATTATGTCATTTTACTGTATTATGCTTTAACTCTTCTACATTATGAACATTGTTAGAAACACAATGTATTATCTATAATTTAGGGATAAATTAGGGAAACTTTATTGCTTCACGATGTAGACATAAGATTACTTCCATGAACACTTGAATTGGATACTCTAGGATAAACAATGAGGGTATGTTTATATGTTAGAAACCTCTAGGTACTAAATGTGAATGGTGATTATGGGGATATATCAATTGCATACGCATCTACTACGGAAAACCCATTTAACAACGGTTGTAAAATACATATAATCACCCAGATCAAGGCGTTGTTATGTAGAATGTTGTCGTAAATGCGCTACTTATAATCACGGTCCTGGTACCATTATTGTATTCTGGAAAGCGCGCGGTATATCACAATGGTTATGCTTAATAACCGTTGGGATATATACAGTACTGGGTTCGAAACCCAACAAATAAATTGCATTAGATCACGGTTGATGTAGAAAACCATTGTGAAATGTACCCATAGTTTAGTATATACCAACGTATATTGCTTGTTTTACCATACACCTCATTAAAGAAATACAACCATTAAAATTGGTAAAGAACTATATAATCTGAAAATTAAACTATTCTTGCAAACCAACTTAAACTCACCACTATTTTCCAAATTGCATGCATCTCATTGTGCACATTTTATGTTCTTTAACACATATATGGTTCAATGGTTTAATTCTTTCAATGCATCGATATCTTTTATTTTCGTCGCTTATCATCGCAATTGTTATGATGACTTATCATCATAACAAGCATGATCTTAACAATCACGGTGAAAAGCGTCGACGACGCGGTAAAGTAGAATAATAGATATCGATGCATTGAAGGAACCAAACCATTAAACGATATATTATGTGTTAAGGAACATAAAATTGGCAGAATGATATGCATGCAATTCGTAAAACATTGATTGATATAGGTGGTTTTCAAATACATCTTAATTTTCATATTATAAGTTTTATGTCAATTTAAATGATTGTATTTTCATTAAAAGGTTAGTGAAACAAACAATATACATAGTATATAATAAACTAAACTTCATCTCCTATAAACCTGTATAAGAATATAAAGAACAAAACATTGCTAAGTCACAATAAGCCTCTTTCTTGTGACTTAGCACTGTTTTGTTCTTGTTTTGAGAATATTTTTCAACAACAACACAACAAATCCATGCAACACAATAAAAAAAACATACATTATATTAGCACAAACCATATGTACCTTATCAACTCATTTTATACGCTTGCTACCACCATCATCATCACCATGTATCATCTTTATTATACAGCTTCAGCTATTTCAAATAAAATAAAATTGTTAGTATTCAAAACAAATTCAGTTATAGTTAAAACAAAACCCTAAGTGGGACTGTAACAAATCAATATACATTGAGTTAATAACGCACCTCTTATTGAAAATAAACATGAACTGTAACAAATCAAGATATATCAAGTTCATCTAGTTTGTGATGCCATGAACAAAAAATATAAGGTGGATGAAGTTTATACAATAACTTCATACTTCTTATATTTTTCTTCATGGCAACAAAAACCATATGAAAAATCACCATACTATACGCTTGCTACCACCATCATAACCATATATCTACAAGGAAACACAACAAACTTCAAACTTAACCCTAAAACATCAACAACATAATCCAGAAGAAGAGTAGAAAGAAGAGAGCAGGTGAATATACCATCTTCGACGCCGTAGGAGTTTGCGCCGGAGGTTGCTCCCGTCAGATATCCTTTAAGCTTCATGAGAGGAGGGTTGTGTTAGGGTTTTCTTTAGAGAGAAACAACTGTTATGAACTGGGCAACATATACTTTCATTTATATATTAAAAAATATCACAACGGTTACTCATAATAACCGTAGTGATATCCCTTTTATTATTTATTTAAAAATAAATAAAAAAGAAAGGAACTCCTTAACGTTAAATGAATGAAATTTAATATCACAATGGTTACTCATAATAACCGTGGTGATATCCCTTTTATTATTTTATTTAAAAATAAATAAAACAGAAAGGAGCGCCTTAACGTTAAATGAATAAACTTTTTGATAGCGCTGAGGTTCGAACCCATGAAAGATAGATTGTATCATATCGGTAATAACGTCAACCGTTATGATACCATAAAAATTTATAATTAAAAAATAAAATAAAATGTTAGCGCATGAGTTTAGAGATGTCGCCACGGTTTTTGGAAGAACCGTGGTGACTTGGGCATTATTGTTTGCGCGTTTTGTAGTAGTGTGCATGATACTTAATTAAGAAATCAATGCACCTAGATGCTCGTCGGTATCAATATTACAATGTATAGATGGAATTTTGAAATGTATAAATTTTGTCATATTATCTAACACAATTCCTTCCATATATATTATTTGGTGAATGTTTCCTATGGCTTCAGGAAGATCAACAATCAGAAGAAATGATAAACATCAAGCATTGGTTCATCCTCCATACCATATGATCAACACATGTTTATAAGCTATATCCATGACAAATTCTATATTGAGTTGGAAAGCTGAAATTTGATACAAGAAAAATCAATTAAGTTGGAGGATCTAGGAGAATAATATGATGTTGTAATTGATGACTTCTCAGCAAGTTTACCGGTAATATCGCGATAATAAAAAGATCGAACCCATAAGGACTATGTTCGAACAAGACAAGATTTGTGCAATTTAAATGAAAACAATTAATAGGGGGTTGTAAGTTTCAGTGCGAAAAGTAATTAAACGAGAAAACAATGTCACAAAAGCGGACAGGTTGTGTTGTAGAATCCCTTATTCCTCTATTATTGATGTTTGACGCCATTTATGTATGATCTAATCACTATAACCTCACGGCGAATTAACAAAATTGTTAAAGCCGATCCCTCACGACTTAACTCACTAACCACTACTCGGAGCTTTCTATCCCTAGTTCGCCAGCGTAAGCAGGATTAGGTGATGTATAGACTGATAACTCTCTAAGACACTACTTGGGATATCCTATCCCTATTCGACCAGCGTAAATAGAGAAGTTGCCCTAGGTTCAACACATAGGCTATGGATCTGTCGTAACCCAAAATTTGACCTCCCTTTTTGCTTTTTGCATAAGCATGTGCACTCGCATCGCTAGCATACGCATTCACATTTTTTCTCTATGATTTTGTTGTAGGAATATTCAGGTTTTTCAAGCCCGATTAATCGCATCCTCACAAAATCATCACATCATCAACACAAGCACAAAACAAGAGTTTCTATGCCTATTTATCAAAGCAAGAAGTCAGAAATCGGAACCATGGTCATAACACCCATTTTCAGGCAAAATTGGGCAAGTTTTTGACTGGTTAACCGGTTAACCATTTGGTTAATCGATTAACACCCTTTTACAATGCCATTTTCAGCTTTTTAACAACTGTTAATCAGTTAACCTATTGGTTAATCGATTAACACCTGTTATTTCAGCAAAAATTCAGCATTTCCATCATATTTCAGCAACTCTCTCCACACTCTTTTGGTATATTCTATTCTAGCATTGTGTGGAACATTCTAGACAGTTCAAGACCATTCAAGACATTTCCCTTACATTTATTCTATACTTCACTTTAAATTAAGTGCACCATGTTCCTTGTTTTCCAAGCATATCAACCTTTGGATGATGAAGCTCACCTTGGGATTGTTACCGAGTTGATCCTAACTAACCGAGTTAACTACCTTGACTCGGTGAGTCAAGTGTAACTAACTCCAACCCTAACTCCAAACCTCCCAAAGCTAAGTCCAAACCAAAGTCCAAAGCTCTCACACTCCAAACCTAAACTCTATTTAAACAAAGCTTCACCATTTTGCAAACCCTCCACAATCATTTACACAAATTCAAACTTTCTTCACTCTCTATTCTCTCATTCTCCTCTGCATTTTTCTGCAACTTCTACACATTTCTCTTCATCTTCTTCACCAAACCTCACTAAAGCTCTTAATTCACCGTAGAAGAAAAGCTACTTTCACCTTGAAAGTGCTTTTTCTTGAGCTTAACCTTCATTATCATTCCATTCTACTGGATTTTGTGGAGCTTCAGTAGCTTTTGGATTCATCTCAAGTGATCACTTCAAGATTCTTCGGTGATAATTCTCATTTCGGAGTTTTCGTCGCAATTTGCCCGGTTTCGGTACGATTCGGATACAATTGAATATTCCTCTAGTTTTCTTTGATTTTTTTATTTTCTGCATCAAGAATCCTTTGCAGCAATCACCAAGGCACATCTCCGCCTTGTAGGTTGGTGGATCTCACTTTACTCATTGTTTCGATCATTTTCGCGCATTTACGTTGTGATTTCGATCGTTTTCGGTTTAATTTATCATGCAATTGCTTAGTCTTTAATCTCCATGATTAATGCTTGTAGTTTGTGTTTAATTGCCCTCAAATGATGCAATTTTAGTGCACAAATTCATGTCCTAGCATGTGGTGATTGGCATAAGTGATTAAGTGTTGAAAACCACTTTTGAAAAGTTGTTTTTACTGTTATTTTTGCCACTGTCACAGTGTTAATCGGTTAACCATTTGGTTAATCGATTAACCAGTTCATTTTTCACCAAAAATGCTGATTTTCAAGCCGTTAACCGATTAACCATATGGTTAACCGATTAACACTAAACCAGAAGGCATTTTTCTTGCATTTTCAAGTGTGTTTGCCATGCTATCTCATTCTAACTTCCATGGATTGGTATGCATGATATTTATAAATGTTTTTAATGCTGTTACCCCCTGTTTAAAGCATATTTATATTAATTTAATGATTGATTTATCAATTTTTGCAATTTTATGTGTGTTCTTGATATTTGTTTGAACATGCTAATTTTTTGCACAATCTTTGATCGCTTGACACTTGATGTGTGATACATGCTAATATTTGTATGGCACCGTTTAGCACTTTCATTTCTTGATCACATTAAGTTTGTTCTGTATTGAGCAAATTTAATCATGTATAATCAATAATTTACACCTTTTGCTGTAATGGTTTTCCATTCTATTTGGAAAATTGTTGGCATGGCTTTTCCCCTTGATTTATTGATCGAAACCATGTTTCGATTAGTTGATCCTTCCCTTTCCTCTCTTTAGGCTTCCTTTAGAGATTTTTTTCTTTCTTTTACCCCCGCGGAGTTGTAGATTCATACAACGACCGATACACGACTTTGGAGCGCTGTACAAACTGAAGTTGTTATGCTGTTCACTTCACGACACGTTGGAGCACTGTACAATTTGGAGTTGTTATGCTGTCAGTTTCAATTTCTGCGCTACACCCTGTATGTTAAAGGAGGAATGAGAAGGGAGAATTCCTACTCTCATTCTGACTATTTCACGTAGGGGACGAATGACCCTGTGCTTGGCTTAGTCACCTCTAATTCCAGGCAGTAGTGTATCTTCTTCCTCAATAGCGTCGATCCTTGATCACTCATATCTTCTACAATCTCTCTTTTTGATCAATCACTATCCTTCTTGGTTAAGATCATTATTCTTGTGCTAGCAATCTCTCTTTGTTTCACTACTCCTATCTTCTTGTAATCAATCATTGCCTTTTGATTCCCCTGAAGAATCTCAATCTCTTTTCTACGGTTAATCACAGTCTGTCTGTTAAAACCGTAAATCCCCTGGAGTTCGCAATCTTCTCTTGGTTCTTCTCCCTTTGTTGGGTTAACCACTGCTTGTCAGTTAAAACACCAATTTGCATTTCTCCTCAGTTAATCACAGTCCATCTGTTAACACACTGAGTTCTTCTTGGGTTAATCACCTTCTCTTGGTTAATCACACGTTTCTTCAGTTAATCATAGTCCGTCTGTTAAAATACTTAACCTCTTGGGTTAATCACCTTCTCTTGGTTAATCACCCGTCTCTTCAGTTAATCACAGTCCGTCTGTTAAAATACTAAACCTCTTGGGTTAATCACATTCTCTTGGTTAATCACCCGTCTCTTCAGTTAACCACAGTCTGTCTGTTAAAATACTGAACCATTTTTCGAGTAAATCACCTTTTCTTGGTTAATCACTCGTTTCTTTCGGTTAATCGTAGTCCGTCTGTAAACACCGAACCCCTAGCAGCTGGCAACCTCCTCTTGGTTCGAATACTTGTACCCTTGGGTTAGTAACCTTTCTTTGGTTCAAATACCCTTTCTTCGGTTGACTACTGTTTGTTCAGTCAGTTTACCGAACTACTTTGGGTCACGACCTTTATTCGGTCCTATACCCGTCCTTTGGATCACGACCTTTGCTCGGTCCTACACCCGTCCTTTGGGTCATGACCTTTGCTCGGTCCTACACCCGTCCTCTAGGTCACGACCTTTGCTCGGTCCTAGACGTGTCTTTTGGGTCACGACCTTTAATCGGTCCTACACCCGTCCTTTGGGTCACGACCTTTGCTCGGTCCTACACCCCTCTTTTGGGTCACGACCTTTAATCGGTCCTACACCCGTCCTTTGGGTCACGACCTTTGCTCGGTCCTATACCCGTCCTTTGGGTCACGACCTTTGCTCGGTCCTACACCCGTCCTCTGGGTCACGACCTTTGATCGGTCCTACACCCGTCTTTTGGGTCACGACCTTTGATCGGTCCTACACCCGTCCTTTGGGTCACGACCTTTGCTCGGTCCTACACCCGTCCTTTGGGTCACGACCTTTGATCGGTCCTATACCCGTTCTTTGGGTCACGACCTTTGATCGGCCCTACACCCGTCCTTTGGGTCACGACCCTTGATCGGTCCTACACCCGTCCTTTGGGTCTTGAACTTTGATCGGTCCTACACCCGTCCTTTGGGTCACGACCTTTGATCGGTCCTACACCCGTCCTTTGGGTCACGACCTTTGATCGGTCCTACACCCGTCCTTTGGGTCACGACCTTTGATCGGTCCTACACCCGTTCTTTGGTTGATCACATTTTCTTATCTGTTAAAACTTCTTTTCCCCACAGAGTCTTAATCCTCTTCTTGCTTGGTTTGTACATCATCTCTTTCTTTATCTCTTATCCTCTTGGTTTGGACACCATTTCTTTCTTTATCCTGTATTCTCTTGGTTTGGACACCATTTCTCTCTTACTCTTTTTTCCCTTGGTTTGGACACCATTTCTCTCTTATTCCCTTATTCTCTTGGTTTGGACACCATTTCTCTCTTATTCCCTTACTCTCTTGGTTATGACACCATCTCTTTTGCATCCCCAGCGGATCTTTCTCTATCTCTTATTCTCTTGGTTTTGACATCGTTACTCTTTTGTTCTTTGCACGGTCACTTTAGTCTCTTACTCCTGAGTGGAATACTCCATTTTACCTTTTGCACTCCTTTCTTGGTTTTGAAACCGTTTCTTTGGAATCCCCAGTGGAATTTCCTTCTGTATTTTGCTCTTGGTTTTGACACCGCTTTCCTTTCTTTTTTCTCTTTTTCCGTTTGGTTCCCCAAACTACGAAAGCTCAGATTCTGCATTCTTTTGAATGTCAGATACGTAGGCACGAGATGCGATGTCTTGGCGAGCACACTTCCACCCTTCTTCCATTCCTTTCTGTCCCCTGGTTCCATGAACTATGACGCTCTGATTTCCTCATTGCACTATGAGGGTACGTAGGCACGAGGGCCCCAATCCTCCGCGAGCACTTTCTTTCTTTTCTTTCTTTTTACCTTTTTTCTTCTCTCTCTCCTTCCTTTTAGCTAGAAGCCTTAGATAGATAACCCATCCAAGCCTAGAAGCAAGCAAAATGGTTCCCATCGAGTATGATGGATGTGTTAGGTGCTAGTACATTCCTTTCGCATAACCGACCCCCGTTCCCCTTTCTCTTCCCCTTGGGTTTTATCGATATTTTCCCTGTCCTTCAGGACTAAATAAAATTCGGTGGCAACTCTGTTGTATCTTTGAGTGTGCGATTCACTTAGGTGTAAACCAGCCATCTTCAGTTGGCGACTCTGCTGGGGAGTTCTTGCTCTTGAGCTTTGCCTCCTTTTGCTTGTCTCCTGGATACGTGGGACCAGCCATCTTCAGCTGGCGACTCTGCTGGGGACTCTTGCGCTTACAGGTTGGGGTCTCGCCTAGTTTTGTTTGCTTTTCTTGCTTGTTTGGGTGTTTATCTTTTGAGCTTTACTCGCTTTATTTTACTTGCTTTAGCTTTATGTTTATTTACTGCATTTCTTTACTGCTTTGAATATTCATATGTTGCATATTTTGGTTATCTGCTGTATTCTGCTGTTGTTGGGATGGGTAGATATTATTGGAGAGAAAGGTCCTAACACCGGGCCTAGTATACACATAGGATAGAACGTGGATAGTCGTGTGGCCTGCGTTTTTCACGTTGGGTTATCACGAGAGCCACATCCCAGATCGTGATTCGCTTGAGAATACTCCTGTCCTGTGAGAATTCACTACGGTGGGGGATTTTCATTCTGAGTCCTATGGTTTGGGCGACCTTTCTAGGGATCACCTTGTTGTGTCTAGATCACACCTATGAGGGGGATGGGTTTTTGAAGGAAAACAAGCCACTTCATACCTTTGTTCTCTCACGCACGTCAAATATTCGCACTTACTCAGAGTTACATATGCAGATTATCCAGAAGATGTTGCATCCCTAACTTACATTATAGCTTAATGTTATTGCATAATATTATTGCATCATCATGTATGCCGAACTTTTGAACTTGAGTTATTGCATCACCATGTGTTTGGGGTACTTTTGCATCATCTAACCTTTGCATCATTGGGTGTTGCATTTCTCATTTGCATTCCATCGGCATAAACAACATATGCATACGTACCTTTGCATTGCATACCTTCAAACCAGAGAAAGCTCACTTTCTTCCCTTCATCAGCCCAAAGACAACGATTCTCCGACGCCGAAAGCCAAAGGATCATGGAACAAATTGGGTATGAGGACACGATGCGCAAGGGAGGCAAGGTTGACATGGTTGTGGAACTACTTCTGGACAGTATGACAATAAACCCCTTTGATCAGGTTGTGATTAATGAACAAGCCCAGAATGGACCAAAAGTGGATAATGTCATATATATGGATGCAAGCAATCTACCGGTTCACCCCTTTATCTAAGCATAAGACCACTCAAGGCAATCAAAAACAAAAACTTAAGCAAATCAGCAAAGGGAACAACAATCAAGGGAGGAGACGTCCTCGTCATGATCCAATTCCCGTGACTTACACGCATCTACTGCCTGTTCTGATTCATGCTGGGGCCATTGTTCCTAAAGAAATCAAGTCGGCCAAGTTTCCTTATCATCCTAAGCATGATCCTAATGCCACATGTGGATACCATGCTAGATATGTGGGGCACTCTACAGAAACCTGTGATGTCTTTAAGGACAAAGTCCAAAAGCTCCTCGATCAGAAGTTGCTTTGCTTTACAGAGAAGCCTTGCCAGAATTCTGCACCTATGATTACTGAAACATCTGCCGAAGCTGAGAATAGAGGTCTTCCTATTCATGTGCAGATTCCTCCAGTTATTCAACCTATTGGGCAATACCCCTACCAAGGTTTTCAGTCTGCTAATTCTGGAATGCCTTTTGCTTATTCTGGGGCACCCTCTGCTATTACACCTCTAGTTTCTTATCCTGGGGCACCCTACGCACCGTATGGGATCCCATTTGGTCAGACTGTTAATCGGATGGTTAATCCTTGTTTGATTTACCCTGCTCAAGTGTTCCCGCGATACGCTACTCGTCAGGTTCATCCTCAAGCACCTCTGGCTCCTACGCCATACTATTCATTCTCGCATGTTGCTGCAGCCCAATACCAACAAACACCTTATCAACAGCCTCCTTAGGCTCATAATCAGCAAGCCCAAGGCCGAGAGCGCCAGAACAGGTACAAGCCCCGAAATAATCTAGGACGAAGGAATGCTCCTCTAGATCCGATTCCTGTGACATATAGTCAACTTCTCCCACATCTGGTTCAGAACTTGCTGGTGGTTCCCAAAACTCTGAAGCCCCCTCCAAAACCATTCCCACCTGGGTATGACCCCAATGTGCGGTGCGGATATCATGCTGGGCCGGCTGGACATTCGACTGAGGAGTGTAACGCTTTCAAAGCTAAGGTCCAACGGTTGATTGACAAGAAGCACTTAACCATTCAAGGTGTGAATCTGTGGGTGAACGGAAATCCCTTACCCGTGTAAGAGCCAAAATCGCAAAAGAATCCCTTGAATAAGCCTGTGAGCACTTCCTCAACATCGACAATCATCATGTCATTCCATCTTTTCCATTTGTAATCTTTTTGTTTGTCAAGCATTGTTCACTTGTAAAACTTGTTTGTTTTCAGATGATAATAATAATGAAATGAATGTCCATGTTTTGAAAAAATCCATTCTTGTTCACTCATACTTTTTATCAGTCTCGCACATTTAATCAAGCAAAATCAAAAAGAGAATGATGAAATCAAAAAGACGTGAGGTTACCGTCTGTATGCTTTTGAATAAAACCCTGCTGATGATGTAAGGCATTTGTTCAAATCCCCAAACACTGGAGGTATAAGGAAGATAATCCCTAGTCAACCCCTTTGGGCCTTGAAGTAGGAGTTTCTTTCTGTGCACTAAAAAACCCTCAATCTTAATCAGGGGCAGGGTAGTCTTCAACTAGTTTGACCATGCGTTCAAATTTCAAAAGAGGAGCACCCCATTCTGAGGATCAACCACATCCTATCCCTCGCAAAAGGTCAAAAAAATCACGAATCCACAATGGTTATCCCTCATTGACCAAAGAAATAAGGCAGTCACAACTCACCCTACAAATCAAACACATGTCACACGATTTGGTTAGAGGAAAAAATCAAAATCACAAGAAAAAAAGCAAGATAATAAAAGCCCGTTAAGTCAAAAACTCAAAAACAAAGGACTTAGGCAAAAATTAGGGCATCCCGGTAAACTGCAATTTCAAAATAATCAGTCTACGCAAAAATTAGGGAAAACAAAGAGAACAAAACAGAGCATCAAGAGATAAATCCTCAATAAGAACAAGTTCGTGTGATCACATGTGACAAAAACAAAAGGTGAGTGACTGCCGCTCCAAAACTCTCGTCGGTTCCTCTACCATCACATCAACCATTCAGAATCCTTTTTGAAAAGTTAACGCTTGTGTCAAACTAGTTGAACGTAGGACTGGAGAACATCAAGGAGAATGGGTGGGGTAAAATAATTTTTTAGCCTGATATCCTTTCTTTCTTAAACCGTGAACCAGGTCACGTTACAACCTGCAAAAGACCTAATTGAAGCAGTGTTTATTTCAAAAGAATACGACAGTAAAATCGTGTCAAAGCTGACTCCCAAAGATTTGCTTATCATTTGTGCCGATACCGACATGGCATTATAAATAGTGACTCATTCACTATATGTCATAATCTTAGTGAACATACTTGGATTTCAAAACCGATGTATCCATGGAATTAACATTATCATTTTCAAAACAAACACTTTTTACTTGTGAACAAGCACTTGACATCAAAAGGGTTCCTACAATGGAAATTTTGATCACCTCAAGGGGCAAAACGCCTGAAAACTCTGTTGAGCAAAAAGGCCTAGCCACCTCTGAATTCAGTCAATCTGGGGCATTCACGTCGAGATTAAACAAATCTCTCAAAGATCAGTTGGTCTGGGGCATTCCTCCAAAGATCGATCAGACAGGGGCAAAATCACTTCAAAGCTCATGTTGAGGCAGGCCACCTCAAAAGCACAAGAAGTCAACCTCTCCAAGAAACGGTTAATCCGGGGCATATTATTATGATACATTGGGGCAACCCGAATCCAGATCATCCTGTGACACAACCATTTCTTACCTTGTAACTGGGGCAACCCATGCAGATACCCAATAGACTGGGGCAGAGACATACTACCAAGGTACAAGTTCTTTCCCTGTTTTGAGACAAGAGCAACGGTGCATCAACAACTACTAATCAGGAAGTAGGTGTCGGGAATCACGTCTTTATGACCTGCACCCTAACCTCGACTTTTCGTCTACCACAACAAAACACTTGAACCATTGCATAGATCTTTCTCATGCTTTGATCACGTCTCTTCACTCATGCTTATTTATTCATCTAGCATAACATGAAGCCTTAACTTAAACCCGATCATATTTAACGTATCTTCAAAACCTGATTACTGAAATTCTACATCTGGTAATCGTCGTCGCATATCATTGCATTCTCAAACGCATAACATAATCATCAACATGGAGCATTACGCCATACTAGTTCAAACATGTGTCCCAATCAAAAGCCAGTTCTCCTCTAGTAGTCAGTTCTCATCTAACTTGTCTCTTCAAGTCCAATCCTCGTCTGGACAGCTTTTCTAGAATCCTGTCCTCGCTTGGTAAACTTTCTCAGGACACTTTCAATTCTTTGGTCCATCCAAAGCACTCTCACGTCCTTCCAGAACATACAAACTTACAACACTGCATCCTAGCTTGCATCCTTGCATTGCATGATATCATGCATCATGTAGAAACGCATACATAGCATATGCATCGAGCATACTCCCTTTCTTTTGGCCTGATTCATCTCCCTAGCATATTTTCAGCCAAGCTTCAAACATTCTTAACACTTGCACCTTTCTTTTGTCACCGTCGGCCAAATTTTTGAGCTACTCTTTTATTTATTCCCCTTCTACCTCGAATCATCGAAAGGCTAGCGCAATTCGTACATTCAGGTCCAAGTGGATTAAATAGTGTAGTGAGCGAAACTGGACGTGTTTCTTAAGCACTGCCGCTCTTTTGGGGGTACTACAGGTCGATTCATTTTTTATCCTATTGAGCTGACTAAGGAAGGGAAATAGATTTCTCCAATTAACCCTGCTTGCATACCAAGTTTAAACAGCGGTCTGTTAGGTTACGAATGCGATATGGAAGTGGGGCCTCTTTCTTCTTACTTTGAGTGAAAAACCGGGATTGTTCATGGGTAGGGGGTTAGGACTGATACTTTTTAATTGATGTATATGGGTATGGGATTGTGGGTTTTTGTTGAGTGTGCTCGCTAAGATTTTTCTTTCAATCTTATGCCTACGTATTTCGTTTACCGAAACAGGGAAATCAGAGCGATCGTAGTTCCTTCTATTCTATGGGAGGAAATGGTGTTTTGGTGTCTTGTTCAAAGCCCAAGACGTGAAGCTAAAGGTGGTTTCTATCTTGTTCAAAGCCCAAGATATGAAGCTAAAGGGTCTATTTGTATCTTGTTCGAAGCCCAAGATGTGAAGCTAAAGGGTTTTGACTTTAGAGAGAATTTGTCATCTCTAAAGGGGTCTGTTTGTCACAATTGTTGGGTGACTGGTTATAAAGGAGGATTACTTTAACTGGGATATGTGAATCCAGTAATGCCATAATTTCCTTTATAAGGGTTTTCGACCTGAAGGAGAAGACTTTAATCCAGAGGCTTGCTGCTTACAGCAATTAGATGAAGGGAAATGAGTTGTTGATGTTTGTATACTGTGAACGAGGCACAACTTTGATGCTAAAAGGAGGCTATCGACCCAACAAGAAGGTGATTTTTGTGTGTCTCGTACGAAGCCCGAGAGAGAGGCTAAAAGGGTTGACTCTATAGGAGAATCTTTTATATGTGTCTTGTACGAAGCCCAAGACGGAGGCTAAAGGTTGGACTCAACAAGAGAGTCTTTTATACTCAACAAGAGAGTGTTTTGTATCTCGTACAAAGCCCGAGATGGAGGATAAAAGGGATGACTCAACAAGAGAGTCTTTGTAGATGTGTCTTGTACGAAGCCCAAGAGGGAGGCTACAGGTTGACTCAACAAGAGAGTCTTTTATACTCAGCAAGAGAGTGATTTTGTATCTCGTACGAAGCCCGAGATGGAGGCTAAAGGTTGACCCAACAAGAGAGTCCGAAAAGGTTAACTCTGCTGGGGAGAATCATTATACAAAGCCCAAGAGGAGGCTAGGGTTACTGTTTCAGTTTAGTGACAGGTCTAGTATGCTGATTTAAAGAGAAAATCAATTCTTATATGAGTACTGTTTGCACTCAGGGATTTAATTCGAGGATCAGGGTTATTTCCTGTTCTTTAAGGAAATGGGAAATCCAAAGGGTATTGAGACTGTCCGAGTCTACAGGTTTCCTCTCCTAGTTTTGAAAGGAGCTTGAGAATGTCTTTGAGACTCAAGGGAATTAGACTGTCCAAGTCTAGAGTTTCATCTTTTGTACTACATTTAAGAAATAGCAGTATCAAGATCTAGACTTTTTGAAAGATTGTTCTATTAGGATGACTAATTTTTGTTCCTATACCTCTAGGAGGCCGTCGGGACAATTTGTACGAAGCCCAAGAGGAGGCTGGAAACTTTTAAGAAGCCGAGGGACAACTTGTACGAAGCCCAAGAGGAGACTATCATTCCCGGAGGAAGAAATCATTTATATGAAGCCTAAGAGGAGGCTGTGAATACTTCTAAGAAGCCGACGGGTCCTTGTACAACGCCCAAGAGGAGGCGAGGATGCTTT
This sequence comes from Lathyrus tuberosus, assembly GCA_022829125.1. Classification (NCBI taxonomy): domain Eukaryota; kingdom Viridiplantae; phylum Streptophyta; class Magnoliopsida; order Fabales; family Fabaceae; genus Lathyrus; species Lathyrus tuberosus. Next base: position 11,029,574 of record JALAZF010000179.1, read on the forward strand.
TAAGAAGCCTGTGGGTCCCCAAACCCCGAGAAATTCAAGACAGGCTATTCACAGAGAATAGATCAAGCCAGGAAAGTTCGAGAATTTGGAAGAAACTCAAGAGATTCCATTCACGGAGAAAAGATCATCTCTGGGGAATAGAGTTTCTTTGACGATTTCTAAAGGTGACAGTCTGTAAAAGGGTTCACCAAGAATGCTGCCTTTCACGTCTCCATATTGTTTAACCCCAAAAGGAGGGAAGACTGTATCTGGTAATCCTATGAGGATCTAGTTTTGTCTATTTTAAGAGTAATCAACAGGGCTTAGTGCTAGACGTAGTTGTCGGGGAAACGCTAAATATCTATACTATTATTACACAGTTGATATGAGTTTATGAAAGAAGACTTACAGTGAAACAGCCCCACAATACAATTATATGTATATGAAAGCGGATAAAGAAAGCATATGACCACTTACTCGGTTGTAGAGCTTCCATGCTGTTTGGTTAGTTGTTCAACAAAGAAAGATTAAAAACAACAGTATATTCAAGATCAAAGGAGAAGGTGCTTTGAAATGAAAGATTGGGGCTTACAGCTCAAGGAGAGACCCAGGTTTTTATCAGTGATTGCACTATCGTTTTGTACAGAGGGACTTATACCAGTGACTGAGGCCCGAGAAAGATTTTCTGTACAAAGGGATGGGTCTTACACTCTCTCAAGAGGCCCAAAAGGTTTAAAGAAAAAGAGTGGGGCTTATAACACGAGGGTAGGCCCAGATGATTTTTCGTTTGAAATGGCGATCGCGCCGAGATTTTTGAAAATGCAGTGGGTCTTATACAATGACTGAGGCCCAAAATGGTTTGATTTTCAAAGGGGGTTGGGTCTTACACTCTAATAGAGGCCCAAAAGTTTTGAATGGGTCTTATAACTCGAGGAGAGGCCCGGATGGTTCATTTTAAACGGGCGACGATTGCGCCGAACTTTTATTATAACGCAGAGCGACTTATACAATATCTGAGGCCCAAAATTGTTTTGGTTAAAAGGGGATTGGGTCTTACACTGTAACAGAGGCGCATGAGTGTTTGAAAATGATTTGTGAGGGTGAAAATCAAAGAAACCCTAATTTGTTTTCCTTTAACAGTAAATATTAAAAGAAAATCAATGAAAAATACCAAATGAATTTGAATAAACCACTTGTGATTTTGGTTTAAGGTTTTAAAAATGAATTTTTAATCACAAGAGATATTAAAACCCATTTGGTCTTGATTTTTCAAGATGAATGTTCATTTTAAAATGTTTAAAAACAAATAAAAATGAATTTATTCACAAAAATACTAATTATATTAAATAAATAATATAAACTTAATTTTTTTGTGGAATAAAATATTTCAACATTTTTGTGATTTTTTTCAAAAAGAACCAATTAAAAATAATTAAAATTGAGTGAGTTATTAATTTTCCAATTAATTAATAAAACATGGAATATTGGAAAAAATGACAAAATGTGAAAAAACACAAAATGGCATGGGTGGGGTTTGAACCCATGACCTCAAGGTCACAAGGCGTGCGCCTTACCACTGGGGTGGTGATACATCCATTGTTTTGAGTGAAAACACAAATATACAAGTCATGCCTTGGTTTTAGGCCTGGCCCAAGGCAAGGCAAGACAAGTTTTGGCTCAGAAACGTGAAGGTCATAACTTTCTCAATTCTTAATGGTTTGAGACAAAATTTATATGTATCTGGACCAGAATTTCACAAGGAATCCAATGGTGGTGGTAGTTTTTTCAGATCACATTCCCTCCTCAAAACCCGATAGTGGTTTTGAAAAAGGCCTATAATTGCATTTTCTATGCTACACTTTGATACAGGCATGAATTACATGATCAATTGGTTCAAACACAACATATATAACATGTATGAGGTGTGCATGATCAGTGGACTTCAAAGCATTGCATATTTTGGAAAGTTCAAGTCATGAGGCATACCTCTTTTTGAGCTTTTTGGAGTTTTTGTGCAATCTATCAAGCCTCTTGTTCCAGAAATGATTTGATGCTTTAGACACACTCAAATGATCCCTTAGAAGCTTTTAGGATGATTGGAATCAGCTGGTACCTACAAAAACACAAACTGACCCTTTCTTGCAAAAGGGGTTAAAAGTGACCAAAATAGCAACTCTCTCAAATGGTGTTCCAGATATGTGGCACCATTTGGGACAGTTCAAGGATGATATTTGGAGTGTGTTTGAGGTTTTATCTGGTTTGGAAAGTGACTGAATCAAGACATAGCTTGAAAAATGCACAAAAAGCCTATTTTGAGGTTTTGAGAGGTGACTTTGTGATTTTGTGATTACAGGTCACTTGTGAGAGTTTGGATCACCTACATATAATGTTTATGAGATGTGTGTGTGATTGGTTTGATTGAAAAAGCTCTCAGACTAAAAAACTCAGAGTTACCTTGCTAAAGAAGGCATTTTTGCCAAGAGAAAGGGATTTTGAGGAAAGCATCGGTTTGATGGCTTTGGTGTACTCAAACTGAGCACAAATGAGCTCTATTTATAGTAGAGCAAGTTTGTTTTGGGATCAATAGTGAATGGCAACTGCAGCAGAGGTTTGGCCAATGTTGGCAAATGAAAATCCAAGTCTCCTCTAGCCATTGACTAGAGGTTAGAGCACAGAGCTTTGGTTCCCTACTTGTTGGAGGAATCTTGACTGAATTCAATTGCAAATGTGTCAGTCCATGCCACCTCTAAGCATCTATTAAATGCTCCAATCCAAAATTGGAGTCTTGTCCCTCTTTTAGTCAATTCTAGGTTTGGCATGCTACTTCTTATTCCAAGGACTTTGGAGGCTTGGCTCAGTGATTGTCCCCTTTAGATTTGATCCTCAAATGTGTCCAAGATGATGACAAGGCTTGAAATTGGCTGATTTTGGCAAATCGACCAAAAATGCAAAATTCTGCCTTGCCTTGGCAGTTTTCAGCAAGGCATTTTGCCACTACCATAACTCTTAGCTCAAATTGAATTTGGTGATGTTCTTGGCCATTTTAGAAAGCCCTTATATGATATAACAACTGTTTGATCATATTTGGTTTTGATACTTTTTGGATCCAAGTGAAAAATGTCCCTACATTTGGAAAAAAGTAAAGGCAGATTCTGACTTAGTGAAAATTTCACTAAGTGTTGGAAAAAAGTGACATTTTAACTTTTTGTGATTTTGATCAATCCATAACTCAAAATCCATGAAGAATTGGAATGAGGTCTAGTTGAAGTTTTTGTATAGGAACATGAGATCTACAAATCAAGCTTTGGATGGGGAAAAATGGCTTTGTGGTTTAGGAGTTATGATCCCCCAAAGCTGGTACCCTTGCCACTTTGTTCATAACTTAGAAAATTTTCTAAGTTTTTATGGTTACCCCTTTTACAAGTTATCCCACTTTCTTTGATTTTTTTTTATGAATGATGATTCAAATCATACATTAACATCATTTTAGGGTTAAAAATCCATAATTGTGGAAAATCTCAAAAAGTCAAAGTTGACTTTTGTGCACAGTTGACTTTTTATCCGATGAATTCCAAACTGTGTAATCCTTTAGGAAATCAAGTCCTTGACCTAAATCAAACTTGATGGACATGTTCCATGGGTGTTATAGGGTGTATTGAATCATGTCTTAGGGTTTGGGAGCATGTCAAGGTCAAAAGTCAAAGTTACAGTTGACTTTTTCCTCGAAACCCTAACTGTGGTACTGATGAAATTGAGACTTGTTCCTCAAGCTTCTTGGATCAATCCATTGTTGCAAATGGATCAATGTGGTGTATTAGAGACCATCAAATCCTCTCTTGAGGTCTTGGCTCATGATTTGTCGAATTAGGTCAAGAAACCCTAATTCCTGATTTTTGATGTATGCATCCCCTGAGGTCAAATTGACTTGATACTTGGGCCCATGAGGTTCCATGGAGTATATTAGGTTATGCTTTGAAGCATTGGCTCATGCCCAGAGAAAAATTTCCATCTGGAGGCCCTGGTCGACCAAAACCCTAATTTGGTGACACTGGCGATCTTGAGGCTTGATCCACCTAGAAAGGAGCATCCTGGTGCTTAATCCTTATTGTGGGAGTCCTCTTGATCCATTGTGGATGTTTGAGAAGTTTAGACAAGTTAAAGATCATGTCATCTCTTGATTGATCCTTTGTCTATGAGCTCTGAAAGGGCTTGAAACCCTAAGTTTGATTGTAGTAGATGCTCCCCCATCTTTGGGGAGACTGTTGAGGTATGATGGGTCATCCATATTGTGATGATGATTTGCACAATGATGGGAGATCTTAGTGGTCAAAATTTGGGGTATGACAAATAGGGGCAGCTGTCATAACCCAAAATTTGACCTCCCTTTTTGCTTTTTGCATAAGCATGTGCACTCGTATCGCTAGCATACGCATTCGCATTTTTTCTCTATGATTTTGTTGCAGGAATATTCAGGTTTTTCAAGCCCGATTAATCGCATCCTCACAAATTCATCACATCATCAACACAAGCACAAAACAAGGGTTTTTATGCCTATTTATCAAAGCAAGAAGTCGGAAATCGGAACCATGGTAATAACACCCCTTTTCAGGCAAAATTGGGCAAGTTTTTGACTGGTTAACCGGTTAACCATTTGGTTAATCGATTAACACCCTTTTACAGTGCCAATTTCAGCTTTTTAACAACTGTTAATCGGTTAACTTGTTGGTTAATCAATTAACACCTGCTATTTCAGCAAAAATTCAGCTTTCTCATCATCTTTCCGCAACTCTCTCCATTCTCTTTTGGTCTATTATATTCTAGCATTGGGTGGAACATTCTAGACAATTCAAGACCATTCAAGACATTTCCCTTACATTTATTCTATACTTCACTTTAAATTAAGTGCACCATGTTCCTTGTTTTCCAAGCATATCAACCTTTGGATGATGAAGCTCACCTTGGGATTGTTACCGAGTTGATCCTAACTAACCGAGTTAACTACCTTGACTCGGTGAGTCAAGTGTAACTAACTCCAAACCTCCCAAAGCTAAGTCCAAACCAAAGTCCAAAGCTCTCACACTCCATACCAAAAGTCTATATAAACAAAGCCTCACTCATTTCACAAACCCTCCACAATCATTCACACAAATTCACACTTTCTTCACTCTCTATTCTCTCATTCTCCTCAGCATTTTTCTGCAACTTCTACACATTCCTCTTCATCTTCTTCACCAAACCTCACTAAAGCTCTTAATTCACCATAGAAGAAAAGCTACTTTCACCTTGAAAGTGTTTTTTCTTGAGCTTAACCGTCATTATCATTCCATTCTACTGGATTTTGTGGAGCTTCAGTAGCTTTTGGATTCATCTCAAGTGATCGATTCAAGATTCTTCGGTGATAATTCGCATTTCGGAGTTTCCATCGATGTTTGCTCGGTTTCGATACGTTTCGGACATAATTGAAGATTCTTCTAGTTTTCTTTGATTATCTTCATCATCTTGCTATTATACTTGAGTTGTTGGAGTTCTATTAACTTTTGGATTCATCTCAAGTGTTTACTTCAACATTCAACGGTTCGAATTCGCATTCCAGAGCTTCATCGCAATTTGCTCGGTTTCTGTACGATTCGGCTACGATTGTAGATTCCTCTGGTTTTCTTTGATTTTCTGCATCAAGAATCCTTTGCAACAATTACCAAGGCACATCTCCACCTTGTAGGTTAGTGGATCTCACTTTACTCATTGTTTCGGTCATTTCCGCGCATTTACGTTGTGATTTCGATCATCTTCGGTTTAATTTATCATGCAATTGCTTGATCTTTAATCTCCATGATTAATGCTTGTGATTTGTGTTTATTTTCACTTACATGATGTAATTTTCGTGCACAAAATCATACCATAGAATGTGGTGGTTGGCATAAGTGATTAAGTGTTGAAAACCACTTTTGAAAAGTTGTTTTTACTGTTATTTTTGCCACTGTCACAGTGTTAATCGGTTAACCAGTTCATTTTTCACCAAAAAACGGTGATTTTCACTCCGTTAACCGATTAACTATATGGTTAACCGATTAACACTGAACCAGAAGGCCATTTTATTGCATTTTCAAGTGTGTTTGTCATGCTATCTCATTCTAACTTCCATGGATTGATATGTTTGATATTTATGGGCGTTTTTAATGTTGTTACCCTTTGTTTAAAGCATATTTACATTAATTCAATGATTGATTTATCAATTTTTGCAACTTATGTGTGTTCTTGATATTTGTTTGAACATGCTAATTTTTTGCACAATCTTTGATCACTTGACACTTGATGTGTGATACAAGCTAATATTTGTATGGCACTGTTTTTCACTTTCAATTTTTGATCACATTATATTTGTTCTATTTTGAGCAAATTTAATCATGTATAATCAATAATTCACACCTTTTGCCTTAATGATTTTTCACTCTCTTTGGAAAATTGTTGGCATGGCTTTTCTCCTTGATTAATTGATCGAAACCATGTTTTGATTAGTTGATCCTTCCCTTTCCCTCTCTTTAGGCTTCCTTTAGAGCTTTTTTCTCTCTTTTCCCCCCGCGGAGTTGAAGTTCATACAACGGCCGATACACGACTTTGGAGCGCTGTACAAACTGAAGTTGTTACGCTATTCACTTCACAACACGTTGGAGCACTGTATAATTTGGAGTTGTTATGCTGTCAGTTTCAATTTCTGCACTACACCCTGTGTGTTAGAGAAGGAATGAGAAGGGAGAATTCCTACTCTCATTCCGACCATTTCAGGTAGGGGATGAATGACCCTGTGCTTGGCTTAGTCACCTATAATTCCAGGCGGTAATGTATCTTCTTCCCCAATCGAGCCGATCCTTGATCACTCATATCTTTTACAATCTCTCCTTTTGATCAATCACCAACCTTCTTGGTTAAGATCATTATTCTTGCGCTAGTAATCTCTCTTTGTTTCATTACTCCTTTCTTCTTGTAATCAATCATTGCCTTTTGATTCCTCTGAAGGATCTCAATCTCTTTTCTGCGGTTAATCACAGTCCGTTTGTTAAAACCGTAAGTCCCCTGGAGTTTGCAACCTTCTTTTGGTTCTTCTCCCTTTGATTGGTTAACCACTGTCTGTCAGTTACAACACCAATTTTGCTCTCTTACTAAGTTAACTACAGTCCATCTAATAATACTGAGCTCCTCTTGGGTTAATCACCTTCTCTTGGTTAATCACCCGTCTCTTCCGTTAATCACAGTCCGTCTGTTAATACAGAGCTCCTCTTGGGTTAATCACCTTCTCTTGGTTAATCACCCGTCTCTTCAGTTAATCACAGTCCGTCTGTTAAAATACTGAACCTCTTGGGTTAATCACTTTCTCTTGGTTAATCACCCGTTTCTCCAGTTAACCACAGTTCGTCTGTTAAAATACTGATCCCTTTTTCGAGTTAATCACATTCTCTTGGTTAATCACTCGCTTTTCTCTTCGGTTAACTACAGTCCGTCTGTAAACACTAAATCCCCAGCAGTTGGCAACCTCCTCTTGGTTCGAATACTTGCATCTTTGGGGTAGTAACCTTTCTTTGATTCAAATACCCTTTCTTCGGTTGAGTACTGTTTGTTCAGTTAGTTTACCGAACCCCTTTGGGTCACGATCTTTGCTCGGTCCCACACCCGTCCTTTGGGTCACGACCTTTGCTCGGTCCTACACCCGTCCTTTGGGTCACGACCTTTGATCGGTCCTACACCCGTCCTTTGGGTCACGACCTTTGATCGGTCCTACACCCGTCCTTTGTGTCACGACCTTTGATCGGTCCTACACCCGTCCTTTGGGTCACGACCTTTGATCGGCCCAACACCCGTTCTTTGGTTGATCACATTTTCTTATCTGTTAAAAATTCTTTTCCCCACAGAGTTTTAATCCTCTTCTTGCTTGGTTGTACACCATCTCTTTCTTTATCTCTTATCCTCTTGGTTTGGACACCATTTCTTTCTTTATCGTGTATTCTCTTGGTTTGGACACCATTTCTCTCTTACGCCTTTTTCCCTTGGTTTGGACACCATTTCTCTCTTATTCCCTTATTCTCTTGGTTTGGACACCATTTCTCTCTTATTCCCTTACTCTCTTGGTTATGACACCATCTCTTTTGCATCCCCAACGAATCTTTCTCTATCTCTTATTCTCTTGGTTTTGACACCGTTACTCTTTTGTTCTTTGCACGGTCACTTTAGTCCCTTACTCCTCAGTGGAATACTCCCTTTTACCTTTTGCACTCCTTTCTTGGTTTTGACACCATTTCTTTGGAATCCCTAGTGGAATTTCCTTCTGTCTTTTGCTCTTGGTTTTGACACCGCTTTCCTTTCTTTTTTCGTTTGGTTCCCTGAACTACGAAAGCTCTGATTCTGCATTCTTTTAAATGTCAGATACGTAGGCACGAGACACGATGTCTTGGCGAGCACACTTCCACCCTTCTTCCATTCCTTTCTGTCCCCTGGTTCCATGAACTACGACGCTCTGATTTCCTCATTGCACTATGAGGGTACGTAGGCACGAGGGCCCCAATCCTCCGTGAGCACTTTCTTTCTTTTCTTTATTTTTCCCCTATCTCTTCTCTCTCTCCATCCTTTTAGCTAGAAGCCTTAGATAGATAACCCATCCAAGCCTAGAAGAAAGCAAAATGGTTCCTGTCGAGTACGACGGATGCATTAGGTGCTAGTACCTTCCTTTCGCATAACCGACCCCCGCTCCCGTATCTCTTCCCCTTGGGTTTTATCGATATTTTCCCTGTCCTTCGGGACTAAATAAAGTTCGGTGGCGACTTTGTTGTATCTCTGAGTGTGCGATTCACTCAGGTGTAAACCAGCCATCTTCAGGGTCAGTAATCCCCATGTGTCCAAAATGAGATTAATAAAGTATCTCAAATAAAAAGCATTACGAACAAGAAACAACTGAATACAATTATAGATCAATAAGTTTATATAATAGTCAAATCAATCCAAAAATATAGAAATAGTTTCATCATAACACAACCTAACCTAAGAGAATTTAGTTACACATTATTTAGAAAACAATACCATAATTGATAGATGAAAATAACATAAGAAGTCCCTTGAAGAGATGGACTCCAATGACTTCAAATAATCTAAAAATCTCCTTTTGTGCTCTCAAAATTGTGCTAGTCTCCCAATTTCGTAACCCTTATCAAACAGCTAAAAATCCCCTTAAAAGCACTCAGAATGCGTCAGAAAAAGGCCCAGAAAAGCACCTATCGCACATATTATTTAAGCATCACGTGCACGATGTAACTCCCCCTTCTCTATCACGCACGCAATAACGTGTGATGATGTGCGTGATTTTTCCAGTAGTTGCGTGTTTTTCCCACCATTTTTGCACCAGAATTTCCACTAAGTCCCATTCTTCCATACTTGGCTATTTTTCACTCATTCTTGGGTCTTTCTTCATCATTTTTGCTCCTCTTTCACTTGTTTTTCCCCGATTCTTCGACTAATTAGATGCAATGATAGACTTTCATCACAACCTCAAACTTGAATCTTTGCTTGTCCTTAAGCGACTCGTCTGCAACTACACATTTCAACAGACAATAAATTTTACAATAATTATTGAACATCACCATATTTTTTTCCATTACCCGACCAATGATTCAACTTCCAACTTCCATCTGGAAAATTTGGAAAATGTCCTCAACAATAACGAGTACTCAAACTCTCTCTCAGCTTACTTAACTCGCTCAATAGATTGGGTTATCACTCAATCAACATGCACATCAAATTATACTTGGCTTGATCGTGTTCTAATATAGTTTATCATAGAAATCATAACACACACATATGAGGTCTTTTTAGGATTTAACTTGGCTTATGTTCGGGTAGGATATTTTTAGGAGAGTCAGTTTAAACCTTTGAAGTTAGGTGCCTAGTTCTCCTTTTTATTCTCATACCCATTTATTCCTTCTTAACGGTACTAGAGATTTGGTAATTCTTTTTTATTCTTTATCTTTTTGTTTTGAAGAAGTGACTTTTTCCACTTCTTATTTTCTCAAAAAATTTTATATTTTTTACCACTTATCTCTAGTACCCCAACCCCAAACTTAGAACTTTGCTCACTTCCAAGAGCAACCCTAAACTAAATCTTTTTCATTCACTTTAAGAACTTAGATTCTATGTAACTCCAAAGAGATGGTGGAAAGCATGAAACTTTCAAGTCCAATGACTAAGAGTTTTAGGCTACGTCCCTGAAAGAAAGGCTTAGGCTCAATGTGGCTAGCAAGGGATGTTCCTAAAACTACGGTTTGCCTACTGCCGTACCCCAAAATTTGACCTCCCTTTTTTCCTTTTTGCATAAGCATGTGCACTTGCATTCCCAGCATACGCATTGACATTTTTTATCTATGAATTTATTGCAGGGATATCCAAGTCCCTAGAGAGTCTCGAAGCTATGGTTAATTGTATCCTAGAAAAGTCGTCAAAGCATCAATACAGGCAAGACAAAAGGGTTTCTATGCCGATTTATCCAAGCACAGGGTCGAAGCACGAAACCATGGCCAAAGCACCTCATTCCAAGCAAAAAAAGTGGATATTTGACTGTGGTAACCAGTTACCCAAATCTGTGTAACCGGTTACACCATCATTAACCAGCCCAGGATGGCACGTTTGGGCACTGGTAACCGGTTACCAGTATTTTTGTAACCGGTTACACCTGTTGTTTTTGCTATTTTTTAGTTGCCTCTCCACACTGCAGCAACTTCTGTCTCATTCCTTTGGCATACTTCATTATAACATCTTGTGGAAGGTTCTAGACACACCAAAATATCAGCTCCATTTACTCCACTACCTCATCATCAATAAGGTTCATCATACACCCTCATTTTCACTCATTTTGGACCAATTGATCATTGAGTTGCATTGGGATTCCCCAACCGAGTCAACTAATAACTAACTGAGTTAGACCCCAACTCAGTGAGTTGGATCTAACTAACTCCAAACCAAATGCCAACCCTTATTTAACTAACTCCATACCAAATTTCAAGCCTCCACTCACTCCAAGCCTATGGTCTATATAAGCAAACCCTTCACATTGATGAAAATGACCTTCACTTTGATCCTGAGTTTTTTACTCTTCATTCTCTCTTTTGCTCTGAATTTTCACTCTCCATTCTTTGAATTTTCTGCAACACTCTCTCTCAATCACCCTCTTCTTCCCTAAAACTCAGCAAAGCTCATCCCCCATTAAAGCTTAGCAAGCTTTGCATTGAAGCTCACTATTCTTTGAGCTAGACCTCCATTCATCTCTATTTCATCACTGAATTCTGCAACAACAACAACTTTTACTTCATTTCAAGCCTTGGAAGTTGATTATTGAAGGAGTTGTGGTGCAAGTTTGAATCCGAAGCAATTATCGCATTGTTTTCGGTTTTCTCGCAATAGATTGCTAAGAATCTCTAGATTCCCTGGTTTTCTAAGCTTCTGCCAAGGCAAATCTCAACCTTGTAGGTTGGTAAATTTTGCTTAATTTACCACTTTCGATCGATTTCGCATTTTCGTAATGTAGTGTTTAATTTACATTTCGCTACATGAATAATTGCTTTGCATGCTTGATTCTATTAGTTCTTGATTGCTCTGAATTAACATGAATTTTGCATCTACTGCCATGTTATGTTACACTGTGATTACATGCAATAAGTGATTCCAAAAAGTGATTTTCGAAATTCTGTTTTTGCAGGTGTAACCGATTACTGCTTTTGGTGTAACCGGTTACACCTCTTGCATGCGCCCTAAGAAGCCACTTTGTGCATGGTGTAACCGGTTACACCATTTCTGTTAACCTGTTACACCTGACATTGTTTGCCAAATTCTTGCTGTTTTGGGACTGTTTTGCATGCTTTTCTTGTATACTTTCCCTTGTTTGCCTATATTGATGTCAATGCCATTGTTTTAGTTCAGTACCTACTTGCAATAATTTTTCCTTAATTAATTGCATGATTTTCCTTGATTAATTTGCAATTTTGCCACATGTTTGAAGCACTTTTTGCACATTTTTGCTTATGTGTTAACATGGAAATGCTTAGAAATGCATGATAACTTGTCATTGTTAATGCTTTACAATTCAAGTTGATGCATTAGATTTGTTCTTCCTTGAGCAAATTTAATCTTGTTTAACATTATTTCCCACACTTGATTTAATAATCTTTTAACTCGTGTGAAAGATTATTGGCATTTTCTTCCCTTTGATTGATTGATCAAAACCTTGTTTTGATTAGTTAATTACCCCCTCCTCTCTTTAGGATCTCCTTAGAGTTTTTTCTTTCTTGATCCTGTCTCGAGCTAGACGAATGAGTACCAAGATTGAGCACTGTACAAATTGCATCGTTATTCTGTCAATCTCAATTTCGGTAATACGTTTTGAGTGCTAGAGAATGAATGAGAATGGAGAATTCCTACCCTTATTCTGACTATTTTTTGTAGGGGACGAATGACCTTGAGCCTGGAATAATTACCACTATCCCCATACCGCAGTGTCTCTTGAGTCGATCCTTGGTCACTCATTCCTGCCCCGAATCTTTCTCCTTCTTTTGGGTTAGCAACCTTCTCTTGGTTCAACACCATTTCTTTGGTTAAACACTGCCTGTCAGCTAAAAGACCAATTTTCCTCTTTCCTTTTGGGTTAATCATCTTTTGGTTAAAACACTCATTTCTTTTGTTAATCACTATCCTTCGGTCAAAAGACCAATTTTCTTCTTCCCCAGTGAAGTCGCAACCTTTTCTTGGTCCACATTCCCTTTCTTCGGCTAACCATTGCCTACCAGTTAACATACCGAGTCCTTTTTAGGTTAATACCTTCTCTTTGTTCGACACCATTTTCGTTGTTTAACCACTGAGTGTCAGTTAAAAGACCAACAATTTTCCTTTTCTTCGGTTAACCACTGCCTGTCAGTTAAGATACCGAATCCCCAGTGGGTGAAACACCTCTTTTTGGTCAAAACACCCAGTCTTTTTGGTTAACCACTGCCTGTCAGTTAAAATACCAATTTTCTTCCTCCCCAACGAAGTCGCTGCCTCCTTGGTTAATCACCGTTCCTCGGTTAAAAGACCAATTTTTCTCTCCCCAGTGGAGTCAACACCTTTTTCTTGGTTAACCACTGCCTGCCAGTTAAAAGACCAATTTTTTTCTTCTCCCCATTAGACCTATGTCTCATTTTCTTGGTTTAAGCACCGAGTCTTGATTAAAACACCCTTGCTCTTACGTCCTTCTTTTTCTTGGCTTTGACGCCACTTCCTTCCTTCTTTCTCTTGGTTTTGACACCACTTCCTTGCTTTTCTCTCTTGGTTTCGAAACCACTTCTCTGTTTCCCTTTTAGTTCTCCGAACTACGTAGGCTCTAAATTACTCATTGCATTATAAGGATACGTAGGCACAAGATTGCAAAATATTGGCGAGCCACCTTCTCCTTTCTTTTCCTTGGTTCCATGAATTACGGAGCTCTGAATTCCTCATTGCACCATGAGGATATGTAGGCATGAGGGCTCTAATCCTCTGCAAGCACTTTCTTTGTCCCTTTTCCTTCCATCTCTGGTGAGTATCCTTTAGATAGAATACTCATCCGAGCCTAGAAGCATTCATAACGGTTCCCGTCGAGTACTACGGATGCGTGGGGTGCTAATACCTTCCCCTCTCATAACCGACTCCCTTACCTGTTTCTCTTCCCCTTGGGTTTTATCAATATTTTCCCTTACCTTTTGGAATAAATAAAGTTCGGTGGCGACTCAGTTGTACGTCGAGCGTGCGATGCGCTCGGGTATATTCCCGCTAGCTTCACCTACAAAGGCTCAAAGTTATAAACAAGAAACTTGCCTCAGTGTGTGTTAATCAAACTAGAAAACGTAATAAAAAATAGATCAAACTAGATAAAATAAAATTGCATGGATACACTCTAAGAAAGAAAAAGTGAACAATTGAATTATTTAGGCTCAAAACTTACCAGATGAGTTATCTAAAGGTTGAGTACAAGTCAACTGATTCTTTTCTCTTCCTTTGCCTTCAAGTTATTAGTTGCGTTCATCATGATCAAGTCACTTCTTTTTTTTCTTGGATCATGTGCTCAATGCTAAAGTTATAATTTACTAATCTGGAAAAAAAACACAGCTACATAAAGCTTCTTAAAAACAGTTTATATCTTCTTGACAAGGTTTTTCTTGAGTACCTAATTTCTCTTGTGGATTGTCTTGAATAAAACAAAAGTAAATTCTGCAAAACACAGAAAAAATGATTAAAAATTGATGAGTTGCCTCCCATCCAACGCTTTTTTTCCGACGTTAGCTTGATGTGCCATGCTCAAAACATGTCAGACACAAGGGATACCCTTGCGCCGGTGAAAACTCCTTTTCCACAGTTTTATCGACTTTACCACCTCTTTTCCCCAACTTGTAGCGTGTCTCTAGATCCTCTGCAAATGGTGTCCATTTATATGCATTAAACACCACCTTCTCCTTGTTAAACTTCAAAATCAACTCCCCAGTCTCCACATCTATTTTTACCTTCCCGGTTGCCAAGAATGGGCTTCCAAGAATCATAAACCCTTATGAATCATTTATCATATTAATCACCACAAAGTCTATGGGGAAGGGTAAACCATCAACATGAACTAGCACATCTTGTACAATCCCAAGCGGTTTGGTTTCACATGAGTCGTCCATAGTAAGCGTCATGTCGCTCAGTATGATCTCTCTTATCTTTAATTCCTTAAATTTGCTCAGCCACATAACGTTGATGCTTGATCCTAAGTCACACAGAGCATGTGGGATTTTTACCCCACCATTGGTGCAAGCGATGTTGAACTTCCCTTGATACTTCGTCTTTGGTGTCATTTCTGACGGTTCTGCCGTCTCCTCTTTCTCTATTAGGTTTACCGCTTCTTGGGTCAACTTTTGCCTTTCCCCCTTTTAGAAATACTTGCATAAACCTAGGAAACTTTGGGATTAATTCTAAAATTTCATGAAAATAGATACTCACCTGCAGTTGTTTCAACATTTCTTTAAAATATTCAAACATCCAAACATCATCCTCAGACACTCATTTCTTCTTAATAATGGGATAAGGTGGTTTCATGTACTTAGGTAAAGGTGGGTTTGGTTCACTCAGGATTTTCCCCTTTTCTTTCTTCCCGGGAGAGATTGTTTCTATGAATTGATCACATGTAACTTCTCTCTTTTCTTGGTCCTCCTGAGGTTCCTTTTCTTTTCTTTTAATTCCACCTTTCTTTTTTTTCACTTTCATCCTTTTGAATTTTTTGCTTCACTCTCCTTAGTAACTATCCCAAAACCAGTGTTCACATATTTGCATGTTTTATTCTTAAGATTATTGATTGTGTTACCTGAGAATCCTCCACTCGAACTTGGTAAAGCCGCTAGTTATCTTGACAACAACCTAATTTGTGTCTCCAGATTTTTTATGGAAGCATCATGGTTTTTAATCACGGTTTCATGGTTCTTATTAACCTGTTCCAAACTAATTTGAGTGGCTTTCATAAAATTTTCTAAGGTCTCTTGCAACTGTGAGGGCTTTCTCTCAAAATTAGAAGCTAGTTGATTTTGTTGCATAGCTTAGTTACCACTTTGATTTTTGTTGTTGCTCCAATGGAAATTCGGATGATCTCTCCATCCCGGATTATAAGTGTTGGAATACGGGTTATTCTTTTGAAAATTTGAAAATTGAACCTCCTCACTTGAACCTTCCAAAGAACACCTTTCGTTCTCATGTCCTCCTCCACAAAAGTCACACTTTAGTGCTTGTACCTGCTCACGTTAGTGTTATTTAAGCAGCTTGTAGCTAGCTGTTTATTTAATAGTTCAATCTGAGCTAATAATGCAGTTTGAGTATCAACAGTTAACATACCATTGGGTGTACTTACCGTCTCAACTTCTCCTGATCTTTCACTCTTAGTACGACACTAGTTCAAGCACATCTTTTCAATTAGATCCTTGATTTGTGGTTCAGTCCTTTATCTAATTGTACCTCCTGTGGAAGCATATAGCAACATACATGTCTGAATTTTCAGGCCTTTAATGAAACTGTGCATTTGCTCCATATTATTTATATTTTAATTGGGGCATCTGCGTAGCAATAGTTTAAACCTTTTCCATGAGTCATACAGGGATTCCGCATCTTGTTGCTAAAAATTTAAGATTTCATCCCTTCTCTCAGTAAACTGGGTAGTGGTGAAAAGTTTAAGCATCTAGCAACATTATGAAGTTTTAGATTTAGGGTTTTGAGAATAAACATCTCACTTATAGGGTTTGTTTTAACTAATTGACTTATGATAATTCTAATAATTGATCAAATATGTCCTTAATGGCTAACAAATGTTCCATGTGGTAGTAATAAAGTATAAAAACTCAATTATACATCTCTAAAGAATATGAAAAAGAGTCATTTTCTCACGAATACACTCGCCTACTAACATATATCATGTAAAAATAATTTAAATATATACTATTATTTTTAAATTTTAGTAGGATCTTACGATTTTTATTTTGATCTTATGTTTTACGATCTTGTTACCCCCTCTCGATCTTACAAAAATAAATGAGTAGGATCTTCCGATCTTAACTACGATTTTATATTTTACGATCTTGATATTCTCTTTTGATTTCATGTAAGATCTCGATTTTGACAACCTTGACCGCACACACAAACCCCCCAACACCACGACCAAGACAGCAGCTACACGAATAAACTTTGCACTGATCCTAAAAACAACACGGCTGCAAAAGGAAAAAAAACACAAACTGAAAAACACACCCCAGAGAAGACAAGCCAGCAAAGATTAGAACAATCCAGGAAATTTTTTTGGAAAATACTCCAATAGAATCTATAACCAGAAAGAACTACATCAAATACTACAACCAACTTTGACTCATGTCCTTGAAAAACCTAAATCACCGCACCAATAAATTACGCTGCTACACCCAGACACACCTTGGGGTTTAGCCACCAAACTGAAAACTCGTCCGATATACATTTTGATTTTAATTTTAGCCATATCCATGAAAGAACAATTGCTTCCTCTGTCGCCTTCATATATTGAATTTCCTTGTTGTGGAAAATTGTATCGTTCCTTGCTTTCCAAATACTCCAGACAAAAGCGCACCATATTACCCGAAGCTTCATGGCCAGCTCGCTTCCGCCTCCAAGTAAGTTCTCAAATTGCAACAAATGATGTCACCTTTCATTATGAAAAGTTGTTGACACTCTTAACCATCTGCAAATAAAGCTCCAAGCACCTACAAATCTTTGGCACTTGAAAAATAGATGAGAAATCGACTCCTCACTCCTGTAATCCCATGAACAACTAACCTGATCCTGTAATACTTTTCCCCTCATGTCTATGTTATCCTTTGTAAGAATCCTATTTTGCACTAATCTCCAAACCATGCACGAAACTTTTGTTGGAATTGCTATATCTTAAATCTTCGACCATGGCTGCCTAATCGCGTTGGAACCTTCAGGCAGAAGACTCTTGTACGCATTTTTTACAGAGTATTCACTTGAAACTTCCAGCCCTCCTAAATCCATATTACACACCTCTCTCCACCACCCTGAATACCCCCTTGCCACCGAATTTAAACTTTCCACATTCAACCCGTATTTATTAACTAAGGCTGAATACCAAATGCCTTATTTTTCAGATAAAGTTCTCCATCTCCATTTACCCAGCAGAGTTATATTAAAAGTACCTATCCTTCTAATACCCAACCCTCTTCTTCATTTGGCCTACACACCCGATCCCACTTGACCCAATTTATTTTCCTCCCTAGCTCACAACCCCCCCCCCCCCCCCCCCCCCCGCCCCATAAAAATTGTTTAAGAATGATACATGTAGGAGCCTTAAAGAACGAGAGATAGTAAACCGGAATTGCATATAAGACCGATCTAAAAATGACTACACGACCCCCAATGGATAGGTGCTTATTCTTCCAATTGGATAACCTTGACTTCACCTTATTTATCACTCCACCCCAAGTTTCCAACTGCTTTGCGTTCATCATAGCCTTCTAGGAAGCTTGTTGGTCACACAACCCATGGTCACCTTGAATCATAAACTTGCTCCCATTCATTATCCACATGTTAGTTGGGATTTTTTATAGTACCAAAATCTCAACACAATAAAAGAAATTTAAAAGTTGGAAGAATAAAAGGACATTTTGATATGATGTCTCTATTAGAAAATTAATATACACTACAAAAAAACGAGTAAATTATGGCGGTTATTTTATGAAGATTATGGCGGTTTCAACCGCCACAATTAACAAAAATGGCGTTTTTTAAAACGCCGTAAATTTGGCTGCCGCTAGGTAAATAATGGCGGTTTAAAATTAAACGCCGTGCAAACCGCCATTTTTAACATATTATATTATGGCGTTTTTAATTTGAAAAAAGTGCCGATTTCAAACGCCATTTGTATTGCTTGAAAAACAACTATCCTGCAGATTACGTCGTTTTTAACTATCGTAACATTAGCAAACCAAGCATTGTACAAACTGCCACAATTTTCTTGGAAATTTTACACTTGTAAATTTAAAGTTTTTACTACAATGTTACACTTGTATTTAAAGTAAATTAAAATAAATTTAAATTTACATTTGAATTCACTTATATATATATATATATATATATATGTTTTTATATTCATTACTGACACAATTCAAAATTTACTAGCTTTTGATTTCGAGGCCTTCTAAAAGAAAATGTCACCACTTGCATCTTTGGTTTTACTATGTTAAATGACTCATAAAGAAAATGTCACCTTACAAAATCATGAATATGTAAATAAGACAACAGAAGTTGAAACCACATTTTCTACTTGAAAATTTTCTCTTTAGCAACAACACACTCTGTTACCTTTCCTATTGTTTTTTGGTCAAAGATTTCAATCCAGTATCCATCGGGATCCTTAATAAATGTTATCCCTTTCATTTTCCCTGAAAAAATAAATTGAAATTTTCAATGAAATACAAGCAGTGATCATAATGAAATACAAGCATGGCCATCTTAAGCATTTGTATACCAAAAGTTAGTTTTTCAAAAATAAAAGCCAGCAAGTGAGTCAGACTACCAAAAAGTTGTACAATTGTGATTATGTGACAAACGATTATGATTGTTTTATTTAGTTAGACAATTTACCATAGCTGCTATGTGTTTGAATGCACCTGATCTCTTGTGCTTCATAGTTTAAAAATATCTTCTCCTCCTTCCATTCCTGTATCGAATTCAAGCCCATCTTTTTAGAATTAGATTCCATCCTCAAGTTTCAAACTACTTAAAAATATGTATTTCACAGTCAAGTTATCCCTTGAACTATCTATGAATATAGATTTTATCATGCCAGGGACACAAAATTCAGAAAAACAAAAAAAAAAATTGTACAGTAGGATGCAAAAATAACTCAAATAGTTATCTACTATATAACAAACCTCAAACACAAGGCACCCATACATTTATAAATATAAATTATACATTCATAGCATAGTTTATAGGAAATTCTAGAAGGAAGTAGGTAAAAATGTAACCATCATCTGGTTTCTTAACAAACTGAACTGGCAGATTCTGAAATATTTCACATGCTTTATAGGAGTCATCAAGAGTTATGCTAATGTGTCATGTAAAAAGAATGACGACTTACAATTAGAACTCAATTTACTAGTATCACAATAAGGCAACTAACTACCTTCAAGTGTATCCAATTTGTCTTGTAAAAAGAATGACATGTTACTATTAAAATTCAACTTCCTATTTATCCCAATAAGGTAACAAAATAAACTTTAGAATGTATAAAAAATTGTGTTAGAGAGGAGATAAAATGCATCAAAGTGGATGAAATGAAAGTAATAGTAAAAGTTGTCAATATAGTAGAATGCTCTTGATTCTTTTCAAACATTGCACTAGCTTTAATCACACCCTTTTTATGTACCGGGCCTGGACTCAAATGCCCTCACCACTCTTATCATTCCTTCTCGGAACTGTGTCTTATATAGCCTCTTTTTAAATATATTTTATACCATGCTTAATTGCCAAACCAATAAAAATAAGACCAAAAGATTCTTTGGCCACATGCACACTAGATAGTTATAAATAAAATACCAACATTATAATTTTCCAATCAAGCAACAAATATGATAGTAAACTAAATTAATCAAATGCAAAAGATATAACACTACCTTAACATGAAAATCTTAATTGGATGAGGTGTCAATAAATCTCAAATTACGGTAACAATTGGACCCTATATTAAAAAACTTCATTAGTTAGAAGCAGAGAGCAAGTGTATTAATTAATGTAGTTAGAATGTGATATGTTTACCTACATTCGAGATACAACTATTTGATCTGCTTCATGAAGAACAACATTATATAAAACAACATCAATAGTAGTTACATGGCCTTCAATAACCTTAACTTCTAAAATAGTACACTGGTAGCCACAGTCTAGTAACAGTTAGAAATTATAACTCTTTGTTAAAAGATTAAGAAGCATTCAAGCGTCAAACACTTCAATAGTATGCAAAAATGTGACTAACCAATATTTTATCACTATAAGTTTCTCAATCATGGTCTTTTCGGTCCACTAAATCAATACTAATAACATATTGGGGATTCCTTCACCGCTGAAATATTAAATGCCAAAACATCAGTACAACCAACAAAGTATTTAGCAGATTATACAGATTATATGTAACACTGTAGTTAGGATTTTTTTCCTGAAAACAAAGATTTGTCATTCACCCTATGCTCCTACCAAAGGTTAGACACAATTTAAAAGATATCAAAAAATAATTGAGAAGTTCTAGAATCTGTTTTCAGTGAAAACTTTTAACAAACACCTTGGGATCACTATTTGAACACAGGATTGTAACTCAAATTGAAGCTTATCTGATGCAAACCATGTGAGAGGAATTGAAGATGATATGAACACAACAATGAAATAGGCAATCCAATGGTTTTTTACTCACATACATAGCCATTGTCGAGGCTGTTGAATCGCAACAAAACACATAAATTAGAAGAAAGAATCATATCAAAACGCTCTGCTGCTTTGAATCAAATCTCGCCCTCTACTATTCGAAATTGAAATTGTAATAAATCAAAGATGTGTTGTTCTCTCAGAATAGAATAATATATTCAAATAATGCTAATTTTGTGAAAACTGAAAGCATAGTGTTACCTTTAAATTGGCCAATTGTACAATTGCGGCTTGCCGAAGAGCAGCAAAACAACGATTGCAGAACTGTAAATTGCGGAGTAGCAGAACATCTGACTGGAGAACTGCAGATTGCGTATTTGCGATAGAATGAAGCAAAAATTAGGTTTCAAATGTTTGGTAGGTAACACTATGCTTAGGGTTACTTTGGGTTTGCACTTGAATGATTTTAAGGTTCTATATCGATTAAGAAAAAAAGATTGAAAATGAAAAGAAAGGAATAAGAGAAAGTTGAAATCTAAAGGGTTTAAGAGAAAATGAATGTTAGAGAGGAAAGGGATTTGAGTTGAAATTTAGGTTTTCTTTGAAGACGAAGGAGTTGAAGTTTAGGTTTTTCTTTTAATTCATACAAAATATTATTATTATTATTATTTGATTAATATTAATTCAAAATAACAAAAAGAGGAAAGAATGAAAAACCTGAGCGACAAAATTTTTAAAATTAAATAAGTAAATAATGGCGGTTGAAACCGCCAAATTATTACTAATATTAGGTCGTTCCCTAAACCCGCCATAATCAACCGTAAATTATGGCGGTTTTATTTAAACGCCATAATTAAACCGCCGTAATTTACGCGATTTTTTGTAGTGATAAACCGAATGGATCGAGGCTCAAATCGTGAACGAAATCACTTTCCTTAAAAGTATTTCAAGCACTCTCTTGTATGTCTTAGAGTTGGAACCCATGAATACCCAGGATAATTCAGCCTTATATCGAATTTGCACAAGACCGACGAAAACTCGATTATGTAGCGAAGAGTGTGTGGAATTTTGTACAAGAGGATATTTGGTTTGTGATGTGTTTTTTGAATTCCAGAATGGAGTATTTATAGGCCATGTATGTGTTATTTCTCAAGTTTGTGGCCCTTGATGAAACAACACCTTTTAACCAAAAGTTGTATTGTTTCCAAACATTACCTATGTTCATTCCACAACAACACTTCACGAAGTGTTGCTTCTCTTCGAATTCAATATTAATCTTCACTTGCATGTTTTCTTGTCATTTTGGAACACACTCTAGATTATTAATTCTTAATAATTTACAACAATCTCCCACCTGTTCTAATAATGACAAGACCAATTCCAGAAAAAGAGAAATAAACAATGTTAATACAGTTAAGTATCTTTCTATTTGAACTTAACCTTAGTAAGAATAACGCAAAGTTTAATCGGAATGTTAGGTAGCAATGCTTTGAACCATTATCCCTTGTGACTAAACTGACATTATCTTACACACACTCTTTAGTGGTTCTTCGCCTACATCTCTCGCCTAGCACTATTTATGGCCATGTGTTTTTCCTATTTTTGTGAATTTTTAATGAGAAAATTCAACTCTCACTTTGAGACGACACTATCTCGAAATTCACATAGGTGAAATTCATGTTGTATCCTTTTCATGGGAGACATACCCTTGGTATTGAACTTTATTAAGAGTTTAAATAAAAACGCAACCCTCATTTTAATGGTCAACATTATCATGAAATGATCGACAAACATCCAAATCAACGACTTGTTATTACCCATTGAATCTTGAGGTTAATGTTCTACTGACGTAAGATTAGGTTTTTATCGTTGTCGGAACTCTTACTCAAGGAGTTTCAACCTCATGCCTCTTGAGGTTCTTTTTACTAAGTCTCTAGCCAGTGGCTTAGTAAATGTATCAAGAAAATTATAGCTCGATCGTATGTATGTCAATGATTACATTTTTAATCAATTTTCTCACGAAAAAATTTCTAAGTCTTATTTGCCTAGACTTTATGTTATACACTTTTTGTATGCTCTAGTTAAAGTGGTTTGTCTACCGCAGTGTATCAACACCTTTGAAACATTGTCTTTATCCAATGGAACTTCCAAAAAAATGTCCCTTAACCATTCAACTTCTTCACTAGTGGAAGCAAAAGCCTCAAACTCTGATTCTACGGTTACGAGAGTGATCCATATTTATTTCTTGCTCTTCCAAGAAATTTCACTCCGGCTAGTGTAAGTATCCACCCAAATGCAGATTAATAATATTCAACACTTGATATCTAACACGCATCAGCATATCCTTCTAATATGGTAGGAAATCTACCATAATAGAGATCAAGATTTTTGGTTTTCATAAGATTGTCGAAAATCTTAATGATGGCCTTTCAGTGCTCATCATTTGAATTTCTAGTAAAATCTACTCATTTTAATAATTGTAAATGATATGTCAGTTCTAGTACATTGCATACACTTGCATATTTCAATTGAGTCACAACTCTTCCATCATTTTTTTTAAAGTTTGACACTAGAATCAAATAGTGTGGTCACTTCCTTAAAGCGTAAGTGTTTGAACTTATCAAGTACTTTCTCAACATAATATGTTTGACTAAATTCATAACCTTTGACTATTTCGCTTTGCTTTGATCCTCAAAAGTGTGTCAACTAGTCCAAGATTATTCATTTTGAATGTGAAGTTAGAAACCTCTTTGTTTCCAAAATTCCATTCATCTTGTTTCTAATGATCAATAATATAATCAACATGAAAATAAATTAATATTACAATATTCTCACATAACTTTGTGTACAAACAATTGTAACAAGAATTAGATGAAGAAGGTTTTTAGATAATCATGCATGATAATGCAAGAAGCTTTTTAGATGAAGTGTGAGATGAAATTTTGAGCAATTTAAAGTGATATAGTATGACCAACAATGAGTACCTTATTCATGTTCACTTGTCTCAAACCTTCAATTGAATTTATATGCTAAACCTTCTTGATCAACTTCATCATTGATATGCAAGCAACTTTTGAACCTTTTCTTCTTTGATAATATTTCTCTTCATTAAAATTGAATTAGATATAAGATGTATTCCTCACAATCCCCCCTTTTGATGATGACAAAACATTTGAATTTATGTTGTTATAATGATTGAAAAATCTCCCCTTAAGTTGTGTGTCTCACTATTAATTGGTGAATCTTGCAATGACAAAGTCAATCTTTTAATGTCATTGTGTTGGTGCTTGTTTTAATCTATAAAAGGATTTAACAAGCTTGCACACCTTTTGTGCATTACTAGGAAATACATGACCCTCCAATTGCTCCATATAAATCTCCTCACCAAGATCTCCATATTGAAATTTTGTTTTTTCATCCATTTGATGAACTATAAGGTCATGCAAGGAAAGTTAATGCAAACAAAACGCTAATTTTGTTTTCGTTGTGCTTGCTTCTAGTGCATAAACTATCCTTGTAGGTGTTTAGTGTACCATCACTATGATACTTCCTATTAGATACCTACTTGCATCCAACGGGTTTTGATCCTTTAGGTAGATTAACAAGTTCCCAAATGTGGTTTAACATAAATGAATTCATTTTATCTTGGATAACATCCTTAAAACGAGGAGTCCCTTGAAGCCATTATTTCGTTGAATACACCAACAACTATGGTAGATTTTGAATCAAACCAATTCAAAGGACCTTTCTCCAACAAATGGAAAATATACCACTTTCTATTTGCAAATACCTTTAGAAAGTACACACACTTTCTTTAAAAATTATGTCACCACACACTTGGTGATCAATTACAATACTTGAATAAATTTGAATATATGAAGTTGTTCTTGAATCAATTTCAATAGACAATTGATCTTCCATTTCAATTTACAATTCAATAATATATGAACCTTTAAAAAAAATGAAACTTTTATGAATGATTTTAAAGTTATGCACAAAGTTTCAACATTTTTAAAAAAGAATGAACACTTTGAAAATTATTTGAATTGATGTGAAAAATTAATAATGAAAGAGGTAATTTAAAAACTAATGTATTTTACCTTAAATACATCCTAAAAATCTCTATGAATTGATTCAAAAGTTTGAGACATTTTCACGAAGGTCTACAATAGTTTAGAATGATAATGGTTCATAAAAATACATAATTTTGAATTCTGTCCAGGACTTGTTAGGTCGGTTTAACGGACACCTCACTTAACAAGTGCAGTACGAATTTTGAATTTCAAATAATTTTTTCAAATTTCAAACATCAACAGGTTTTGTTAAGTCGGTTAACCATATTTGACTTAAAAAGTGCTGACAACTTTTTTATAAATAAGCTTTTTATGCCTTTTGTTCTTCTTGCTCTTGAATTTATTCTTCTTTTGAAGTGTAGGGCATTCATTTTTAACGTGTTCTATTTCTCTGCATTCAAAGCAAGTAGCCTTCCTTCTTGGTGCTTCTTTTTGACTCATTTCTTTTGTCCATTCCTTTCTCAAGAATTTTTAAATTTCTTGATTAGAGCACCATCTCTAAAAATACGATTTGTGTTTTGAATTTCAACAATCCATGAAGAATCTTACTCAAGAGATTCTTCATTAGTAGCAAACTAACGGTTTTTATTTTAACACTTTGTGGAAAACCTTCCTCACGAGGTTCTTCAGTTGTCGAAATCTCGAATTTCGTATCCTCCATGATAAGGACCTCAAAGTTCCACATCTCGATATTCAATAGTGTTACATTAGACTCTAAATTCAGATATCTATATAAATCATGATTCATCTTTGAATGATCTTTATATGTTTTATAGTAATGAGTCTTATTGACTACAAACATGTTATTCTCATAAAATTCAAATCAAAATTTAATTGTATAATTTAAAATCACAATTTATTCTCATAAGATACCCCACAATATATATAGGATTGCTTCATTGAGGTATTTTTGTAAGTATATTTTTTTTCTTCAAAAATTCATAAATATTATATATTTGCTGTTTAGATTTATATATATAAACAGAATATGTAAGATTTAGGTTATTAAACAGAAAATTTAATGTATTTTTTAGATTTTTATAAACAGAATAAATAAACATATTTAGGTTATTAATATGTTTTTAGAAAAAAAATTAATATATTATTTTAAAAACAGTAAACATAATATGTATTTAATAGTTTTAGAAAAGAAATAGAATATATTAATAGTATATACTATTTTTTCGAATCTAATGTTGTATTAAATTAAAATAGAATATATTAAGTTATAAAATATTAAATTAAAAAAAATTGT
Organism: Lathyrus tuberosus; assembly: GCA_022829125.1. Classification (NCBI taxonomy): domain Eukaryota; kingdom Viridiplantae; phylum Streptophyta; class Magnoliopsida; order Fabales; family Fabaceae; genus Lathyrus; species Lathyrus tuberosus. The sequence continues at coordinate 11,055,845 of JALAZF010000179.1, forward strand.
TTAATATTTTAAAAAATATTAAATTATTTTTTCCAATTTAATGTAGTATAAAATATTTTATTAGACTTGTTTAATATTTTAAAATTATAAAATATATTAAACAGAATATATTACGTTATAAAAAAATATAATTTTTTTATATATTAAGTATTATTTTTATATAATTAAGTTAATCATTTTAAGAATATATATATATATATATATATATATATATACTATGAGAATGTTATTTTTATGTGAGAACATGAGAATGAATCTGAATCATTAGATTTTAAAATAAATGGTGGAGATTATGTGTGATTTTTGTTTTTCTCTCTCCTCCATTAATAAAATAAATGATGGAGGAGAAAGAAAAAAAACTGACACATAATCCCTACCATTCATTTTAAAATCTAATAGTTCAGATTCATTATCATGTTCTCACATAAAAATGACATTCTCATATGATATGTTTCCTATATATATATATATATATATATATATATATATATATATATATATATATATATATATATATCACCCCAAAATTTGCCCTCACTTTATTCTAACCTTAACTGGCTTGTTCTTTTATTTGCGTTTTCATTAGGTCATAACTTTGCATCCTTTCATTTGCATTGAGCTCATAAGACATGGGATCAAGGCATTTTTTTTGTGATTTGAGTTCGTTGAGTTCCCAACATCAGGATTATCTTCTTTATCCAGGCTCATTAGATATCAAGGTCATCTTCTGCATGATTTTTCAAGAGGATCAGTGTGCACTTAAGGGCAAGAATTTTGGTCAAGATGTCATACCCCAATTTTGTTCGGGCATTTTAAATTTTTCATTTTTTATTCATCTGACTTTAGTTTTACTTTGCATACTATAGCATTCATTTTATCTCACATAGTGCCTAAAATGTCACCCAGAATAATTTCTCGGATGTACAGACAGATCGGTCAAACTGAATCTCGACCGTGCGTGCGCAAAATTAGTGGATAGAAAATTTCAAAATCGAGCTCGCAGACATCAATTATATTGATATACGTTTCGCGTAGTTTAACCTGACATGTTCGTTTTAATTTGTTGACAATTTTTTGTCGCGTTTTGATCTGACCAAACGCTGTATTTTTTCGAGTCGTATATTTCGCACTGATCATTTTTGTGTACTCGATTTGTTTTTCGAGCACTTAAGCGTCCAACTTTTATTTATTTGGAGTCCGTTTATTTTTACATTTGTGTTTAACTATTTAGAATAAATAAATAGGATAATTAGTGTTTTAATTTTAATTTAATTTTAAATATTTATTTTATTTTAGATTTAATTAATTATTTAATTTAGTCTTTAAAATAGATATTAAGAATATTATTGACAATTTAAAGTTAATCCTAATTTAATATATATATATATATATATATATATAATTTGTATTTCTTGAAAAAGGGAGAAAAGGGAGAACCGAAAAGAAAAGGACAAAAGCTGCTGCCGCTACCGATACACGTTGACGCGTTACTAACAGGTAAGGATTTGCGATACTGTTACTAATCCATATAAATGGATTCGCTGCCAGCGGATTACACATACATATAATATATGTCTCTCCTGTTCAATGAATAAGACATGTTATTGCGGTAGAAATTTTCTTCAATATACATGTTACTAATATATTGAGAGAGCATATGTTTTTTTTTTCTAACATTGTTAAATATATATATATGAGCGGTTTTAAGGTCCAGCCAGACTGGGCATGTGCCAAGGTTTGGCCCAAAACTTTTCCTTCTTTTCACTAAAAAAAATGAAAATTGCGACGGCTAAAAAGTGTTATTATTGCGGTGTAAATCGTCACAATTAACGAAAATTTGAAAAATATAGGTTTAAACCACATAGAAGAAAGTGATGATTTTTTGTCGTTGATAATGGCAGTTTTAACTGCCATATTAAACATTTTTCACAAATAAAAACATGATATTTTTTTACCTTTTTAGGAAATTAAGTTTACATTACATCAATTTTTTTATATTATAATTTTTAGATTTGACTACATTACAAAAAGTGCAAGAATTGAAATAATAAATACTTAGGAGAAATAAATATTAACATAAAAGTAGCAACTATTAAAATTTTAAAAAATATGTAAAGTGTTGTAAAAAAGAAGAAGAATAAATTTTATTCTCAAATAATATAAAAAATATATTAGGAATTTATACAATTTAATAGATCAATTTCCACAACTATAAACGGAAATATTGAATTTACAAAAACAATAAAAACAAAAATCACCGTAAAGCAACAGACGTGTCAAAATAAAGGCAGTAAAAACCGTCATTTTTCTATTAACATTACGGCAGTTTATAAACCGCCATATTTTACTGTAAATAGTGGTGGTTTTATTAAACTCCACTTTAGTAAAGTGTTGTAATTTCTATACATTAATCAAATAGTAATAGGATGGTTGAATGTCATTTGAGCTGGTTTATCATGGTCACTTTGATGATTCAAGGTTAAGTAAGAGTGACATACTAGTAACTGAAAGGTTAATTTCTTATAGCTGAATTAACATTCAACATTTTTAATCTCTTGAAGGTATCATAACCTTTTGATTTAATAAATTTATTTAAATACAAAGAGACTTGAGCTTGGTAATAGATCGTGTTCTGAGTGATCAGCTAGTACCATCAGAGCCAAAACCTAGTTACTTTGTACATATAGTTAACCTTTTGATTGTTTGAGAAAATTTAAATTTATGGTATCTGTCATGGTCGTGTTTTTCTATTTGTATGAAGTGTTGGATGCATCATAAAGTGGCACCCATGAAATAAATTTTGATTTGTACATTGTAGCTATCTTGTTCAAGATATCAATCCGTGAGTTCAAGTTTTACTTTCGGTTCTATATTTATATAATACATACACTTGTTGAATTTGCGGTCTTCAAATTTTTGCCCAGGCTTCAAAAAATTTCTGGCTCCGCCACTATATATATAGAACTAGCATGTACGATTTTCTTTTCCATACCGTGTTTCTCTACTGATACATAATCGTCACTTGCGATTTCATGCTACGGTTCTCATCATACTATACATTATAATATACTTACATAACTAATATATATAATTTGTTTTACTAACATATACTTTGTTTTACTAATATATATATATATATATATATATATATATATATATATATATATATTGTTAATTCTATTTTTTTAATTACTATTATTAAATTATTCGGATCGAATCATGTCGATGCGCTGTTTGCATATTGGTGTGCATGATTCGTGACATTTGTGTTAGTTCGATCCGGTTGCGATGATCGCATTTTTACGTTAGCAATATTGTTGATTTTTTATTTTATTAGCCCTTTTAAAAATTCCTTTTGTTTTACTTTTTCCTTTTGTTATATTTAGATCCGCACCATTTTTGGTCCCTCTTACGATGATCACGTTAAGTGTAGCAAGCTAGTGGTGGTTTTTATAGATTTACATGCGATGTGCTATATTTATTTATCCTTGTATTTCTATCTTACACGCGTCTGACAGTTTAGCATAGTAACAATCTACTTTTTGCGCTTACCGATTCGCGTCCTGATTTGCAATTTATGATTTTTTATTACCTTGTTGTTTCTTGATTCAATTTGCGATGACCGCTTATGCGGTAGCAATTTGTCTTTTTTTAATTTGTGCTAATTTTTGACGATCCAATATCGTTATGATTATATTCGATTAAAATTTTTTTGGTAGGCTTCGCACTTGTTTGCGCACGCGACCTTGATTCACGTATTCGCGTCATGATTTTAATCCATGCACTTTTCTTTTCAATTTACATTTTGATTCATTCGGTGCATAATGTTAATATTGTGTATGCATCTTATTTCCCTTCAGCCTAACTTTAGTTTAATGCTTTGTATGACAACATTAAGTTAGCTCCCTCCTAACCTCAACTATAGGACCATTTGACATGACAACATCTAGGATCGAGTCCCCCTTAGACCTTTTGTGTGTCTCCCTTCTCACTCTTAATACAAGTAAAACACTTAATAACTATGACGTGTATTGTGCGTCACGAGCCTTAAGCATATGGGAAAAGATGAGCGGATGCATTTCTAACCTCATCTTAGGATACTTTGTGCGCGAGACATTTGGATCGTTAGCGCGAAGTATTCGATCCTATGTCATAGACTTTAGTGCGATACACATCACAAACAAAATCAATCCACTTCTCTAAAAACCTCGAACAAATGCAAACCATTTTTGTCCTTTGGGATTTTCTGTCAAACCTTTTCAGAGAGGGCATGTTACCTCTGTTCTACAGAAAACAAGCATCGACCCTAACAGCTGGAACGTGAGTTTAGCATCGCCTATAAAAGACACCAACCAACCCGTGGTAGCACGAACTACGAATGCTTTAACTTCTTCATTCTCGTCCGAATGAAGATACGTACGCACAAGACGGCGAAGAATTGGCGAGCACTCTTCCCCGTTTCCGTAGTGGTCAAACTACGAGCGCTCTGACTTCTTCATTCTCGTCTGAATGAGAATACGTAGGCACAAGACGGCGAAGTCTTGGCGAGCACAACCCCCCCCTCCCCCCCCCCCCCATATTCACCCGTAGTTCTCCGAACTACGTTGACTCTAACATTCTCATTGCACGAGGGAATACGTAGGCATAGGACGACGAAGTCTTATCGAGTCTCCTTTTGTTTTTTTCCTTTCCGTTTCCGTTAGCAAATAGGTTTTAGATAAAACACCCTTTGATTAGAACAACAATAGTGGATCCCGTTGAGTACAACGGACGCGAGGGGGTGCTAATACCTTCCTCTCGCGTAATCGACTCCCGAGCCCTGGATTTGGTTGCAAGACCATGTCTTCTCCTTTTTGAGGTTTCTTCGATCGTTTCTTTTCCCACTTCGGGATAAATAACGTTCGGTGGCGACTCTGTTTTTTCCGCCGGTTGTTTTTCGCGTTGCGACAATATATATATATATATATATATATATATATATATATATATATATATATATATATATATATATATTAAGTATGCAAATATTTATTTTTAAGTAAATATTATTTAGTAAGGAAATATATTATAAGTAAGTAAAGTTATATTAAGTAAGTATATATATTAATTATAGTTATAAAATGTAGTATTTATTATAAGTAGATATTAAAATCACATTTTTAATAAAAATGAAAATGATTGTATAAATGTGCATTATGGAATATTATAGGTACTATCGTAGTTGGATGTACGATAGGTTGTATCCAGGAAGACGCTGACTTAAACCAAATTTTGAGGAAGGAGTTAAAGGATTTATCACGTGGGCATTTTCTCAGGAATGTTGTCGAAACGAATGAGGAGTTAGATGTCCTTGTCTTAAATGTGAATGCAGACCTATAATTAGTGACCCAAAGGAAGTAGAACATCGTTTGAAGAGAAGGGGTTTCATTGAAAATTATTGGGTTTGGACATATAATGGAGAAGAACTACCGAGTAGCATACTAGAGACCAGTAATACGCATGCTTCAACTAGTCGATCACCGATGGAACATGGGGAAAACCTTAATCTGATCGGTGAGATGGTGGGTGATACTTTTGGTGTGAACGTGACCTATGACGAACGTGAAGATTTTGATGGGGAAGAGTTGCCGAATGAGGAAGTGCAAAGATTTTATCAGTTGTTGAATGAGATGAATATACCGATGTTTGGGGAGTCACCGAACTCAAAGTTATCAATGCGTGTGAGATATTGGCTTCCAAGTCAAATTGGAATGTTCCTTATCAGTGTTTGGAATTCTTCACAAAAATGATGCTCAATGCGACTCCTACGAAAGACAACTTGCCTACAAGTTTTTATGATGCAAAGTGGTTGGTGTCGAAGTTGAGTTTAGAAGTAAGAAAGATTGACTATTGCATTATTCGTTGCATGCTATTTTATGACAATGAGTTTGGTACTAATGATGGAGCGTTTGAGGAATGTAAGTTCTGTAAGAGTCCAAGATATAAAGTTCATAGTAAAGCCATTGACCGTAAGCAAAATCGTGTAGCAGTGAAGTCCATGTTTTATCTTTCGATAATGCCAAGGTTAAAAAGAATGTTGGCTTCAATTCAAGTTGCAAGGCAAATGACATGGCATCATACAAATAAAACAAGTTCAGGCACTTTGCAACATCCATCTGATGGCGAGGCATGGAAGCACTTTGATCGCATACATACTGATTTTTCCATAGAACCTAGAAATGTGAGGCTTGGGTTATGCTCTAATGGTTTTACTCTATATGTCAAAGCGCCGGGAAAAGGATATTCTTGTTGGCCAGTTATTGTAACCCCTTACAACCTCCCTCCCGAGATGTGCATGAAAAAACCATACATGTTTTTGACCTGCCTCATTCCAGGACCGTCGAGTCCAAAAGCCAAAATTGATGTGTACTTACAACCTTTAGTTGACTAATTAAAGAGATTGTGGATTGGAGAATGGAGTTATTATATATCAAGTAAACAAAACTTTAATATGCTGGATGCCTTGATGTGGACTATTAATGACTTTCCATCATATGACATGTAGTCTGGATGGGGTACGCATGGCAAAATGGGATGTCCGCATTGCATGGGGAACACTAAGGTGTTTACGTTGGAAAAAGGGGGAAAAGTTTGTGGTTTAACTGTCACCGTAGATTCCTACTAAGAAATCATCCTTATAGAAGAAACAATATTGATTTCAAAAAAGACGAACGAGTAACAGATTTGCCTCTACATCGATTATCACCAGGTGAAGTATGGAACCAAGTTTGTGAACTACCAAAATTCACAGATACTAGTAAAGCATGTAGAATTCAAGGATATGGGGTCACACACAATTGGACAAAAAGAGTATATTTTGGGACCTCCCATATTAGAAAGATAATTTGTTGCGCCATAATCTTGATGTTATGCATATTGAGAAGAATTGTTTTGATAATGTATTTAACACAATGATGGATGTTAAAGACAAAACTAAAGTCAATGAGAAGGCTAGACAAGACATGGAAATTTGGTGTTATCGAAAAGAGTTGGAGTTGAAGCGTCAACCGAATAGAAAATTATTAAAGCCCAAAGCTAATTATAGTCTAACTTACCATAAGCTAAAGTGGTTTGTCGATGGTTAAAAGAATTGAGAATGCCTGATAGTTATGCCTCAAATTTGGCAAGGTGTGCCGACGTTAACACTGGGGAGTTACATGGTATGAAAAGTCATGATTGCATTGTTTTTATGGAACGATTGATTCCAATTGCGTTCGATTTACTACCCAATCATGTGCTTAATCCACAAACTGAAATTAGTTAAATTTTTAGAGATATTTGTGCGTTAGCATTAAAAGTGGATGACATCATTAAGTTGGACCAAATTACTTCTGTCATTCTCTGTAAGTGGGAACAAGTATTTCCGCCTGGTTTTTTTTTACTCTATGGAACATCTACCTTTGCATCTTGCATATGAAGCTTATCTTGGCGGCCTTGTTCAATATAAGTAGATGTATCCATTTGAAAGATTCATGGGTGATTCAAAGCGATTGATGAAAAATAAAGCTAAAGTTGAAGGATCAATATGTTCACATTACTAGCATTGGGAAACATTTCATTTTTGGAGTTACTATTTCAATCACTCAATGTTAACTCCAAGAATCATAAGGAATCCCGTAAATATTAACGAAAGAATTCAATTAACCTTATCAGTCTTTGGGCTTCCAGGTTGTCCCTCTGGAAAGAAGGGTGTACATTGGCTGACCCAAAAAGAAATGCAATCTGCACATGTTCATATCTTGATTAACTGCGTTGAAGTTAAACTATATCTTGAGCAAGTATACCCCAACTATTTAATTTTCTTTACAGTGTGAATACAAAACTTATTACCTTGAAACTTATAGTGTTTTTCTTTATAGGGAATTTAACAACTCCTATTTTCATAGCACCGGTGTACAAGCAACCTCCGGTCACATACATGTTCATTTTCCAGCATGGTTCAAGGAGAAATTACCATGCATTGTTGCACCGACTCAAGAAATACTCCATTTGAGAAACTTGTCTGAAGGCCTTATTCAAAGCGCAAATGAATGGCACACATACTTCGTGAACGGATATAAATTTCACACTGAGACATGGACTAAAGGGAAAAAATAATAAACATTGGTGTATTTGTAAAAGGAGTTACAGATAGTGGTGAGGACTACTTTTATGGCTTTGTTAGACATATATGCGAGTTGGTATACAATTACTTGGACTCGAAAAATAAATTTGTCTTGTTTTATTGTGACTGGTACGATCCATCTGCCAGAGGTACAAAAATAGATAAGACATATGGTACTGTTGAGATTCGAATGGGCCGAAGGTACAAAGAGTATGACCCTTTCATAATGTCACATATTGCTAGGCAAGTTTACTATGTTCCTTATCCTTCAATTGTGCCACGTAAATGAGGGTGGTCTGTTGTAATCAAAACAAAACCATTGGGTCATATTGAAACTGGCGATCTAGTAGAAGATGTTGCTTACCAAGTTGATGAAGTTGAACAAATTAATGATGTGATTGTAATTGAACAAATTACAAGTTTGTCTGATACAATGGTTGAGGGGTATCAAGTTAATGCATCTATATTGTTGGTAGAAAATGATGTGTACGAAAAGCATGGAGAGTTTGGATCCAAGGACAATATCACATCAAATGATGAGAATGATATGGATGAAGAGCATGAAGATTTTGAATTTTTTTTTTTGTAATTTTATTTGATGAAACCTTGTATTGAATGTATTAATGAATATATATTGATGAGATTGTGCTTTTTAAGATTTATTATTTATGTTGATGAATATATATATATATTATATATATATATATATATATTAAATGTGTATTCTCTATAAATAGGTAACATGCCACCCCGATCTGATAAGGGTAAGGGTAGTGGTAGCGGTAAGAAGACCCAATGTCCGAGGGTAGAAGTATGTCAGGCACCTCAGTCGGCCATATGTCTTCCCCCGTAGAGTCAGGTAGATCTTATGTACATGGCCAGTTCTAAACCTCTCATGACATTACTCTCCCCTCATGAGTATCCAGCTTTTATTAGCCCATCTGGGGCTCCAGCTCTTATTAACCCATCTGGGGGATCTAGTTATCCATAACAGCAGACTAAGGGACCTAGTTATCCATACCAGTAGGTACCCTCATCCTTCATGTAGTCTGGGGGATCTAGAATTCCACCTCCCTACCAGAAGGTACCCTCATCCTTCATGCTGTCTGGGGAATCTAACTTTCCAACTCCCCCGCAGGTAACATCGTCCTTCACACAGTCTGGGGGATACCACACTGTACATTCCACACAGATACCCTTATCATCCACACATATACCTACGCGTGAGGATGACTATGAGGAGCTAGATGAGGACGATCATGAGGTGGATGATGAGGACGGCGATAATAAAGAGGAGGCTGACAATCATGAGGTGGTTCATATCATTGAAGGAAGATATTATAGTTGGCCCAGCGAAAATTCATAAGTTATAAATTTTTATTTAAGTATACATGTTTCCATTTTTTATATTAACTGATATTTCATACTAATTTAAATTATTGATGTTTAGCTTTGAGCTGAGTTGGACTGCTGCACAGTGTATAAGTTATGTAATTCAACAAAAGTTAAAAAAGTTTGGAAGAGATTTAGAGACGTTGATGGGGGAAAAAAGAGAAGCTTGGTTTAAGTTATTTAAGGTATAATTACTTTATTTTTGTTAAGTTATTTATTAATTTATTTTTGTTTAAATTACTTTTTATTATAATTATCTAACTATTTTATTTGAATATCATACAACATTGTAGGAAAAGTGTACGTGGGAAAAAATGAATGAGAAATAGGTTTAAAAACATTATTTTGGCAGAACATCAATTCGAATTTCTGACATGCTACGGCGTGCTAGAAAGCGTTGGGAAAGTGAAAAAATTCATCCCAACTGGATAGACAAAGAATTATTTGATGAACTTCTTATCTATTGGGATATAACTGGTTTTAAGGAAAGATATGAAGAATTAAAGAAATGAGAGCATCTGAAAGAGGGTGTTGCCTTAATGGAGTTGGAAGTATAAGTGTTGTCGGACATGCTCGACGCATGGTAATTATTACTACTTTTTAAGTTATATTTTGATTTATTATATATTTTTAATTAAAGTTAATTTTATTATTTAGGAAAAGAGTTTGGGGATACCTCAACTCATGAGGGAGCTGGTTATAAAGACTCGAATAAAAAAATCGGGAGAATTTGTTGACGAACGTACCAAAAAAGCTTTGGTAAATTATTTTATTTTATTTAAATTGTTTACATTTTTTTATTTAATGGAAATTTTGTGGCATGATTCTCATGTGGCAACTGAGATATTGTGGCGTCAAAATCACGTGGCTATATCTATTATTCAATTTTATTTAAATTGTTTAAGCTATATTTAACTTAAATTTTTTATTGTATGTGCAGGAGGATTATCAGACATTGCTCACACAATTTTTGGTTAAAAATCCTCATTATACTCTGAGAGGTTCCGAGCCGCTTAATCCATGTGTGGATTTTTATATTTGGGATTTAGTAACTGGCGGAAAGGGACCTAATGGGTGTTTATTTGGTGCTAGAACTTTGGCCGGTGGTATGAGAAAAGGGGATAGAACTTTATTTTAAAGAGTTAGAGATGGTGAAGGAACTTCACAGTCACCACAATTGACACACGAAATTCTAGATACATTAAAGCAATTGGCACTAACTGAAGTGAGATGCAAGTCAGTGTAACGTGAGGTGGCGCTAAAGGCCCAAATGGAGGAGCAACTGTCGTTGTGAGAATCGGAGACCATAGTTATTGAGTTAGCTAGGCTTCACAAATCTTAAGATATCATCACCGATCTTTAATTTATCCAAGGAAGGGGTAAAGAAAGAATAACCCATAAATATGCAATGCAAAACAAAGCAAATAAGAGATCTAAGGTTCGGGGGTTGGTTATACTAAGAGAATGTATTAGCACCCTAAGTATCTATAGTATTCTATAGGAACCTCTTGTTGTATTTGTGTTATAAGTTTGTTTGCTACTTGGGATTGATTGGGGAGATGAGAAGAGAAATGTTTTTTTTTTTTTTTGTGTTTGGCAAGACACAAAGTCTTATGCCTACGTACCAATGAAGGATCAAAACCTCGTAGTTTGGGGTAAAAATTAAAAAGTGTTTGTTATGATGGATTTTATTGAAGAGACATGTTGTCATCTTAAGGAGAATACTCAACTTAAACCACCACAAACATGTGGAAGGGGGATCTTTACTTCACATTGAGAGAAGGGCTCCAACTTGGATATATAATCAACAAGTATGCCACATGCCTCTCTCAAGTGGAAAAGAATCAATCATCTTTCTCACAATGTCATAGGGTAGGAGAATTATACCTCAACTAAGGATGACTAATGTCTAATCTATTTGAAAAGGTTTTTAATTGAAAAGCCAAAGTGGCAAAAGGTTTGAATTGAAGTTTGTGTCTTTTAGTCTTTGTGAAAGAGTTTGAATATGCTTAAGATGTCTTGAAGTATTTGTTAAGAAAAAGAGTTTGAAAAGATCAATGACCTAAAGTCAAAGTTTTTATTGAAAGTAGTTTTGAGTTTAAGAGGGGGGAAACCCTAATTTGAGTTGTCTAAGTTGTAAAAGATCCTAAGGGAAACTTCCAAAGGGATAGCAATTTTAAGGATTACAAGCTATGAGATATGTACAAGAATGTAAACATGCATATGCAAAAACAATGACAAAGATGTCAACGATAAGTCCCTCCCTTGGAATTAGGCAACATCATAAACAAGTATACACCATTCATTCAACAAAGGAATTAAGCATGAGGTTCATGGTACAAATAGGACTAACATAGATCAACAAACATGGACAAGGTTTATAAACAAACACATTTGATCATGGTATACCTAAGCTACAACATTCATGTGAACAAGAAAAACATGGATACAAGTTTACAAGGCATACTTCAACAAGACAAGTTAAGGACCAATACCATGACTTGAATCAAAGCAAGATCATTATGAACTATCTAAAGAAAACATGATACAACAATTTACAACATGTATCCACAAAGATAAGTATCAACACAAGGATAAAGATTAGGGCATGGTTTCATCACATTTTTAGGTCAAGAAATAATTCCTAAACACATGGATAACTTGCAACAAAACATGGACAATAATTAATCATCTAAAGCTTTCAAAACAAGACAAAGATGGCATTGAGAACAAGCATGAATAGGTCATGAATCAAGCATCAAGGATAAGGAACAAAATATGAATACAAAGATCCTAAGTTATCAACATGAATAAAAACCATGACATTTTGACATTTAAGGAATATGATCACACATTAACATGAACACTTAACTAAGGCATAACAAAGTTCAAGACAATACCAAAGATAAACACAAATCCTCATAAATAAAATGCAAGAAGAGATGGGAAATATTTTTAGGGTTTCTAGCTAAAATAAATAATTAATAAACATATATTTTTTATTTTTTATTAACATGCTAAAATAAAATAAAATCAAAACTTGGATGGAAATCAAAATATTTTTATGTTTTTGAAAATATTAAAGGTGATAAACAAAAATAGAAGAAAAAGAAATAAAAATAATAATCATGAATTAAAAAGGAAATGGAAAGAAAATAAAATAAGAAACCAGAAAAAAAAAACAAGTGTTAAAAAATAGGAATGCTGCCAAAGGGGTTTGAGCCCACGCCCTGAGGACGGCAGGTCAAAACTTTAGCCATCAGGCCACAGCTGCATGGTTTCTTTAGGATACACATAATGAATAATATAGAATGCTTCAAGATGAAAAGGAACAAAAAATAAAACATCAAAAAGGTATGGGGCGAGGGGGATTCGAACCCCATACCTCTCGCTTTACACAAACACACAAACCAGCTCTAACCACTGGGGTGCAATGCCCATTCAGGTATTAAAATGCAAACATCAAATAATATATTAAACTTAATATTTAAATAAGAAATTCGTGCCACCCTTCTTCTTCTTCCCCACAAGTTCATCGTCTATTTTCGAAATTCTCAGAACCCTAACTCTCTATTTCTCAACCAAATTGAAAAATGTAAAAGCCAAACTTGCTCAGAATTGAACAAGGAATCTAATGGTATCACTAAATTTAATTTATTTTCATTCTATTGCAAATAATCAATCAGACGGAAACAAGAACTCTAAAACTAAAAATCAAAATGAAACTCTGAACACCACTGATTAAGGATAATTAGCATATGGGTATTAATTACTACATAATGGCAAGCAAATTGGTAACATAAATGAATGAAAATGATGCTCAAATCATGGAGTTTCAGAAATTAAAAGCTTACCTATTGGAGTAAGTCCAATGCCCCTTCAAATGCACTTCCAGATGGTGAATAATGATGCAGTTAGCTCCACTGAACCTCTAGGAAGCTATTGCAATGCTGAGTTTGCCTTGAAACTTCTCTAACTCCTCAACTCGAATCCTCATGCAAGTGACAAAAATGAAAATGTGATCTCTGTGCTAGGGATGTTACAGATGGGATGTGATGATTGGAAAAGTTTGTATGATGTTTGTGTAAGCTGTTTGAGGTGGTAGGATGATTGGAAATGGCCTGAGTTGAGATTTCTTGAGTTTTGGCTCTTTGGTCAACAATGGTGACTAAAGAGAGTTGACTTTTTGATTAGAGGGTTTTCTGGTGTTGAGATGAGTTTAGACAGCTTCTATGGAGGATTTGTGGTGTGTTTGGATGATTGGTTTGGTTGTTTTATAACTGTGGTGAGTTTTGGGAGGTTTAATGGATTTGATGCAAAGTGAAGAATAATGAAGTTCAAGAGATGTTTGCTGAGATTTGAGGGATGATTATGGCTCAAATGTTGTGTGTTTAAACTGATGAAATGAGGGGCTATTTATAGTTTAATGATCTGATAACATGGAAATGGACCAAAGCATTATTTGGTGGATCAAGATCAAAACCAAAAAGTTGGTTTTCAAGTGCAAACGCACTTTTCACTTTAGTAGCTTCTAAAGTTGACATTGCTCTCACAAGTTTTCAATGGCTGCATGGTTTGTACAAATTGATCTTGGCTTAGATCATCCTTTACTTGAATCATGGAAAGTGGTTGGAAGCAAAAGGTGCTTTTTGTCCAATGTCCAAAGGTATTTCCAGTTGGCATGTTGGATGGTGCTTTTCTATGGTGTAACAAGATCAAATAGGGCAGGATTTGGTACCATTGGGAATATTTTATGTCAAGAACAAGTTTCAAGTTGGCCACTTGCTCAGAAAGTGCTTGGAAAATGGACAAAACATGCCTCAAATTCGTGTAAAAATCATTTGTGCAATTCTGCCTTGGAGCAAACAGCTTCACCATGCTCACTTTGTGAACTCATAACTTCATGCTCAAGCAAGATCTCTTCATGCACTTGGTATCATTAGAAAGATGATATCAAATACTACAACTTTGATTTTGATTACTTGGAAAGAATAAATTTGGGTCATGGAGAAAAATGTCCATTAAAATTGGACTTTTCACTGATTTATACTTAAATAAATTTCTAAGTATTGGACATTTTCACACCTTGAAGAACCTCAACTTTGAACAATCATTATTTTCAATTGGTAAATGCTTTTAAGTCCATTCTGTCACCAAATTGAATTATGTAATACCACCTTTAAAATGAGTCCTCAAGTGTTTCCATTGAATGCTTGAGGAAGAAGTTATGGTCTTGGAAAGTAGGGCATTTAATAACAAAGTTTTGTAACTTAGAAAATTTTCGAAACCCTAATTTCATCAACTTTGAATTTCTTCTTGATTTTCTTGATTAATCATGATAAAATGCAATTATTCATCATATTTTCATGATCTTTGACTTGTGGAGTCCATGCTTGACCAAAAATCTCAAAAATCATACTTTGACTTTGATGAACAATTGACCTTTTCCATGCGAACTTGAATTCTTCAATTGTCAATGAATCAAACTTCTTTGATCAACACAAACATATGGATAGGCTAATATAATATACTTTAAGTCTTTGAATCATGTCTTGTGGTGTAGGATCATGCATTTCTCAAAAAGTCAAAACAGGACTGAATTAGGTCAAAACCCTAATTTGGGTGCATCTGATGACTTGGGGCTTAATGAAATGATATTGATGGAATATTTCCCTTGATTATTGATGTAAGGAGAAACTTGATCATATTGGAGAGTTGAGGATCATAACTCCTTGATTAGTCAACTTCTTGAACTTCTTGGTGTCAAAACCCTAACTTGCAGTCAAAGTGAACTAAAGCACAAACTCTTGAAATTTAATAGGGTTAGTGATTAATAAAACACACACACATGAGATGATTGATGCTATGTTAAAATGATAAAAATGAGGTGAAATTTTAGGGTTAAAAATTAGCGTGTGACAACAACAACGTCAAATAGAGACAATGAAGAAGAGGCAAGCTGATATGGAGGATATGATGCGACAATTTATGCAATCACATGGTGGCGGCAATCAAGCGTTTAGTGGAAATGAAGGAGTTGGTGGTCAAGAACAGATGGATGACGAGGATGACGATGATTTTGACCTTGACGAGTTTCCCGATCCTAATTGATCTATAGGATTTATTTTAATTTTAAATTTAAATTTTTGTAAAATATTAATTATTCAATTTAGTATATTATAAACTTATTATTGAAAAATTTTATTATTAATTTTGGTATTTATTTATATTTATTAATTTTTCATTATAATATATTATTAAAAAATATTATTAATTTTGTATTTAAAAATAATTTTTTTAAAAATATTTATTAATTTTAATATATTATTAAAATACCATCTATTAAAATTTTATTAAAACGTAAAACAATACGGTTTTTTATTAAAAAAACGTTTTGCCACATGATTTTCACGTCGCAACTAGCCACGTGGATATCACGGCGCAACTAGCCACGTGAATATCACGTCACAACTTGACACATGAAAATCACGTGGCAACCTTCTTACACCTTTTGCCAACTCTGCTACTATGCCTTTTATAGCATGTAAATATGAAAATTTTGTGGAGACTGTTGCAACGTGATTTTCATGTGACAAAGTTACGACGTGATTTTCATGTGGCAACAGAATTGTCACACGTGCTCCTACTGCGTGAAAGATCATGTCGCCAAAAATCTGTTGTGATGTGATTTTTCACGTTGTGACAGGAATATCACGTGGCAACTGAGAGTTTTTTTTTTGTACTGCATTTAGTATAAATAGGTGTGAGATTTTGGATCGAACTCTAGTCTCGACAAGGGTAGCTTCTTGGTTCTACAAAGGTTTAGCATGTATTCAAAGTCTGCTTACATGTTGATCTTGTATGTTGTAGTAGAAGTATGCTCATGAATGAAGTAGTCTAAATGCTAGAATTGTTAGCAAGTCGAATTGGGCCTTTTGTTTAGCCCAATTATTTAATTTAGCTTGTAGCTTAAGTGAGCTTAGTAGTCTATAAATAGACTAGTTCTCTTAGGTTGTTGAGAATTTTTTTTGGTTTTTGATATTCACTTGTAATCTTTGAATCCTAATAGAGAAAGTGAATAGTAAAACAGTTATAACCAATCTTGATTCTTCTTTTCTATCACTTTTGTAAAACCTAATAGGGTTTCTTATGTTTGTTCCAGAAACTCAATCTTTCTCATAATTTGATTTGTTCTTGATGATATCGATTCACATCAAACTGGTGTAGTGAGTGTAACACCCCTTCTATACCCCGTACAAATTCCGGAATAAACTAATCTTATAAATAAAACATCAGAGCAAAGAATAATTTATCATGATATAGCCAGAGATGTCACACCAACGTGAACTAAAACAACCTGCTCATATAGATATATAACAACCTGATAGTCATATAAACATAGGAACTCAGTTCCAAAATATCATCGTTCAGTTACAGAATAAAAGCGGAACATCCATAACTGATGTCATCACAAAAGATAAGTATGTCATATACATGTTCATACAGAGCCACTATATACAAGCCAAAAGAAACATCTACACTCGAACCCCGACTACCCGTGTTACATATCAGAGCCGACAGAATGACAAAAAGACGAAGACACTAATCTTCGCAAAAGACCTCCAGCGTCTAATCTGCAATGCCATTACAGCATTAAACCACAGCAGAAGGGTGAGAAACAGGATTATAATATAATTGCATATCATTATAAAACACTTAGCAAAATATGCACAATTATTCTCACCACACAAATATGATACTTGTAAACAACACAAGACATATTAAACTCATTTCACACATCAATCACATAAGCATATACATTAACACCATGCATAACAAATCCTTCTCAAAATTCAACACATAAACATTCATGTAATGAATTATGCAAATGCACAGAGACCGACACAACGACTCTATGCATGCGGTACCATTAGTCCCCTAGGAACTCTTGGAATCATCGCTCGTTACTTAGGGTAACTCCCCGTCGGGCATACGATGTTCCCCGTCACTACCACTTATCAACAAGCATACGACGTTATGGATCGTTTTTAGTCCTTTATAATAGGCACACGATCAATACAACAATTGCTTACACCCATAAGGGATCTACAATTCAACATGCATTGTTTACACCCACAAAGGGATCTACAATGTCTACATGCATTGTTTACACCCACAAAGGGATCTACAATGTCTACATGCATCGTTTACACCCACGAAGGGATCTACAATGTCTACAACATGATGCATGTCATATAATGACCCATGGCAATCAAGGCTAATACATTAAATCATGCATTTCAAGTACATATAATACAATGCACATAATTGCCAAACGGCCACAAACCTTCACCACAACATCATATACCCATCAAACATCCCTCACACAAGTCATACGTTACCTATCATATCCTATCGCACAATATAGAAAATAACTCAAAAATTCCATTTTACGGTTTCTCGGAAAAGTCGGCTAAAAGTTGGCCAAAAATAATATTTTCTATCATCATCAAAAAGTACTCATCGACAGCTTCGATTCGGTATAAAGAACTCTTAAATACGATAAACGGTTAACAAGATATGAATATTTCAAAATAACGCAAAAACATAAACCGGACGCCCGTCACTACGAAACGGTTCGTAAAAACTGTACCGATTGGACTAGGTTCAGACCTCAAAACTATTTTTCCTAGAAAGAACATCTCGTTAGCTTCCCAACGCTTCGAACGGGGATCAAAACCGACTTACGGTTCAAGAGATATGAATTTCCGAAGTTTCCCCGACAAACCCGAATTTTCTGGTTCAGCACAGTATGTATCGATACATAGGCTTATGTATCGATACAAAAAGGCCACATGTATCGATACATAGAACGCATGTGTTTACGCATGATGTAGTGAAAATTTTGTTTTCTCAAATTTCTACAGTATGTATCGATTCATAGGGGTTATGTATCGATACATAACTCTGTTTTTCTCAAAAAAACCAGATTTCTCAAATTTCTCCCTTGCTGCCACTATTCCGAAATGCCCGGAAACTTGACTAAATCGAACATTTTCACCGAAACAAACATATACACTCAACCACCAAATACATAAGAACAATTTAGAACACATAAACGAAATTTCTACGACGTTCGATTTTTCGATTAAATTTCAACCTTTCAAAAACCAGAATTTTCAAACATCACCAAATCGAATAAAAAAGCACGCTATACGACGACCTAACCTTGCTCGATATAACTACGTAATTTATTTCGAATTCTAACCGTGAAAACATCGGTTTTTATCGATTTCCTACAATTCGACCTAAACGGACAAAACAACGGAAACATAACGAAAACTAACCAAAACATAACCAAACTTCATGAAACTTTAAACAGCAGCTCACATATATATAACCAACCAACACATGTATTTATACGACTTTTCGACCGTAAAAACATCGGTTTCTATCGATTTTGTCAAAAATAGCAACCTAACCACATAATTCTCTACACATTCAAACAATTCAAAAACAAACATATATAATCATACTCAATCAATATAATAACCGAGTTTCACACCCTTACCCGATAACAATCCGATTCCTAAAGCTTGCTTGGTGATTTTTCCCCTTTGTCTTCACTTTCTCTTCACTTCTCTATTTCTCTCTTTTTCTTCTCTTTTGGGAAAACTCTTACTAACTTTTCTTTTTTCTTCTTTTCTAAACTTATACTAACTATTTTCTTTTATATTTTCTTAACTTAAAAATTCTAAACATTTCTAATAAATATCTAAACTAACTATTATTAACTAATACTATTAATTATGAAATATGTCAAATACCCTCTATTCCAATTTTCCCCGCAAACTCTCAAAAACGGTAAAAATACACAATGTGCAAAAAAATAACATATAATCACACCAATTAGCAATTAACATAAATATTGCTCAATTAAAAATAAAGACTCGACCAATTAACACCAAAAAGCACGGAAAAAGGAAATATAAAAAACGGACTGTTACAACTTTCCCCCACTTGAGAAATTTTCGTCCTCGAAAATATTACCTGATCCAAACAACTCCGGATACGATTCCCGCATCCGACTTTCCAATTCCCAAGTCAAATTGCCCTCAGCAGCACCTCCCCACGCCTCTTTCACAAGTGCAATCTCCTTGCCTCTTAACCTTTTCAACTCGCGATCTAAAATCCTCACCGGTAAAACCTCAACCGTAAGATTATCTCTTACCTCAACCTCATCCATCGGAATCACATGAGACGGATCTGGAACATACTTCCGTAGCTGTGAAACATGGAAAACATCATGTAGATTCGAAAGATTCAGTGGCAATGCTATCCTGTAAGCCACTGCACCAACTCTTTCGGATATCTGATATGGACCAATAAAACGTGAAGTAAGCTTCCTCGACTTCAAAGCACGTCCAACACCAGTCACCGGCGAAACCCTCAAAAACACATGGTTACCCGCTTGAAACTCAATATCTCTTTTCCTTTTATCATGATAACTCTTTTGCCTACTCTGAGAAGCTTTCATCTTCTCCCGAATAAGTTTCACCTTTTCCGTCGTTTGTTGAACTAACTCAGGTCCAACTACTGCACTTTCACCAGATTCATGCCAACACAAAGGTGTTCGACATCTTCTTCCATAAAGTGCCTCAAAAGGTGCCATTCCGATACTAGAATGGAAACTGTTATTATACGTAAACTCGATCAATGAAAGAAAACTGTCCCAAACTCTACCTTGCTCAAGAACACAAGATCTCAATAAATCTTCCAATGACTGAATTGTTCTCTCCGTCTGACCATCAGTCTGCGGATGATAAGCAGAACTCAATCTCAGCTTAGAACCTAACGCCTTTTGCAAACTTTCCCAAAATCTGGAAGTAAACCTCGGATAACGATCAGAAACAATACTCAACGGGACGCCATGCAACTTCACAATCCCACGGATATAAATCTCAGCCAAATGCTCCATAGAATAACTGATATCAATCGGAATGAAATGCGCCGATTTAGTCAGCCTATCAACGATCACCCAAATAGCATTATGCCCACTCGGAGAATTAGGCAAACCCGTCACAAAATCCATCGATATACTATCCCATTTCCACTCCGGAATATCCAACGGTTGCATTAATCCTGCAGGCCTCTGATGTTCCACTTTGGACTTCTGACAATTCAAACACGCATAAACAAACTGAGCCACATCTCGTTTCAAACCAGACCACCAAAATATTTTCTTCAAATCTTGGTACATCTTATTAGCACCAGGATGTATACTCATACTACTCCGGTGTCCTTCCTCAAGAATCATCTTTTTCAACTCTGCATCATCCGGTATACAAATTCTACCACGGAATCTCAAAATACCCTGATCATCCACTTTAAAGTCCCTGTTCACTTCTTGATTTCCAACAAGCAACAAATCAACAAGTTTCAAGTCCAACTTCTGTTTCTCTATAACAGACAACAGAAAATCATTAGTGATCTTTAACATACCAAGCTTTACACTCTCATGTGAAAGCTCACAAACCAAACTCAAGTCTCAAAATTGTTCCAGAAGTTCCCACTCTTTCACCATCAAAGCAGATATACGCAAAGATTTCTGACTCAAAGCATCAGCTACCACATTAGCCTTACCAGGATGGTAATTCAAGCTAAAGTCATAGTCCTTCAGAAGTTCCAACCATCTCCGTTGCCTCATATTCAACTCTTTCTGATCAAACAAGTATTTTAAACTTTTATGATCACTAAAGACTTCGAATCTAGCACCGTAGAGATAATGCCTCCAAATCTTTAATACAAAAACCATTGCAGCTAATTCCAAATCGTGAGTAGGGTAATTCTTCTCATGAACTCGTAACTGCCTCGAAGCATAAGCAACCACCTTACCATCTTGCATCAAAACACCACCTAAACCAATTAGAGATGCATCACAATACACAACGAACGATTCATTAGGATTCGGTAAGATCAAAATCGGAGCTGTAGTCAATCTCTTCTTCAGCTCGTTGAAACTTTCTTCACATTGAATATCCCAAATAAATGCCTTACCCTTACAACTCAGTTGAGTCAACGGAAGTGCCAACTTGGAAAAACCTTCGATAAACCTCCGGTAATATCCAGCTAAACCCAGAAAACTTCGAATTTCAGTAACAGATCTAGGAGCCTCCCATTGTAGAACTGCCTCTACTTTGGATGGATCCACAGCAATACCATTACCTGAAATCACATGCCCAAGAAAACTCACTTCTGACAACCAGAACTCACACTTGGACAGTTTGGCATAAAGCTTCTTCTCCTTCAGAATTTGCAACACAATACGCAAATGTTCCGCATGTTCCTCCTGTGACTTAGAATAAACCAAAATGTCATCAATAAAAACAACAACAAAATGATCTAAATGCTCATGGAATATACGATTCATATACTCCATAAACACACCCGACGCATTAGAAACCCCGAACGGCATCACAGAAAACTCGTAATGTCCGTATCGTGTCCTAAAGGCCGTCTTCTGAATATCCTCCTCTGTAACCCGAATCTGGTGGTATCCTGACCTCAAATCAATCTTACTAAACACACTTGCACCCACTAGTTGATCCATCAAGTCATCGATCCTTGGAAGTGGATACTTGTTCTTAATCGTCACTTTATTCAACTGCCGATAATCGATACACAAACGCATACTTCCATCTTTCTTTTTGACCAACAAAACAGGAGCACCCCAAGGTGATACACTGGGCCTTACAAACCTCTTTTCCAATAACTCATTCAATTGTCTTTTCAACTCCACCAACTCAGATGCTGACATCCGATATGGTGCCATAGATACAGGTCTAGTACCAGGAACTAGGTCTATAGAAAACTCCACCTCTCTTTCTGGCGGCACATCTGAAAAATCATCCGGAAACACCTCCTGAAAATCACACACAACAGGAAAACTTCCAATTGCAACTTGACTCTCCACAGACAACGATGCAAACAATCCAAACAACTGAGCTTCCTCCGCCAAAAGTTTCTTCAATTCTTTGGTAGATAAGAAACCAGATTCCCTTTCTTCTTCAAGAGAAGGAAATCTCACCCGCTTAAGATAACAATCAAGATGAACACGATTGAACTCTAACCAGTTCATTCCCAGAATCACATCCAAACCCTTCAATGGCAAACATACCAAGTCCATCACAAAATCTCTACCAAAAATTGTCAAAGGACAACTTAAACAAACGAAAGAAGTAGTTACCGACCCCGAAGCTGGAGTATCGATAACCATCTCTCCACCCATCTTAGAAAACATCAAATTCAAACGTTTCGCACAATCAATCGAAATAAACGAATGAGTCGCTCCAGTATCAATAATAGCAATTAAAAGATTACTATTAATAAAACAAGTACCTCTGATCAAACTATCTGCATTAGTAGGCTGAGCTCCCGCCAATCCAAATACTTTCCCTCTAGGTTGAGCTTGCTTCGGTTTCATGCAATTTGTACTATAGTGACCATTCTCCCCATAATTATAACACTTGATCGCATTCCTCCTACAATCAGCAGCCACATGACCCGTCAAACCACAATTAGAACACTTGTTCATATTCCTCCTACACTCCGACACACGATGACCCATACCACCACAATTATAACATTTCACAGAAGAATTCATTCCTCCTCAAACCTCTGAGAAGCATTCGCCCACCAGTCTTCAGCTTCCTTTTCCAACACATGAGTACCAAACTGCACCTTCTGATCCTCAGAACACCTAATGAAACAGAAGATCTTCTCAATCTTCTTCAGCCAAATCTGTGCTCCCTCAGGATCATGAGTACCTTCGAAGCTCGGTGGATTATTCTTCTGAAACTTATCCATACTACGCGATTCCTCGTCCGCCGCAGCATTGGGTAAATTCTGCATCGCTTGTGCCATAGCTTGCATGGCCGCAGTCATAGCAGCAGCACCTCTTCCAGCCATAATCTGAACGTTCCCAATGATAGCAAATTATGATTAAACAACCACTCCACAGAGTGCAACAGACCAACAAGACACAACAGACACGACAACATGGTCGGACAAACCAAACATTGGCTCTGATACCACTTAATGTAACACCCCTTCTATACCCCGTACAAATTCCGGAATAAACTAATCTTATAAATAAAACATCAGAGCAAAGAATAATTTATCATGATATAGCCAGAGATGCCACACCAACGTGAACTAAAACAACCTGCTCATATAGATATATAACAACCTGATAGTCATATAAACATAGGAACTCAATTCCAAAATATCATCGTTCAGTTACAGAATAAAAGCGGAACATCCATAACTGATGTCATCACAAAAGATAAGTATGTCATATACATGTTCATACAGAGCCACTATATACAAGCCAAAAGAAACATCTACACTCGAACCCCGACTACCCGTGTTACATATCAGAGCCGACAGAATGACAAAAAGACGAAGACACTAATCTTCGCAAAAGACCTCCAGCGTCTAATCTGCAATGCCATTACAACATTAAACCACAGCAGAAGGGTGAGAAACAGGATTATAATATAATTGCATATCATTATAAAACACTTAGAAAAATATGCACAATTATTCTCACCACACAAATATGATACTTGTAAACAACACAAGCCATATTAAACCCATTTCACACATCAATCACATAAGCATATACATTAACACCATGCATAACAAATCCTTCTCAAAATTCAACACATAAACATTCATGTAATGAATTATGCAAATGCACAGAGACCGACACAACGACTCTATGCATGCAGTACCATTAGTCCCCTAGGAACTCTTGGAATCATCGCTCGTTACTTAGGGTAACTCCCCGTCGGGCATACGATGTTCCCCGTCGCTACCACTTATCAACAAGCATACGACGTTATGGATCGTTTTTAGTCCTTTATAATAGGCACACGATCAATACAACAATTGCTTACACCCATAAGGGATCTACAATTCAACATGCATTGTTTACACCCACAAAGGGATCTACAATGTCTACATGCATTGTTTACACCCACAAAGGGATCTACAATGTCTACATGCATCGTTTACACCCACGAAGGGATCTACAATGTCTACAACATGATGCATGTCATATAATGACCCATGGCAATCAAGGCTAATACATTAAATCATGCATTTCAAGTACATATAATACAATGCACATAATTGCCAAACGGCCACAAACCTTCACCACAACATCATATACCCATAAAACATCCCTCACACAAGTCATACGTTACCTATCATATCCTATCGCACAATATAGAAAATAACTCAAAAATTCCATTTTACGGTTTCTCGGAAAAGTCGGCTAAAAGTCGGCCAAAAATAATATTTTCTATCATCATCAAAAAGTACTCATCGACAGCTTCGATTCGGTATAAAGAACTGTTAAATACGATAAACGGTTAACAAGATATGAATATTTCAAAATAACGCAAAAACATAAACCGGACGCCCGTCACTACGAAACGGTTCGTAAAAACTATACCGATTGGACTAGGTTCAGACCTCAAAACTATTTTTCCTAGAAAGAACATCTCGTTAGCTTCCCAACGCTTCGAACGGGGATCAAAACCGACTTACGGTTCAAGAGATATGAATTTCCGAAGTTTCTCCGACAAACCCGAATTTTCTGGTTCAGCACAGTATGTATCGATACATAGGCTTATGTATCGATACAAAAAGGCCACATGTATCGATACATAGAACGCATGTGTCGACGCATGCTGTAGTGAAAATTTTGTTTTCTCAAATTTCTACAGTATGTATCGATTCATAGGGGTTATGTATCGATACATAACTCTGTTTTTCTCAAAAAAACCAGATTTCTCAAATTTCTCCCTTGCTGCCACTATTCCGAAATGCCCGGAAACTCGACTAAATCGAACATTTTCACCGAACATAACATATACACTCAACCACCAAATACATAAGAACAATTTAGAACACATAAACGAAATTTCTACGACGTTCGATTTTTCGATTAAATTTCAACCTTTCAAAAACCAGAATTTTCAAACATCACCAAATCGAATAAAAAAGCACGCTATACGACGACCTAACCTTGCTCGATACAACTACGTAATTTATTTCGAATTCTAACCGTGAAAACATCGGTTTTTATCGATTTCCTACAATTCGACCTAAACGGACAAAACAACGGAAACATAACGAAAACTAACCAAAACATAACCAAACTTCATGAAACTTTAAACAGCAGCTCACATATATATAACCAACCAACACATGTATTTATACGACTTTTCGACCGTAAAAACATCGGTTTCTATCGATTTTGTCAAAAATAGCAACCTAACCACATAATTCTCTACACATTCAAACAATTCAAAAACAAACATATATAATCATACTCAATCAATATAATAACCGAGTTTCACACCCTTACCCGATAACAATCCGATTCCTAAAGCTTGCTTGGTGATTTTTCCCCTTTGTCTTCACTTTCTCTTCACTTCTCTATTTCTCTCTTTTTCTTCTCTTTTGGGAAATTCTTACTAACTTTTCTTTTTTCTTCTTTTCTAAACTTATACTAACTATTTTCTTTTATATTTTCTTAACTTAAAAATTCTAAACATTTCTAATAAATATCTAAACTAACTATTATTAACTAATACTATTAATTATGAAATATGTCAAATACCCTCTATTCCAATTTTCCCCGCAAACTCTCAAAAACGGTAAAAATACACAATGTGCAAAAAAATAACATATAATCACACCAATTAGCAATTAACATAAATATTGCTCAATTAAAAATAAAGACTCGACCAATTAACACCAAAAAGCACGGAAAAAGGAAATATAAAAAACGGACTGTTACAACTTTCCCCCACTTGAGAAATTTTCGTCCTCGAAAATATTACCTGATCCAAACAACTCCGGATACGATTCCCGCATCCGACTTTCCAATTCCCAAGTCAAATTGCCCTCAGCAGCGCCTCCCCACGCCTCTTTCACAAGTGCAATCTCCTTGCCTCTTAACCTTTTCAACTCGCGATCTAAAATCCTCACCGGTAAAACCTCAACCGTAAGATTATCTCTTACCTCAACCTCATCCATCGGAATCACATGAGACGGATCTGGAACATACTTCCGTAGCTGTGAAACATGGAAAACATCATGTAGATTCGAAAGATTCGGTGACAATGCTATCCTGTAAGCCACTGCACCAACTCTTTCGGATATCTGATATGGACCAATAAAACGTGAAGTAAGCTTCCTCGACTTCAAAGCACGTCCAACACCAGTCACCGACGAAACCCTCAAAAACACATGGTTACCCGCTTGAAACTCAAGATCTCTTTTCCTTTTATCATGATAACTCTTTTGCCTACTCTGAGAAGCTTTCATCTTCTCCCGAATAAGTTTCACCTTTTCCGTCGTTTGTTGAACTAACTCAGGTCCAACTACTGCACTTTCACCAGATTCATGCCAACACAAAGGTGTTCGACATCTTCTTCCATAAAGTGCCTCAAAAGGTGCCATTCCGATACTAGAATGGAAACTGTTATTATACGTAAACTCGATCAATGAAAGAAAACTGTCCCAAACTCTACCTTGCTCAAGAACACAAGATCTCAATAAATCTTCCAATGACTGAATTGTTCTCTCCGTCTGACCATCAGTCTGCGGATGATAAGTAGAACTCAATCTCAGCTTAGAACCTAACGCCTTTTGCAAACTTTCCCAAAATCTGGAAGTAAACCTCGGATCACGATCAGAAACAATACTCAACAGGACGCCATGCAACTTCACAATCCCACGGATATAAATCTCAGCCAAACGCTCCATAGAATAACTGATATCAATCGGAATGAAATGCGCCGATTTAGTCAGCCTATCAACGATCACCCAAATAGCATTATGCACACTCGGAGAATTAGGCAAACCCGTCACAAAATCCATCGATATACTATCCCATTTCCACTCCGGAATATCCAACGGTTGCATTAATCCTGCAGGCCTCTGATGTTCCACTTTGGACTTCTGACAAGTCAAACACGCATAAACAAACTGAGCCACATCTCGTTTCAAACCAGACCACCAAAATATTTTCTTCAAATCTTGGTACATCTTATTAGCACCAGGATGTATACTCATACTACTCCGGTGTCCTTCCTCAAGAATCATCTTTTTCAACTCTGCATCATCCGGTATACAAATTCTACCACAGAATCTCAAAATACCCTGATCATCCACTTTAAAGTCCCTGTTCACTTCTTGATTTCCAACAAGCAAAAAATCAACAAGTTTCAAGTCCAACTTCTGTTTCTCTATAACAGACAACAGAAAATCATTAGTGATCTTTAACATACCAAGCTTTACACTCTCATGTGAAAGCTCACAAACCAAACTCAAGTCTCAAAATTGTTCCAGAAGTTCCCACTCTTTCACCATTAAAGCAGATATACGAAAAGATTTCCGACTCAAAGCATCAGCTACCACATTAGCCTTACCAGGATGGTAATTCAAGCTAAAGTCATAGTCCTTCAGAAGTTCCAACCATCTCCGTTGCCTCATATTCAACTCTTTCTGATCAAACAAGTATTTTAAACTTTTATGATCACTAAAGACTTCGAATCTAGCACCGTAGAGATAATGCCTCCAAATCTTTAATACAAAAACCATTGCAGCTAATTCCAAATCGTGAGTAGGGTAATTCTTCTCATGAACTCGTAACTGCCTCGAAGCATAAGCAACCACCTTACCATCTTGCATCAAAACACCACCTAAACCAATTAGAGATGCATCACAATACACAACGAACGATTCATTAGGATTCGGTAAGATCAAAATCGGAGCTGTAGTCAATCTCTTCTTCAGCTCGTTGAAACTTTCTTCACATTGAATATCCCAAATAAATGCCTTACCCTTACAAGTCAGTTGAGTCAACGGAAGTGCCAACTTGGAAAAACCTTCGATAAACCTCCGGTAATATCCAGCTAAACCCAGAAAACTTCGAATTTCAGTAACAGATCTAGGAGCCTCCCATTGTAGAACTGCCTCTACTTTGGATGGATCCACAGCAATACCATTACCTGAAATCACATGCCCAAGAAAAGTCACTTCTGACAACCAGAACTCACACTTGGACAGTTTGGCATAAAGCTTCTTCTCCTTCAGAATTTGCAACACAATACGCAAATGTTCCGCATGTTCCTCCTGTGACTTAGAATAAACCAAAATGTCATCAATAAAAACAACAACAAAATGATCTAAATGCTCATGGAATATACGATTCATATACTCCATAAACACACCCGACGCATTAGAAACCCCGAACGGCATCACAGAAAACTCGTAATGTCCGTATCGTGTCCTAAAGGCCGTCTTCTGAATATCCTCCTCTGTAACCCGAATCTGGTGGTATCCTGACCTCAAATCAATCTTACTAAACACACTTGCACCCACTAGTTGATCCATCAAGTCATCGATCCTTGGAAGTGGATACTTGTTCTTAATCGTCACTTTATTCAACTGCCGATAATCGATACACAAACGCATACTTCCATCTTTCTTTTTGACCAACAAAATAGGAGCACCCCAAGGTGATACACTGGGCCTTACAAACCTCTTTTCCAACAACTCATTCAATTGTCTTTTCAACTCCACCAACTCAGATGCTGACATCCGATATGGTGCCATAGATACAGGTCTAGTACCAGGAACTAGGTCTATAGAAAACTCCACCTCTCTTTCTGGTGGCACATCTGAAAAATCATCCGGAAACACCTCCTGAAAATCACACACAACAGGAAAACTTCCAATTGCAACTTGACTCTCCACAGACAACGATGCAAACAATCCAAACAACTGAGCTTCCTCCGCCAAAAGTTTCTTCAATTCTTTGGTAGATAAGAAACCAGATTCCCTTTCTTCTTCAAGAGAAGGAAATCTCACCCGCTTAAGATAACAATCAAGATGAACACGATTGAACTCTAACCAGTTCATTCCCAGAATCACATCCAAACCCTTCAATGGCAAACATACCAAGTCCATCACAAAATCTCTACCAAAAATTGTCAAAGGACAACTTAAACAAACGAAAGAAGTAGTTATCGACCCCGAAGCTGGAGTATCGATAACCATCTCTCCACCCATCTTAGACAACATCAAATTCAAACGTTTCGCACAATCAATCGAAATAAACGAATGAGTCGCTCCAGTATCAATAATAGCAATTAAAAGATTACTATTAATAAAACAAGTACCTCTGATCAAACGATCTGCATTAGTAGGCTGAGCTCCCGCCAATGCAAATACTTTCCCTCTAGGTTGAGCTTGCTTCGGTTTCATGCAATTTGTACTATAGTGACCATTCTCCCCACAATTATAACACTTGATCGCATTCCTCCTACAATCAGCAGCCACATGACCCGTCAAACCACAATTAGAACACTTGTTCATATTCCTCCTACACTCCGACACACGATGACCCATACCACCATAATTATAACATTTCACAGAAGAATTCATTCCTCCTCAAACCTCTGAGAAGCATTCGCCCACCAGTCTTCAGCTTCCTTTTCCAACACATGAGTACCAAACTGCACCTTCTGATCCTCAAAACACCTAATGAAACGGAAGATCTTCTCAATCTTCTTCAGCCAAATCTGTGCTCCCTCAGGATCATGAGTACCTTCGAAGCTCGGTGGATTATTCTTCTAAAACTTATCCATACTACGCGATTCCTCGTCCGCCGCAGCATTGGGTAAATTCTGCATCGCTTGCGCCATAGCTTGCATGGCCGCAGTCATAGCAGCAGCACCTCTTCCAGCCATAATCTGAACGTTCCCAATGATAGCAAATTATGATTAAACAACCACTCCACAGAGTGCAACAGACCAACAAGACACAACAGACACGACAACATGGTCGGACAAACCAAACATTGGCTCTGATACCACTTAATGTAACACCCCTTCTATACCCCGTACAAATTCTGGAATAAACTAATCTTATAAATA
Source organism: Lathyrus tuberosus (assembly GCA_022829125.1). Classification (NCBI taxonomy): domain Eukaryota; kingdom Viridiplantae; phylum Streptophyta; class Magnoliopsida; order Fabales; family Fabaceae; genus Lathyrus; species Lathyrus tuberosus. The sequence goes on from JALAZF010000179.1 coordinate 11,086,400, forward strand.
AAACATCAGAGCAAAGAATAATTTATCATGATATAGCCAGAGATGTCACACCAACGTGAACTAAAACAACCTGCTCATATAGATATATAACAACCTGATAGTCATATAAACATAGGAACTCAGTTCCAAAATATCATCGTTCAGTTACAGAATTAAAGCGGAACATCCATAACTGATGTCATCACAAAAGATAAGTATGTCATATACATGTTCATACAGAGCCACTATATACAAGCCAAAAGAAACATCTACACTCGAACCCCGACTACCCGTGTTACATATCAGAGCCGACGTAACGACAAAAAGACGAAGACACTAATCTTCGCAAAAGACCTTCAGCGTCTAATCTGCAATGCCATTACAGCATTAAACCACAGCAGAAGGGTGAGAAACATGATTATAATATAATTGCATATCATTATAAAACACTTAGCAAAATATGCCCAATTATTCTCACCACACAAATATGATACTTGTAAACAACACAAGACATATTAAACCCATTTCACACATCAATCACATAAGCATATACATTAACACCATGCATAACAAATCGTTCTCAAAATTCAACACATAAACATTCATGTAATGAATTATGCAAATGCACAGAGACCGACACAACGACTCTATGCATGCGGTACCATTAGTCCCCTAGGAACTCTTGGAATCATCGCTCGTTACTTAGGGTAACTCCCCGTCGGGCATTCGATGTTCCCCGTCGCTACCACTTATCAACAAGCATACGACGTTATGGATCGTTTTTAGTCCTTTATAATAGGCACACGATCAATACAACAATTGCTTACACCCATAAGGGATCTACAATTCAACATACATTGTTTACACCCACAAAGGGATCTACAATGTCTACATGCATTGTTTACACCCACAAAGGGATCTACAATGTCTACATGAATCGTTTACACCCACGAAGGGATCTACAATGTCTACAACATGATGCATGTCATATAATGACCCATGGCAATCAAGGCTAATACATTAAATCATGCATTTCAAGTACATATAATACAATGCACATAATTGCCAAACGTCCACAAACCTTCACCACAACATCATATACCCATCAAACATCCCTCACACAAGTCATACGTTACCTATCATATCCTATCGCACAATATAGAAAATAACTCAAAAATTCCATTTTACGGTTTCTCGGAAAAGTCGGCTAAAAGTTGGCCAAAAATAATATTTTCTATCATCATCAAAAAGTACTCATCGACAGCTTCGATTCGGTATAAAGAACTGTTAAATACGATAAACGGTTAACAAGATATGAATATTTCAAAATAACGCAAAAACATAAACCGGACGCCCGTCACTACGAAACGGTTCGTAAAAACTGTACCGATTGGACTAGGTTCAGACCTCAAAACTATTTTTCCTAGAAAGAACATCTCGTTAGCTTCCCAACGCTTCAAACGGGGATCAAAACCGACTTACGGTTCAAGAGATATGAATTTCCGAAGTTTCCCCGACAAACCCGAATTTTCTGGTTCAGCACAGTATGTATCGATACATAGGCTTATGTATCGATACAAAAAGGCCACATGTATCGATACATAGAACGCATGTGTCGACGCATGCTGTAGTGAAAATTTTGTTTTCTCAAATTTCTACAGTATGTATCGATTCATAGGGGTTATGTATCGATACATAACTCTGTTTTTCTCAAAAAAACCAGATTTCTCAAATTTCTCCCTTGCTGCCACTATTCCGAAATGCCCGGAAACTCGACTAAATCGAACATTTTCACCGAAACAAACATATACACTCAACCACCAAATACATAAGAACAATTTAGAACACATAAACGAAATTTCTACGACGTTCGATTTTTCGATTAAATTTCAACCTTTCAAAAACCAGAATTTTCAAACATCACCAAATCGAATAAAAAGCACGCTATACGACGACCTAACCTTGCTCGATACAACTACGTAATTTATTTCGAATTCTAACCGTGAAAACATCGGTTTTTATCGATTTCCTACAATTCGACCTAAATGGACAAAACAACGGAAACATAACGAAAACTAACCAAAACATAACCAAACTTCATGAAACTTTAAACAGCAGCTCACATACATATAACCAACCAACACATGTATTTATACGACTTTTCGACCGTAAAAACATCGGTTTCTATCGATTTTGTCAAAAATAGCAACCTAACCACATAATTCTCTACACATTCAAACAATTCAAAAACAAACATATATAATCATACTCAATCAATATAATAACCGAGTTTCACACCCTTACCCGATAACAATCCGATTCCTAAAGCTTTCTTGGTGATTTTTCCCCTTTGTCTTCACTTTCTCTTCACTTCTCTATTTCTCTCTTTTTCTTCTCTTTTGGGAAACTCTTACTAACTTTTCTTTTTTCTTCTTTTCTAAACTTATACTAACTATTTTCTTTTATATTTTCTTAACTTAAAAATTCTAAACATTTCTAATAAATATCTAAACTAACTATTATTAACTAATACTATTAATTATGAAATATGTCAAATACCCTCTATTCCAATTTTCCCCGCAAACTCTCAAAAACGGTAAAAATACACAATGTGCAAAAAAATAACATATAATCACACCAATTAGCAATTAACATAAATATTGCTCAATTAAAAATAAAGACTCGACCAATTAACACCAAAAAGCACGGAAAAAGGAAATATAAAAAACGGACTGTTACAGTGAGCATGGAGGAGAAGGTGTTATCAACAAAGTATGAGATTGAGAAATTTACTGTTGTGAATGATTTCAACCATCTTGCACAATGGCTACATTACCATTATCCTTTCCACCATGATTGTTCAGTCGATCAGGGTATACTTTTCTTGTATGACCCTCATTCTTACAATGATAACACTTAATACTAGGAGCATTACCACCATAAGAATTTTGTAGAACTTTACTCTTCTTCTTCTTCTCAAACCTACCATCTTTCTTCAAGAATTTCCCCTTAACAGACAAACCTTCACCAACAAAAGATGGCTTGTTTTTCTTTCGTTCGTTCAAATCCTTAAAGTTCAAGGCAGATTGAACATCTTCAAAGGTCAACGACTCTCTTCCATACAAGAGAGTTTCTTTGAAGTGAGAATGAGACTTAGGTAAAAAGCAGAACAGCAGCAACGCTTGATCTTCATCATCAATATTGACCTCAATATTTTCAAGATAAAGAATTAACTTGTTGAACATATCTAGCTGCTCAGCCAAGGATTTGTCTTCACTCATCATGAATGAATACAAAGCTTGCTTCAGATAGAGACAATTAACCAACAATTTCGTCATGTACAAACCTTCAACTTTTGTCCACACACCCGCTGCAGTTTTCTCCTTCGAAACCTGTCGGAGAACCTTATCACCAAGGATCAATACAATGGCATTGTGGGATATTTCGACCATCATTGTCTTTTTCTTCACCGATAGGGAAGTGTCGATCTTCTCTGATCCTTTCAACACTTATAACAAAACCTGTTGAACAAGAAGGGCTTGCATTTTCAAGCGCCATAAACCGAAATCAATCACACCGATGAATTTCTCAATCTCATCGCACCAGTTTGTTATGAATCGATATCGTAAAGAACAAACCAAAATATGAGAAAAAATTGAGTTTCATGAACAAACGCAAGAAACCCTATTGGTTTTACAAAAGATAAAGAAGAAGGAAGAAAAAGAATAAGAACTGGTTAAAATTGTTTTACTATTCACTTACTCAATAAGGGTTCAAAGATTACAAGTGAATACCAATAGTTAACCTCTCTCAACAACCTGAGAGAACTAGTCTATTTATATACTACTAAGCTAACTTAGGCTACAAGCTAACTTAACAATTGGGCTTACAAGCAAGGCCCAATTCCACATGCTAACTTAAACACAAAGCTAACATATTTCGACAGCATGCTTGAACAGACTTCGGCTCGAGCAAGCACAACTCTTGTCGAACCATTAAATTATTCGTGTCGACACTAGAGTTCAATCCAAAATACCACAAATATTCGCTACCTTATCTTAAGCATAGAAGAGCACGTAAAATCAAGGGTATTTCATTAATAAAAGTACGCAAGAAAAAGAAAAAAAAGACATATTTTTAAAAGAAAAATTAATTAGTACTGGTGAAATGAAAGAAAAATAAAATGATTTGACATAATCAATTCAAAAATAAAAAGTCAAGCATACAAAAGAAAAAGCATCCAAAAAATGGTTATAAGAGAGTAGATGTGAAGAAAGAGAATTTTGGGAAGAAATAATGTATGCTCTCTTATCTTTAGGTTTTTGAATCCAAACAAAAACTAATATTTTTTTGTAAAGTCCATCCATGTTATAACCAAAAGAAAGACCTTAGTGATCCACAAGTGAGGATATATCTTGTAATATTGATTAGATGAAATGCAAAGTCTTTTTATAGTTCATGCATTGTCTAATTTTAAGGGAAACTCACTGAGACCATGATTCTGACGAATAATTACCTATTGATTTAGACATGATTTAAAATCTTACTTTGGTCAAGCAAATGGTTTATCTTTATGTTATGGTTTATGGATAGTCATGACATTGATTATGAACTTTCATTTGAAAGAACACCATGCCATAATAACAATTTGAAAGAAAAAAAATATTGAGATGTCAGTCAACCTTTTAGAAAAACGTGCTTTCAAAAGATTTATGAACCATTTGAAAATATTTTATTTGAGGACAAACAAAATTATAAGTTGGGGAGAGTTTTTAAGTGTCAAACTTACGTACAATACATATGTAATAATTAACTTTTTTGACAAGCAATCAATATAAAAATCCCTACTTTTCCTATAAAAAATGATATAACATCTGTTTGGACTTTCCAGACATGTATTAACTAAAAGCATGTAAAAAGGATTGGAAAATCCATAATTCAGCACACAAAGACCAAGCTAGATCAATTTTCTGTAAAGCAAGGCTAATTAGGCCATGATCATAGGCGCGTCTAGCAAGCTCAAGAAGCCAGATGCCACTTCAAGGTTGAGTTAATTCATGGTGAAGAAAAGGGTTTACTCGCTAAGTGAATGGGTGGTGCACCCTGCAAAGCATTATGGCTTAGACCACCTATTAGACAGCAATCATTGCTTCGAGGATAGGTGGTGCGCCTAGTTAAGGCCCTAATCCACAACTATAAATAAGGATCTCATGTTTATTGCAATAGGAGTTTCAATGTAGTGAGGAATATTAAAGGAGGAAACACTGCTTAAGTGATAGGGCTGATAAACTTCCAAGCTCGTCTTCACCGGATTACTGGCAGAACTAAGATGAGTAAGGCTAGTTAAAAATATCTTCTCACAATGAATGCATTACCATTATCCTTTCCACTGTGATTGTTCAATCAATTAGGGCATACTTTTCTTGTATGAACCTCTTTCTTACAATGATAACACTTAATTGTAGGAGCATTACCACCATAAGAATTCCTCAGAACTTTACCCTTCTTCTTCTCAAACCTACCATCTTTCTTCAAGAATTTCCTCTTAACAGACAAACCTTCACCAACAGAAGATGGCTTGTGCTCCTTTCGTTCGTTCAAATCCTTAGAGTATAAGGCAGATTGAACATCTTCAAAGGTCAATGACTCTCTTCCATACAAGAGAGTTTCTTTGAAGTGAGCATGAGAGTTAGGTAAAGAACACAACAACAGCAATGCTTGATCTTCATCATCAATATAAGTCCTTTATACCTTACAGAAGATTCTGGGAGATAAAGCTGATCCAGTCAGAATTCGTTCATCCTTCAGACATTATGAAGAAACCCTTCTGGGTCTAGCGTCTCTGATAAAGCCAACAACGATTGATTAAGCTCTCAAGGAAAATGAGTGGATTCTGGCCATGCAAGAAGAACTGAATCAATTCACCAGAAATGACGTCTGGGATCTTGTTCAGAAACCCAAAGGTGTCCACGTTATTGGAACTAAATGGGTATTCAGAAACAAGTTAGATGAGAAAGGTGAGGTCGTAAGAAACAAAGCACTACTGGTTGCATAAGGTTATAGTCAACAAGAAGGGATAAACTATATAGAAACCTTTGCACCAGTTGCCAGGTTAGAATCTATTCGCATTTTAATCTCATTTGTTGTAAATCATGACATTACTTTATATCAGATGGATGTAAAGAGTGCATTTTTAAATGGATATATTTATGAAGAAGTGTATCTACACCAACCTCCTGGTTTTGAGAGTTCTGAAAACCCAGATTTTGTTTTCAAACTTAAAAAATCATTATATGGTCTGAAACAGGCTCCAAGAGCTTGGTATGAAAGGCTAAGTAACTTTCTTTTGGAAAATGACTTTACTAGAGGAAAAGTGGATACAACACTCTTTTGCAAAACCTTTAAAAATGACATCCTGATCGTTCAAATCTATGTTGATGATATTATATTTGGTTCTACTAATATTTCCTTGTGCAAGTAATTTTCTAAGTTAATGCAGGCTGAATTTGAAATGAGTCTGATGGGAGAACTCAGATTCTTTCTGGGAATTCAAATTGATTAAAGATCAAAAGGAACATACATTCATCAGAGCAAGTATGCAAAATAACTTCTGAAGAAATTCAACATGTCAGAAAGTAAACCTGCTAAGAATCCTATGCATCTGACATGCATTCTGGAGAAAGAAGAAGTAAGTAACAAGGTTTGTTAGAAGCTATATCGTGGTATGATAGGATCTCTTCTGTATTTGACAGCTTCTCGTCCAGATATTTTGTTCAGCGTATGTCTCTGTGCTCGTTTCCAATCAGATCGAAGGGAAACTCACTTAACTGCTGTTAATAGAATCCTAAGGTATCTTAAAGGAACAACTAACCATGGCTTGATGTATAAGAAAACATCAGAGTATAAGCTTTTTGGTTACTGTGATGCAGATTATGGTGGAGACAGATTGGAAAGAAAGAGTACTTCTGGAAACTGTCAATTTCTGGGAAGTAACCTCGTCTCATGGGCAAGCAAGAGACAGTCAACAATTGCTCTCTCCATGCAGAAGCAGAATACATATCAGCATCTCTGTGCAGCACTCAGATACTCTGGATGAAGAATCAACTTGAAGATTATCAGATACACGAGTGTAACATTCATATCTTCTGTGATAATACTTCTGCCATTTGTTTATCTAAGAATCCTATTCTACATTCTAGGGCAAAACATATTGAAATAAAACATCATTTTTTGTGTGACTATGTTCAGAAGGGTACTTTTCAGTTAAAATTTGTGGATACAGATTACTAGTGGTCTGATATTTTCACAAAACCCCTTGCTGAAGATAAATTCGTATTCATTCTGGAAAATTTATTTATCAAACCTTGTCCAAAATGAGATGGTAATATTTTTGATGAGTCAAACTACCATAACGTTTGATATAAGATTATGATGACTAAGCAAAGTGTGTTAAATATTTGTTTATTGACTTTCTGATTCATGATACTTCTACAAGTTAGAAAATATCCTGATCAGAAATTAGTCCAGTCTGATACCTCTTGGTATTCTAGACGTTGGAAACATCAAAACGTGATCTCTTAAAAACAAACGGCTATGACTATTTGTGACACGTGTCTAGAATTAAATCATATCTACTGTTGAAGAGACACCTCGAGCGTTGTGATTTCGTGAGACTAGGTTTCAAGTAATTATTACCTATTACTCCCACCTTGTCATAATTATTATTTTTGTTATAAATACGCATTCTTTCACTTCACACGCTACGCTACTCTCACTTCCCACACTTTTGTTTTAGAAACCTTAAAACCCTTTTGCGCTTTGAAACCTCATCATCTTCTTACAATGGACAATCAACAACAAAGTGTTTTTGAATTCTCTCAACAACATCAACAAGAAGAATCGACATCAATGGCCTCATCAACAACTGCTCAAACGGTATCAACTTCTCTCCATCAGTCTCTCTCCGCTTTTCAGAAACCCCCGGTAGTTCACATAGTGGATCGTCCTGCTCAAATTCATATGGTTACTCCATTCTCAGAACTTAATCTTTTAAGTGAATGGCTGGTAGACTTTGAAAATCTAAAGGAAAACGGAATAGACCTAACCAAGGATCTAAATGCTCAAGGGTGGAAAACCTATTTTGATCGTCTCTACGGTCTCATTTACGTAAATCTTGTCAAGGAATTCTGGAGATATGCTGATGCTGATGAACACTTCATTGTTTCTTATGTTAAGGGAAAAAGTTCATCATCACTGAGAAGTCCATAGCAACGCTACTAGGAATGGTAAACTCTGGAGGAAAGAGAATCTACAAGATGAACCATAAATCAAAATTTCTATCTGATGTGGTTTACCCAACAATTTTCACTCAATCGTCCAGTGGAGAACCACCCTTCAAAACTATGGATTTATCAAAGGAACTTCGTGTCTGGCTAAAAATTATTCTGGGATGCATTTATCACAGGCCAAATTCAACTTCTTCTAATTTTCTTAACACTGATCAGAAATTTATGCTTTACTATCTGATGAAAGGAGAGAAAATATGTCTTCCATTAGTTCTATTCATATATCTCAGAGATTCTGTAATAGAAACAAGACATCAATCCAAGAAGTCTAAGAATTACATTCCTTTCGGTAGATTGATCTCAGATATTCTTGTTGAGAGTGGAATGATTGATCACTTATCAACTATGCCAGTCACAAATGAATTGGATGTCATCACTGGAACTCCTCTTAACAGCAAAAATATGAAGAAAATGCAGATTATTGAGGAAATCAGAGTTGAACCAAGCATAGCTACAAATTCAGAAACTTTGAAGTAAAAAAGAATGGCATTAGATGGATACCCTCTGTTCACTAAACATGACAATCCAGAAGTTATAGAAGCATATATTCAGCTACGAGAGGAAGAAGTTTATGATATGTCTAAATTCAGCCTTGACGATCTGATGGATCAACTTCCTGATATGATGAAGAAAAGATCTTCCTCCAACACAGCTCCTCAAATGAAACCGGCAAAGAGGCAAAAGAAATATCTTGGTGAAACCAGCACAAGGAACATCTCTCTCAAATCATATCCTGAACAACAAAGTAAGTCCCTTGAATCTCCATCTGCAACTGCATTTGTGTCTATTGATAGAAATTTGTCTTCATCTCTTCCCATTTCATCACCACCACTTACAACCCAACTATTATTATCCACCTCTCCACCAATATTTTCCACCGTTGTCACCACCTCTCCAACACCCATTTCTAAATCTCCTACTATAGAAACCTCAGTCTCTACACCACTTTCACCACAGGCTCTTGAATTCACCTCAGCCCAACCAACTTCCACCATTTTTATCCAACCAACTCTTATCACAACTGCTCCACCATCCCCAATCATTCAAATCACTGAAGAAATTCTCACTGAACCTTCTCAAACAACCATCTCAACATCACCAACTACAATTACTGCTCCACAACTTATTCCTGAATCAACAATTGATAATCCTGAATCTTCTCTCAACATCGATACCATCATTCTTGATGATTCTATTAAAGATGATCAAACCTTAACTGAAAATCAAACCTCTGACCCTCCTCCTACCCTAGATGAAGCAATATATGTTTTTAAGGACGATGTGGTTATGAAATTTAAGACACTATCTGATGAATTAAATGCTACTGAAGACCCTTCTGTTTTGGGTGCTTAGTGGGATCAATTCAATCAGTGGATGTCTGAGGAATTTCAGAAGATTCAAAATCTTTTTGTTAAGACAAAGGGTTACATTGTTCAACAAGTTGAAAAGAGGTTGCAAGAAAAGAAGGAAGTTGAAGCGAGGGAACTGGCAAAAAGGTTAGCCAAAGAAAAAGCTAAAACATTAGCCAAGGAGGTTGAAGATCAGGCTGAAAGAAATGCTGCTGAAAACTCCTTTTCTGATCCAGTGTTGAAAACTATGGCTACTCTTCAGAAGGAACATGAGTCATTTAGAGCAAGGATGGATAAGCAAGATGACTTTACTGTCACTATTCAGAATGCTCTTGCTCAGACTCTTTAGAGGCTCCCTCCTCCGTCACAACCTTAGGCACTTTTTAGGCCACCCCGTAGTTTGTCTTTAACTGTTTGTTATGGTTTGATGTACTCTTGGTTTAAATCTTTTTGTTACCCTTTTTGATTATGACAAAAAGGGGGAGTATTAATATGGAAAAGTTATTTTGATAAATATCTTGTCTCCAATCATAGCTCTAAAATTCTAACAATTTAAATGTCATATCTTTTTAGAATGTTTTTTTAGGAAAAATCATTATATTGGTAAAATGACTCTGATATCAATCAGGCTCTGATTTAGTTAATCAAGCTCAGCTATCATAATGCGTCACCACTATAATCAAGTTCTGATATTCTAGATCTATCTAAGATCTCTACAATCAAGCTCTATATCCCAAATCTTATAAGATTTTGTTAAGTCTTAGATTCAGGGGGAGCTTGACAAAGGGAGGTTTACTTTGAACTTATCTGAGTCAATTCTGATTATCTTCGTACAAAATTGTGTTAGCAAAATACAATGTTTTGTCATTATCAAAAAGGGGGAGATTGTTAGAACATGATTTGGTTTTGCAAGATATCTCTTTGTTTTGATAATAAAAAATTTGTATTTGTGTGAGAATAATTTTGGTACTCTAACGTGTATTTTCTTAAGAATTAATAAACAGGTTCTGACTCTGATAAAGAAAGTTCTGACTCTGATAAAGAAAGTTTTGACTCTGATAGAGATCATGTGCTACATCACTCTAAAACTCTCAATGGTCGCTTTTGCGTCAAGAAGCAAGATTGCTTCTGATTTACTGTGCTTCGGAAAGACTCTAAGAAGACACTATGTTGTTACTGCAATGTTCTCTTGGATTCTTGCTCTGAATTTAACTCTGTTACTTATCTTCTGAAGATTAAGTGTTGAAGACTCTGAAGACAAGGTTCTGATGAACATCGTTCTGAAGACTCTAAAGACTTAAGTTTCTGAAGACTCTGAAGACAAGGTTCTGCTGAACAAGTTCTGAAGACTCTGAAGACTTGTGTTTCTGATAACCAAGGGTTCTAAAGAATGAGTGCTGAAGACTCTGAAGATAAGGTTCTGCTGAACAAGTTCTGAAGACTCAAGACTCTGAAGACCCAATGATTCATTCTTTTGATCATGCTTCAATCATATCAACTCAGAAGCCTCTGATGAATAGAAGAAGATGAAACGTTTGCATGGGAAAATAGTACATAGTACAGAACAAACACGTTTTTTTCCACTACCCTGATTTGGTGGTACAAAGGACAATTTCAGTGTAAGATTTTCATCCCAGCATAATGACATTATTTCAAATCGCCAGTATTTTTCTGATATTACTGATCTGCCCTTCAACGAATCTTTTTCTGACTATATAAAGACTTGATCATTCAACGAATCATGTGTGACATTGAGTGTGAAAAAGAGAAATATTCAAAACACTGATTCATACAAAGAAAGAACTCAAGAAATAGAGAAATTCATGAGTGAACAGTAAAGCACCACAATACAAAGAAGAAGATTGTTCTTACTGTGTAGATTCGCTCGAAGTTAGATTAAGCTAGAAATAGTGTTTATATCAGCTTATGTTAGAAGCATTTCATTGTAAACATTTTATTTGATCAAACAGTTGTTTGAATTCCTTAAGGGACCAGTTGGGTCAGACGCCTTATGAAGAGACGGTTAGTCTGTTTATTGTTAGTCACCAGCAGTTGCTGGTGCATTTGTAATCAGTTTGGTTATAGTGGATTAAGTCCTTGTGTATAAGGCGAAATCACCTTGGAGGGTGGACTGGATTAACTTGATAGTTTTCAAGTGAACCAGATATATCGTGTGTCTTTCTCTTTTGTTAGTCTATTTGTGATCTTTGTTTGAGTTTCACAAAAAGCTTTCATTTTGAAAACCCAATTCAAACCCCCTTTTTCTTGTGTTTTTCTCACACCTTTAATTGGTATCAGAGCCTAGTTCTGATTGTGATAAACGTTTTATCAACACTTAACATTATTCAGTACCGATCCAGTATTTGTGTGAGATATCATGGCAGCTCTTGCCAATACTACTGAAGAGAAAGATCATTACAATGCCAAACCACCATTCTTTGATGGTGAAAAGTTTGACTACTGGAAAGACAGAATAGAAAGTTTCTTTCTTGGTTATGATGTAGATCTTTGGGATTTGGTAGTCGATGGCTACACTCATCTAGTTGATGCTACAGGTGCTAAAATATCCAGAAGTGTTATGACCAACCAATAGAAGAAAGAATATAAGAATCATCATAAGGCAAGAACCATATTGCTAAATGCTATCTCTTATACTGAGTATGAGAAGATAACAAAAAGAGATACTGCCAAATCTATATTTGATTCTCTAAGAATGACTCAAGAAGGTAATGCTCAAGTCAAGGAGACAAAGGCTATATCCCTAATCCAAAATTATGAGGCATTCAGAATGGAGGATGATGAGACAGTTGAGACCATGTTTTCAAGGTTTCAAATGCTAGTCGCAAAACTTAAAGTTCTGAACAAAGGTTACTCAACTGCTGATCATGTGAAAAAGATCATTACAAGTCTTCCTAAGAAATGGAGACCTATGGTAACAGCTCTAAAGCTATCAAAGGATCTTAACAGCATAAGTCTTGAAGAGCTTGTTAGTTCTTTGAGAAGTCATGAGATAGAGCTCGAAGAAGATGAACCTCAGAAGAGAAACAAATCTATTGCTCTTAAGTCTAAACTTGAAAAGGAAAAGGCTTATCAAGCTGAGGAAGAATCAGAAGATTCTGGTGAAGAGTTAGAATATGAGTTGTCGTTAATCTCCAGAAGAATCAACAAACTCTAGAAGCATAGGCAAGGAAACTTCAGAGGATCTAGAAGAAACAAAGGCCGCTCTGAGTCAACATCTGGAGAGAAGAAGCAGAACTCTGGAAAGGAAGTTATCTGCTACTAGTGTAATGAGCCAGGTCATTACAAGAACGAGTGTCCAAAGCTCAAGAAAGGCAAGAAGCCTGAGAAGAACTTCTCCAAAGTGAAGAAAGTACTAAAGGAAACTTGGGACGACTCTGATTCTGAAGATGAGGAATCTGATGAAGAACAAGCAAATGTTGTGCTAGTCGCAACAACTGACAATGAAGTTTCTGGAGAACCAGAAGACAGAATATCATCAAAACCAAAATCAGACTCTGACTCTGACTCATAGGTAATATCTAAACTCTCTCGTTGTGAGTTAGAGTCATTTCTGCCAGAAATGCTAGAAAAATATCAAACTCTTCAGAGTAAATGCAAAGATCTTAAAAAATCTCTTGTAATTGCTTCTGAGGAAAAAGATAAGCTTAAGCTGAATAATTCTTCTCTAAATGAAAATATTTTTTCCTTAAAAAATAGTAATTATGCCTTGAAAAGCAAAGTTGCGAAATTAGAAGAAGAATTAATCTTCAATGTTTCTAACACAAGTTGTATCAACAAGTATTATAGAGCATTCTAGTATTTTCTTGCTAAAAGCATATATAGAAGCAAAATAGTTTCCATGATCTATGGAGTAAGATGAAATGGTAAGAAAGCTTTGGGATGTACAGAATCATCTGATATTGACGAAAGTCAAATTATTAAACCAAAACCTCTCTATGACCATTTTGTGCCTTCTGGCACTGAGATTGTTTGCTCTGAGCTTGCATAAAAACCCCTCACCAACACATAAATATGTTTCTAAAGTTAAATATCATGCACAAATTCCACTTGATTATCCTGTTGCACAAAAGCCCAAAGTTGTGAAACACTTTGGGAAAGCTAACAAGAAAGGACCCAGAAAGTGGGTACCTAAGGACAAGATAATCTATGTTGCAGATATCCTTAGCAGCTCAGTTGAAACATCAGTCATGGTACCTGGACAGTGGTTACTCGCGACACATGACGGGAAGAAGGCATATGTTCCAAAGTCTGGAACTTAAGCCTGGAGGCTTCGTCGGTTTCGGAGGAAACCAGAAAGGAAAAATCATTGGCTCTGGAACCGTTGGTAATGGTAACCTTCCTTCTATTACTGATATTCTTTTAGTCAATGGTTTGATGCATAACTTGTTGTCAATCAGTTAAATTAGAGGCAACGGTTATGATATCATCTTTAATCAAAAGTCCTGTAAGGCTGTAAGTCAGAAAGATGGTTCAATCCTATTTGTCGGAAAGAGGAAAGACAACATTTATAAGATTAGACTTTATGATCTTCGTGAACAGAATGTCAAGTGCTTAATGTCTGTTAATGAAGAGCAATGGGTATGGCATAGACGTTTAGGCCATATTAGCATGAGGAGGATTTATCAGCTAAATAAGCTTGAACTTGTTAGAAGCTTGCCAAATCTGAAGTATTCTTCAGATGCTCTTTGTGAAGCATGTCAGAAAGGAAAGTTTTTTGAAACTTCCTTTAAAGCAAAGAATGTTGTGTCCACCTCTAGACCGTTAGAACTTTTGCACGTTGACTTGTTTAGACCAGTGAAAACTGCGTCAATCAGTGGAAAGAAGTATGGATTAGTAATCGTTGTTGATTATAGTCGTTGGACATGGGTAAAATTCTTGAAACACAAGGATGGGTCTCATTCTGTGTTCTCTACCTTTTGCTCTCAAGTGCAAACAGAAAAGGATTGTAAAATAGTCAAATTCAAAAGTGATCATGGTGGAGAATTTGAGAACAGATACTTTGAGAATCTTTTTTATTCTCATGGCATTTCCCATTATTTCTCCTGTCCCAGAACTCCACAACAAAATGGAGTAGTGGAAAGGAAGAATAGGACTTTGCAAGAAATGGCTCGAACCATGATCCAAGAAACTGACATGGCTAAGCACTTCTGGGAAGAGGCAGTAAATACAGCATGTTACATTCAGAACGTGATTTCAATAAGACCTATTCTGGGTAAGACTCCTTATGAATTGTGGAAGAATAGAAAACCCAACATTTCAAAATTTCATCCTTTTGGATGTATTTGTTTTATGTTGAGCACTAAAGAGAATCTTGGCAAGTTTGACTCCAAAGCTCAAAAGTGTTTACTGTTAGGATACTCTGAACACTATAAAGGCTACATAATCTATAACACAGAAACAAAAATTGTTGAGGAATTAATTCATGTCAGATTCAATGATAAGCTTGACCCTGAAAATTCAAAGCTAGTTGAAAAGTTTGCAGATCTGAAGATCACCTTATCAGAATCTAAAGAAGCAGAAGATTCAAGAGAAGCAGACAAAGATGCAGATTCTCCAGATTCAGATACAACCTTACAAGAAGCTGAAAATAACCCATCTCATCAGAAGAAGAATAGATTAAAGACTTCTCATTCTGAAGAATAAATTCAGGGAGATAAAGTTGATCCAGTCAGAACTTGTTCATCCTTCAGACATTCCGAAGAAACCCTCCTGGGTCTAGTGTCTCTGATAGAGCCAACAACAATTGATGAAGCTCTCAAGGAAAATGAGTGGATTCTGGCCATGCAAGAAGAACTGAATCAATTCACCAGAAATGACGTCTGGGATCTTGTTCAGAACCCCAAAGGTGTCAACGTCATTATAACTAAATGGGTATTCAGAAAAAAAGTTAGATGAGAAAGGTGAGGTCGTAAGAAACAAAGAACGACTGGTTGCTCAAGGTTATAGTCAACAAGAAGGGATAGACTATACAGAAACCTTTTCACCAGTTGCCAGATTAGAATCTATTCGCATTTTAATCTCATTTGTTGTAAATCATGACATTACTTTATATCAGATGGATGTAAAGAGTGCATTTTTAAATGGATATATTTCTGAAGAAGTGTATGTACACCAACCTTCTGGTTTTGAGAGTTCTGAAAACCCAGATTTTGTTTTCAAACATAAAAAAATCATTATATGGTCTAAAACAGGCTCCCAGAGCTTGGTATGAAAGGCTAAGTAACTTTCTTTTGGAAAATGACTTTACCAGAGGAAAAGTGGATACAACACTCTTTTGTAAAACCTTTAAAATGACATTTTGATCGTTCAAATCTCTGTTGATGATATTATATTTGGTTCTGCTAATATTTCCTTGTGCAAGGAATTTTCTAAGTTAATGCAGGCTGAATTTGAAATGAGTTTGATGGGAGAACTCAGATTCTTTCTGGGAATTCAAATTGATCAAAGATCAGAAGGAGCGTACATTCATTATAGCAAGTATGCAAAAGAACTTCTGAAGAAATTCAACATGTCAGAAAATAAACCTGCTAAGACTCCTATGCATCCGACATGCATTTTGGAGAAAAAAGAAGTAAGTAAAAAGGTTTGTCAGAAGCTATATCGTGGTATGATAGGATCTCTTATGTATTTGGCAGCTTCTCGTCCAGATATTCTATTCAGCGTATGTCTCTCTGCTCGTTTCCAATCAGATCCAAGGGAAACTCACTTAATTGCTGTTAAGAGAATCCTAAGGTGTCTTAAAGGAACAACTAACCATGGCTTGATGTATAAGAAAACACCAGAGTACAAGCTTTCTGGTTACTGTGATGCAGATTATGCTGGAGACAGATTGGAAAGAAAGAGTACTTCTGGAAACTGTAAATTTCTGGGAAGTAACCTCGTCTCATGGGCAAGAAAAAGACAATCAACAGTTGCTCTCTCCACTGCAGAAGCAGAATACAAATTAGCATCTTTGTGCAGTACTCAGATACTCTGGATGAAGAATCAACTTGAAGATTATCATATACACGAGTGTAACATTCCTATCTTCTGTGATAATACTTCTGCCATCTGTTTATCTAAGAATCCTATTCTACATTCTAGGGAAAAACATATTGAAATAAAACATCACTTTTTGCATGACTATGTTCAGAAGGTTACTTTTCAGTTAAAATTTGTGGATACAGATCACCAGTGGGCTTATATTTTCACAAAACCCATTGCTGAAGATATATTCGTATTCATTCTGAAAAACTTATTTATCAAACCTTGTCCAGAATGAGATTATAATATTTTTGATGTGTCAAGCTACCAGAACGTCTAATATAAGATTTTGATGACTAAGCAAAGTGTGTTAACTATATGTTTATTGACTTTCTGATTCATGATACTTCTACAAGTTAGAAATTTCCTTATCAGAAATTAGTCCAGTCAGATACCTCTTGGTATTCTAGACATTGGAAACATCAAAACGTGTTCTCTTGAAAACAAACAGCTATGATTATTTGTGACACGTGTCCAAAATCAAATAATATCTACTATTGAAGAGACACCTCGAGCATTGTGGTTTCGTGAGACTAGGTTTCAAGTAATTATTTCCTATTACTCCTTAATATCTCTATAATCATGTTTAACACATTGGATTTGAAAATTTACTTGATAACAGTTTAACTCTTTACGCCTTCCTTCCTCATTTGGCGTTCGTAAAGATGTATGTAAGACAAAGATTTCTTGGAACTTAACACTTGTCTTCCTTCCTTTATTCTTTGTCAGAATATGCCGTCTCATTTTCGAGTATACATTAATTGACTGATGTCATAATATTAATAACGTATACTTATCTGTGATGTTTTGGAGACTGATACACTCCTTCATCATTCTTTATTCTTGTTTGTATCCCTTGTATTGGAAATGATGAATTTCTCATCTCAATTCATCCAGTCTTTATTGATATTAATTGCTATCACTCTTTGTTCTCTTTATATACCACACTTCTCCTCATAACTATTTATCCGTTTCTACTTGCTTTTCACTCCTATCCTTCTTGCTTTCACCATGTCTATCAAAATCTTTGCGGGAAATGAAGAAGTTTTGGAGGTCATTAATGAGAAAAGGCCATGTCTCCCAAGACTAAGAGACACAGGAATTTTCATTTCCACCAGCATGCAAACCCAAGGATGGCCAAGATACTTTGCAATTTTGCATGGACCCATTTATCCTGTCATGATAAAAGAGTTCTGGAAATACGCACGGATTGGTGAAGACAACAATTCGGTTTGGTCTTCCGTTTTTGGTATTCCATTCATCATAACACCTACCTCCATCGCCCAAGCCATCAATTGTGTTCAATCAGGAGTGACTGTTGAAGACTTTCATCTGAACTATTCCTTTGTTGAGGATCTCATTAGGATTCATGATGTGTCTCGAGACAAGTATAAACCCTATAATCCTGAAGGACTTTCCCTGATGGAAAGTTGTGGTTTCAACAACTTCTCACCAACTTTTGCCCCAGAGGATTGGCCAAAGGCACCTTGACTCATGATGATAAACTGTTTATCTATTTCATGATGTACAACGTCAGAGTAAATCTTCCACAAACCATCTTCAATCATCTGATGAACTGTGTTGAAATCTCCAGAAATCAACATAAGTCCTTCATACCTTACGAAAGAATTATGTCTAAGTTATTCTACAGGGCTGAAATCATCACTTTAGCCAGAATACTTGGACCAGAAGATGCTACTGCTGAAGAAAGGTGTAAAAGGGTTGATGAGGTGGAGGATTTTTGATAGCTGGTTGGCGTGTGTTTCATCACTGTTGGTCTCTTGGTTGCTGGTTGCTTGGTATTTCTTCCGTTTATCATTTCTTTTCTTGTCCGTTGTCCTTGTTGTTGTTTGTTTTTCTATTTTTTGATTCTGTTACTGTACTGCGCTCTGGCATTTTGTTGTTTTATCAATGAAGTATTTTCCTTATTTTCATTTATCTTGTCTTACTGCATTCCATTATGATTACCATAAAAAGGAAGAAAATGACTAAATTTAACTTATCTAAATTCTTTCAAATCAAAATGATTTAGTTAAATCTTGGTTACCCTTTTTGATTATGACAAAAAGGGGGAGTATTAATATGGAAAAGTTCCTTTCATAAATATCTTGTCTCCAATCATAGCTCTAACATTCTAACAAATTAAATGTCATATCTTTTTAGAATGTTTTTTAGGAAAAATCATTATATTGGTAAAATGACTCTGATATTAATCAGGCTCTGATTTAGTTAATCAATCTCTGTTATCAGAATGCATCACCACTATAATCAAGTTCTGATATTCTGGATCTATCTAAGATCTCTGCAATCAGGCTCTATATCCCAAATCTTATAAGATTTTGTTAAGTCTTAGATTCAGGGGGAGCTTGACAAAGGGAAGTTTACTTTCAACTTATTTGAGTCAATTCTGATTATCTTCGTACAAAATTGTGTTATCAAAATACATTGTTTTGTCATTATCAAAAAGGGGGATATTGTTAGAACAAGATTTGGTTCTGCAAGATATCTCTTTGTTTTAATAATAACAAAGTTGTATTTGTGTGAGAACAATTTTGGTACTCTAACGTGTATTTTCTTAAGAATTGACAAACAGATTCTGATTCTGATAAAGAAAGGTGTGACTCTGATAAAGAAAGTTTTAACTCTGATAGAGATCATGTGCTACGTCACTCTAAAACTCTCAATGGTCGCTTTTGCGTCAAGAAGCAAGATTGCTTCTGATTTACTGTGCTTCAGAAAAACTCTAAGAAGACACTATGTTGCTGCTGCAATGTTCTCTAAGATTCTTGCTCTGAATTTAACTCTGATACTTATCTTCTGAAGACTAAGTGCTGAAGACTCTAAAGACAAGGTTCTGATGAACATCATTCTGTAGACTCTGAAGACTTAAGTTTCTGAAGTCCAAGTTCTGAAGACTCTGAAGACATGGTTCTGCTGAACAAGTTCTGAAGACTCTAAAGACTTGTGTTTCTGATAACCAAGGGTTCTGAAGAAGGAGTGCTGAAGACAAGGTTCTGCTGAACAAGTTCTGAAGACTCTAAAGACTCAAAACTCTGAAGACCCAATGATTCATTCTTCTGATCATGCTTCAATCATATCAACTCAGAAGCCTCTGATGAATAAAAGAAGATGAAACGTTTGCGTGGGGAAATAGTACATAGTACAGATCAAACACGTTCTTTTCCACTACCATTCCACTACCCTGATTTGGTGGTATAAAGGAAAATTTCAGTGTACGATTTTCATCCCAGCATAACGACATTATTTTAGGTCGCCAATATTTTTCTGATATTATTGATCTGCCCTTTGATAACTCGAAAATGTATCATATACTTGCCTTGATTTATATCTAATAATTACGTTAATTCGGCCCAAGTTCCGATTATTCCGCGAGTATTCTAGTGTTTTTCGCAGGTATTTCATTGTCCAAGCTGAAAGGAGCAAAGTAGAGAAAACATGAAGAAATGAGAAGAAAACAAGAAGAATTGATAAGAAAAAGAGCAGAAAATGGAAAGTGGTGTGTGTGACGACCGTCACACACCTACCATGATCGTCACGCTCCCAAAGCTTGCCAAGACCGTCATGCACTCATCACGACCGTCACACGCTCAAAGATGGTTATTATGTTCAGAACGCAGACGTGGAAAAGAAGCCCAATGCACACGCACGTTGAGCAGTTTCTCCTAGATTCTCTCCCTCAATTCAACTGCATGTGAGCCAGTCTCCCTTAGACTTCTCAACCACCAAGGGTTATGCTCCTACTATTTCTCCAACGTTAATGCAATGGTGGAGCTATAAATACATTATGGATTGGAAAGCCAAAGACACACATATAGAGAATTTTCACCCCGAATTGCTGCAGAATTTATTTCCAAACTTTTACTTTCCTTGCATTCCTTATTTGTTTCCCGTTTCCCATTCCTTGTTTACCATTACTTAAATAGTGATAGTTTCTAACATTGAGGAGCTATTGCACCATAGTTAGGATTTCTTTTCAATCTTGCCTTCATCATTCGTTATTCCGATACGATCAAGCAAAAGCCTACCGACTTGTGGAGGAATTGCGAGAACCGACTTATTGCATATTTATCAGGTTTTTATTCATTATCTTAATAATAGCATTACCATTTTCTCATTGCCAGGTTTAATTTACTGCTTTGTAATTTATATTTATGCATGTTTGTTTTAAGTAATATGTCTAGCTAAATCCGATTTATCGGTATGTAATGAAGTAACCAGAATGGATTCGATAATTCCAAGCTAAAACCATAAACAACTTAATTTCTGGCCGCAGTTTCTAAATTAAAACTGGACTTTTATTACGAGAGTAAAAAGGTAGCAAAGGTTAGGATTAAGACCACGAGAGTGTGAGATTTTAACCAGATAGCTGAAATCGAGCATTGGTTTTAAAAACAGCGAGAGCGCTTTAAAGTTAATTAGACTGTATTAGTTTTCAAAAATTATTTTTAAACTCTGACGGGCTAGCGAGAGCAGACGTTACGATTTAGGAGTATAGTCCGAAGCAATAACCACGAGAGTGTGAGGTGAGGGCTTTTAAACTAATATTTTCTACAGAAATATAATGTGACTTATTTTTATACGCTTAGGTTTTATAGAATCCACGATGGTATACTAAGTTATGTACCGATATCCTAAAATCAATTAGTTTATTCTAAAAAATTTAGATTCCATTTAGTTTCCCTTTTTGAACTTAAAACTAGAACATCTTCGCCTTAGCTAAACACAGTAGCAAACTGTAGTACTAGGTTGATTATCAAGTCCCTGTGGGATCGATATCTTTATTACTACGCGATAGGCTGTGCGCTTGTAGTTAGTAACCATTAGATTCAGAAAGTCGCGATCAAGTTTTTGGCGCCATTGCTGGGGACTTTGATTTAGTTAATAGTGTGATTCTTTGTTGCGCAGTATAGACTAAGGCAACAAATTTTCCTTTTCTTTTTCTCGATTGTATGCCAAGTACTCGCTCACAAAGCGAAGACTTGCAACCACCAATCGCCGAATTAGAGCGTTTCTTACATCTAAGACGCAGAATACTTGAGAATCAACGCAAGTATAATATTCCCGATCTTCTCGCTCATACTCCTGAACCAGTCAAAGAACGAAACATGGCCGAAGGACCACAGAACCGTCCTCTTAAGTATTATGCTACCATCTGAGCAAGAACCACATAACAGCATTGCTGCCCCTGCTATCAACCCGAACGATTTCGAGTTAAAACCCTCATTACTGCCAGCCGTACAACAACATCAATTTTTTGGAAATCCTACGGACGATCCAAATGAACATTTGACCAAATTTGTGCAGTACGCGGACACAGTGAAGGCAAATGGTGTGACTGCAGACGCAATAAGACTACGTCTTTTTCCTTTCTCATTAAGAGACAGAGCTTGGGCTTGGTTGCAATCCTTGCCATCAAATTCCGTCACTACGTGGGATGAGTTGAAAAAGGTGTTCTTAGCACGATATTTCCCACCAAGCAAAACAGCTATGCTGAGAGCCCAAATTAATGGATTTCGACAAAAAGATACTGAGTCTCTTTACGATGCATGGGAAAGATACAAAGACATGATGAGGATGTGTCCGCATTACGGCCTTGAGGATTGGTTAGTCATCCATACGTTTTACAATGGTCTCTTGTACAATACAAGAATGACAATAGATGTCGCCGCTGGTGCCACACTTATGGACAAACCTTATACCGAAGCCTATCAACTCATCGAAAGCATGGCTCAAAACCATTACCAATGGGGAGGTGAAAGAACGCCAGTGGAAAAAGCTCAAACGAAAGGTGGGATGTATGAAGTTAGTAGTCTTGATCATGTCCATGTTAAGGTAGATGCCCTTGCTCAAAAGATAGATAACTTGACTATAACACCCGCAGCCACCGTGGCTGTCGTAGCTCCAAACTGCGAATTATGCAGAGTACCTGGACATGCTGCCCCCGAATACCAAATTTTAGCAGGAATCTCCGCTGATCAAGTGAATTATGCTCAAGGAAACCCATATGCAAATACCTACAATCCTGGTTGGAAGAACCATCCAAACTTTTCGTACAAGAACAATAATGCTCTGTATGCACCTGGCCAAGCGCCTGCTGTGCCACCAGGATATCAGAAACCTGCTGCTAACGTTCCCAACATTCCTATGAAGTCAAACCTTGAAATTGTGATGGAAAACTTCATTGTTGCACAAGCTCAGCAAAACAAGGAGTTCCTCAACCAGAATGTTCACACTGGTGAGCAAATCAAACAATTAGCCAACAAGGTTGACGCTTTAGCCACTCACAACAAAATGTTAGAAACACAAATCTCACAAGTGGCTCAAAACAAGCAGTTATCGCTGCCCCGGCTGGGAACCTTCCAGGTCAAACTCAAATTAATCCGAAGGGACATGTAAATGCTATAACACTTCGGAGTGGAACAGAACTAGAAGGACCCATTGACTCAAGAATTGAAAATCCAGCCATGTACCAAAAACCTATTAAGGAGTCTGAAAAGGAAGGCGAACCAAAAGGAAACGAGAAGGAAGATAATGGCAAAGAGGCCGAAGAGAAAGAAGAACCATATGTGCCTCCGCCACCTTATAAACCACCTATCCCGTATCCCCAAAGATTCGCTAAATCTAAAAACATAGGCCAATTTAAGAAATTTGTTGAACTTCTGAAACAATTAAATGTCACAATACCTTTTACAGAAGCAATCACACAAATGCCCTCCTACGCTAAGTTCCTAAAAGAAATATTAACTAATAAGAAAAAGCTCGAGGATACTGAAACCGTTATGCTTACTGCAGAGTGTAGCGCTATAATCCAAAACAACATTCCTCATAAGCTAAAAGATCCTGGTAGTTTCTCTATACCATGTGTGATTGGAAAGTTTGTCATAGACAAAGCCCTGTGTGATTTAGGAGCCAGCATCAGCTTAATGCCCTTATCTATTTGTAAAAGGCTCAACATGGGAGAACTGAGACCAACTAGAATGTCTGTACAACTAGCTGATAGATCAGTGAAGTTTCCTCTAGGAATGCTAGAAAACGTTCTAGTACGTATAGGACAATTTTATATTCCTACAGATTTCATAATCATGGACATCCAGGAAGACTCAAACATCCCTATCATTTTAGGAAGATCATTCCTAGCTACCGCCGGAGCCATCATAGATGTGAAAAAAGGAAAACTGACTTTCGAGGTTGGTGAGGAAAAAGTAGAATTCATCCTCTCAAAATTTTTCAAAGCACCTGCTATATAAGATTCGTGCTGCTTCCTAGATATAATTGATGAATGCGTTAAAGAAATGGAAAAACACCAAAACACGTGTTCTGAATTGCTGAGAATTCCGATGCCACCAATTTCTGAAGATGATAATTGGCGTGGTGAATACCAAG
The DNA here is from genome assembly GCA_022829125.1 of Lathyrus tuberosus. Lineage (NCBI taxonomy): Eukaryota > Viridiplantae > Streptophyta > Magnoliopsida > Fabales > Fabaceae > Lathyrus > Lathyrus tuberosus. The sequence goes on from JALAZF010000179.1 coordinate 11,110,521, forward strand.
ATAATAATCTAAGTGAATGTCTCGCACTCACTCCTTACCCTATGCCTTGCCCAAAGAAACCAGTTGTAGAACTAAAGACATTACCCAAAGATCTAAGGTACGAATTCCTTGATACAGAACTGGAACGACCAGTTATAGTCAACACGGACTTAGGACAAAGAGAAACCGAGAAATTATTGCATGTCTTGAGAAAGTACCCGACTGCCTTAGGCTATAACATCTCAGACTTGAAAGGAATAAGTCCCTCTATCTGTATGCATCGCATCATGCTTGAGGAAGACTGTAAAACCTCTAGAGAACATCAAAGGAGAATCAATCCCATTCTAAGTGATGTCGTTAAGAGAGAAGTGCAAAAGCTGTTAGAAGCAGGAATCATATACCCAATATTAGATAGTGAATGGGTTAGCCCAGTTCACGTGGTACCCAAGAAAGGAGGTGTTACAGTCATCAATAATGAAAAAGGCGAATCTGTAGCACAACGCACTCAAACCGGATGGAGAATGTGTATCGATTATAGAAAACTAAACAAAGCCACTCGTAAAGATCATTTCCCTTTACCATTCATAGATCAAATGCTTGAACGACTGGCTAAACACTCCCATTTTTTCTATTTAGACGGATATTCAGGATTTTTCCAAATTCCTATCCATCCTGACGACCAAGAAAATACTACTTTCACATGTCCCTATGGAACCTTTGCCTACCGGCGAATGCCTTTCGGATTATGTAACGCACCCGCAACATTTCAGAGATGTATGACGTCCATTTTCTCTGACTTCTTAGACGGTATAATGGAAGTCTTTATGGATGATTTCTCTGTCTGTGGGGAAAGTTTTGAAGGATGTCTATCAAACCTCGAAATGGTACTTGAATGATGTGTAAAAGTCAACCTAGTGCTGAATTGGGAAAAATGCCATTTCATGGTCCGACAAGGAATCGTGCTAGGACATATAGCATCTGACAGAGGAATCGAAGTCAACAAAACAAAAATAGAAGTAATAGAAAATCTCCAGCCACCAAAAACTGTCAGAGAAATAAGAAGTTTCTTAGGACACGCCAGTTTTTACCGACGTTTCATTAAAAATTTCTCTAAGATAACCAAACCCCTAACTGAGCTGTTAATGAAAGACGATGAATTCGTCTTTGATGACAAATGCTTGGACGCATTTAAAATACTCAAGAAAGCTTTAATATCAGCGCCCATTATGCAACCCCCAGATTGGAATGAACCATTCGAAATCATGTGCGACGCAAGTGATTATGCTGTAGGTGCAGTCCTAGGACAAAGAAAGGACAAAAAGCTTCACGCAATCTACTATGCCAGTAGAACCTTGGATCATGCACAAATGAACTACGCTACCACAGAAAAGGAACTCTTGGCTGTCATGTTCGCATTAGATAAATTTCGTTCCTACCTAGTAGGAGCAAAAATAATCATCTACACCGATCACGCCGCAATCAGGTACCTACTAAGCAAAAAGGACGCCAAACCGAGGCTTCTGAGGTGGATTCTACTCCTACAAGAATTCGACTTGGAAATCAAGGACAAGAAAGGCACTGAAAATGTAGTAGCTGACCACCTGTCGAGAATTGAAAACATCCAACCAGACCAAGTACCTATTAATGACGATTTCCCTTATGAAAGACTCTTAGCCCAGTTAGAAAGCAATACAATAGAACAATCCTTGACTTATACTGATACAGAAACTAATGAAGTAGTAGAATCTGTTTACACTAAGACCACGCTGCCATGGTACGCTGACTTTGTCAACTATCTAGCAGCTGGAGTACTGCCACCTGATCTAACCTATCAACAAAAGAAGAAATTCTTCCACGACCTTAAACACTATTATTGGGATGAACCACTTCTCTTCAAGAGGGGCGTCGATGGTATTTTCCTTCGTTGTGTACCCGAAGATGAGGTGGAAGACATAATTTCTCATTGTCATTCCGCGCCTTATGGTGGGCACGCGAGCACTTCAAAGACTTGTGCTAAGATTTTGCAAGCTGGCCTCTTTTGGCCTACGCTATGGAAAGATGTCCATATCGCGGTTATAAATTGTGATCGGTGGCAACGCACTGGTAACATCTCCAGACGCGATGAAATGCCTCAAAAGGGCATTCTAGAAGTAGAAGTCTTTGACGTGTGGGGAATAGATTTCATGGGACCATTTTCGTCTTCTTTTGGTAACCAGTACATACTCGTCGCTGTCGATTACGTTTCCAAATGGATCGAGGATGTAGCTTCTCCTACAAATGACACACGAGTAGTGATAAATCTCTTTAAGAATATAATCTTTCCTAGATTTGGTGTGCCAATACTCGTCATTAGTGACGGTGGCTCCCATTTCATATCTAAAATATTCGATAAACTGCTGTCAAAATACGGAGTCAAACATCGTGTGGCAACACCATATCATCCACAAACCAGTGGACAAGTCGAGGTTTCGAATAGAGAAATAAAAAAAAATTTAGAAAAGACTGTCGCTACCTCTAGGAAGGATTGGTCAACTAAACTTAATGAAGCTTTATGGGCTTACAGAACCGCTTACAAAACCCCCATAGGAACCACTCCATTTAAGTTAGTCTATGGAAAATCTTGTCATCTGCCGGTAGGAATAGAGCACAAGGCCTATTGGGCTATTAAAACCCTCAATTTAAATGACGTTGCCACAGGAGAAAAACGAATCTTAGATTTGCACGAATTAGAAGAACTAAGACTAGATGCTTATGAGAACGCCCGCATATATAAAGAAAGAACTAAGAGATGGCACGATAAGCGCTTATCTAGAAAAGAATTTAGTGTGGGAGACGTCGTGCTCCTATTTAATTCGAGACTTAAGCTTTTTCCAGGAAAACTTAGATCTAGGTGGTCCAGACCCTTTGAAATTTCTAAAGTTTTTCAAAGTGGAGCAATAGAAATAAAAGGAAGAAATAATGAACCATTTATAGTAAATGGGCAACGCTTAAAACATTATCATAATATTGCAAACATGGACTATTTGAATAGTCTAAGACTTTTAGAGCTGCCCGCTCATCCCTATAACTGAATTATCACTAAGCTTTCGTCAGGCTTATGACGTTAAAAATAGCGCTTAGTGGGAGGCAACCCACGAGATTTGTTTTCTTTCCCTTTTAACTTTCTTCTATTTCTCTTTAAATTTCTTTACATTTTTCTTAACTCTACTTTCATTTCTTTTCATTCCCTTTTATTTTCTTAATTGTATTTTCACTGCTTTTTCATTTTCATTTATTTTCTCAAAAATTTAAAAATTTTATGGAAACTGCTGTGCTGATCTTATAATTACATGCTACAAGATTTTTAAAGTCTTTCTACCTTCTTCCTTCTTCATCTTCTTTACTTTTCCGACTAACTGTTAAGATGGATAACGAAGACACCATGGTTGTGCTATTCAGGGACGCTATCCAATGGCACCGCTATGAGGCTCTCTCTCGCAGACCTATGGCCTTAACCAAATTTGCCCATGGACCTACCATGACTGCCTTAGGTATAGGAGATAGCATAGACTTTATGTTTAACCAGATAGGATGGGAGGGTTTTGCTAGAAAGAAGTATCCAACTTACCACAGGCTGACCCTAGAATTCCTAAGCTCATTGTCCTACAACCCTAACTATGGCATAGGATTTAATAGGGGTAACATAACCTTTAGGCTATTTGGATACACGTGCCGCTTCAACATTAGAGAGATTGCGGACCTGTTGGATTTCCCCAATGGACCCGACGTTTTTACTATGGCACAGGAAGATTTGGTAATGGAAGATGAACTGGATCTTTTCTGGAGTAGTATTTCAGGACGACCTCATCATGACCCACATCCTATGGTGTCCACTAAAATTCACAACCCGACCATAAGATACTTTCATATGATTTTAGCCTTCACCCTTTTTGGAAAAGCCGAGAATGACACCCTAATCTCTAGAGACGAGTTGTTTATCATGTTTTGTGTGTTTCAATCCCGACCCATTAATGGAGATACTTTTATGCTTGACAATCTCCGCAGGATTGCTCAAACTGATCACGGTCCCATTTTGATAGGTGGCCTTCTAACAAAAATTGTTGATGCCATGGGATTTAGAACACAGCTTTCCCGAGTGAACCCTCTAGGCGGATATAGGCCAATGAACATCACTTTCTGTTTTGACCGAGGACTCATTAGAAATCGTGGACCACCCCCGTTTTAACTCCTGATCAAAAATGAAGTTGTTCCACATTTTCACTACCTGATCACGAGCGAACTAGTGTCCATAAACGCCACAACTGGCTGTATGATCTAGATGAGCCCCTGCCTGAAAGAGATTTTGGTAGTCATGTGTCTGACATTGAGATTGACCCTGAAACTCCTCCTCACTATCATGATTACCCTGAGCATTCCATGAATAATACTGATACTGTCCCCCCTGCTAACATCCATGCCACACTCGAAGCCTTTCGCACTGCACTTCAAGATATGAGAGATGAACTTTAACTTATCCATCTTGACGTTGTCGGCCTACTGGATACCACCGTCGGGGAACTGCATCATCTGAACCAGGCTATGGAATCCTTGAAGAAACAACGTGGCTAATTCTGTCACACTGCATTTTTCCAATTTTATTGCTTTTCTTTTAATGCTTTAGAACCATTTACTTTACTGTCATTTTCTTTTAATGTCGAGGAACAAGTTTATTTCAGTTCAATTTCAACTTTAATACTCTATTGCAATTTTACTTTGCGTACACTGCTATGAATTTCCAATTTTAATAAAGTATTCAATTCGTATTCATTGCTTGTGGTTGAGTTGATGATATAATGTTCATGCTTATTCGTTTCTGTCATTTTATATGCATTCTAATATTTATCTAGTATTTTACTGCTTTTAATTGCCATGTCCAATATATGTTATGCGCCAGGTTTTATTAAGTTTCTGTGAGAATGCAGACTTTGTGAGCATGACGGGCGTAACGCCCTTGTCACGACCGTCACACAGCTTACGACCGTGACGGGTCCGTGACGAGCGTCATACTTGTTTTAACGCGCTCTCTGTTTATAACAGAGACCCTTCCTCTTCATCTTCCTTTCCTTTCAATCTCTTTTCAAACGTCCCACTCACATTACTCTCCTTAACCGACCCATTACTCTCCATAAACCCCTCACATTAAATCCAAATTTCTCTCCACCACTTCATATTTCCAAACCATCTTATTTAAACCTCACGAAACACTCTCATTCTCACATAACAACCCTTACGCACACCCACTTCCTCCATTAAACCTATTTCACTTTGCATGCACCATGACCAGACACACCAGACAAGCTCCTGACCTTTCCACTATTACATTCAGAGAGGGAGAAGTCGGTGACCGCCAAAAGGCGAGTTACGTCAGCTTCTACCAACGCTCTTTCCAACCGACGCGGTTACTCCACATTGCCAGCCTTGAAGATTTGGGTATGCTAGAAGGTGTACGTTGGATGCTTCAAAATGCCAGTTTATGGCAGCTCTGTACACAAGGGCAGCCTACCTACGAAGCTCTGACTCTGGAATTTCTGAGCTCATTTGCTTATGTTACACCTCCGGGAGATACAAACCAACTTTCTGGTGTAGCTACATTCCGCATGTTTGGCTCTGAGTATTCGGTGGGCCAAAACCGACTTGCCCAAATGCTTGGATTCCATCATGGCGAGAATGTTCATTGCCGCTTGCCTAACGATGCCTGGTTCCATGAAGCTTTCGACCTTTGGAATCGACTTACAGGTGTTGCTGCTTCAAGCTGGGACAGCCTCAACGCAACCTATATTCATAACCCAGCGATACGATATTTTCACAGAGTTCTAGGACACACAATCTTCGCGAGGGACAGCAACCACAAAGTCAACTCCAATGAGCTCTTTTTCCTTCGCTGTGTGCTCCTTCCCGAACCAATCAATGCAGCTTCGTTCCTACTCGCTCACATCCACGCCAACTATGCTAGAGGTTCTAAACCTTTCTACTTCGGAGGTATTGTAACTTCTATTGCACTCGGCCTTGGTCTGGGAGACAACCTCACTAATTTACCTTTCATACCACTTGAGTCCCTGGATACCGAGTATTGTCGCTCCTCCCACCTTATTAAAGTAAGGGCGGATGGACGATACCATCCAGTGGTCCGTACTGAAATAATCAGGAGCATCATCATGCCATGCAGAGATCACATCGACCCTCAAAGACAGGCAAATTGGCTTTTTGATCTCCGTGCTCCTGAGCCTAATGTGGCTGCTCAAGAAAACCAAAATAATGAAGCAGTCGATGAAATGGAGCAAGAGATGGATCAGCTACCTCCTGAGAACCTACCACCTCCTGCCCAACATGCCTCAACATCCACCGGACGTCGTCGTCGCGCCACTCCAGAACAAGACCCCGTCACTAATGAAGAAATCTTAAGGGGCATATGGCAACAAAACCAATTGGCTGCCCAAAGAGAGGAACAGCAACATGGGTAGTACAATGAGATGATGAGCCTAATGCGACAAATCCAACAAGGGCAAGTCCACCAAGGACAACGGATCGACGGTGTGATAGAAGAGATGGGTGCCCTGACGCTAAGCGTGCAAGACCTACATGATTATATCCATCACATAGGCATTCCAGATCATGTAGCCCGGAATGGACGCGCTCGCACCCGAGGCAGAGGATGTGGACCTCATTAGATTTAGATTTTATTTTAGTTTATCTCTTTTTGTAGTTTCTTTCCGCGTTTATATCGAAACATTGAGGACAATGTCCGATATAGTGTGGGAGAAGTACCTTTTATTTTCCCTTATGTATTCCCTTTCCACATTTACTTTCGAATAAAGATGCATTTATATGAAATTTTCGTACATTTCAAAATTTCCCCACTTTATTCAGCTATAACAAAATTTTTTATGATCATTGCACAACTTAACATACCGAAACATAGGCTATGTTAGGAAATCGAGAAAAATTTAACAAGATTGATACCATCTTGACACCTTAGACCTCTTACATATGCGAGATCAGTTTCAATACCCATTATACCGATACCCTCAGTTCTAGTTCTAAAGTAACCCCAAGTAGTTTATATTAGCAGTCAGCACCGTCTTAAACACAAACCACGTGGAGAGCCGATGAAGATAAGTGTTTGATGCCGAATCATTAAATAGCTTTCGTATTCTTCGCTGTTGTGAAAAATTGAAAAATGCACCAAACCTACGGTTGCAAAAGTATTACAAAAGAAAAGAAAGAATCCATTGTTGGTTGGTTCAGAGGAACCTGGTTCTGAACTCGGTAGGGCGAACTACGGTTCGATCCCCCACAACCTACGATCAGGATATATATAAAGGGTTACCACACTTGTGTACCAGACCCCGTGTTAAAAAGGATCAAAGTCACTAACCAGCTACTCCACTACGTACGTGTAAAGGCAAAGGGCTTAATGTGATTGCGCTAGAATGAAACCGGATGAAATAGATACGAGAGACTTTAGGTTGAGCTATAATAGAATGATTAGAACTGGCTTGTGTAGAGGGGAGGTCTATGATTATGCTTGTTGCTTGTGTCACTAATGTATCTTTATTGTTTTCCTTGAGTATCTGCCATCTTAACAAAATGCCTTACAAAACATTTTCAAAACAAAAGGTATGTCAATTGTGTGCGGTTGATAAAACTTGTCTGACGTTCTTACTGACTAATTGCTTGAGGACAAGCAAATATTCAAGTGTAGGGGAGTTTGGTAACACGAAAATGTATCATATACTTGTCTTGATTTATATATAATAATTACATTAATTCGGCCCAAGTTCCAATTATTCCGCGAGTATTCTAGTGTTTTTCGCAGGTATTTCATTGTCCAAGCTGAAAGGAGCAAAGTAGAGAAAACATGAAGAAATGAGAAGAAAACAGGAAGAATTAATAAGAAAAAGAGCAGAAAATGGAAAGTGGTGTTTGTGACGACCGTCACACACCTACCACGACCGTCACGCTCCCAAAGCTTGCCACGACCGTCATGCACTCTTCACGACCATCACACGCTCAAAGATGGTTATTATGTTCAGAACGCAGACGTGGAAAAGAAGCCCAATGCACACGCACATTGAGCAGTTTCTCCTAGATTCTCTCCCTCAATTCAACTGCATGTGAGCCAGTCTCCCTTAGACTTCTCAATCACCAAGGGTTATGCTCCTACTATTTCTCCAACGTTAATGCAACGGTGGAGCTATAAATACAACATGGATTGGAAAGCCAAAGACACACATATAGAGAATTTTCACCCCGAATTGCTGCAGAATTTATTTCCAAACTTTTACTTTCCTTGCATTCCTTATTTGTTTCCCGTTTCCCATTCCTTGTTTACCATTACTTAAATAGTGATAGTTTCTCACATTGAGGAGCTATTGCACCATAGTTAGGATTTATTTTCAATCTTGCCTTCATCATTCGTTATTCCGATACGATCAAGCAAAAGCCAACCGACTTGTGGAGGAATTGCGAGAACCGACTTATTGCATATTTATCAGGTTTTTATTCATTATCTTAATAATAGCATAACCGTTTTCTCATTGCCATGTTTAATTTACTGCTTTGTAATTTATATTTATGCATGTTTGTTTTAAGTAATATGTCTAGCTAAATCCGATTTATCGGTATGTAATGAAGTAACCGGAATGGATTCGATAATTCCAAGCTAAAACCATAAACAACTTCATTTTTGGCCGCGATTTCTTAATTAAAACTGGACTTTTATTACGAGAGTAAAAAGGTAGCAAAGGTTAGGATTAAGACCACGAGAGTGTGAGATTTTAACCGGATAGCTAAAATCGGGCATTGGTTTTAAAAACAGTGAGAGCGCTTTAAAGTTAATTAGACTGTATTAGTTTTCAAAAAGTATTTTTAAAATCTGACGGGCTAGCGAGAGCAGACGTTACGATTTAGGAGTATAGTCCAAAGCAATAACCACGAGAGTGTGAGGTGAGGGCTTTTAAACTAATATTTTCTACAGAAATATAACGTGACTTATTTTTATACGCTTAAGTTTTATAGAATCCACGATGGTATACTAAGTTATGTACCGATATCCTAAAATCAATTAGTTTATTCTAAAAAATTTAGATTCCCTTTAGTTTCCCTTTTTGAACTTAAAACTAGAACATCTTCGCCTTAGCTAAACACAGTAGCAAACTGTAGCACTAGGTTGATTATCAAGTCCCTGTGGGATCGATATCTTTATTACTGCGCGATAGGCTGTGCGCTTGCAGTTAGTAACCGTTAGACTCAGAAAGTCGCGATCACCCTTCAACGGATCTTTTTCTGGCTATATAAAGACTTGATCATTCAACGAATCATGTGTGACACTAAGTGTGAAAAAGAGAAATATTCAAAACACTGATTCATACAAAGAAAGAACTCAAGAAATCTAGAAATTCATGAGTGAACAGTAAAGCACCACAATACAAAGAAGAAGATTGTTCTTACTGTGTAGATTCGCTCTAAGTTAGATTGAGCTAAAAATAGTGTTTATATCAGTTTATGTAAGAAGCATTTCATTGTAAACATTTTATTTGATCAAATAGTTATTTGAATTCCTTAAAGGACCAGTTGAGTCAGAAGCCTTAAGAAGAGACGGTTAGTCTGTGTATTGTTAGTCACCAGCAGTTGCTAGTGCAGTTGTAGTCAATTTGGTTATAGTGGATTAAGCCTTGTGTATAAGGCGAAATCACCTTGGTGGGTGGACTAGATTAACTTGATAGTTTTCAAGTGAACCTGGATATATCGTGTGTCTTTCTCTTTTGTTAGTCTATTTGTGATCTTTGTTTGAGTTTCACAAAAAGCTTTCATTTTGAAAACCTAATTCACCCCCCCCCCCTTCTTGTGTTTTTCTCATACCTTCATGGTGCACCCAGCAAAGCACTATGGCTTAGGCCACCTATTAGACAGCAATCACTGCTTCGAGGATAGGTGGTGCGCCTAGTTAAGGCCCTAATCCACAACTATAAATAAGGATATCATGTTTATTGTAATATGAGTTTCAATGTAGTGAGGTAGATTAAAGGAGGAAGCATTGCTTAAGTGATAGGGCCGATAAACTTCCAAGCTCGTCTTCACCGGATTACTGACAAAACTAAGATGAGTAAGGCTAGCTAAAAATATATTCTCACAATGACTGCATTACCATTATCTCTTCCACTGTGATTGTTCAATCAATTAGGGCATACTTTTCTTGTATGACCCTCCTTCTTATAATGATAACACCAAATAATAGAAGCATTACCACCATAAAAATTCTTCATAACTTTATCCTTCTTCTTCTCAAACCTACCATCTTTCTTCAAGAATTTCCTCTTAACGGACAAACCTTCACCAACAGAAGATGGCTTGTGCTCCTTTCGTTCGTTCAAAACCTTAGAGTACAAGGCAGATTGAACATCTTCAAAGGTCAATGACTCTCTTCCATACAAGAGAGTTTCTTTGAAGTGAGCATGAGAGTTAGGTAAAGAACACAACAACAGCAACGCTTGATCTTCATCATCAATCTTGACCTCGATATTCTCAAGATTAAGAATCAACTTGTTGAACATATTCAGCTGCTCATCCAAAGCTTTGTCTTCACTCATCTTGAACGAATACAAAGCTTGCTTCAGGTATAGACGATTAACCACTGATTTTGTCATATACAAACCTTCAAGTTTTTTCCACACACCAGTTGCAATTTTATCCTTTGAAACCTGCTGGAGAACCTTATCACCATGGCTCAACACAATGGCATTGTGGGCTTTTTCGATCATCGATCAATGTCTTCTCCTTCTTCGATAGGGCAACAACTATCTTCTTTTATCCTTTCAACGCTTCTAACAAATCATGTTGAACAAGAAGGGCTTGCATCTTTAAGCGCCACAAATTGAAATCATTCACACCGGTCAATTTCTCAATCTCATACTTTGTTGACGGCATTTTCTCTTCCACGCTCATCGCACCAGTTTGGTTTGAATTGATGTCGTCAAGAGTACACCAAAAAATGAGAAAAAGATTGAGTTTCTTGAAAAAACACAAGAAACCCTATTAGGTTTTAGAAAAGGGAGAGAAGAAGGAAGAAGAAGAATAAGAATTGGTTAAATCTGTTTTTCTATTTACTTTCTCAATAAGGGTTCAAAGATTACAAGTGAATACCAACAATTAACCTCTCTTAACAACCGGAGAGAACTAGTCTATTTATATACTAGACAAAATATTTTTTTTGGTCCTTTAACTTTATCTCGAGGTTCATTTTGGTCCTTTAACTTTAAAAAGTGTCATTTTTGTTCTTTAACTCTTCGAAACGTTCCATATTAGTCCTTTTGTTTTATTAGCGACGAATTTAGCGACTGATTTTTAAATTTTTTCGTCGCTAATAAGACGAAAATGACTAATATGGAACGTTTTGAAGAGTTAAGGGACCAACATGACACTTTTTAAAGTTAAGGGACCAAAATAAATTCCGAGGTAAAGTTAAATGACCAAAAGAGATATTTTACCTATATACTACTAAGCTGACTTAGGATACAAGCTAACTTAATAATTGACCTTAGAAGCAAGGCTCAATTCGACATACTAACTTAAATTACAAGTTAATATATTTTAACATTATATTCGAACAGACTTCGACTACAACATACACAACTCTATCGAACTATGAAGTTATCCTTGTCGACACTAGAGTTCGATACAAATACCATAATAATAATAATAATAATAATAATAATATAAAGAAGATAGAATAAAAAATAATAAATAAATAAAATAAAATAGAAAAACAAAAGAAAAAAAGAGAGAGAACAGGTTAGGATGGAGAGTAATGACATAGAGAGGGAGAGGTCGTAAAAAAAAATTAAAGCTACCACCCTCTGCCTGACACGTGGGAGGAGGAAAAAAAATCTCCTCTCTCTTTCTCAACAAATACAGTAAAAAGAGAAAAAACTCTTTTCTTCATCAACCTTCCCATCACTTCAAATAAAATAAAAACTTTGCATTTTTTTCATAAAATTTCTCCAACTCAAATTTAAATCAATACCAACACAAGAAATAAAAAAAAAAGGAAAAGAAGTAAAAGCTATCGGCGGACGTTTTTCGGCGAAGTGGCGGTGCGTGGGGGAGCTTTATAGTGGTGGTGGTTGTTGTGTGTAGTAGTGTTGATGGTTTGTTCTATGTTGTTTGATGAAGATGTTGAGTTGTTGTTAAAGCTTTCGTGAGGTTGTTGTTGTTTCAATAGATTTAAAGGTGATGGATAATGTTAGTTTTATTAAGTTTTCTTGTAGTGGGGTTTTTTATGGTTGTTTAGAGATGGAGATGGTGATGAAAAAGGACTTGTGATGAAGATGATGATAGGAGTTTTGGTTTATGTTGTTGTTGTGTTTAAGATGATGATGGAAGAGATGAAGTTATGTGTTGTAGTAAGAAGATGGAAGTATGGTTTATGAGTGAAGAGAAGTTTTGGTTATGAAAATGAAGTTGTGATGAAGTTTGGTTTGGTTTTTTTATTAGAGGAAAGAATGGGAAGGTTTGGTTTTGTATGTGAAAAAGGAGTGAAGATATTTGTTTTGATATTTTTGTGTTTTGTTGAAGTGAGGTGTGAGGTGGCAAGAAAAGAGGAAAGAGAGAAAAGAAAAAGAAAAAGAAAAGAAAATAATGCCAAGTGGCACTCCACCATTGACCACAAGGTATTTTTTAATTAATTTAAAAATAAAAACAAGTGGCCCATGTTGAATAGTTGATAAAAAATAACTAAATTTTTTTTAATTTATTAATTAAATTAAAAATACATAAACATGAATAAGAAATGAAATCGAAAACATATATAATTTTAAATAATTCGCCCGATTATTTTGGTGAATGACAAAAAATAATCGAATAAAAAACGAATGAAAATCGGACGAGAAAATGTCTGAAAATATAACTTGAAGCATTAAAATGATCAGCGCGAAATAAACTTCTTGGAAATATACATGCTTTGATAAAATTTTGAAATTAAAAGCGATCAGTTAAAAGCCTTAGGTAGACAAAAATGCGACCAAAAAAGTAGTCAAAAAATAAAATGAGTACGTCAGGAAACTATGTGAATCCTAGGTTAAGAATACTGACGTCTACAAGCTCAATTTTGAATTTTTTTGCCCGCTAATTCGACGTACATTTGAGAAATGATTCGATCGGTCTGTCTATAGATTCGAAAAATTATTCTAGCCAATATTTTGAGCGTCACACAGAACAAAATGCATGTTGTGAAAAGTAATGTTCTGGACTTGACCAATGGCCAGGCACGACCCAATCCACTTCTGCTACAGTGAAGGCCCAATTGCCTAATTCCAGTCCACAGAGGGGCAAAAGTTACCTTTCTGCTCCTACAACCGGGCAAGGACTGCGCTGACCTCCCCGGATTTGCTGCCCGTTCCGCACGGCTCATACACTCCCCGAACAGCTAGGGGCAGGTGCCCGAAACTACACCTATGCCCGACATAACGGCTAGTTTCGGGCACCCTGCCCGACACAACGACTAGTTTGGGCAGTTACCTATTTCTTAGGGAAAACGATTATTTCCCTCCGAAAATAGGACCGTTAGCCACGCGCTGGGGGCACTATATAAACCCTCTCGCTTGAGAGGGTCAGATATCAAATATTCACCCTTCGAACTAACACTTTGTACTTGCCCCTTTTCTCTGACTCTTTCTTACTTGAGCGTCAGAGTGCCTTGCAGGTACACCCCCTCCTCCTCTCCAAACGACCAGCATCTCAGACGCACTTGGTGGCCCACTTCGACAGGATCTGATCCAATGCACGCGATCAGTGGCGCCGTCTGTGGGAATGTTGTTCTCCCCATCTTTCTTTCCTCAGAAACCAAAGATCAAAGCAAATTTTCAAGATTTCGACCATGGCTCACCAAGATCACGCCAAAGGTGGTCTCCAACCCGCTGTCCTCCCCGTCAAAAAAACTAACGGTGATGGCCCCTCGTCTCTCCTCGGAGATCCCCGCTTTCTGAGGGACGGGGCCCTGACCTCTCCTTCCCCGACTCCGGCTGACCACCAAGACGACCAACCCTCACTGGCCATCCAGCCCGTCGCTCTTCCACCCAACGTCAATCCGTCCATGGTGGCCCTCCCAGAGGCAATCAACAAAATGAATACCTTGATCCTGCAGTAGAACAGAAGGATCGGAGCGCTAAAGGAATCCACCCGTCCAAGATCCCCTCCTCCGAGGAGGAACCAACAACGATCCAAGAGCCTGTTGCCTCGGCGGGAGGTCGACCGGAGACTACGCCAAGAACCTGACTCTCGCACTGTCTAGAAGCGCGACCAAGTTTCTCCGCGGAATCAACACTCTCCCGGTCACAAGAGGACCCGAAGAGACGGGCTATCACCTCCAGCCAGGGCAAAAGGCCGGGCACGCTCACCTTCTCCACGAAGAAACCGCCGCCACGAGCGGGTCGTTCGGTCCCCTTCATTCACCAGCTCCAGCAGCGATGATGAGCCTCACGGCCCATTATCGTAGGAAATCTTGGTAACTCGCCTCCCTAAGGGCCTAGAGAAGCCCCCGTCACTCGGTACGTATGACGGTACGACTGACTCCGATGAACACATCGAGAATATAGACGCACTACTGGACTACCCCAGCGTCCGAGGCTCCATTAAATGTCGACTCTTCCCGACCACGCTCCAAAAAGGAGCAATGACATGGTACAAGCAGTTGCCCGAGGAGTCCATCACGTCATGGAGATAACTGGGCAAGATGTTCTCCCTGAATTTCACCGCATCACGCCGCCACCCCAAGACCGAAGGCTCCCTCGGGGCTATAATCCAAGGGAAGGACAAACCTCTCTGAGCATACATAGAGAGGTTCAACAAAGAAGCAGTACAGGTCCCTACAACGGATGAGATGAAGAAATTCCTGCTCGAGCAGGGGCTCCGTCCAGGCTCCGAATTCTCTAAAGTCGTCAGCCTCGCACCTCCGAGGAACCTAGACGCCCTCCTCCTCAAAGCCCAATCGCACATCCAGTACGAGGATAAGGTAGCGGCCAACACCGTCCGAGCATCCCGCCACCAGGAGAACGCTCGGGCATCTCGAGGCGAAGAAGCCTCGACATCTCGTCGGGGCGAAAAAAGGAGCAAAGATCGTCCTCGAGACTCCCGCGACGGCAAGGGTCCCTTCGGGCACTTCCACGATTACACTCCCCTCGCCGTCTTGAGGGAGAAAATACTGTCCGAATGCGCAAATTCGGAGTTCAAACAAGCGGGGGTCCGCTTCCCCAAACAATTTCTGGCCAAACCCAATGCCGACAAATCAAAATACTGCCGTTTCCATAAAAGTCACGACCACACTACGGAAGACTGCATCCATCTGAAGGATGCCATCAAGATGATCAGGGACGACCAACTGAAGCAGTTCACGAAGAAGAAGGACGCTCCTCGGCAAGACACCCAAGAGTCCAAGAAAGTTGAGGAAGAGATACCTTCCTCGGAAAATCCGAACATCCAGGTCGCCATGTCCATGTCACGACCAGAGGACTTCTACGTCCCGAACGGGCTCAACGCCCCCGCCTACTTCGCAGCCCATAGCCCATGGGAAACATATCCCTCCGCTATGGTCATCTCTGGCGGGGGATTCAACAAAGTCACGGTGGGCTCTATGAAAAGAAAATTCGAGCACCTAATCAACACGAGCTCCAATAAAGTGACCACGCTCGATCAGCCCCAAAAGGGCATCGTCCCTATCTCCTTCTACCAGGAAAAGCTCCTTGGTGGATCTCCAAATTCGAGCATACCCTTGCTCGTCAGGGCCCGAATGGCGAACTTCGACGTTCGTAGAATCCTCGTCGACCAGGGCAGCTCGGTCGACATCATGTACTCCAAGTTGTTCTCGACACTCCAGCTGGACGAATCACACCTCACCCCCTATGTGGGCTCTGATTTATAAGGATTCAATGGATCAGTGACCAAACCGTGGGGATACGTCGAACTGATCATAACTTTCGGATTAGCTGATACGGACAGATCTGTCAAAGTGTAGTTTCTGGTAATCGACTGCCCGTCGCTGTACTAGTGCATCTTCGGAAGACCAACTTTGGCCTAGTTGGTAGATGTTTCCTCGACCGTCCACCTCAAGATGAAGTACTACACTTCGAAAGGGATGGTCGCCACTCTCCACGACGACATCGAAGCCGCCCGCCAATGCTTTGAAGCAGCCTCAAAGGGGCTCAACGCCATCACAACCAAGCCAAAGGTATCGAGCAAACCATCCTTGCCCAGCAGTTCTGAAGAAGCCAAGCCTCTGCCTCAGGTCGACTCCATCGACCTCGACAACCGCTTCCCCGAAGAGGACGAACAGGGGACCAAGCAGCTTCAGCCGTCTCATCTGCCTAGTCCAGCAGCAGCTCATATCCAACGCGCCCAATCCCGGACGGTAACTTCGAGCTCGTTCTGTTTGGCGACGACCCCCAGCGGGGAGTGAAGATTGGAGCGGACCTGCCCGACATTGCGAGGAAGCAGCTCAAAGCCTGCCTCCGTGAGAACGCCGACCTCTTCGCCTGGAACGCATCCGAAATGCCTGGTTTGGACCCGTCCGTAGAAAACGGAGGCTGTAGAAAAAGCTGTAAAAGACCTCCTCGAGGAAAAATTTATCTCGGAGGCCAAGTATACCACTTAGATGTCCAACGTTGTACTTGTAAAGAAATCTAATGGCAAATGGCGAATGTGCATTGACTATACCGATCTTAATAAGGCATGCCCGAAGGATGCCTACCCCCTCCCCAATATTGATAAACTTGTTGATAATTCTGCCAGTTTTAAACATTTATCATTCATGAACGCCTACTCGTGTTATAATCAAATCCCAATGGCAATGAGCGACAAAAAATACACGACCTTCATGACCGAGTCGGGCAACTATTACTACACGTAATGCCCTTCGGCCTGAAGAACGTCGAAGCAACCTACTAAAGAATGATGAACAAGGTCTTCCGGGGAGAAATAGGCGACATGCTCGAAGTCTACATGGATGACACGTTCGTAAAATCCCACGAGGAAGTCGATCACACCGCTCATTCGAGGAAGGTCTTCTAACAGGCCAGGAAATACAAATTGCGTTTTAACCCGGAGAAGTGCACGTTCGCAGTCCGGGCAAGTAAGTTCCTCGGTTTCTATCTAACCGGACGAGGAATCGAAGCCAACCCCAATAAGTGTCGGGCGTTCTCCGTGTTCCCTACGCCCAAGTCAAAGAAATCCATCCAGTCCCTCAACGGGATGCTCGCGTCGTTATCTCGTTTTATGGCCAAATCTGCCCAACACGCCTTACCGTTCTTCAAACTCCTCCGCAAGGAGGCAACGTTCGAATGGACCTAGGAGTGTGACAAGGGCGAAACTCTTTACCTTTACCTCACCGTAGCCACCGAGGCGGTAAGTTCCGCCCTTATTCGCGAAACTCCTGACGGACAGAAGCCCATATACTTCACGAGCAAGGCTCTACAAGGACCAGAATTAAGGTACCAACAAATAGAAAAAGTGGCTCTGGCCCTCATCAACCCGGCCAGACGACTGAGACACTACTTTCTAGCCCACACGATCGCGGTTTGAACAGATCAACCTATAAAGCAGCTACTTAGACAGCCAGATATGGCCGGCAGAATGCTCAAATGGTCGCTTGAGCTGTCTGAGTTTGACATCTGGTATGAAAGCAGGAAAGCCCTCAAGACCCAAGCCCTGGCCGACTTCGTCGCAAAAATGACATTCGCAGACTCCCCCGCGAGCGGAGCACACAAATGGACCATTTTCGTAGACGGTGCCTCTAGCTGTGCGGGCATCATACTAGAAAGCGACAAAGGTATCATCGTCGAAGTATCACTCACTTTATCCTTCCCTACCTCCAACAACCAGGCTGAGTACGAAGCCTTCTTCGCTGGATTGTGTCTAGATGAGGACTTGGGCGCAAAGGAAATCGTCATTTGCATAAATTTGCAACTCGTCGCCCTGCAGGTCCGAGAAGAATATCAAGCCAAAAATGACAACCTGACCAAATACTTAGCCCTGGTAAAAAAGGAAATGGCGAAGTTCACAACGGTAGAAGTGAAACATGTTCCCTGCGTACACAATGTCCGAGCAGATGTTTTGTCCAAGCTAGCCAGTACAAAGAAAAAAGGCAGAAATAAATCCGTCATACAGGAGGTTCTTCCTCGACCCAGCATCGAGAAAGCTTCCCTGACTTTCGACGTACAGGTAATCGGCGACAACAATTGCTGGATGACCCCCGTCTATAACTACCTCGCCAAAGACGAACTCCCATCCGACTACAAAGAGGCCAGCGTAGTTAGGCGACGGGCATGTTCTTATGTCTTGATTGAAGATAAATTCTTCCGGCGAGGATTCTCCATCCCGTTACTCAAATGCGTCGAGGAAGAAATGGTCGCTCATATCTTGCATGAAATCCACGAAGGAATCAATGCTCAACATCTCAGAGGAAGGTCCCTTGCCCGAAAGGCCCTCCGAGCAGGATACTATTGGCCAACCATGTAGCATGACGCTAAAGAACACGTGAAGAAATGCGATAAATGCCAACGACATGGGGACATGCACCTGGCTCCACCTAACGAACTCAAGGCCGTGTCTTCCCCGTGGCCTTTCGCATGGTGGGGCCTGGACATCCTAGGACCCTTCGTGGTAGGATTAAATCAGAATAAATACCTATTATTAGGCATAGACTACTTCACAAAATGGATAGAAGTAGAGGCTCTAGCTAAAATAACTTCCCTTAACATACTGCATTTCTACAAACGAAACATCCTCGTACGTTTCGGCATTCCCCAAGCGATAGTCATGGACAATGGGACACAATTCACGGACAGGAAATTCCAGGACTTTGTCGCCCAGCTAGAAACGAAGCAACACTTCGCGTCCTTCAAGCATCCTCAACCCAACGGGCAAGCCGAAGCAGTGAACCGGGTCATCCTTCGAGGCCTCAAACGAAGGCTGGACGAAACAAAGAAGGCCTGGGTCGAGGAGCTGCATATCGTCTTATAGGCCTACCGCACTACTCCGCACTCCACAACTGGGGAAACACCTTTCCGCCTAGCATACGGAATAGAAGCCGTGATCCCCGTCGAATTTCTCGTACCCTCTAGGCAGACAGAGTCGCCCCTAGACGAGGAAATGAACGATGAAGCACTGGGAGAGGAACTCGGCCTTGTGGAAGAAATCCGAACAGGGGAAACCCTCTGCGAAGCCTCTTTAAAATAAAAATTGCCATCAGGAACAACGCCAAATTCATAAGACGAGAATTCGACGTGGGCAGCCTCGTCCTAAGAAGAAACCATAAGGACTCCCGTGAAGGCAAGCTAGCTGCCAATTGGGAAGGACCCTATCGTGTCCGAGCAAAAACGGAAAATGGGGCATATTTCCTTGAACACCTCAACGGGGAAGAACTTGCTCGACCTTGGAACGCTGAAATGCTAAAGCAATACTACAGCTAAGGCCACGATCACCGGTTCGACCCGTCACCACGACGAGAGTCGTCACCGGCCACGATGCACTCCTAGGTACAAGCGTCGCATACCAGTAAAGTAGAACCTCACTCAGGAAACGATCCAGGTCTCTACTCGACAGTGGTCCTCAATCGCAGCTCGCGATGGGACGTTAACGCCGCGAACTCAATCCTTAAACGCGACCTGAGCTATGCATCCCCGCTAGAACATTTCCCGGCCGTTCGACCAGTACCCCTGATCAGTGGTTTTCATACGTCATTTTGCTATTTGTTTTAATTACCATTTTGTTATTGTTTATTTGTTTTACTTCTCTTTTACCGTATTTTATGTCGTGACTGTATTCTTTAGTGTTTTCAGGTTCACATAAACATTCAAGAAGAATCGGGGCGAAACATCGAGAAAAATTGCAAAATTTGGAATGAAATTGGAATTAGGACAGTGGGCTGACACGGGTGCCCGTGTCGCCTGACACGGCCCGTGTCAGAAGGCCTGAAGCAACACGCATGTGAAATTGAAGTTTTGAGAAGAAGGCAAAATGCTGACACGGGGGGTCGTGTCAGCTGACATAGCCTGTGTCAGCTTGCCTGGAAAGAGAACGTGAAAAGAATGAAGTGGTGGTCAAGAGGCAGAATGCCAACATGGGTACCCTTGTCAGCTGACACGGCCCGTGTTAGCCTGGGCGAGAAAAATGTTGACTTTTATTTTTATAGTTGTTTTTGGGAGTCAAGGGGCAGATGGGGGATTTCCTTGGACATTAGAAACTTGTGGCTATTTGAGGATGATTTTAGAGGGAACCAAAGAAAGAAAAAAAGGGAGGAGATTACAAGGCAGTTACGAATTTTATGCGATCAATGGTTTTTGGAGAACGAAGATCATTCAACCGCGGAAGCCATTGAAGATCAAAGTGATCCAAATACTATTGTAATGGTTGTTTCTTATCTTTTTCATGTGATTGTTTTTTGTTTGAACATGAGAGGCTAAACCCCCCAATGTTAGGGGGGTGTCCCTGAATTGTTATGTAATGAACATTTTCTGAATTATTCAATGAGATTTTGCTTACTTACCTTAATATTTTATTATGCAAATTATTTCATTTTTTTTAACGTACAAATTGGGAACGATTTACGGTTAGGGATTTGGCCTGAAAAACCAATCTATTGTTTTGCATAATACATTATGGTAGATATTGCCTAGGAATAGGGATACCCCGTAGTGACTAAAAGACCTTGTCAGAACTATTTCTTGATGTTCTCTCTTGACTGCTAAGGAATTAGGGTCAAGGGGGACTATCAAAGGTTTTTCGGTTAAGGAATTTAAGAAAAATAATTGAGGGTCAATAAAATTAAGGTTTGGAGGCATATCTCTTTGAGGATAATTTAGGGTTCTAGCTGAGCAATTCATACACCTTTCCTAGCATGATTTCTCATAATTGTTAAAGTCATTTTATTATTATGCTTATTTATTTATGTCATTAGACTTAGTTTGAAAATCAAAACCCCAAAAGGAATTTTTGTCTAATTGAAATAACATCTGCACTTACAAATTATGTGCAGTCCTCGAGAGATCGATTATGGGGATAACCCCACTTATTACTACATCGTTAAAATAGTACACTTGCTATTTTTACGATCAAGTTTTTGGTGCCGTTGCCGGAGACTGCCAAATTTTAAGTGTTTGTTAATTCAATTGGAATTTTGTCACTCAGTGACTAAAATTTTATTTTTCTGTTACTTTTATTTTCATTTTTTTTTACTTTTTGATTATTACTGTTGCTACTAATCCACGTCTAACATTTTTATGCGAGGAGAATCCTCAGCAAATTTTCCTTTTGGCGCAGAAATTGAAAGAACGCTACACGAGAGGCGTAGACAAGCAAAACTTGCAGCGTCTGAAGCTGAATCGTCCAAGCACTCAAACTCAGGTTCAGAGTCAGACGAAGATACAGTAACCAAGGATGGAAATCAACTAGAGGAGAGACTTCTGGGCAATTACGGTGGGGAAAATGCACCGGCTGGTAGGTTAACAATTGTGAACCAACCGGTGAATGTGCCGAATTTCCAGCAGCATCCTAACACCATCACTCAACTTGAGAGGAGACCTTTCACTGGAAAGGTTAATGAAGATGCCAACAAACATCTGTAGAGATTTCTGACTATGAGCACCACTCTCAAGATTGAGGGTCACACCGAGGAAGCGAAAAAATTAAGAATGCTTCCTTTCACTCTGGCGGAAGAGGCTGAAGAGTGGTTCTACTCGTTACCTGCTGGGAGTATTACCACTTGGGAAGAGATGGTGAAGGCGTTTCTGAATGAGTATTTTCCGGCCTCTATTTATATCCGAAAAAGATATGATATTGTAAACTTTAAACAGGAGGACAGAGAATCTCTCGGAGACGCATACAAGAGGTTCAAGAAGGTTTTGGTAGCCTGTTGTAGCGAGCGATTTTGGACGTGTGTTGCGGTGAAAATTGGATAACAAGCTATTAATTAGCTCGCATCATTTTCTTTTACAACCGACTTTGATTTATCCAAAGGAAAGGTTCAAGATCTTTAAAAAACCTAGAGGGGGAAGATCTAAGGTTCGGGGGTTGGTTACGCCTAGGGAAGGTATTAGTACTCTACGGGAACCTCTTGTTTTAACTTGTTATGTCTTATTCGCTTGCTAAAGGTGCTATGCTAAAGGTTGAAACCCTAGGGGTTTATTTCTAAGTATACTCGACAAGGCATCGCACCTTGCGCCTGCGTATTCTCGGGAGTAGAATCAGAGTATGCGTAGTTCTACGATCTAAGGGTGAAGGAATAGGAACCATTGACTATGGCCAAAGTTCCAAGGGGAAAATGAGTATGACTCATTTTAGAGTTCACGATAACTCTCTAAGTCTATGTCATAGGGGGAAAGTGAGTTCTCATGATGATGAGAATCACATAGAGTTCATGATAACTCTAATCTAATACTAAGTTACGATTTCATGGCTCACGATAGCCAAGAAATGGGATATGCTCCTATTGTTAAGGTAGGGTGGTTTGTTTAATGACTTCATGAGTCAATTTTAAGAAGTATCTTCCTTTGGAATGGGGGGAAAGGATAACATCTTGTAATCAAGAGTTATATTGGGTTTGTAATACATTGAAACATATGAGTTCAAAACTCCAAAACAGTGAGCATATATGAAATAAACTTCAAGTAGGAGCATGGTAAACAACAAGCGGTCATATAGATATGCCAAGTATAGTTGAAAAGTCATTCTTACAGTTTGAAAATAAATGCATTTAAAGTCATGCAATTTAAGCAACAGAGGCTATAAAACAGACAACATTCTCATGATAAAGTTCGTTCAAAGTCTGGAAAATTTTCAAACAAAACCTCTCAAGTCACATACTACCATAAAGAAAAATCTCTTAACATCTCTGAGAAATAATAGTTGGTTTTATTTACAGAATATTTTATTGTTTGAAAGTCCTTAAAATAACAAAATATATGTGAGATAAATAAAATAAAATAAATAAATAAGGAAACAAAGAGAAAAAAAAACAAAGTGTCGCAGGTGCTCCATCCACCATTAAATCTAGTGGCTTGCGCCACTTCTAGCTAAGGAAAGGGTGGCTTGCGCCACCCTGGCATAGGAGAAAGGGGTGGCTTGCTCCATGCCCCATTAAGGTGGCTTGCGCCATCTCATCATCCAAGGCCCCTTTTTTATATTCCCTTTTTATGTGTTTCATCATTATTTTTGAAATATTTTTTGACAAGAAGATAACAACAAATAAATAAATAAAAAAAGACTGTGTAGCACTCGCCACCCAAGGTGGCTTGTACTTTATGTGGCTTGCGCCACACACAACATGGCTGGCGCCATGTGTGCTTTGTATTATGTTAATTCATTGTTCTCTGGTGATATGGCGGACGCCATTATTTTCTAACATGGCGAGAGCCACTATTTATTGTTCAGTTTTACGAATCCAGAATAGATTTATACATTTATGATTTAAGATTTATAACGTGTATCCCAGAATCAATATCAACAACATTCATCACAGAATTACATGTTTAGCCAGGCAAAAGTATGATGACAGCAAAAATAATGATAACAGTATGCTTAAACACAAATGATCACAGTAAAACAAAAACAACAAGAACAGGGCATGATACCTAGTGGAGAAAGTCCACTGCCTCTTCACCGTTAAAGATTCTGGAACTGATAGACAAGCTCCTCCTCCCTCCAAGTTCAACTGGTACCAAGTTCTTCAATAAGAAACAAGTCACTGATAGTTGGGATATTAATCGTTTTGGTGTTTGGGTGTTGGAAGTGTTTATAGAATGATAAGAATGATGAGCTTCTTGCAAGTTTTGAAGATGACTTGCAAGAGCAGAGAAATTTTGAGAGATTTTCTCTAAGTATTTCGTGTTGTTTCTGTGTATTTCTTGTGTGTAGTATTATTGAGGATTGTGTGTTGAATGCTTGGCTATCATTGTTGTATTGAATCTTATTGTTTGGTGTTGGTGGATGGGAGATTGAAGAAGGTTTGGATGGATTCAGATTGGTTTGTTGATGATTTGTGAGTTTTGTTGGAAAATGGAAGAAGAAATTCGGATTTGAGGGATTTGAGGTTTTGTGTTTAGGTTTTTATTGCAGAGGGATTTTGGTGAGTTAGTTTTTTGTTTTTGTGGTTTTCGGTCCCCTTTTGAAGGTTCCAGCAGTGGTTATTTGAAGGGTGATGGGAGTTTTGAAAATTCTCGGAGAAGGAATTCGTCTGTTATTGCTTCAGGTCATGTTGCAGGTTATCGTTACGACAAGTCATTGTCGCTAGCAGGCATGGTAGAAAGGTTCTGAGGTTTATGGCTTTGGGTTGTCATTGTGGGGCAGAGGTTTTGTACGTTTTGAACAGGGTGACAACAACTTGTCTCAACACTTTGTACTTTTATTTTGATGGACTTTGTAAAAAAACATGAAATGGGCTTACGATTTGTAGCTTGAATTGAAATAGTAAATGAAAATGAACTTGGTGGTTTTCTAAATTTGAATGAAATTTGTTTGGATATTAAAATTTATAAAAAGATAATGTTAAAATAGGGATAATTATGGATAATGATAAATTA
This sequence comes from Lathyrus tuberosus, assembly GCA_022829125.1. Classification (NCBI taxonomy): domain Eukaryota; kingdom Viridiplantae; phylum Streptophyta; class Magnoliopsida; order Fabales; family Fabaceae; genus Lathyrus; species Lathyrus tuberosus. Next base: position 11,135,102 of record JALAZF010000179.1, read on the forward strand.
TATGAATAAAGTGCAATTTGGATTTTAGAAATGGATTTAGGAGAAAGAAATGGATTTTTGTGAATATGGATAAAAAGAAAATTTGGATAATTGGAAAAGAAAAAAACGGTTAATAAATGATTATTGAAATTGGTTTGGAATTAACAGATGATAATTGAGGGTGAATAAAATGGGTAGATATTTGGTCATGGAGAGGATCATGGAGAGTGTTATGGAGACAATCTCGTAGAGACTTGCTTGATTCAATACTCCATCCCAAAATCTTGATTAAACACTCCTTGAATCTCCTCAAGATAATACCTGATAAAAATGAAAAAAACACAAACAAAGACTGATAAAAGGGTTAGCTGTGCAATATGATTGACTTAAAATGACATGCAGGAGATCAATGGATCTAAGGGAAAAATTAGGGGTACAACAGTTGCCCCTATTTAAATATCTTCATCGGATGACATGAGAGATGAAAATCCTCATGGAATCAAGGCGAAAGATATTTAAATACAGATAACCTAAAATTTTTCCCTTAGATGCAAAGACATGCAATGCTACTAATATGATGATATGATGCCATGAACGATGCAAAAATGAAGACAAAACAAAACACCAAAGAAAGAAAAGTTGCCAACACATAGGGAAGCTCCACTGGGGAAGCAAGAAGAAGGTTAGTATCCACAAGGAAGACACTCCCTGGGGATGCAGGCTAACCAACAAAAGAGACTCACTGGGGAGACTCCGAGGAAACAATCGGGGATAGAAAACAATAGGGTATTCTCAACTGGGGAAGGATCCAGGGAGATGGACGACTGGTTCAAGCATGACCGGACGACACTGGGGAAAAAGCTCAATCTTACTGGACAAGAAACCAGAAAGAAGACATGATCTCCACAGGAGATCAGTTGAAACAAAAAGGATAGACACCCAAAGAAAAGATTTTCTGGGGATTTCTTATACTGAAGAGTTCAAACGGGATCTTCAAGAAAAACCAGAAAAGACAGGGACGAACTCTGCGCGTCAGATAAAGACACTTGGAAGTACAGGTTCAAGATAACCTGATATAAGAAAACTGTTCACGATAACCGAAGATAAACAACTGAAGTTTAAATGGGAACAAGGTTAATGAGCCAAGAATAGACTCTGGTACTCAAATAAGAGTTGGTTGAATAATAAATAATCTGCTTTATGAAGAAAACCAGTATGAGCTGAAAAGTAACCTTATTGGAAGCAGAACCAGAGATGGACCCCAATAAAGGTATCTAGAATGATTGATCATCAAATCTAACATGACTAGATGTCATTCTAGGAAGGATCCGCAATGAAGGTTGAACCGGAGAGACGGTCTTCTCTGGGAGAAATACATCCAAAGTGATGGAACAACAGGTTCAAGTATGACCAGTTGGCACTTTAGAAGGAGAACTAACCTCATTAGAGATAGAACCAAAAGATGGGCCCCAATAAAGGTATCTAGAATGATTGATCATCAAGGCTAGATGACATTCTAGAAATAAAAATCCTCAATGAAGGTTGAACCGGAAGAATGGTCTTCATTGGGAAAAAGACATCCAAAGTGATGGAACAACAGGTTCAAGCATGACCGGTTGGCACTTTAGAAGGAAAGAGGACCTTATTGGAGGTAGAACCAAGAAATGGGCCCCAATAAAGGTATCTAGAATGATTGATCATCAAGGCTAGATGACATTCTAGAAAGGGTCTGCAATGAAGGTTGAACCGGAGAGACATTCTTCACTGGGAAAAATACATCCAAAGTGATGGAACAACAGGTTCAAGTATGACCGGTTAGCACTTTAGAAGAAAAGAGAACCTCATTGGAGATAGAATCAAAAGATGGGCCCCAATAAAGGTATAGTATCTGATAGGTTAGTATCAGAGTTGCATAACTGAAGATAAGACTTCCTCGGGAATACCCATTATGGTTGCTAAGAAGGCTGAATAGTACCAGAGATAGATAAGTTGCTTATAAGAGACTGCCACCTTATCGCCATAAAAGCAAGCTTCTTCAAGAGATTGCTGCTTCAAAGATATGTTGATATCACGACATTGTTGGAGAAATAATTTTGTCCTTAATGAGGATCTTGAGATTCTTCTTGCGAGACACAATGCAAAATAAATGCACGTTCAAAGATAGGTAAAAACACACCTGCTAGGGACCAAAGTTCAATCTAGGAGCAAGCTAGAAAGAAACGGTCAAACAAGACTCCAATTGAGGAAAGAACTCAAATGGGGATTTATCCTATCCAGATGTGGAAAAGATAATTGAACCAACCATCATCCACGAGAATTAAACTCTATGGGGAATATTCTGAACGGATGGGCACTTTATGCCTATGGCTGACTTTCTATTGGAGTGAATGGACAAACCCAGTCACTTGGGGAGATAAACACCAAAGTGAACCAAAATAGGTAAACACCAAGACAGGGAAGCAGAAATGCAAAAAATGCTATGCATATGAGTGCTTATGCCATGCTTATGCTTATGTTGACAAAACAGACAAAAAGAAACGGGACTGGAGATGAAATAAACATCTCGACAAGGATACCCGGCCAGACTCAACAGGTTGAACCAATACTGGGGATGAAGAAGAAGAATCAACAACTTCACTGGTGAAAAAAAAAGTATTCCACTTGAGGTATAACATCCTGAGGATTTCCATCGTGAGCTTCATCTCTTTGTTGGAGGAGAATCCATGGAGAATTTGTCAAGATTAGCTGAAGTAATAGCTCATTGGGGAGCTAGCAAAGGATATCACAAGAACAAAGTAATTATGCATCCTACTGGCATAATGATCATCTTCAATTCTTATCTTCCCCAAGCTATAAGATAACAAGAGGATTTTATAGAAGAATTGGCATACAAGGTGTTTCAATATCTTCAAACTCTTCGAGGGATCTCGGCGTAACAGCCCCAGATTAACGGCGTTTACACAACAAAGACTTTGAACTTGTTCTTCAGAATGGTTGTTGACAACTGGGGAAGAGATGCCCCAGACTGATTGGCCCTTTAGAGATTTACTGAATCTCGACTTAACTGCCTCTGATTAACTAGTAGGTAATCAAAAGGATTTTACAGAAGAATTGGCATACCAGATGCCTTAATATCTTTAAACTTTTGAAAAGGTTCACGAGCCTTGACATAACTGCCTCTGTTCAACTATATTCGTAATACTCAAGCTATAGCAGAAACGACTAGGGAACAAAATCTGCCCCTACTGATGGGTCATTGGAGTCCACACTTGTCATAAGATGACTTCAAGAAGACTTGCCCCAATATTCTGGACTTGAAGAGTTCTGCCCCTGATTAGATAGCTCTTGAACTGGTGAATTGGAAAATCCCTCTGCTTGGTTGCCCCTTACTGAGCTTCTTTTATCAAGTCGAATTCCCTAGCTGACTGCATTCGTTGGGATTTCTTTGATATTGAATTATTTTTACAAACAAGTATTGTTCATAAAAAATTGGCAAGTTCAATGCGATATTCATGCAAGATTTTTGAAATCAAAGTTTTATTGATGAAACACACACAGTGGAGTGATTTAAATAATCAGAAATGGAGCTAGTCATTTGCAGAATGACAGATGAAGTGATCAACACACGCAGATTAGCAAAGATCATTAGGAGTCAGGTTAATCAACCTTGCTGTAGTATGCTTTCAAAAAAACCTCACCTCAATTAGGTCTTTTAAGGGTTGTAACGTGGTCTGGTTCACGATTTTATGAAACAAATGATAAAGGCTCAAAGTTTATTTGTCCCACCTAAACTTCGTGATGAACTCCAGTCCTATGCTCAGCTCACTTAAGCTACATATTTACATATTGATGATAGAGTTGACTGGTGCCTCTTACGAAGCGCTTGCATAACCAAGTTAAACTAAGAACTACCCACCCCAAGGTTGAAATTTAAGGGTTTTTTGTGTAAGGAAAGAAAACTCCTACTTCTAGGCTCAAAAGGGTTAACGAGGGATTATCTTCCTTATTTCTCCAGTGTTTAGGGATTGAAACAATTCCTTACATCCTCGGCAAGGTTTAATCAAAAGCATACCACAGCAATTATGAACACGAGGTTTTCATCATCCTCCCTAACCTTTTCTTAACAATAAGTTTGGTAAATGGAAAGAAACGAGATGAAGATTATATTTTGTTTTTTCACGAACATAAAAGTAAATGAGTGAAACGAATGGACTTAATCCGAAAGATGCACAAACATTTCATTAACCTTGCCAATTTGAAAGTACAACAAATCTTATAAGCAAATAGAAATTCAAAGTGCAAAGGAAATACAATAAAATTGCTGAAACAACCAAAAGATTGCCAGCTTTAGGGAATCAAATACAGAAAATCAAAGAGGAGCACAATCACAGTCCATCTTTGTCTTGATATATCCTTCACAACATTACTTATCTCATGAGCGGGTAAGGATTTTTCTTAATATTAGGCTGGGAGCCGTCGAAAGACAAAATGTTTCTCTCCACTAAGTCCTTCACAATACGCTTCAAAGCAAAACAACCTTCTAAATTATGGCCTGGTGCACCTTCATGGAATGCACAATGAGCGTTGGGATTGTAAGAATGTGGAAGCGGATCAGGAGGTGGGCCTGATGACCTTGTAGTTATTAATCCTTGTTGTACCAAAACAGGATACAATGCTGTATACGTCATATGAATGGGAGGAATCGGAGGCCTTCCACCCTTTCTTTTTCCTGGAATATTCTGACGAGAAACTTGAGTCCGTTGGCGATAAGCAGAAGCGTTGGGCGCTCGTTGATACACTGGTGGTTGAGGAACCGGCTGATAAACAGAAGCTTGGCGGTTGAATGTTGGCGCGATGTCGGCCACATAAAGTTACTGAACAGAATAACACTGTTGCTGCTGCTGACGTTTCCAGAACTGATTTTTCTTCTTTTTGTTTGTCATCACCACATTGGCATCTCCTTCCCTTTTGAAGGATATCTTGGCATCGTCGCTCGAATTATCAGCTCTCTTGGTCATTTTCCCACTCTTCAGACCAAGCTCTACTTTAACCCCCACAACCATAATATCGGAAAAACTAGCAGACATGCTACTGATCATCCTTTCGTAAAATTTTGGTCTCACCGTGTCAACAAACCAATCAGTTAACTCTTTTTCAGATAAAGGTGGCTCTACTTGTGAAGCCAACTCTCTCCATCTCTATGCATACTCTTTAAAAGACTCAGTATTGCTCTATGACATACTCAGTAGCTGTCTACGATCTGGCGCCAACTCCATGTTATATTTGTAATGCTTTACAAAAGCATCAGATACATCTTGAAAGCGTTGGATCCTAGATTGGTCCAAAGTCAAATACCACTTTGCAGCAGCCCCTTTCAAACTATCTTGGAAGCAATGGATCATCAACTTATCGTTATCCATAAATACAGCCATTCGCCGGTAATACATGACCAAATGTGACTTAGGACAGGTCGCACCTGAGTATAGGTCAAATATGGGTAATTTGAACTTGGGTGGAATTACCAAGCCTGAGACTAAGCACATGTCTTTAGCATTAGTATTAAATACATTGCTTCCTTCCATTGCTTTCAATTTCCTCTGCATTGTCTCTACACTTTCCTTCAGCCTTTCATGTCGATTATCTCCTTCTTCAGACATATTGACATAATCATAAACCGGATGTGGGTTCTGAAAAATTGGGCTCACCTGAGCTTGCACTGCTGCTAGAGTGAAGGTAGGAATAGCTTGAAAAGCCTCATTAACCAAAGGAACAACTTGTTGAGTAGAAGTGACGGTCGGAGCACGTATAAAGTTAAAAGGCATGCCCAAAGTGGGGTTTACAGTAGTAACGGGAGGTTCTACAGTTGTAGTGATAATCTCGGAAACCACCGTCGCTTGTGTATCCATCTTTGCCCTCATAACTTAAATTGCTTCCAAAATTTGCCCCATTCCTCCTCGGAGCTCACTCAATTCATTGTTGACTCTGTCCATTTCACAGTATTGTTCAGACATCCTTTGTCGAGTTTGGCTCGAGTGTTGATTCAAAGACGATTCTGAAGGGAAAACGGCGACATGAGATGAAGATAGAGAGGAAATGCACATGCTATGACATGATACAATGAGATGCTAATGCAAGCCAAATGGTTTCAAGGAACTCAAAGGCAAGTTGCGAAAAAACTTCTGGAAGAACTGAAAAAGTTTTTTTTTTTAAAATCCATGCTCTATTAATCTTTTGAAAAAGGAACAAACATTTGAGTTCCTCGAAACCAAAGGGCTAAGAATGCTTGAATGTATGGATGCATAAAGCACACGAGCACAAACATATGTACACACAACAAGACATATAAATCCTAGGTTTTGGGGTCTCAGGAATGGAGCCATGGTCTACCCATCCCAATATGGTGTGTACTATGGGTTTTCAAACTGTAGAATAGGGTTCTTAAAAGTTCCCAAAGTCGACAACCCATCTTTCGGATTTTATCGACTTCCCAATTGCTCGGTAATTAATAAAATCCTCAAGAGAGTCTCGTCTGAGTGTAGTATCGCGTAGCAACCATTTAGGATTACTCCCTCGTAGTCATCGCACTACATCTAAAACAGGCCAAGTGGGGGTAAAAGGATAACTAAAGGTCATCAGTATCTATGGCACCAAGGTTGAAAGTAGTAACGCATTCACGATTGCTCGTTCAAAATTTACCACCTCCAAGAGGGCCTCAACTGAGTGTGGACTTCAAGTTCCCTCCTTTGGGATTTCTCCCTCGAAGTTCCCTTGACTATGTCCACGGTTCCTAAACAAATGTGTTCTATCATGTCCGGGTTAGGACTTATCTCACCACTCAGTAGCATACTAACCCAAAGAAAAAATCAAGCAGAGATTCACAAATATATATAGATATATACAGAAAGCAAGCAAGCAATGCATAAACAACATAAATAAAAGCAAGGTGGGCTTAACCCTCAAAATGTTCTTCCTTAGTGAAGTCGCAATTTCTGTTGCGGTGAAAATTGGATAACAAACTATTAATTAAGTCGCATCATTTTCTTTTACAACCGACTTTGATTTATCCAAAGGAAAGGTTCAAGATCGTTAAAAAACCTAGAGGGGGGAGATCTAAGGTTCGGGGGTTGGTTACGCCTAGGGAAGGTATTAGCACCCTAAACGTCCGTAGTACTCTACGGGAACCTCTTGTTTTAACTTGTTATGTCTTACTCGCTTGCTAAAGGTGCTATGCTAAAGGTTGAAACCCTAGGGGTTTATTTCTAAGTATACTCGACAAGGCATCGCACCTTGCGCCTACGTATCCTCGGGAGTAGAATCAGAGTATGCGTAGTTCTACGATCTAAGGGTGAAGGAATAGGAACCATTGACTATGGCCAAAGTTCCAAGGGGAAAATGAGTATGACTCATTTTAGAGTTCACGATAACTCTCTAAGTCTACGTCATAGGGGGAAAGTGAGTTCTCATGATGATGAGAATCACATAGAGTTCACGATAACTCTAATCTAATACTAAGTTACGATTTCATGGCTCACGATAGCCAAGAAATGGGATAGGCTCCTATTGTTAAGGTAGGGTGGTTTGTTTAATGACTTCATGAGTCAATTTTAAGAAGTATATTCCTTTGGAATGGGGGGAAAGGATAACATCTTGTAAACAAGAGTTATATTGGGTTTGTAATACATTGAAACATATGAGTTCAAAACTCCAAAACAGTGAGCATATATGAAATAAACTTCAAGTAGGAGCATCGTAAATAACAAGCGGTAATATAGATATGCCAAGTATAGTGGAAAAGTCATTCTTACAGTTTGAAAATAAATGCATTTAAAGTCATGCAATTTAAGCAACAGAGGCTATAAAATAGACAACATTCTCATGATAAAGTTCATTCAAAGTATGGAAAATTTTCAAACAAAACCTCACAAGTCACATACTACCCTAAAGAAAAATCTCTTAACATCTCTAAGAAATAATAGTTGGTTTTATTTACAGAATATTTTATTGTTTTAAAGTCCTTAAAAAAAACAAAATATATGTGAGATAAACAAAATGAAATAAATAAATAAGGAATCAAAGAGAAATAAAAAAGAAATAAAAAACAAAGTGTGGCAGGTGCTCCACCCACCATTAAATCTAGTGGCTTGTGCCACTTCTAGCTAAGGAAAGGGTGGCTTGCGCCACCCTGGCATAGGAGAAAGGGGTGGCTTGCACCATTCCACCCTAGCATAGGAGAAAGGGGTGGCTTGCGCCATCTCATCATCCAAGGCCCCTTTTTTATATTCCATTTTTATGTGTTTCATCATTATTTTTAAAATATTTTTTGACAAGAAGATAACAACAAATAAATAAATAAAAAAAGACTGTGTAGCACTCGCCACCCAAGGTGGCTTGTACTGCATGTGGCTTGTGCCACGCACAACATGGCTGGCGCCATGTGTGCTTTGTATTATGTTAATTGATTGTTCTCTGGTGATATGGCGGACGCCATTATTTTCTAACATGGCGAGAGCCACTATTTATTGTTCAGTTTTACGAATCCAGAACAGATTTATAATGATTTAAGATTTATAACATGTATCCCAGAATCAATATCAACAACATTCATCACAGAATTACATGTTTAGCCAGGCAAAAGTATGATGACAACAAAAATAGTGATAACAGTATGCTTAAACACAAATGATCACAGTAAAACAAAAACAGCAAGAACAGGGCATGATACCTAGTGGAGAAAGTCCACTACCTCTTCATCGTTAAAGATTCTGGAACTGATAGACAAGCTCCTCCTCCCACCAAGTTCAACTGGTACCAAGTTCTTCAATAAGAAACAAGTCACTGATAGTTGGGATATTAATTGTTTTGGTGTTTGGGTGTTGGAAGTGTTTATAGAATGATAAGAATGATGAGCTTCTTGTAAGTTTTGAAGATGACTTGCAAGAGCAGAGGAATTTTGAGAGTTTCTCTAAGTATTTCGTGTTGTTTCGGTGTATTTCTTGTGTGTTGTATTATTGAGGATTGTGTGTTGAATGCTTGGCTATCATTGTTGTTTTGATTCTTATTGTTTGGTGTTGGTGGATGGGAGATTGAAGAAGGTTTGGATGGATTCAAATTGGTTTGTTGATGATTTGTGAGTTTTGTTGGAAAATGGAAGAAGAAATTCGGATTTGAGGAATTTGAGGTTTTGTGTTTAGGTTTTTATTGCAGAGGGATTTTGGTGAGTTAGTTTTTTGTTTTTGTGGTTTTCGGTCCCCTTTTGAAGGTTCCAGCAGTGGTTATTTGAAAGGTGATGGGAGTTTTGAAAATTCTCGGTGAAGGAATCCTTCTGTTATTGCTTCAGGTCATGTTGGAGGTTATCGTTACGACAAGTCATTGTCGCTAGCAGGCATGGTAGAAAGGTTCTGAGGTTTATGGCTTTGGGTTGTCATTGTGGGGCAGAGGTTTTGTACGTTTTGCACAGGGTGACAACAACTTGTCTCAACACTTTGTATTTTTATTTTGATGGACTTTGTAAAAAATCATGAAATGGGCTTATGATTTGTAGCTTGAATTGAAATAGTAAATGAAAATGAACTTGGTGGTTTTCTAAATTTGAATGAAATTTGTTTGGATATTAAAATTGATAAAAAGATAATTTTAAAATAGGGATAATTATGGATAATGATAAATTATATGAATAAAGTGCAATATGGATTTTAGAAATGGATTTAGGAGAAAGAAATGGATTTTTGTGAATATGGATAAAAAGAAAATTTGGATAATTGGAAAAGAAAATAATGGTTAATAAATGATTATTGAAATTGGTTTGGAATTAACATATGATAATTGGGGGTGAATAAAACGGGTAGATATTTGGTCATGGAGAGGATCATGGAGAGTGTTATGGAGACAATCTCGTAGAGACTTGCTTGATTCAATACTCCATCCCAAAATCTTGATTAAACACTCCTTGAATCTCCTCAAGGTAATACCTGATAAAAATGAAACAAACACAAACAAAACCTGATAAAAGGGTTAGCTGTGCAATATGATTGACTTAAAATGACATGCAAGAGATCAATGGATCTAAGGGAAAAATTTGGGGTACAACAACGTGTTTCTTAAGCACTGTCGCTCTGGGGTTACTACAGGTCGATTCATTTTTTATCCTATTGACCTGACTAAGGAAGGGAAATAGATATCTCCAATTAACCCTGCTTGCATACTGAGTTTAAATAGCGGTCTGTTAGGTTACGGATGCTATATGGTAATTAGGCCTTTTTCTTCTTACTTTGTTTAGAACGAAATACCGGGAATGTTCATGGGGAGTTTTGTTAGGATGCTAGGACTGATGCTTTTCATTTGATATGTGAAGGCACGAGATTTGGGGTTTTGGATTAGTGTGCTCACTAAGATTTTTCTTTCAATCTTATGCCTACGTATTCCCGTTTACCGAAACAGGGAAATCAGAGCGATCGTAGTTCCTCCTATTCTATGGGAGGAAATGGTGTTTTGGTGACTTGTTAAAAGCCCAAGACGTGAAGCTAAAGGTGGTTTGTATCTTGTTCGAAGCCCAAGATGTGAAGCTGAAGGGGTGTTGTCTTTAGAGAGAATTTGTCATCTCTAAAGGGGGTCTGTTTGTCACAACTGTTGGGTGACTGACTATAAAGGAGGATTACTTTAACCGGGATATGTGAATCCTAGCAATGCCATAATTTCCTTTATAAGGGGGTTTTAACCTGAAGGAGAAGACTTTAACTCAGTGTAGAGAAATGCTATCTTTCCTTAGGAATTTCTCATGCTAAAAGAGGGACAGTGGCGTAGATGTAAATAATCCAGAGGCTTGCCGCTTACAGCGATTAGATGAAAGGAGTTGTTGATGTTTGTATCCTGTGAACGAGGCACAGTCTTGATGCTAAAAGGTTGATTGACTCAATCGGGGTTTTTCTTATACAAAGCCTAAGAGGAGGCTATTGATCCAACAAGAGGAAGCTTTTGTGTCTCGTACGAAGCCCGAGAGGGAGGTGAAAGTATTGACTCAACAAGAGAGTGCTTTTAGATCTGTCTTGTACGAAGCCCAAGACGAAGGCTAAAGGTTGACTCAATAAGAGAGTCTTTAATACTCAACAAGAGAGTGTTTTTGTATCTTGTACGAAGCCCGAGATGGAGGCTAAAATGGAGGTTGACTCAGCAAGAGAGTCCTTTTGTATCTCGTACGAAGCCCGAGATAGAGGCTAAAAGGATTGCTGTTTCAGTTGAGTGACAGGTCCAGTAGGTTGGTTAAAAGAGAAAATTAGTTCTTATAAAGAGACTGATTAATGGTAATGCTATGCTTTGGGATTGATCAGAGGATCAGGGTTAATTCTTGTTCTTTAAGGAAATGGGGAATCCAGAGGGTATTGGAGACTGTCCGAGTATACTGGTGTTTTTCCCTACTTGAGAATGCCTTCAAGACTCAAGGAGATTAGACTGTCCAAGTCTAGAGTTTTATCTTTTGTACTATGCTTAAAGAAACAGTAGTAGTACGTTCACGCTAGAAAGATCTGGACTTTTTAAAAGATTGTTCTATTAAGATGACTAATTTCTATTCCTATACCTCTAGGAGGTCGTCGGGACAATTTGTACGAAGCCCAAGAGGAGGCTGGAAACTTTTAAGAAGCCGAGGGACAATTTGTACGAAGCCCAAGAGGAGGCTCTCTTCCCAAAGGAAGAATCCTTATACGTAGCCTAAGAGGAGGCTGTGAATACTTCTAAGAAGCTGTAGGGTCCTTGTACAACACCCAAGAGGAGGCGGGGATGCTTTTACGAAGCCTGTGGGTCCCCAAACCCCGAGAAATTCAAGACAGGTTATTCACAGAGAATAGATCAAGCCAAGAAAGTCCGAAAATTTGGAAGAAACTCAAGAGATGCCATTCACGGAGAAAAGATCATCTCTGGGGAGTAGAGTTTCTTTGACAATGTCTAAGGGTGACAGTCTGTGAAAGGGTTCACTGAGAATGCTGCCTTTCACGTCTCCATATTGTTTAAGCCCAAGAGGAGGGAAGACTGTGTCTGGTAATCCTATGGGGATCTAGTTTTATCTATTTAAGAGTGATCAACATGGCTTAGTGCTAGACGTAGTTGTCAGGAAAACTCTAAATATTTATACTTTACACAGTTGATATGAGTTTATGAAAGAAGACTTACAGTGAAACAGCCCCACAATACAGTTATATGTATATGAAAGCGGATAAAGAAAGCATATAACCACTTACTCGATTGTAGAGCTTCCATGCTGTTTGGTTAGTTGTTCAATAAAGAAAGATTGAAAACAACAGTATATTCAAAATTAAAGGAGAAAGTATTTTGAAAAGATATTGGGGCTTACAGCTCAAGGAGAGGCCCAAGGTTTATCAGTGATCGCACGGTCGTTTTGTACAGAGGGACTTATGCAAGTGACTGAGGCCCAAGAAAGGTTTTCTATACAAGGGGATGGGTCTTACACTCTCTCAAGAGGCCCAAGTGTTTAAATAAAAAGAATGGGACTTACAACACGAGGGTAGGCCCAGATGATTGGTTTTTTTATTGGCGATCACACCGAGGTTTTCTTTTAACGCAGGGGGATTTATACAATATCTGAGGCCCAAAATTTTTGGTTAAAAGGGGATTGGGTCTTACACTCTAATAAAGGCCCAAAAGATTTATTTTTGTACAAGTGGTGGGGCTTACAGCTCAAGGAGAGGCCCAGGGTCATTTGTTTGAAAATGGCAATCGCGCCTAGATTTTCGAAAACACGATGGGTCTTATACAATGCATTGAGGCGTAAAATGGTTTGGTTTTCAAAGGAGGTTGGGTCTTACACTCTAATAGAGGCCCAAAAGTGTTTGAAATTGTTTGAAAAAGGGTGAAAACCAAAGAAACCCTAATTTGTTATTCTTTAATAGTAAATATTTAAAGAAAATCAAATAAAATACCAAATAAGTTTGAATAAACCATTTGTGGTTTTTGTTTGAGGTTTGAAAAATGAGGGATTAATCACAAGGTGAATTAAAACTCACTTGGTTTCGATTTTCAAAGTAAATATTCACTTTTAAAATGTCTAAAAACATTAAAAAGAAATTTATTCACAAAAATACTAATTATATTAAATAAATAATATAAACTTAATTTTTTATGGAATAAAATATTTCAACATTTTTGTGATTTTTTACAAAAAGAACCAATAAAAAATAATTAAAATTGAAGGAGTTATTAATTTTCAAATTAATTAATTAAACATGAAAATATTGGAAAAAATAGCAAAAATGTGAGAAAAAAACAAAATGGCATGGGTGGGGTTTGAACCCACGACCTCAAGGTTATAGGGCACGCACCTTACCACTAGGGTGGTGATACATCCATTGCTTGAAGTGAAACCACAAATATACAAGCATGCATTGTTTTCTAGGCCTGGTCAAGGCAAGGCAAGGCAAGTTTTGCCAAGAAACGGGAAGGTCCATAACTTTCTCATTTCTTAATGGTTGGGGACAAATTTTATATGCATCTGGCCTAGAATTTCACTAGGAATCCAATGGTGGTGGTATTTTTTTCAGATCATACTCCCTCCTCAAAACCCGATAGTGGTTTTAAAAAAGGCCTATAATTGCATTTTCTATGCTACACTTTGATACAGGCATGGATTACATGATGAATTGGTCCAAACACAACATATATAACATGTATGAGGTGTGTATGATTAGTGGACTTCAAAGCAATGCATATTTTGGAACGTTCAAGTCATGATGCTTACCTCTTTTTGAGCTTTTGGAGTTTTCTGTGCAATCTGCCAAACTTCTTGTTCCAGAAATGGTTTGATGGTTTGGACACTCTCAAATGATCCCTTAGAAGCTTTGAGGATGGTTGGAATCAGCTGGAACTTGCAAAAACACAAACTGGCACTTTCTTGCAAAAGGGGCTAAAATGACCCAAAATAACAACTCTCTCAAATGGTGTTCCAGATGGGGGGAACCATTTGGGACAGTTCAAGGATGTTATTTGGAGTGTGTTTGAGGTTTTATATGGTTTGGAAAGTGACTGAATCAAGACATGACTTGAAAAATGCACAAAAGGCCTATTTTGAGGTTTTGAGAGATGACTTTGTGATTTTAGTGTTACAGGTCACTTTTGATAGTTCGGATCGCCTACATATGATGTTTATGAGGTGTTAGGATCATGAGTTATGATGGAAATGCTCTCTAACTCAAAAACTCAGAGTTACCTTGCTAAAGAAGGCATTTTGGCCTAAAGAGAGGGATTTTGAGGAAAGCATCTGTTTGATGGCTTTGGTGTACTTAAACTGAGCACAAATGAGCTCTATTTATAGTAGAGCAAGTTTGTTTTGGGATCAATAGTGAATGGCAACTGCAGCAGAGGTTTGGCCAATGGTTGCACTTTGGAATCCAAGTCTCCTCTAGCCATTGACTAGAGGTTAGGGCACAGGGTTGTGGTTCCCTTGGTCTTGGATAAGTCTTGACAGAATTCAGTTGCAAATGGCTCAGTCCATGCCACCTTGGTGTATGCATTGAATGCTCTAATCCAAAATTGGAGTCTTGTCCCTCTTTTAGGCAATTCTAAGTTTGGCATGCTACTTCTTGTTCCAAGGACTTTGGAGGCTTGGCTCAGTGTTTGTCCCCTTTAGATTTGATCCTCAGATGTGTCCAAAGTGATGACAAGGCTTGGAATTATCTGATTTTACCAAATCGAGCAAACATGCAAAATTCTGCCTAGCCTTGGCAGTTTTCAGCAAGGTATATTGCCATTATCATATCTCTTAGCCCAAGTGGAATTTGGTGATGTTCTTGGTCATTTTGGAAAGCCCTCATATGATACAACAACTGTTTGATCATATTTGGTTTTGATACTTCTTGGATCCAAGTGAAAAATGCCCCTACATTTGGAAAAAAGTGAAGGCAGATTCTGACTTAGTGAAAATTTCACTAAGTGTTGGAAAGAAGTGACATTTTCACTTTTTGTGATTTTGATCATTCCATAACTCAAAAACCATGAGGAATTTGGAGGGAGGTCAGTTTTAAGCTTTTGTAGAGGGTAATGAGATCTACAAATCAAGCTTTGGATGGGGAAAAATGGCTTTTTGGTTTAGGAGTTATGATCCTCCAAAGTTGGTACCCTTGCCACTTTGTTCATAACTTAGAAAATTTTCTAAGTTTTATGGTTACCCCTTTTACAAGTTATCCCATTTTCTTGATTTTTATTGATGAATGATGATTCAAATCATACATTAACATCATTTTAGGGTTAAAAACCATTTTTGTGAAAAATCTCAAAAAGTCAAAGTTAACTTTTGTGCACAGTTGACTTTTTGTTAGATGAATTCCAAACTGTGCGATCCTCTATGAAATCAAGTCCTTGACCTAAATCAAACTTGATGGACTGATTTCATAGGTGTTATAGGGTTTATTGAATCATGTCCTAGGGTTTGGGAGCATGTCCTGGTCAAAAGTCAAAGATATAATTGACTTTTCTCGCGAAACCCTAACTGTGGTACTGATGAAATTGAGACTTGCTGCTCAAGCTTCCTGGATCAATCCATTGTTACAAATGGATCAATGTGGTATGTTAGAGACCCTCAAATACTCTCTTGAGGTCTTGGCTCATGATTTGTCCCAAAAGTCAACTTAGGGGTGAATTAGGTCAAGAAACCCTAATTCCTGATTTTTGATGTATGCATCCCCTGAGGTCAAATTGACTTGATGCTTTGGCCCATGAGCTTCCATGGAGTATTCTAGGATATGATTTAAAGCATTGGCTCATGCCTAGAGGAAAATTTTCATCTGGAGGCCCTGGTCGACCAAACCCTAATTTGGTGACACTGGCGATCTTGAGGCTTGATCCACCTGGAAGGGAGCAGCCTTGTGCTTAATCCTTAAAGTGGGAGTCCTCTTGGTCCGTTGTGGATATTTGAGAGGCTAGACAAGTTAAATATCATGTCATTCCTTGATTTATCCTTTGTCTAAGAACTCTGAGAGGGCTTGAAACCCAAAATTTGATTGTAGTGGATGCTCACCCATCTTTGGGGAGACTGATGAGGTATGATGGTTCCTCCATATTGTGATGATGATTTGCACAATGATGGGAAATCTTAGTGGTCAAAATTTGGGGTATGACTGATGCCCCTATTTAATCTTCTTGGACCCGAAGGTTTGAATGGCGAAGGTATTCGGGCGTTCAGGGTGCAAGAGGATTAAATATCGGAATACCCAAAATTTCGATGGTGGTTAAGAATAGCAGCTTGCGCATCCTTCTTATTTTGCTAAGCAATGATGCTTAGAAAAGGTAAAAACTTCCCCTCGATCCTGGTTTCCTACTAAGGAACTGGTCTTAGTTTCTGAAATAAACTTCCCCTCGATCCTGGTTTCCCACCAAGGAACTGGTCTTAGTTTCTGATGTAAACTTCCCCTCGATCCTGGTTTCCTACCAAGGAACTGGTCTAAGTTTCTTTTGTCAATAAACTTTTTTGACAAGGGACGCTATTCGTAGCGATTTTCCTCAAACTTATCGCCGAATTTTCCTGGAGAGATGCCATTTGATAGAAAAAGTTTTGATGTCAGAGTTACTGGGGAATCCAGTCGTCTGAGTTGTAGAGGTGTACAAACTCCTCTGTTTGGAGACGCCATTTGTCGACTCTACTGGGGAAAACGAGTCTCCTGAGAGACTGTTTCTTGCTTGGGGATATTATATCATACTTTTCTCGGAGATCTTCTCGGAGAAATGCCATATGACGTGATCCAATTTTGAGGTGCTGATGACCTTTTCATCCGCGGTTTTTTGGAGAAAAACGGTTGCATTGCCGAATCTCTGATTAAGAGGCTTTCTCTAGGAATTTTCCTTAATCCGGGAAAGCGAAAATATCATCTTTAATGGCGAAGAGTGACATCGGTTGAGGGTTCAAGTTATCAACGTGGTCAAGGGCCAATTCTGATCCAGAAATAAACTGGAGGAGAGAGATTGTTCAGACGCAACCTTTCCTGACGAGGAAAGAACTCGACAACTCGATTGAGAGGACTGTTATCACTAGGGGACCAGACCGACTGGAGTGATAGTGATGCAATATGAATGTGAATGCAAATCAATAATGCATGATGTATGTATGTATATGCTGACAAAACTAACGTGACATACAAACTAATAGATGAACATGACTGGATACTCGGCTATCACGGGGCGAAGAAGTACCGCTGGTTCAAGATAGCAATTCTTCCTTGCTTAGGAGAAACGGTCCCTGTTGGGAGCGATGGTGGTCAGGCTTAGGAGATGAGAACTCGGCCGAAGAGGTCAGATGGAGCATTCGCATCTGACATAGCTGATCCTTCATTCAGGCATACTGGTTTAGAAGGAGTACTTTGATTCTGCACTTTGAAGCTCGATTACTTATGGAGAAGCGAGCGACGTTCTTTCGATGTTCAACAGTCAAAAGAAATTGCCATCTTTATTTTAAAAGCAGAATATGTTTGACAAGTAAATTCATTTTTGTTTCATTTCAAGAATCGTTGACCATGTTAAAAACATCATTCTGTAAAGCTAAAACAAATATGAATTGCAAACAAAAGCACAAGGGCTCAAATTTTATTGATAGGATGGAAATCAGCCAAACGCGTGATTCCATAGTGTATTTACAAAGTTAGAAAATGGTAATTTACAGGGAAAAGGGCTACGTCGAAACATAACGACCAATATCCTTCTACCAACTTTGAATTCTGGGCATCCTGAGCTTCTGTCGAAGATGACCTTTACTGGAGTTTTTCTGATGGACGACGTAACTGTTACTGAGGGACTTGCCTCTGTTGAACATAGTTACTTGCCATTATCCCTAATTTTTTGCCTGGATTATACTTTAAGATTTCCAATCCACCGGGATGATTTTGGATTTATGTCTCTAATTTTTGCCTGGACCGCCTTTTCGGGTTTTCAATCCACCGAGACGGTTTTTTTAGGCGGAGTATTTCTTGACTACATCCACATTTGTGGGGTAGGCAAATTCCTCTCCGTCCATGGTTGCAAGTCTCAAGGCACCGCCTAAGAAAGCTTTCTTGACCATGTAGGGGCCGTCATAATTCGGAGTCCATTTTCCCCGAGAATCAGTGAGAAATAATTGTATCTTCTTAAGCACAAGGTCTCCTTTCTTAAAGACGCGAGGTCGAACCTTTTTGTCAAACGCCATCTTCATTCTTTGCTGATACAACTAACCGTGGCATAGTGCCGTTATTCGTTTCTCTTCGATCAGGTTGAGTTCTTCGTGTCGACTTTGACACCATTCAGCTTCTGTAAGCTTAGCTTCCATCAATACCCGGATTTATGGGATCTCTACTTCTATGGGAAGCACTGCTTCCATGCCATATACTGAGAGAAAGGGGTTGCCCCCGTTGAAGTACGGACATATGTGCGATAACCGTGAAGAGCAAAGGGTAGCATCTCGTGCCAATCTTTGTAGGTTACAACCATCTTTTGAACAATCTTCTTGATGTTCTTGTTAGCCGCTTCTACCGCTCCGTTCATCTTTGGTCGGTAGGGAGATGAGTTATGGTGTTCGATCTTGAACTCTGCGCATAACTCTTTCATCATCCTATTGTTCAAGTTTGAACCATTATCGGTAATGATCTGGCCTGGAACACCATAACGACAGATGATATTGTTTTTGATAAATCGGACCACCACTTGTCGGGTTACATTAGCGTACGACGCTGCTTCGACCCACTTAGTGAAGTAATCGATGGCTACCAGGATGAACCGATGTTCGTTTGTATCTTTGGGCTCAATCAAGCCAATCATGTCGATTCCCCATATGGAAAAGGGCCATGGGGAAGAAAGAACTTTGAGATGCGTTGGCGGTACATGAATTTTGTCGGAGTATATCTGACACTTGTGACACTTCCTCATGTACTTGTAGCACTCGAATTCCATTGTCTACCAATAGTACCCTGCTCTTAGAATTTTTCTCGCCATTGTATGTCTGTTGGCATGAGTGTCAAAGGATCCTTCGTGAATTTCTTTTATTAGCATGTCTGCTTCTGGTATGTCGACGTATCGAAGCAAGACCATGTCAATGTTCCTCATATAGAGTGTATCACCGCTCAGGAAGAAACTTCCTGCCAGTCTTCTGAGGGTTTTTCTGTCTTTTCTTAGTGCCCCAGGTGGGTACTCTTGTTTCTGAAGGAAGCATTTGATATCGTGATACCAAGGTTTGTCGTCTATGACTGCTTCAATCGTGAAGATGTAAGTGAACCGTTGAAGGCGCATTATGTCGATCTTAGGTATGTCATTCCATTGGCCTACACTAATCATAGAAGAGAGAGTGGCTAATGCATCAGCCAGGTGATTCTCCTCACGAGGGATATGATGAAACTCTATTCTGTCGAAGAAAGGTAACAACCTTCTCGCGTAGTCTTTGTAGGGAATCAATCCGGATTGGTATGTGTTCCAATCTCCTTTAACCTAATTGATAACCAGGACTGAGTCGCCATATACGTCCAAGTTCTTAATCCTTAAGTCGATCGCTTCTTCCAGACCCATAATACAAGCTTCGTATTCGGCCTCGTTGTTTGTGCACTTGAATGTGAGTCTGGCGATGAAAGGAATGTGGGTACCCTGAGGTGTTATGATGATTACCCCAATTCTGTTTCCGTAATGATTGACAGCTCTGTCAAAAATAAGCCCCCATTGGGAATCTGGTTCTGGCCCTTCACTGGGTAGCGGTTCATCGCAGTCTTTCATTTTCAAATACATGAAATCTTCGTCTAGGAAGTCAAACCCAATTGATTCCTGATCGTCAATCGGTTGATGAGCCAAATGATTGGCTAAAACACTTCCTTTAACGGCTTTCTGAGTGTGGTACTCTATGTCATATTCTGATAACAACATCTGCCAACGGGTAATCCTTCCCGTGAGAGCAGGTTTCTCAAAGACATACTTGATTGGATCCATCTCGGAAATTAACCAAGTAGTGTGACGAATCATGTACTGGCACAGACGTTTGGCTGCCCAAGCCAAAGCACAGCAAGTTTTCTCAAGCATAGTGTACCGAGTCTCGCAGTCGGTGAATTTCTTGCTCAAATAGTAGATGGCAGACTCCTTCCTTTTGGTTTCGTCTTGTTGGCCAAGTACACATCCCATTGAGTCCTCTAGGACTGTGAGGTAGATAATCAGTGGTCTTCCTTCCACTGGGGATGATAAAATCAGAGGGTTCAACAGGTATTCCTTAATACTGTCGAAGGCGATTTGGTAGTCTTCTGTCCAAATGCAGTCCTGATTCTTTTTAAGTAATTTAAAAATTGGTGCACATGTCGCGGTCATGAGGAATATGAATCTAGAGATGTAGTTCAAACGTCCCAGGAATCCTCTGACTTGTTTTTCAGTTTTCGGAGAAGGCATTTCTTGAATGGCCTTGACCTTGTCAGGATCAACCTCAATTCCTTTCTGGCTGACGATGAACCCTAAGAGTTTCCCTGAACGGACACCGAAGGTGCATTTGTTAGGATTCAAGCGGAGTTTGTACTTTCGCAAACGCTCGAATAGCTTTGACAGATGGGTCACATGCTCCTCTTCTGTCTTAGATTTGACAATCATATCATCGACATATACCTCGATTTCATTGTGTATCATGTCATGAAAAAGAGTAGTCATGGCCCTTTGATAGGTTGCCCCGGCGTTCTTCAAACCGAACGACATCACCTTATATTAAAAGGTACCCTAGGGGGTAATGAACGAAGTTTTCTCCATGTCTTTCGGCGCCATTTTGATTTGGTTATAGCCCAAGAATCCATCCATGAAGGAGAAAATTTTGAACTTTGTTGTACTGTCAACCAGCATGTCAACGTGTGGTAAAGGAAAGTCGTCCTTTGGACTAGCCTTGTTTAGATCTCTGTAATCCACACACATTCTGACTTTTCCGTCCTTTTTTGGAACGGGTACGATGTTGGCTAACCATTGAGGATATTCTGATGTGGCGAGGAAACCCGCGTCAATCTGTTTCTGTACCTCCTTTTGATTTTGATGGCCATGTCCGAGTGAGTCCATCTCAACCTCTATTTTACTGGCAGACATTCCGATCTCAACGGTAAATGATGTTCCACGACGCTGGTATCCAACCCTGGCATATCCTGATAGGCGCAAGCAAATACATCAGGGAATTCTTTGAGAAGCTTTACCAAACCCTCTCTGGCAGTTGGACTGAGCAGTGCCCCAATCCTGATTTCTTTTCTCTCTTTTTCCGAACCTAAGTTTACCATTTCCAACGGCTCTTTATGAGGTTCAATGGACCTTTCCTCCTGTCTGAGTAATCGGGAGATCTCTTCTGGAATTTCGTCGTCATTCTCTTCTTCAGCCCCAAATATTGAGAACTCAAAGTTGGGAGAAGGCATCGGATCGTATGTTTCAACGAGGTTTTAAACAAGCAATCTGCATGACGGTATGATTTGTGTTTAGAAGAGATAGAGAGAATGCAAGTGTGTGTGCAGTGTATTTCTTTGAAAAACTGCTTGTTTATTATTATTGATTTGTTTTTTAGGATTACCATTCTCTGAAAAAAGAGAAAAGAGAAAACAACAATAAATGTGGGAATTACAGAACGACGTTATTTTATTCATGAACAAGTCTGTTCTTGAAATTACAGCCCTATAAAACAAAACTCTGTCGCTTTGGGCAAAGCAAAGAGGGAAATTTACAGAAAGTGAGCCCTATCAAAACATCCGTTTCACCTGGGCAGGGTGAAAGGTTAAGGACGGCAATTACTTTGACTTTTGAACAATCTTCGGAACATAGACAACAACCCATTGGCGGTGAACTCCTCGGTGAATCACAAAGTCTGGCACCTTCCTTGATTTGTCTTCAGAAATAACGCTGATTTCTGGTGAAGCAGGATCATTGGAATCTGTCTCCCGGGAAGAATTGTCGTAGGAGGATTCCTCTGTTGCATTTTGCATAGCATTTGTGCTCTCAAGTAGATCTCCCCATCCAGTTAGCTGGATGTCTTCGAGCCTGATACGAGAGCTTTCGGGAGCAGTGTACTTGACCATATAGTCATATTTCCCACTTGGTTGTCCCAGGGTGTCCCACACTTCTTCGGAACTGGATGAGTCATCCTTCTCGATGACGTTGACCTCTGGAAAAGAATAGTTTATGAATTCAAGTCCTGCAAACATTTCAAATTCATCGTCGCACTGGACGTTTTCGGAATGACCTGATTGTTGATCCCATGACATGGTGGGGACGTAGGTATTCTTTTCAATGATGCTCAGCCGATTTTCATTGTTCGGCTAATTTCCTTGCCCCAAGTCTCCTGGATACGGCTGCCACATTGGCAGGCCATCCATCGAACCATAATAGTTGTGGTCAAAGTTATCCTTCATCAGAGTGTCCTCCTCTAATGAGTTTGGTGGAGCACGGCATCCTTCTGGATCACAATCTCCGTATATCATTTCGACATTTGACCTGGGTATAAATCTCGGACTCTGTGTAGGAAAGCAAAAGGGAGTATGCGTTTCGTCCTGAGACATATAACCGTCCTTGTTAAGATAGGACTCCCATTCTTCCTCCATATCAGAGGAATCATCTTTATTGATGGTATGCACTTCTTGAGGCACTGGGTGAAGGAAACCTCCACTGTGGAAGAAGTCTTGAATGGGATGAAGACTTTCATTGCTGGTAGTAGCTGTCTGGGTACAGGTTGCAGAAAAACCAAGACCCTTCCTTGTTTTATTGTCAGTAGTAATGACTAGCTGTCCCCATCCTGTTGTATTGGTACTCTCGACCGCTTTGATATCATCTTTGTATGAGGAAATGGAAGTTCCCTCTTTGGATTGATTGTCCTTGCTCACCGACAGTGCTTGAAACTGAGTTCCAATAACCTCCTTGGGTTCTATACCAGTAGATGATGATAAGTTTCTCACGAGCAAAGCTTGTTCTCCACAGACCGTGGCGAGATGGTTGTTCTGGACGAACTTTAACTTTTGGTGGAGGGTCGAGGTGACTGCCCCAGCCTGATGTATCCAAGGTCTTCCTAATAAACAACTGTACATTACCCGGATGCCCATGACTTGGAAAGCGACTTGGAAAGTGTGAGGACCAATAGTTATGGGAAGGTCGACTTCGCCGATATCCGTTTTTCTGGACCCGTCAAATGCTTTGACGATGACCTCACTGGTTCTCATCGGGGGTCCTTTGAAGGATAATTGCATCAAAGTGGACTTCGGCATAACATTCAGGGCCGACCCTGTGTCTACCAGTACGCTGGCTAAAGCATTGCCCTGGCAGCTGACCGTGATATTGAGCGCCATGTTATGACGGCGACCTTCTTTAGGTAATTCCTCATCACTAAATCCTAAGTTATTGCAGGAAGTGATGTTAGAGACAATGCTATCGAACTATCTGATTGTTACATCCTGTTCTACAAAGGCTTGCTCCAAGATTTTATGTAGAGCCTCCCTGTGCGCTTCTGAACTGAGTAAAAGTGACAGCACAAAGATCTTTGAAGGAGTTTGTAACAGTTGATTAACAATGTTGTATTCACTCCTTTGGATGAGCTTCAGCATCTCATTGTTATTTTTCGAAAGGTCGGGATTACTGGATTGACCGACTGGTAGATTAGGAACTTCTGTTTGAGGTTCCTTTTCTTTGTTAAGTTCTCCAACTCCTCGGTTGAAGATTCGACCACTCCGTGTTACTCGACTGATGTCTGCAATATTCACGACGGAGGGTAATGGAATTTCCTTTCCATTCTCGACTGTTGTTGCACCGTATTTGTAAGGGATAACCTTAGTTGATTCATACGGTAATGGTCCCGGTAGATAGATGACTATGGGAGCCTTCTGATTTTTCCGACCATCGTAAGCAATTTCGATCCGTTCCTGGTTGGGAACTCTCAATTCGTCAAGTAGAGGGATGATGGTACAAACATCCCTAGCCTTCTGATGATCAGATATTACGACAACATCCTTAATTTGATCAGCGAGGTAGTCTGGTGCCCAGTTGATTAGTCCGGAACCTGGATATGGGTGAATCTCTCTACGATCCACCTGACTCTGAAGAGCTTCTCGCACAAGGTAACACCCTTGGTTACTTTCCGAACAGACTCTACAACGTTCATAGTTGTGTGGTGGCACCTGGCCATGCCCACTTTAAATACAGTGTAACCTCACTAGGTCAGTTTCCACAGATCGAACGTCCCGACTTTGATGCCGAGTAGGGTTCCCGTTGGTAATACTAATTTGTTGGGTGTCTTCATCCATATAGATTGGAAGCCACCAGTGGTTCAATAAGTGTTGAAGGGTTTCCTGGACAAGGGCACAACCTTGATCGTTTTCGCAACCCGCCCTACAGCTCTGATAATCATGTGATACAAGGAACCCGAGCCGGGCCTATTTAGCATGTAACTCCACCAGGCTGGTATTCATCAAGCGAATATTGAAGATTTGAATCATGTTGATCTGATAGGGATTCCTATCATGGTAGTCCTGGATCCATCCAAGATCTATCTGACGCTGAAGGGCCTCTTTTACAAAAGAGCATCCTTGTTTGTTTACCGAACAAGTCAGACAGGAACTGTGATCGTGCCGCGGCAGATCATGATACTGGCTTTGCCTGGAGCGCATCGCCACTAAGTTGACATTCATTGTATTGACGTCATGGTTCTGAATGATGTTAGAATTCGTGTAAACCATGTTAACTCCACGAACTCGGTGCTCTTGGATCCATCCGAGATCCATTTGTTCCTGTAGAGCTGATTGCACCACAGAACATCCTCGATTGCTTTTAGAGCAGATATCACACTGGTGATAGTTATGAGGTGACACATGGCCATATCCACTCTGTCTGCAATGCATCTTGACCAGATTGGTCCTTAACAAGAGTACATCATGAATTTGATAGACGTTGTTAGTCTCTCCCTCTATCAAATTGACTGTAGCTTTCTCGTGTTGAGGCAACAGGTTTATGAGAACATTAGGATTTGTATCCTTGAAAGATAAAACCCCGCTCCTAACAAGCTTTTGTACGTTGGATTTGAAATTGAGACAGTTCTCTACGTTATGCCCTAGTCCTCCTTGATGGTAAGGGAAAGTTTGATCCGCTTTAAACCAAAAAGGCGGATTTTCTGGTACTGTAAGAGGGGACTTAGTCTGGACATGCCCCTTAGCCAGTAGTAATGGAAATAGTTCTGTATACAATACGGGTATGGGATCAAATCCTCGTGGCCGCGTTGTATGATTGTTATAGTATGAAGGACGAGCCTGCTGAAAAGGCTATTGAGTCCTTTGCTGATTAGGTTGGCTCTGCGCAACCTGAGATTGATACGTAGAAATAGGCGCAGGATTGATAGCAGGAGTCACAGCCGCTACTGGCTGATAACGTCGCCTTTGCTTTCCGAGAGAGATATTCCCAATATCTTGATCTTTTTTCTTAGGGAGAGCACTACCGTATCACTTTGTACTACTTGATGATCCAGTGTCTTTGACTAGACGTCCTTCTCGGACGGCTTCCTCAAGACGAACTCCCATACCGACCATCTCGGTGAAGTCACTGGGCGCACTGGCAACCATTCAGTCGTAATAAAATGAGCTTAAGGTCTTTAAGAAGATATTTGTCATCTCTTTTTCCTCAAGAGGTGGACAAATTTCAGCGGCAATTTCACGCCATCTCTGAGCGTATTCCTTAAAGGTTTCCTTGTCCTTTTGTGAGATTGATCTGAGTTGATCTCTGTCGGGTGCCATGTCCAGATTGTACTTATATTGTTGGACGAAGGTCATGCCAAGATCTCTGAAAGTGCTAATCGTAGCACGGTTTAAACCCATATACCATTTTAGTGCGGCACCGGTTAAACTATCCTAAAAGTAGTGAATCAGTAAATCTTGATTCTCTGTCTGAGCTGACATTCGCTGAGCATACATCACCAAGTGACTCTGAGGGCAAGAGTTACCCTTGTACTTTTCCAAGTCGGGCACCTGGAATTTGTGCAGAACTTTCACATTAGGGACCAAACAGAGGTCTGCGGCGTCCTTTCCAGATAAATCCAAACCGCGAAGGGCCTGCAGTTCTTTCTGCATTCCCAGGAACTGTTCCTGGAACTCATTCATTCTTTCGAACATGTTGTTGTTTCCACCAGAAGGTATCTGTTGGATCTATCCTTCTGGGACAGTGTGTACCACGGGCGGTGGTATAGTCATTATGGCCGAGACTCTCGATGCCTCCCGAAGTTTGTAACCTTCAGTAGTTGCTGTCATGCCTCTGGCATCTTCACTTTCCCGAAGTTTGTAACCTTCAGGCCCAGTGGCTCCTGCTGCGGTTCCCTAATCCTCATTGATCGGCGGAACATATCCTTCCGGGATATAGTTAAGTGGCATGCCCCAGGGACGATCATTTGGCATTTTGTACCTAGGATCAGACTTCTCCACTATGGACGTTGAGGTGATCTCCTAGATCACAGTCTTTTATATCTGAGCTTCTGCCATTGCTTGCATGTCATTTTGAAGCTTTCTCATATCCCCTCTCAGAGCGTCGATCTCTTCTCTCAACTCTCTGTTCTCTTCCTCGAGATCATCCATCTTTTTCTGACGATTGGCCCGAGTATTGTACGAATGAGACAGTTTGACTCTAGAACCGAGACACAAATGTGAGATTCGTAGGTAAGAAGAATACGTGACGTGAGAATAATGAATGCAAAGATTATATTAATTTTTTTTTTTGGTTTAATCAAAATAAACTTTGACAATTAGATTGCAAATATCAAACAGTGGGGAAACCACGTTTTATTGAATTCAAAGGATTGCAAAAATAGAAATACAGTAGATTACAAGGTGCGGAAACAGAAACCTAAGCTAAGGGGTCCCGAGTCCTCTCCGGGGAGAAACCGGGTGCTGATTCTGGTACTTTCCTTTTCTTGGACCGGGGCTCTTGGGCCGTTGTCGGGTTGTCATTCCTTTTCCAAGTGAAAGGAACGAGCAAATTCCTTTGGTCATCCTGATTATCCACAGCATGCTGCTCTAAAATCTCGATCAGAGCATCCTTATCTTTCAGCAGTCGCTGTATTTTGGTACACTCTACATTGAGGGTGCGGTACTTGTTCTTCCAAGACCTCCTCTCATGTTGAACTTTGTTGAGAGTAACCTAAAGTTTTTCTATTTCAGTCATGAATTACATGACAGATTCCCTCGACGGAAGAACTCCGTGACGAGGAAAAGACATCTTTAGCTTGAGAACTCTAGTTTGTACCCAGTGGAGATAAGGCTCCACCGAGACATATTCTGGTTTTCCTAGAGACTCTCGTCCTTTCTTGTGAACATGTTTCCAAGCGTGCACTATTTCCATCTTTAGTGCCCTGTCATTTTCTCCTTCTTTGAAGAAAAGACCCTCCAGATGAGCATTACGCGGGACATGCCTCATCGGGTATCCAAATTGACGACGAACCAATACTGGATGGTAGTTGATTCCTCCCTTAGTTCCTATGAGGGGTACGTTGGGGAAGTTTCCACAACGGTCAATGATCCTGATCCCGTCATAAATCCTATTGCACCAATCTATATCAGAGTTGGTAAGAGACATGATTTTCTGTGACCAACGCAAGGCACTCTTATGATCCCAAAAAGCAGCAGACTTGGGCAAATGGGAGATAAACCATTTATATAACAGGGGTACACATCATGTGATCATCCCTCCGCTGTACAAATTCCTTAAGTGTACAAAATGATATCGTCCGCGAGAAAAGTTGGCACAGGGTTTCCAATGAGAAAAACCTTAATGGCATTGATATCGACGAAGCTATTAATGTTGGGAAACAGAAATAACCCGTAAGTGAGTAAGACAAAGATGCTTTCAAAAGCAGTCATGTTCTGTATACTAGAAAAGTACAGAGCCTTCTTTGTCAGGAACTGGGCTGGCAAACCTGGGAGCCCACCCTTGGTGGTCATGTGAGTCTTGATTTCTGACTCATCCAAATAGATTGCTCTTGCAATGGTCTGATCCTTTGGAATTTCTTCCAGTCCAGAAAATGGAGCTTGATCAGTAATATGTAGATTGGTTAGGTGAGAATACTCTTCCAGTGTTGGTGAAAGCTGGTAATCCGGGAATGTGAAGCCGTGATAGACCGGATCGTAAAACCGAATGAGTGCCTCCATGATTCCTTCAATCACATGGACTCTTAACAGAGGTAGAGACCTCCGTACTTGGCTCTGAAAGCTTCAGGGTTAGTGATCATCCTTGCTAATCCTCTCAAATCTTCTAGTTTTGGAACCCTGAAGGTATACTTATGAGTTCTCCTTCTACCAAAGTCCATGAGCGCAATCTTTTTCTATGACATTTGCAATCATTGTCTTAGTTTAACTTGAAAAAGAGAGACTAGAAGAGAAAAATTTTCTTTGATGTAATGTTTTTTAGATGAATGCATGAATGCAGCATACAAAAACATAGAAAAAACATGGGGTCAAAGGGTAGGTGTCAAGGCTCTACCCCCCCCCCCCCCCCCCCAAAGGTTTATACTAGTGATTTTTGTACCTATCTCTCAAAATCATCAGTTCTTGTCAAGAAAACACCAGCGGGCCGGGAACCGTGCTAGGTGATGTTTTTCGAAGAACCATCAGAAGAGGGTAGTATCGCGTGACAACCATTTCCAATAGTTTCCGCACTACTAAAAGAGGTTTTTCCAAGGTGTATACTCAATCTTTCCACATGCGGCATCACACGCATTTCCATTAACAGAAAAATAAACACAGATATCAATTAGGAAAAACAGTATATATATTTGTCCTAAAGTCCTAGACTTTAAAGAGCTATGAATCCTATGGTGCTGACAAAAATGGCTCCCCGGCGGAGTCACCATTCTGTGGTACCTTCCCAACTTTAAAGGTTTTGACCTAAGATCCTAGTGAAGTCAAAAAAATCCTATCCCAGTGAAATCCCCAAAGAAAGAAAGAAAAGGAAAGGCCCCACGGTGGGTGCCACTTATCTGTAGCGAGCAATTTTGGACGTGTTTCTTAAGCACTGTCACTCTGGGGTTACTACAGGTCGATTCATTTTTTATCCTATTGAGATGACTAAGGAAGAGAAATAGATGTCTCCAATTAACCCTGCTTGCATACTGAGTTTAAACAGCGGTCTGTTAGGTTACAGATGCTATATGGTAATGGGGCCTTTTTCTTCTTACTTTGTTTAGAACGAAACACCGGGAATGTTCATGGGGAGTTTTGTTAGGATGCTAGAACTGATGTTTTTCATTTGATATGTGAAGGTATGGGATTTGGGGTTTTGGATTAGTGTGCTCGCTAAGATTTTTCTTTCAATCTTATGCCTACGTATTCCCGTTTACCGAAACAGGGAAATCAGAGCGATCGTAGTTCCTCCTATTCTATGGGAGGAAATGGTGTTTTGGTGTCTTGTTCAAAGCCCAAGATGTGAAGCTAAAGGTGGTTTTTATCTTGTTCAAAGCCCAAGATGTCTTTAGAGATAATTTGTCATCTCTAAAGGGGGTCTGTTTGTCACAACCGTTGGGTGACTGACTATAAAGGAGGATTACTTTAACCGAGATATGTGAATCCTAGCAATGCCATAATTTCTTTTATAGGGGGTTTTAACCTGAAGGAGAAGACTTTAACTCAGTGTAGAGCAATGCTATCTTTCCTTAGGAATTTCTCATGCTAAAAGAGGGACAGTGGCATGGATGTAAATAATCCAGAGGCTTGCCTCTTACATCGATTAGATGAAAGGAGTTATTGATGTTTGTATCCTGTGAACGAGGCACAGTCTTGATGCTAAAAGGTTGATTGACTCGACCAGGGTTTTTCTTATACAAAGCCAAAGAGGAGGCTATTGACCCAACAAGAGGATGCTTTTGTGTCTCGTACGAAGCCCGAGAGGGAGGCTGAAAGTGTTGACTCAACAAGAGAGTGCTTTTAGATGTGTCTTGTACGAAGCCCAAGATGGAGGCTAAAGGTTGACTCAACAAGAGAGTCTTTTATACTCAACAAGAGAGTATTTTTGTATCTCGTATGAAGCCCGAGATGGAGCCTAAAATGGAGGTTGACTCAACAAGAGAGTCTTTTTGTACCTCGTACGAAGCTCGAGATAGAGGCTAAAAGGATTGCTGTTTCAGTTGAGTGACAGGTCTAGTAGGTTGGTTAAAAGAGAAAATCAGTTCTTATAAAGCGACTGATTAAAGGTAAGGCTATGCTTTGGGATTGATCAGAGGATCAGGGTATTTCCTGTTCTTTAAGGAAATGGGGAATCCAGAGGGTATTGGAGACTGTCCGAGTCTACTGGTGTTTTTCCCTACTTGAGAATGCATTCGAGACTCAAGAAGATTAGACTGTCCAAGTCTAGAGTTTTATCTTTTGTACTATGATTAAAGAAACAGTAGTAGTACGTTCACGGTAGAAAGATCTAGACTCTTTGAAAGATTGTTCTATTAAGATGACTAATTTCTGTTCCTATAGCTCTAGGAGGTCGTCGGGACAATTTGTACGAAGCCCGAGAGGAGGCTGGAAACTTTTAAGAAGCCGAGGGACAATTTGTACGAAGCCCAAGAGGAGGATCTCTTCCCAAAGGAAGAATCCTTATACGAAGCCTAAGAGGAGGCTGTGAATACTTCTAAGAAGCCGTAGGGTCCTTGTACAACGCCCAGGAGGAGGCGGGGATGCTTTTAGAAAGCCTGCGGGTCCCCAAACCCCGAGAAATTCAAGACAGGATATTCACAGAGAATAGATCAAGCCAGGAAAGTCCGAGAATTTGGAAGAAACTCAAGAGATGCCATTCACGGAGAAAATATCATCTCTGGGGAGTAGAGTTTCTTTGACAATGTCTAAGGGTGACAGTCTGTGAAAGGGTTCACCGAGAATGCTGCCTTTCACGTCTCCATATTGTTTAACCCCAAGAGGAGGGAAGACTGTGTCTGGTAATCCTATGGGGATCTAGTTTTGTCTATTTAAGAGTGATCAACAGGGCTTAGTAGTAGACGTAGTTGCCGGGGAAACTCTAAATATCTATACTAGTATTACACAGTTGATATGAGTTTATGAAAGAAGACTTACAGTGAAACAGCCCCACAATACAATTATATGTATATGAAAGCGGATAAAGAAAGCATATAACCACATACTCAGTTGTAGAGCTTCCATGCTGTTTGGTTAGTTGTTCAACAAAGAAAGATTGAAAACAACAGTATATTCAAAATTAAAGGAGAAAGTATTTTGAAAAGATGTTGGGGCTTACAGCTCAAGGAGAGGCCCGAGGTTTATCAGTGATCGCACTATCGTTTTGTAGAGAGGGACTTATGCAAGTGAATGAGGCCCAAGAAAGGTTTTCTGTACAAGGGGATGGGTCTTACACTCTCTCAAGAGGCCGAAGTGTTTAAATAAAAAGAATGGGGCTTACAACACGAGGGTAGGCCCAGATGATTGGTTTTTTATTGGCGATCACGTCGAGGTTTTCTTTTAACGCAGGGGGACTTATACAATGTCTGAAGCCCAAAAGTTTTGGTTAAAAGGGGATTGGGTCTTACACTCTAATAGAGGCCCAAAAGATTTATTTTTGTACAAGTGGTGGGGCTTACAGCTCAAGGAGAGGCCCAGGATAATTTGTTTGAAAATGGCAATCGCACCGAGATTTTCGAAAACGCGGTGGGTCTTATACAATGCATTGAGGCCCAAAATGGTTTGGTTTTCAAAAGGGGTTGGGTCTTACACTCTAATAGAGGCCCAAAAGATTTTGAATGGGTCTTATAGCTCGAGGAGAGGCCTAGGGTTTGTTTTTCAACGGACGATGATCGCGTCGAACTTTTTTGAAATACAACGGGACTTATACAATAAGTGAGGCCCAAAAAGGTTTGTATTTACAAAGGATTGGGTCTTACACTTTATTAGAGGCCCAAAAGTGTTTGATAAAGGGTGAAAACCAAAGAAACCCTAATTTGTTATTCTTTAAAAGTAAATATTTAAAGAAAATCAAATAAAATATCAAATAAGTTTGAATAAACCATTTGTGATTTTTTTTAAGGTTTGAAAAATGAGGGATTAATCACAAGGTGAATTAAAACTCACTTAGTTTCGATTTTCAAAGTAAATATTCACTTTTAAAATGTCTAAAAACATTAAAAAGAAATTTATTCACAAAAATACTAATTATATTAAATAAATAATATAAACTTAATTTTTTTTTGTGGAATAAAATATTTCAAAATATTTGTGATTTTTTACAAAAAGAACCAATAAAAAATAATTAAAATTGAAGGAGTTATTAATTTTCCAATTAATTAATAAAACATGAAAATATTGGAAAAAATAGCAAAAATGTGAAAAAACACAAAATGGCATGGGTGGTGTTTGAACCCACGACCTCAAGGTTATAGGGCGCGCGCCTTACCACTGGGGTGGTGATACATCCATTGCTTGAAGTGAAACCACAAATATACAAGGCATGCCTTGTTTTCTAGGCCTGGTCAAGGCAAGGCAAGGTAAGTTTTGCCAAGAAACGGGAAGGTCCATAACTTTCTCATTTCTTAATGGTTGGGGACAAAATTTATATGCATCTGGCCTAGAGTTTCACAAGGAATCCAATGGTGGTGGTAGATCAGTGGACTTCAAAGCAATGCATATTTTGGAAAGTTCAAGTCATGATGCTTACCTCTGTTTGAGCTTTTGGAGTTTTCTGTGCAATCTGCCAAACTTATTGTTCCAGAAATGGTTTGATGCTTTGGACACTCTCAAATGATCCCTTAGAAGCTTTGAGGATGGTTGGAATCGGCTGGAACCTGCAAAAACACAAACTGGCCCTTTCTTGCAAAAGGGGTTAAAATGACCCAAAATAGCAACTCTCTCAAATGGTGTTCCAGATGGGGGGAACCATTTGGGACAGTTCAAGGATGTTATTTGGAGTGTGTTTGAGGTTTTATCTGGTTTGGAAAGTGAATGAATCAAGACATGGCTTAAAAAATGCACAAAAGGCCTATTTTGAGGTTTTGAGAGGTGACTTTGTGATTTTGGTGTTACAGGTCACTTTTGATAGTTTGGATCACCTATATATGATGTTTATGAGGTGTTAAGATCATGAGTTATGATGGAAATGCTCTCTAACTCAAAAAGTCAGAGTTACCTTGCTAAAGAAGGCATTTTGGCCTAAAGAGAGGGATTTTGAGGAAAGCATCTGTTTGATGGCTTTGGTGTACTCAAACTGAGCACAAATGAGCTCTATTTATAGTAGAGCAAGTTTGTTTTGGGATCAATAGTGAATGGCAACTGCAGCAGAGGTTTGGCCAATGGTTGCACTTTGGAATCCAAATCTCCTCTAGCCATTGACTAGAGGTTAGGGCATAGGGTTGTGGTTCCCTTGGTCTTGGATAAGTCTTGACTGAATTCAGTTGCAAATGGCTTAGTCCATGCCACCTTGGTGTATGAATTGAATGCTCCAATCCAAAATTGGAGTCTTGTCCCTCTTTTAGGCAATTCTAGATTTGGCATGCTACTTCTTGTTCCAAGGACTTTGGAGGCTTGGCTCAGTGTTTGTCCCCTTTAGATTTGATCCTCAGATGTGTCCAAAGTGATGACAAGGCTTGGAATTATGTGATTTTTCCAAATCGAGAAAAAATTCAAAATTCTGCCTAGCCTTGGTAGTTTTCAGCAAGGCATATTGCCATCATCATATCTTTTGGCCCAAGTGGAATTTGGTGATGTTCTTGGCCATTATAGAAAGCCCTCATATGATACAACAACTGTTTGATCATATTTTATTTTGATACTTTTTGGATCCAAGTGAAAAATGCCCCTACATTTGGAAAAAGTGAAGGCAGATTCTGACTTAGTGAAAATTTCACTAAGTGTTGGAAAAAAGTGACATTTTCACTTTTTGTGATTTTGATCATTCCATAACTCAAAATCCATGATAAATTTGGAGCGAGGCCAGTTTTAAGCTTTTGTGGAGGGTAATGAGATCTACAAATCAAGCTTTGGATGGGGAAAAATGGCTTTGTGGTTTAGGAGTTATGATCCTCCATAGTTGGTACCCTTGCCACTTTGTTCATAACTTAGAAAATTTTCTAATTTTTATGGTTACCCCCTTTTACAAGTTTCCCACTTTTCTTGATTTTTCTTGATGAATGATGATTCAAATCATACATTAACATCATTTTAGGGTTAAAAAACCATTTTTGTGAAAAATCTCAAAAAGTTAAAGTTGACTTTTGTGCACAGTTGACTTTTTGTCAGATGAATTCCAAACTGTGCGATCCTCTATGAAATCAAGTCCTTGACCTAAATCAAACTTGATGGATTGATTTCATAGGTGTTATAGGGTGTATTGAATCATGTCCTAGGATTTAGGAGCATGTCCTAGTCAAAAGTCAAAGATACAGTTGACTTTTCTCGTGAAACCCTAACTGTGGTACTGACGAAATTGGGACTTGCTACTCAAGCTTCCTGGATCAATCCATTGTTACAAATGGATCAATGTTGTATGTTGGAGACCCTCAAATCCTCTCTTGAGGTCTTGGCTCATGATTTGTCCCAAAAGTCAACTTAGGGGTGAATTAGGTCAAGAAACCCTAATTCCTGATTTTTGATGTATGCATCCCCTAAAGTCAAGTTATCTTGATGCTTAGGCCCATGAGGTTCCATGGAGTATTTTTAGGATATGCTTTGAAGCATTGGTTCATGCCCAGAGGAAAATTTTCATCTGGAGGCCCTGGTCGACCAAACCCTAATTTGGTGACACTGGCGATCTTGAGGCTTGATCCACCTGGAAGGGAGCAGCCTTGTGCTTAATCCTTAAAGTGGGAGTCCTCTTGATCCATTGTGGATATTTGAGAGGCTAGACAAGTTGAATATCATGTCATTCCTTGATTGATCCTTTGTCTAAGAACTCTGAGAGGGCTTGAAACCCTAAATTTGATTGTAGTGGATGCGCACCCATCTTTGGGGAGACTGATGAGGTATGATGGTTCCTCCATATTGTGATGATGATTTGCACAATGATGGGAAATCTTAGTGGTCAAAATTTGGGGTATGACACCTGCCCGACTCATAACATGGATCAAACTGAGCAGATGCAGGTGTTCGTCAATGGCCTCTAGGTGAAGACCAAGTAACTAATTGATACAACTGCCGGTGGCTCATCTAATTTTACAACAGCCACTGGTATAAAAAAGATCATTGAAGCCATAGCCGCAAAAGAGCATTTGGAGTTGTATAATCGCACTGTGAGCCAACCCGAAAGGATGATTGATTTGAAACTTACTGAGCAAGTGGTAAAGATGGAAGACCAAATTGCAGCCGAAGTCGTAGAAGACTTAAGAAGATAAATCTTGGTACTCAGACTGTGGCTCAAGTTCAACCAGTTCAAGCAGTAAATTGTGAAATTTGTGGGGGGCCTCACTTCGCTATGCAATGTGTTGCTACAGCACAACAGGTAGAAGAAATTAAAATTTTGAGGCAGAACAATCCCTACTCCAATACTTATAATCCGGGGTGGAAAAATCATCCAAATTTCTCCTGGACGGATCAACAAGGGAATATTCCGAAGCAAGGACCCATCCAACATCACCAACCATACTAGCAACAATATCAACAACCTCAGCAACAATTCCAACAACAGGCTCCCTAAAAAGCACAATGGGAGATAGCAATTGAGAAGATGGCAACTTACAGTATGCAATTCCAAGAAGAGACTAGAAATAATCAAAGGAATAATACAGCTGCTATCAAAAATCTTGAAGTTCAGTTGGGGCAAATAGCACAACAACTCTCCATGCATGCTCAAGGATTTCTCCCGAGTGCAACAATACCGAATCCAAAAAATCATGAGAATGTTAATGTTGTCACAACGAGAAGTCAGAGAGTTATGGAAGAAATGGAAACAAATGATTATCAATGTATAGAGGCGGATCTGGAAGTGAGAGAAAATAGGAAAGAACCAGAAAGAGCTTTACCACCCGTGAAGCCAACTGTAGAGAAAAAGAAAGAGGAGGCTAAACCACATATTAAGCTACCTTTCCCTCAGAGACTGACGAAGAAAGATCCTAAAGAGAAGGACTTTGAGAAATTTATCTCAATGTTCAAAAAGTTAGAAGTCCATATGCCATTCTTTGAAGCACTCGACCAAATGCCCTTGTATAAGAAATCCATGAAAGAAGTGATGACTAATAAAAGACCTGTTGAAGATGAGCCGGTTGTTCCAAAGGAAAAGTGCAGTGCAATCTCGCTGGAAAGGAAGATCCCAATCAAGCAGAAGGATCCCGGATCGGTCGCAATACCTTTCACCATAAAACACATAAATTTCAAGAAGGTCCTCATTGATTCAGGTGCAAGTATAAGTCTCATGCCATTATCCATTTTTAAAAAGTTGGGAATTGGGAAGGTGGGTGATGGGAGAACAAATCTTAAATTTGCTGACCACATAACTAAGCAATCATATGGGTTAGCTGAAGATGTGTTGGTGATGATTGATAAATTCGTCTTTCCAGTTGATTTTGAGATCATGGATATTCCTGAGGATGAAGAGACTCCCATCATTCTTGGTCGACCATTCTTGCTCACTAGTAGATGCAATGTGGACATTGAAAAAGGTACTCTGACATTGAAATCTTTTGAGGAGGAAATAACTTTAAAAGTGTTAGATATCAAGAAGCAGGGTGTAGGTGAAGGAAATCAAGCTTCAGTTGGAATTATCCAAATAGTGGGAAAAAGAAGAAGTGCAAGACCACCACCTGAAAAATTCTTGGGCATAATCTCTAAGGTTGCAGTATCTTGGTCATCTATTGCACATGGCAACACTTCAGGGTCCATTCATGAAATCATGAAGAGAAAGAAAAAGAAACATCAAAGGAAGTATATGGAGGTTGGAGGTGACTTAAGGGACAAAGTAGCGCTTATCTCTGAACCGGACTGGTTTTTTGTGGCGGAAAAGTCAAGAGACAAGGTGGGTAAGCTGAAGTATCCCCCATAGCTTTGGGGAGTAACCCGTCGAGCCATGCGACGTTAAACGAAGCGCTACGTCAGAGGCAACCCACGCTTGTCTGATTAATTTCTTTCTTTTTGCTGTTTGTTTTGTTTTGGTTGCAGGAAATAATTTGGATCCTACATGTGCAAACGATGATGTAGCAGTAGTGTCGCATTACCGTCAGCATCCTGAGAAGGATCTCTGTGAGTGACCTCTCTCGCTCTTGTTCTAACACATTGGGGCCAATGTGTAATTCAAGTTTAGGGGAGGATTTACTGCTTTTAGTTTTTCCTTTTTGTACGGGTCATGTCTATTTTGTGTGTTGAAAACCATTCTGAATTCTCCCCGAATTTGAACCGTAAAATTTTTCTTGTGAATACTGTGATTTTGAGGTGGTCAAGAAAGTATATAGAGTTTGAGGGAAGAGGAGTTAGAATTAGGGACATTGGGAAAGTTTGAAAACCTAGGAATAACCCGAACACCCTAGATTCCTTGGAGTAAGGAAACAAGTCCAACGTGTAGATTTATGCCATAGTACTTGGATTTGTGAAGTATTCCCCGATTAGTTCATAGTGATAGTCCGGCATGACTAAAAAGAATTGCATGTACAGGGTTGATTGAGATAATGACCTAAGGCACAAAAAAAAATGAATAATGGTGATAAAGACAACTTGTCCTTCTAAGTTGGGTAACCCTCACCCGGTTACTTAGCCTAACGGCGGTTGAGTCTCAATTGTCGTCCCAAAGTGGACTAATAAACGCCAATGAGCGAGAAAAAGAGATAATGGTGCCTAGAAAAACTTTCGATCAATTTTGTACATGTGAGGGAAAACGAAAAATGCCTTAATATGATTATCCGAATGAAAGGGGTAGAGAATCGAAGAAAAGACTTAAGCCTAAAGCATAGTTGGAGAGGTAACCAAAAGGGGGATTTGGGTCTGTGGTTTTACCGCAGTATGTGTTTGTGTAATACCTTTGTTAAAGGACAAGTACCAAGAGAACTAGTTTTAGCCGATCGGAACAAAGACTCACGTATGAGTATCGACACACCTTACCTTCACAGGTCTTTCATTTGATATGTACCGTTTGATCTAAAAAATATTTATGCAAGCTTGTTACTTGAGGTCAAGCAACGGTTTAAGTTTGGGGGAGTTTGATCAGTGGTTTTCATACGTCTTATCGCTATTTGTTTTAATTACCATTTTGTTATTGTTTATTTGTTTTACTTCTCTTTTACCGCATTTTATGTCGTGGTTGTGTTCTTTAGTGTTTTCAGGTTCACATAAACATTCATGAAGAATCGGAGCGAAACATTGAGAAAAATCGTAAAATTTGGAATAAAATTGGAATGAGGACAGTGGGCTGACACGGGTGCCCGTGTCGCCTGACACGGCCCGTGTCGCCTGACACGGCCCGTGTCAGAAGGCCTGAAGCAACACGCATGTGAAATTGAAGTTTTGAGAAGAAGTCAGAATGCTGACACGGGGGGTCGTGTCAGCTGACACGGCCCGTGTTAGCTTGCCTGGCAAGAGAACGTGAAAAGAATGAAGTGGTGGTCAAGAGGCAGAATGCCAGCACGGGTACCCGTGTCAGCTAACACGGCCCGTGTTGGCCTGGGCGAGAAAAATGTTGACTTTTATTTTTATAGTTGTTTTTGGGAGTCAAGGGGAAGATGGGGAATTTCCATGGACATTAGAAACTTGTGGCTATTTGAGGATGATTTTAGAGGGAACCAAAGAAAAAAAAAGGGAGGAGATTACGAAGAGAGTTACGAATTTTATGCGATCAAGGGTTTTTGGAGAACGGAGATCATTCAACCGCGGAAGCCATTGAAAATCAAAGTGATCCAAATACTATTGCAATGGCTGTTTCTTATCTTTTTCTTGTGATTGTTTTTAGTTTGAACATGAGAGGCTAAACCCCCAATGCTAGGGGGTGTCCCTGAATTGTTATGTACTGAACATTTTCTGAATTATTCAATGAGATTTTGCTTACTTACCTTAATCTTTTATTATGCAAATTATTTCATATTTTTTTTATCGTACAAATTGGGAACGATTTACGATTAGGGATTTGGCCTGAAAAACCAATCTATTGTTTTGCATAATACATTACGGTAGATATTGCCTAGGAATAGGGATACCCCATAGTGACTAAAAGACCTTGTCAGAACTATTGCTTGATGTTATCTCTTGACTGCTAAGGAATTAGGGTTAAGGGGGACTATCAAAGGTTTTTCGGTTAAGAAATTTAAGAAAAATAATTGAGGGTCAGTAAAATTAAGGTTTTGAGGCATATCTCTTTGAGGATAATTTAGGGTTCTTGCTGAGCAATTTATACACATTTCCTAGCATGATTTCTCATAATTGTTAAAGTCATTTTATTATTCTGCTTATTTATTTATGTCATTAGAATTAGTTTGAAAATCAAAACCCCAAAAGGAATTTTTGTCTAATTGAAATAACATCTGCACTTACAAATTATACGCAGTCCTTGAGAGATCGATTCTAGGGATAACCCCACTTATTACTACATCGTTAAAATAGTACACTTGCTATTTTTACGATCAACCCCTCAATGCCAAACTCATCTACAACAAGCAACCCCCAAAACTTAACATAAATCAAGAATACTCCCTATACTAGGCGAACATGCATACACAACGAGCATAAGTACAACACTTAGCAGAAAATAAAAGCAAATAAACCATGCAAATAGCAAAACCGGCCAGAAGCACAGACACATAACTGAAACAAGCCTCAAAGGCCATCATTGTACGAGATTACATAAAAGGAGGGCCATGCCCCCCAAACAAAAACATTACATCAGAGATACACGGCACGCAGACTGGACAAAAAAAATAACCATAAATCACTTCATTCTTCAGTGTCATCAACTTGCTCGACAGTAGGCGGCAGATCACGGCCTTCCGGGGTCTGGTTCTCGGCATGCCCTTTGAAGAGAGAGTCTGACCTGACAATTCGCCCATCTTCGACATGCGCCAAATAATGAGTGCCCTCCGTGACGATGTCTAGACAGGGTTCGCCACCCGCAATTGAGACACAGAATTCTGGAAAGACTCATCCGCGATAACAATATTGTCGTCCTCGGCTGCTAGCATCTGGGCTACCAGCTTAACCCTAGTCTTCAGCTCCTTCACGTCCTCGGGTTCATCCTCCCCTGGAGCATTGTCCGAATTCAGCTGCTCAGCCAATTCCTCGGCTGCCTTTTTCTCCGCGGCCAACATCGTGTTCTCCCCCTTTAGCCTTGTCACCTCCTCGTCAGACGTCTTCCGGGCATCCTCAGCCATTTGTGCCTCCACCTTGGCCTTTCTCACGGTTTCCTCCAAGGACGTAATGGTAGCCCTGGCAGCTCTCAATTCAGCTTTAGTTGCGGAGTCTCCCTCAGTATATACAGCCGCCATCTACAACATTCTTACCAGCGCATAAATATCTTGGGCCACCAACGCCCTCTTGCTCGGGCGGTCCATTCCCTGCAGTTGAAGAGACTCTGCCCGCAGAACAACCAGAGACGTCCCTTCGAAGAAATTTATATCAAGAATGCACGGAGGAAGCTCAAAATTTCCCCTTCTCTAGTGCCCGGCTGAGGTCCACCGGTTCACTAACCCTAGTCCGCTTGAACCTATAGGCCAGCAGCAACGGAGATCCTTGAGTAGGGACAGACGAGGCACTCCCTGAGGCAGCTTGAGTAAGGGTGGGGGCACGTTGAGGAAACCGATTCTTAGGGGCAACAGTTTCGGGCTTGTTCCTTGCAGACGCATTTTTGACCATCCTCTCATGGGCAGAAGGCTTCTCACCTGCAAAAAAAAGGAAAACATTAGATACCGGAGAGAAATACGTCAGACAGATCAGAAAAAATAAAGACTACCGAGCAGCTTGAAAGCATCCGTAGGAGTCTTGCACTCCAGCAGCGCCTTAGTGTTGATAAAGCGGAACTCCACGCATTTACTACCATCATCTTCATAAATCGAAGTCCCCTTTCTTCGTAACACACTCGGCCAGGTGAAACGAGCTAACATATCTCACCAGCGCATCATAAGAGGCAGCATCCTGCCCATCTAGGTTGTGCGGCTGGAGGACGTACTCGTTGGGCGCTTTCAGAAAATGATCAGGTCCCCAATGAAAAGAGATCTTAAGCAGCCTCTCCCCGACATACTTCCCGTCCTCGTCACGCAGGTCGTTGTCGTCCTCATCAACCTCGATCTCCCAGACAAAAGTACTGTCCTGAGCAGCTTTGGACACAGGCTCGATGGTGTAATACCTCTCCTTAAACGTCCGTATCGACTCTGAGAATGGTTTGAATAGTTTTTGAGGCTGCTTCAATGAGACCCAACTGTACCTCCTCCCCGTCGTCTACTGCTGAAGGTGAAATACTGTGAAAAACAATGGAAGAGTCGCCCCGATATTCAAAAACTCACATGTCAGCTCAAACGCTCGAATGAAAGCAAACGAGTTCGGATGCAACTGCGTCGGTGCCAAATTCAAGTGCACGAACACTGATTATTGAAAGTCAGTGAACAACAACCTCAAGCCCAATTCCTTGAAGGTATACTCGTACATCGTGAAGCGCTCCCTGAAGTTCGTGTAGACTCTGTCCTCCTCGGAGGGAAAGTACACCTTCCACTCCCCCTCCGGCCCTACGATCGTATGGACTTCCCCCGGATTCTTGGCAAACATAGACTTGTGCTCGGCCGATTCGGCCACCTCCCACTCTTCCGTGGAATCCTCCACGACATCCTCCACGACATCCTCTTCCATTTCATCCATTTCCTCCTCCTCCCCTTCGTTGGGGATACTGGAGGTCGCCGAACTACTGCTATCCAAGGAGCTCGCTTCCTCCTCAGACGAATCCAGAACAATCTCTCCATCTGGCCCCATCGCCATATCGATCACCTGAAAAGCAGAGAAAAAAGTAAATTTGACGAAAATCAAATCCGCCCTTCCACCGCTAGTCAAGTGAGAGGGCGCGCGAAGGGCTAAGGACGACGTCCCTGGCCTAAGCCCTAACATCAACGAGAGAATTCAAAAACCTCCCCGCGAGGAGACGCCCGGGACAAATCACCCCTAGACGAGGAACTTCCCCGAGACGATACCCAGTTCACATATAAACCTCCGCCGCAAACTGCAAAGTTTCGCCGGAATCTCGAGATAC
Organism: Lathyrus tuberosus; assembly: GCA_022829125.1. Lineage (NCBI taxonomy): Eukaryota > Viridiplantae > Streptophyta > Magnoliopsida > Fabales > Fabaceae > Lathyrus > Lathyrus tuberosus. The sequence continues at coordinate 11,177,165 of JALAZF010000179.1, forward strand.
TCAAACAAAAAATTCACCGTCACTTCAGAAGATGAAACAACACGAAGGTTACACGCGCGTTGTCATCGCAACAACGCCATGAACCGCCCTCCTCACATCCTAAAAGCCCGACGGCGCATCAGCAGCGGAGAATGGCATAATCACCGTCCACCACCAATGACCAACGGGAACGAAGCTAATCATCCTCTAAAATCTAACCCTAACCGCATGCAATCTTCAAAGAATCATCAGAAGGAGTAACAAAGCACGAAATCAGCGGACTAACTTGATTTAAGAATAAGGAAGACGGTTGCCCGAAGCTTGATACGGTGGCCGAAGGAGCTGACAGCGCGAATGGGCAAGAGCTCTGAAGGAGACGAAGAGAAACGAGAGCAAAAAATTTAAAATGAAATGGGTTTCCCCTTTTATACAAAGGGGAACGTTCAATGACACACCCCCATAGGTCATCATGGCTATTAACTAGCCATCATTTCCTAGAAACGGCTGCATAGAGCTCTAGGTACACATGGCGTCCCACCGTTTCCAATTCCTTCTAACTGTTAGTCTCCCCGTCCGACGGGCAGACCCGTCACGATCAGGAATATCACGGACACTAAAATCAATGGGCACCTCGAAGTAGCTTCCTCCGTACACCCGTTTTAGCTCCCCGAGGCCACGAGCTGTCCTTAAGTCATCACTCCCATGCTCGGGAGCAACGACTTGGGGGGCTCCTGTTCTGGACTGGACCAATGGCCAGGCACGGCACAATCCACTTCTGCTACAATGACGGCCCAATTGCCTAAGTCCAGTCCACAGAGGGGCAAAAGTTACCTTTCTGCCCCTACAACCGGGCAAGGACTGCGCTGACCTCCCCGGATCTGCTGACCGTTTCGCACGACTCATACACTCCCCGAACAGCTATGGGCAGGTGCCCGAAACTACACTTATGTCCGACATAACGGCTAGTTTGGGCAGTTACCTATTTCTTCGGGAAAAGAGTTATTTCCCCCCGAAAATAGGACTGTTGGCCACGCGCTGGGAGCACTATATAAACCCTCTCGCATGAGAGGGCCAGGTATCAAATATTCACCCTTCGAATTAATACTTTGTACTTGCCCCTTTTCTATGACTCTTTCTTACTTGAGCGTTGGAGTGCCTTGCAGGTACACCCCTTCCTCCTCTCCAAACGACCAGCATCTCAGACACACTTGGTGGCCCACTTTGATAGGATCTGATCCAATACGCTTAATCAAGTAAAAAATGCAAATATCTTGTGAATGCGTTGAATTACTTATCGGATAATTGTGAATAGACAAGTAGATGCAAATGAATCGCTCTTGGACTATTTAAATTTGATTCTCCATTAAAATTTAACCATACAAAGATTCAGATGACAACAATACTCTTGATTGTCACCCTCTGGACCTCTAAAAGAAGATGCAATGGAATGAACGATGCATTTGAGATTTCAGAAATCAAACCTTTTGACTTTTGAATCAACAAATGATTGAATGGATGTCATCAAGATCAGATAAAATGCCATAGCTCCTAACTTTTCATCTAAACCCTGATGAATGCTTTTGACTAAAACAATATATAACAAAATGAACGATTTGCACTATGAAGATGAGAATAAAAACTCAGGGTAAAATTTAGGGTATGACACTAATGTTTGTTTAAGCGTGCAGGACCTTAGACTAAAATTTCATATAGAATCCAAGTATTGGTTCTAACTATGAACAATCAAAGAGAAGCTTAAAGACCAAAAATCTGATGGATCAGATGTTGAAGACTAGACTCTGACGAAGTCACCTTATGAAGATGTCAGTGTATGAAGATCAGAGTCTGAAGGAGCCAGCGTATGAAGACCATACATTGAAGAAGTCTGCTTCTAATGATCAGAACCTGAGCCACTCAAATCGCAAGGACCAAAGTGACTCTTATATGACATTGTTCATCTCTGGACCTACTTTGTCACGTGAAGACCTAAGCTCTATTTTCTTCATAGAGTCTACTTGGATACAACTGCTAATTCCTTTTGCAGTAAAGGATTTTCAAACTAGCCTTCACCAACCCTGACTATTTGGTGAAAAATCCCAACGTCTTTTTTGAATGTTCTCAAAGGACACTAATGTGCTAGATATTCAACGACTATTTTCCTTCTCTATTTAAGGAGCTGAAGACTTGGAGAAAATACACTAATTGACACCAAAAGAGAAGTTATTCGGTCAACATAAAAAGCACAAGCTGACTTAGGATTTCTTATCCTTGTATTTTCTAGAAATCTCTAAGTCTCAAAGAGTTTGCTTACATTGTATTCTTTATACACCTATGTTTGTATATCAAGTGTACTTTCCCAAACAATCATTTATCTGCTAGGTAGATTGTTAGAAGTTTATTATTAAGTGTTTGAGCATTTGAAATCTCTTACTTATGTGCTTGAGCATAGAAGTCTCTTGCTGCGTACTTAAGCATTGGAATCATTTGCTTGTGTGTTTGAGCATCGAAGTATCTTACTTTAGTGTTTGAGCATTGGAAGTCGTTTTCTTGTGTGCTTGAGCAAATTTTATTCTTGTGTGATTCCAGTGAAAATCTATAGTAAGTACAAGGGGACTTAATTACTCTCAGGTTGTGAGAGGAACCATGATAACTCTGTGTGTTATTCTTCTTTCTTGCATTTCATATCTGCTACATACCTCTAAATAAACCAGATTTTATAACTTGTGTTTAGAATCTGATCAAGAGTTTAAAAAGAAAGAAAGAGTCAACACAATTCAACCCACCTTCTTGTGTTTTTCTAACTAGTATATCGGATGTCGCCTTCGCCGTCATTGATTCAACAATATTCTCAAACACCTTCGTATCCACACAGTGATGGATATAGAACAATGTCTTCTGATCCTTCTTCCTCGTTTCATGCTGCGCATTTATTTGCACTTCCATTAATTTTCTACAACTGGCGTCTAACCATCATTGATAAAATCAAGAACATCTTAAGCTCCAAACAACACACGCATCTGAATCGACCATCGATTTAATTTCTTTCTGTCGAATACTAGAAGCTTTGTATTCAAGCTACCGTTTTTGTTGTTCAACTTTGTTCTTATGAGAATCACTCAGTTATCACCAACACTCGTTTTTCCCAAACCTTGAGAATCAAGATATGCGATTCTACTTGATTTCGATCTTCAATTCAACACGAATTTGAGGAACGAAATCAATCGCACCTCACTACACTCGTGTATTCCCTGTGAATCAGAATCAGAGCTCTGAATACCAATTGTTGGAGTTAACATTGAACCTCTATTTTTGCACAAGAAGAAGAAGAAGAAAATGATGATGATGAAAGAGTTTTGCACACACACACACACAGAGAGAGAGAGAGAGAGAGAGAATTTTGTAACTAACTCAATTTCTCAAATCTCGCATTCAGAATTCTATTACAAATGTGACTAACTTTGGGTTTATATACATTAACTCAAATGAAACTCAAATGCAACAAACTTGAATTAGAATTACATTACATTTAACATGTATCAATGTTTTAAAAATCAGGTCGATCATCAAACTAGTGAGGGTACTGGGTCACTAGTTCATTGGTCGAACCACTAAGTCATTGGTCGAACCGTATGACTAAACCAAATTAAATTGAATAACTCGATTGAATAAACCAGTCTTAATAACGAATCTATATAGTTGTTAAATCGACCGAACTAAATGGCTTGTTCTCTAAAAAAAATCACACCACCTTAAAATTTTCAAAACTTCAAAAATATCAAGTTCATTCTTTAAATTCATATTATATACATAATCATCACGCACAACAAAATATGAATTCAAATAAATTTTGAACAATGTTTAATTCCAACGTAAACTGAATAATAAAATAAATTGCTGTATTTAATAAATTTAATTTCAAGTAGGAAAGTTGTTCATAAATTTTTTTGAACAAAATCAACTTATATTTTAATTTTAATTTTTTTATAAAATATTATTAGAAAAAAACAAACATTTAATTTTCTGTTTTTTCAAAATTGTTGATTCTTTGATATTTATCGATTTTGATCCGTTCTCACTTATATCTAATCCAACAATTAGATCGGACCAATGATCCTTTTAATTTTTAATTCAACCGATTTGACTGTCCGATTCAGTTTGTTTTTTAAAACATAATTCTATATACAAATTTGTAATTGTGTAAAACTATAAATATTATATTTTCTTACATACTTTCATCAAATCATATTATTTGTTTCTTATATCTAGCTAATATTATATTAAAGTGAATATGTTTTATTATTACCAATTAAACATCACTCGAATACACTATTTTAATGTCCAGTCCATTTTTAATTACTTTCGTAACTAGATTTCAAAACCGCCACAAGACATTTTTTTTCTTGTTTGTTATTATCAGTGCTTTTTGTTTTTCTTTGCCCGAATGAGCTTTTTCAAAGTGGTCACATGACCTCTTGCGTATGTTGTTTTTCTTTTTGCCTACGGAATTTAGTTCTTTTCAGAATACAACCTGCCGTGACACTAAGTGCAAACTAGTTTAATCACTATATTTATAACACGTAATCTTTGTAATCTTTGATAAAATTGTCTTAAATGGTCCTTAAGCTCGAAACGTTTTTAAATGATCTCAAATCTTCAAAATATGGAAAAATTCTTAGTTAAACATAATTTACAAACAACAAATCATAACTCTTTTATTAATTAAAAAATTTAAATTTTAGATAAATTTTAAAAACTTTTCTCTTTATTCAACATTTTTTTATAAGCAAACTGAATATATATTTCTAAAAAGAGCACAAGGGATATTCAACCCAAATAATACAATAAAAGACGGTCTACAGAACAAGACAGAACAACCCAAAAAACTATTAATCGGCTAAGTAAAATGACGGATTGTTTTGCCACACCAGTGGATCGATAATAATCCGGCCACTCCTCAAAAACTCTATTTCCTCCAACCTTCCTTCTTCAAAAATAATGGAATTTCTAGCATTCCACAACGCCCAACAAATAGTCAACCAAAGGCAGCCATGAAACTCAACTTTAAACTTGTTAGAGCAAAGCAACTTAAAATGAGAAAACAAAGATTCTAAAGAAACCTGTTCACCACAAGAGTCAATTCCAAGCCAAGCACTAAGACCCTCCCAAACCAAATGCACCACATCACAAGAATAAAGAATATGAAATAGATTTTCGTCGGCGTTATAACAAAACGGGCACATGAAATTACTTAAAGATAAGCCTTTTCTCATTAAATTTTGTTTTGTAGGCATCCTGTCAAACATATAACGCCACCCGAAAACCTGAATTTTACTTGGCACCTTTGATTTCCAAATATCCGACAAACAATTTAGAACTAAATTATCCAATATAGAGGCCTTCGCGATGATCTTGCCTAATAATAAGTAACAGCTAGCTGTTGAATAACCTTTAGGATCCAAAGTCCAAACGAAAGAATCGACTTCTAACCGCGTCGGACGCACCGTTTGCACAAGCTGCTCCAAAAGCAGGAATTGATCTGCCAACTGACCCAGAACAAAACTGCTCATAACGTTAAGATTCCACACCCAAGAATCATCAATCCACGCACCCATTGATGCTAAAACAGTCGGCCCCAAAGCGCATTTGTGAAACAGGTCAGGGAAAGTTTCTGCGAAGGACTTCTGCCCACACCACGCCTGCTGCCAAAAGTCTAGAGTAGTGTTATCTCCAAGTTTCCCACACAAGGAATTATTGAACCAATTTATTTCCAGATTGAATATCAGTCTGATATTACTCAAATCTCTTCACCATAATGATTGATTACGAATAACTGTATTTGAAGCAAGAGAATTAGAAAGAATATTGAACTGAAGATGACCATACCTTTCCTTTAACAGCCCATTCCAAATATTATCTTTCTCGTCGAATATTCGCCATAACCATTTGCAAAGCAGAGCTATGTTAAACCTCCCAATGTGTTTAACTCCAAGTCCCCCGTCCTTTTTGCTCTTACAAATGTCGTCCCATTTAATCCAACAAACTTTCTTTACTTCATCAACCCCTCCCCATAAAAACCTCCGCTGAATGGAAATCAGTTCTTGCACCACAACCTTAGGGGCCTTGAAAAAGGAAGGAAAATAAATCGGTATATTAGTAAAAACCGCATTCAACAAAGTTACTCTACCTGCCAAAGTCAAGGACCTGCTCTTCCAGACGGACAACTTCCGATGCATCTTCACGATTATGGGATTACAAGTAGACTTCATGCGGTGATTTGCTATAATAGGCATGCCTAGAAATAAAAACGGAATGGTTCCAATTTTGCACAAAAGGAAAGTAGCAGCAACCTGTATAAAATCATGATGAATGTTTACTCCATATATCCCGCTTTTATTCAGACTCAATCCGGACACCAGTTGAAATCCTCGCAGAATAGCTTTTAAACTTCATAAGTTATCCCACTTTCCATCACATAACACGACCGTATCATCTGCAAACTAAAGCAACTCGAAACGGACCGACTCACCCACCTTGACACCACTAAACTGCCCCAGATTAATAGCATTCCGCATTAGCCCCGCTAACCCTTCAGCAACAATCAGAAAAAGAAATGGAGAAAGCGGATCGCCTTGCGAATCCCTCTATGGACCAAAAAATCCTCCAGCGGGCCGGCTACCATTAACAAGGATCAACATAGTGCTGTTAAAGATCAACCCGTTCATCCACTGCAACCACCTAGTACCAAAAACCCATCCCCTATAAAATGTTTCCCAAATAATCCCACGACAAACAATAGTAGGCCTTAGCAAAATCAACCTTCATAATTAGACATTTATTCTTGCTTTTCCTCACATAATCTATCACTTCATTCACCACTAGAATTACATCTAGCATTTGCCTTCCTGCCACAAACGTCGTTTGAGTTTTTGAAATGAGCTCACCTTTTAAGTCTATTTGCCAAAATCTTAGACAAAATTCTATAAAGGCTACCAATAAGGCATATTGGTCTAAAATCGTTAATCTCTTGATAATTATCCCCTTTAAGAACAAGAGCAAGAAACAAAGCTGTTATAGCCTTAGGGACTCTACCCCACTGGTGAAACTCATTGGAAAATCGAAAAAAATCATCTTTAATAAAGCTCCAGCAGACTTTGAAAAATCCCAAATTGAACCCGTTCGGCCCCGGACTTTTATCTTTATCTCCACTTCAAACCACCGCTTTAATCTCTTCCAAAGTAAAAGCTTCTTCAAGCATCAATTTATCCTCCAACGAGAGTTTCCTAAAGAACACATTGTCCAACTTTAGGTGGACATAATCTGTTTCCTTAAACCTGCTTTCAAAATGGCATTTGACTTCCGATCTCACATCCTGCACCTTTTCAATTCTACCTCTAACAGTGTTGAGACTCACAATGTTATTCCTTCTAAGTCTAGACTTCATTGAATTGTGAAAAAACTTCGAATTACGATCACCCTCTTTAATCCACAAACACTTAGACTTTTGACGCAACATGCTCTCTCTATTATGCAAAATCTTTCGTACCTTCACTGAAGCCTCCCCTCTATGTCTTGCAAAATTCTGGCCCATATCAGCTTTATTCCAACCATCACGAGTGGCAGCCAAACTATATAACAAATTAAGCTCCTTCACTGCAGTATCCACCTCCAAATTGATAAAGCCAAAAACATCCTTATTCCACTTCCTCAAAACTCCTCGCAAGAGCCTTAATTTCTCTTTCAACACAAAAGTCGCTTTACCCACAACAGTCGTTGATTCGCATAACTCCTTGATTAACGGAAGACAGTAATCGTTCTCAAACTAACAGTTAAAAAATTTAAACGGTTTGGGACCCTAATTAACCTTACTACCTTTAATCCAAACGGGGGCATGATCTGAAATATCCATTGAGCCATCATATTGACAGTTAATGTTCCACAAAGAAATAAGCTCATCCGAAAGTAAAAATCCTATCCAATTTACTCAAGGCTTTACCATCGGAACTAAACCAGGTGAACTTATTACCTACAGTAGCAACATCACCCAAGTCCATGTTCAGAATAAAATCACTGAATTCATTCATCTCCCTGAAATTAGCTGCATTTCCACGGCCTATTCTTTTTTAATCCACCTTAATTGCATTGAAATCACCTGCTAAACACCAAGTTGCATTAGGATATTTGGTCTGGCAATCCTGAAGCTCTTTCCACATAGCACTCTTCTTGGGCAAAGAACAAGAGGAGTAAATGTTAATCAAGAAAATGGAACGTTCCTGCCACATAACATATACTCCAATAAAACATTCACCCACTACGCCAAACAAGACCTTAGACAGCGCTTTTTTTGGCCTTAGACAGCGCTTTTAAGCGCTGTCTAAACCTGCGCTGCTAAAGGTTTAGACAGCGTTTTGGGTAATACCAAAAGCGCTGTCTAAAGGGGGGTATATTTTCACAAAAAGCGTTGTCTAAGACCCACCTTTTTGAACTTTTTAGGTATACCTTAGACAGTGCTTTTGGTGAAAGCGCTTTCTAAGCCCCACCTTTTTGAACTTTTTTAGGCATACCTTAGACAGCGCTTTTGGTGAAAGCGCTTTCTAAGCCCCACCTTAGACAGCGCTTTTAGTGTAAATCGCTGTCTAAGGTATACGAAAATTTTTATATAAATTTTTTTAAACCACAATTTGTACCAGGTTTTTCAACCAGAATTTGACCTGTTTTTCAACCATTTTTTTTCCAGAAAAATACCACAATTTGGAGATTCAAATCAATCCAATTTGGCCTATTTAAATGTACCAATTTACACCAAAGTTATATATCCAAAACAATTGGCAATTCAAACCAATATATATATATATATATATATATATATATATATATATATATATATATATATATATATATAGACAAATGTACATATTACTTATACTAGTACTTTTGCATCCAACCAAAGCATTGCTTCAAATCTACATAGGTCCTGAAAGAACACAAAGATTGTAATTCAATTAAAAGAATACATCAACAATGTCTATAGTTAGAAAGTTACACATATTTAAATTCTCATCAATTAAAGTAAGAGTACAATATTATACCTGATAAAACTCCGAGCTCCATAATGTATTGACACCATTCCTCTTTAATTTCATCCAATTGAGAAATTGAGTAATGAGCACACTTGCATTCTTCAAAGTACTACATAATAATATAACATAGTTTGATTTAGTTTTAACTATTTCATTATATGAGAGATATGTGTTAAATATTAAAATAACTCATAAGTTAGAAATACATACATCGGATGGAATCTCTATTCGATCCTAAATAAGAGTGTCTCTCATAAACCTCAACATGAAATATCCGCAATCTATTTCATTACGTTGCCGAGGACACTACAAATGAAAAGAAAATATGGATAAATCCTAAGTTTTATCAAGTAGCATCACTAATATATAATAAAACATGTGATAATTAATATACCTTCACTCTATTCCATGTAATGGGGTTGACTCTCCTCTTTGGTACTTGGCCATCTCGTAGTGCTCGGAAAGCTTGTATAACGCTAATAAAATATAAATTAACATTTAGAACAATTCACATAAATAAATAAACAAACAAATAAATATACACATTCATATTTAGAACAATCTCACTTACGTGTCAATACATTTCTTCATATCCGGGTATGTTGTCCAATCATTTCCTAACGAATCCAGATAATACACCACTTCTCTGCTAGGATTAATTGCGACCAACAACCAATGTCCACTGTAAGATTAAACAAGTGTTAGATGGAAACTTTCTACACGACGTCAAAATACAAAAAAAAACTATAATAGATGAATTTAGAATGAAAATCTAACCCAGTATTAAACGGTAAAAGGAACAACTTTTCCGTTTCTTGGTTGTCCATAAAGACGTCGCGTACATACGCCAGGACCTCATCTGGTTTATTTATTATTAAGGATAAGTTGACAGACGCGGGGCATAAGAATGCAAATCTTTGCTGCAATCCACGTGGGCGCATAACTTTGTCATACAGAAACCTTAAATAAAAACATCATTAACATTAGACTATTCATTTGAAACATAAAGTAAATAAGTTGTTCAATTAATATACCAAAGTAGATCGGATATATACCTCACGTATGTATTGACAACACTGACGCCCAATTCTTCATGATTGAAAACTTGCTCGAAGTCTTCATTACCAATATTTTGTTCATGTTCAAAGCCATATATACCTTTCTCCATATGTATAAGACGAACACCTCCGGTCGGAATATCTGTCAATTGTAGAAACGTCTGAAGGCACGACCTAAACTTGGAGATAGGTTGTTTTCTAGCCCTGTTCTTCTTAGCACCAACATTTTTCTGTGTTGAAACGTTGCTAATCTCTTTACCAGGCAGCTATATATCATATAATTTGTTAGATGAAGTATAAGATATCCAATTTAACATTTTCCATGCATAAATATCATATAATTGTGATGTACCTCTTTTTTTGAGACAACGGACTCGGTATGCTCCGGAATCCCCTTATCCTTTGTTTTGGATCTTGTTGGAGTCTAAATAACATTACCATGTAAAAAATGAAAATAAAATGCTCGTAAAATCTTAGAATCTACACATTAAGGTTAACAAAGGTTCATAACGGTTTTAAGCATACCTCATATCCTACGAGTATGAGGTTTGACGGCCATGCAACATACGACCCTATAGCATCTCCCACCAATGTTGCATCCGAAACATCGTCAGGATAAGGTAATAATGCACCCGCCTCTGTAGCAATATCAACCGATACTTTCATGCATCCAGTAGGGAGTGGTTTATTGTGAAGTAATTCTACCGAAGTGTTATACACTTTTCCCTTGCCAACCTTCCGATAAGTTGGTGAAGATAAGAAGAGCTGACAATGGGAAACACCCTAAAACCAAAAATAAATATGACATTGTTAATGTGTATATATGTCATTTAAATAATTTAAGCTACTAATTTAATTTCATAAAAATATATATAATTACCTCTGGAATATTCGGCCGAAAGCTACAGTTGATACTATCTTTCTCCGATCCATCTCTAAAACCTGAAGCGTTATCCCTTTCTTTCTCCTTTCTTAATTCCCGAACTTCAGCTTCCAGTGCTTCCAATTTAGCTTGAAGTTATGTATTACTAGGAGCCTTTCCTTTTTTAATATTCAAGGAGGTCGGAGTGATCCCAAATCCCTTACCCCTCACCCGACCAGAATACTCAGGGACATCTAATGCCCGACTAAGTATGCTCCTAGAATCATCTAGAGATATAGACTGAGATAACACCTCCTGAAAATCAGATGAATATCGAATATTTGTCAAATATTTGTTAATAAAGTTTTGATTTAATTAAAGAAATATTGTTATACTTACACATTTCTCAAATACTTGTAGAACCTCTTCTGCAACAACTCCAGACTTGCCCACACGGGCTTCCTTCCACAAGACATGTGCAGGAATAGATGTTTCAGAGCTATTCGCCTTTTGTAACTACATATAAAGCCAAATAATATGATCAAATATAACTCATGATGAACAATTATTATATCATTGCAATTTATTGATACTTACCAAAGATTGCTCCAAACATCCATATCCAACACGTCCTTTCCTGTATCGATACTGGGGAGCTGATGCTCTTTCCCGATTAATTGCACTTAAACTCTTAAATGTCGGGGTTTGTCGTTTGGCTTTAAACGTTACCCATTCTTGTGGTGAAATCAAACTTGCATATTTAGATGGATACTCTGCATCAACAAAGTTACCTTCAGCATCCTTAAGAAAGGTGCGGTTTAAATATGTCCTAAACCCTCTTAGGAGCTTCCCTGCCAATCTCATCAAATAAGCTTTTCTTTCTTCCTCAACGTTGAAGCACCTCTAAAAAAACCATACACATTGGTTAGTACAAATAATTTAAAATACATGATTAGTTGGCATAATTAAAGACATAATTATGGTACCTTTATCTCATTCCAAATTTTTTCTTTGACTTCCTTCAACTGTTTGTTTCTCCAATCATCACAAGTAATAGGAATCGCATTCCTTACAAGTGCACCAATGAAACTTGTCAAGGTATGACTGTTAGGCTCAACAAGAGTGCCTGAAGGGCTCCAATGCACATCTAAAATGATGCCTTGATCTCTAGCACGAATCACTTTCTTCATAACGGTTATTCCTCTTTTAATCTCTTCTTCCATAGATTTTTGACTTTCATCCTGAATAGGATCATCATCATGTGGGTAATCATCATCATGTGGGTGATCATCATCATGTGGGTGATCATCGTTAGTAGCCATCTAACCTGTAATAAAGAAATCAAGGATATCAAATATATTATATAACAAATATAATATGACATAATATATAACAAATATAATAAAGAAATCAAGGATAAAGAAATCAAGGATATCAAATATAAAATGACATAATATATAACATTGAATGAGCAATATTAACACTAACACTAACACTAACCTAAACTAACCTAAACTAAACTAACACATTATATAGCAATAACAATTATTAATTTTCATTAGTAATTAATAGAAATCAAAACCAAAAGGAGGAAAGTTATGACTTAAGGATTTACAATATATTTCTTTAGAACAACAACCTCAAGGATTTACAATATTAAAATAATGAGCAATATTAACACTAACACTAACACTAACCTAAACTAACCTAAACTAAACTAACACATTATATAGCAATAACAATGTAGAGCAACATTAACACTAACCTAAACTAACCTAAACTACAATAACACTAACCTAAACTAACCTAAGTCATAACAAAACCTAACAGAAAACCTAACAGAAAAATATGAAACTCACTTCTAACATAAAAAGAAAAACTCTTACCGGAACAGTGGAGCACGGTGGAGTACGGTGGAGGATGGTGGAGGACAATGTAGGAAGGACGACGGCCGGACGGACGACGGCGAGAAAGGACGGACGACGGCGGTGAAAGGACGGACGACGACGGCGGTGGTTTCAGCTGGTTCGTTCTTGTTCGCAGAAAGAGAGGGAAAGAGGGAAAGAATGAAATGAAAATTGAAACGGTATCAGTATTAATACAGATACCGTTTCAATTTTTATTTTAATTAAAAAGACCTTAGACAGCGCTTTGAATGAAAGCGCTGTCTAAGGTGGGCCTTAGACAACGCTTTTGATTTTATTTTTTTTAATTTATAAGACCTTAGACAGCGCTTTTGAGTAAAGCACTGTCTAATATTTTACTTTAATTTTTTTTTTTTAATTTATAAGACCTTAGAAAGCGCTTTCCTCAAAAGCGCTATCTCAGGTCTTATATATTTTTTTAATTCATAAGACCTTAGACAGCGCTTTTAAGGAAAGCGCTGTCTAATATTTTCCTTTAATTTTTTTTTTTAATTTATAAGACCTTAGAAAGCGCTTTCCTCAAAAGCGCTGTCTAAGGTCTTATATTTAGACGCGGTTTTATTTTTCTAAGTGAACAGTTTCCGTGTTTTCTAAATTTTTTACCTTATAGCAGCGCTTTTGTAATAAAGCGCTGCCTATGTAGTGCTGCCAAAGAGTAATTTTGGCGTAGTGACCAGAAAAACTGAAAACTGGCTTGAATGACCCAGGTTTCCACATAGTAATTATTCCCCCTGATCTACCTTCAGACACTTTATAGCTCCATTCAACCTCTCTACTACTCCAAAGATAAAAAATAATAGAATCAGAAATCACCTGTAATTTGATCTCCTGAAAGAACCAAACATCGAAACCATGCTCTTTAATTAGCTGGCTAACACGCTTCCTCTTAACCAGAATCTCTGCCCCTCTCAAATTATATGACAATAATTTCATTGATCACCTGATTTCTGAGCCTCCTTCAAAACACAGCAGTCTTTGTCTTTAACTCACTAGATAAACTTTTATATAAAATATCAAAGGGTTATATATTTACAATTTAAGAAATACAAATATTTAAATGTAATTTAATTATTTTTAAAGTTGAAAGTATGTTTTTCTAGCTGCCTCTAAGGTGTATATATATATATATATATATATATATATATATATATATATATATATATATATATATATATATATATTAACGTATTACACAAATTGAAATATAATTAACATAAGTTAAATAATAATAAAATTTTGAATCTGTAATTGATTATATAAAATACATAATTAATTACAGCTGAAACAAATTAAAATTAACTAACAATAATAAACGAATGTATAATCGATTATACAAACTTTAGAAGCACTTTTTTTTTTATTGTTTATTTAACTTATTTTCACATTTGTAACCGGTTAACCTACACTTGAATTACTTGATCTTAAAAATAATAACTATTAATTTACTAACAACAATTCAAAAGAAAATCTCTACGGGAGTAATACTATCAAGCATATTATTAAAACCTAAAGCACTCTTAAATATAAAACTTTATTATTATTATTATTAGCATTGAAAATTCAATACATGAAATTTAAAATACACATAAACATAAAATTTGAGGGTGGCTCAAATCATTGAAATTTATTAGATAACTAAAACACTTCATACAAGATATGCATATCAATAGCATTGTTTTGTAGTAATTCAATTTCTAAACAAACTCAACTCCTCAATTAAAGCATTCAAATCACAATAAGATGATCCTTCTTCTTCCACAGCCTTCTTAGCTAACTCTGACAACACTTTCACTCTCTTCCTCATTTCCTCTATTTCTTCACCTCCCATAATCCTCTTCACAGCCTTCTCCAATGCATCCCAATGAACCTCATCTCCCACCAAACCAACCCATTTTTTAGCTCCAACAGGAACACCAATTTTAAGCACCTCAGTCAACAACTTCTCATTGTAAAATTGCTCAGAAGCCATAGGCCAAGTAACCATAGGCACCCCAGCAGCGACTCCTTCTAAAACCGAATTCCATCCACAATGAGTCACAAATGCACCAACTGCTTCATGTTCAAGAATCAAAACTTGAGGTGCCCAACCTCTGATTATCATTCCTTTTCCTTCCATTCTCTTCTCAAATCCTTCCGGTAACCATTCTTCTCCGTCGTCTTCACTTTTCCTAACCACCCAAATAAATATTTGTCCTGAAGCCTCAAGTCCCATGGCAATTTCTCTAAGCTGAGAGTTAGAAAAGTGAGCCATACTACCATGGCACACGTAAACAACTGAGTTTGGTTTCATCGTATCAAGCCATTTTAGATACATGTCTTGAGGTTGATTCACAGAAGCTTCTTTATTCCAAAGAGGCAAAGGACCAATATGCCATGCTTTTCTTCCAAGTATCTTTCTGTAATAATCTGCGTAAACATTTTCAAGTTCATAGAAGCTGTTAACAACCACTCCAAAGCTCTTAAGTTCTGATTCCTTTGCTTCATGCATTAGTTTACCCATTCCTTCGAATTCCTCCGTGTTTTCGAAAGGTGCTGTCTGCAACCTTGTCATTTTAATCTCACCGGGAAGATTAGAAATAACAAAGGATTCAGTATCAGAAGAAACATTTCTAAAAGGTTGGTAGAGTCTCATACACTCTGTAGCACACAAGGAAAAAAAACAAGTTCCATGAAACACAAGTCTAGGAATTCCGAATTTGAGAGCAGAATCAGTCACCCATGGGAAAAACATGTCGGCAACAATACAATCTGGATTTTGCTCGAGCAGTAGTTCCTCGAGTGGCTTCTGTAACAACTTTGTGGCCAAACAGAAGGTAGGAAACCATTCCGGTGAAGGGATTGAGTCAACATTTTCACATCCATTTGGTAAACCAGCCTTTGAGGAAGGAAATAGTATGGTTTGAATATGAATATTGTGACCAAAAGTATTGGATATTTGTATAGCTTTGGAGATAATAGCTTCATTAAGAGGTGTGGTAATGATTGTGACTTTCACACCTTTTGATGCAAATAATTTGGCCATATTAACGGTGGGTCTCATGTGGCCATGAGCAAGAAATGGAAAGAAGAAAATGTGTAAAGAACTACCCATCTTCTTCTTCACTATGTAGGAAGAGAGCAAGTTCAATTTGGTATATACATCTATTTTAGAGTGAAGCATTTTATAGGTAACAATTTTATACCGTCCACTATGAAAAATTGAATTATAATTTAACATAAAGAAAATAAATAAAATAGTACTAATTATATAAATTAAGTACCAACCTTTCTTTTTTTAATATGTAGAATAGTTATTGGGGTGTTTAAAAATCTATTTCCTAATTAATTTCTTTCATTTTCCTGTCTTAACTTATTCCTTCATAGAAAAGACATATGAAAAGTTAGGCAACTATATTTTTATGATAGTACTTACCCTACCTGCTTCAGTTAGGCAACTATTTTTTTATGATAGCACTTACCTTACCTGCTTCCTCCGTCTGTCCACACACCCATTTATTTTCTCTACATGCTAAAGTAAACACCTAGATTTATTTTATCAGAAATGTTAACGAATGTTTATAGGAACTCTAAATCTTAAACTCAATAATATATATATATATATATATATATATATATATATATATATATATATATATATATATATATATATATATATATATATATATATATATAATATTAAAAATCAAAATGATTATTATTTTTATTTGAAATTCTTAAAAAATGCCTCCAGAATACTGGTTTCTATCTCGTTAACAAGACCTTTATTTTATAAGAGAAGTATTTTAGTAATTTATATAGTTGTGGCCAAGTGAGTATTTCTCATTAATCTTTGCACGTGGGTTGCAGAATGATTTTCGCATTCCCAAACATGACATATGTGTTTGTAACTATGCAACATTATCTCATAGGTGTCAATTTGAATACTGACTTGACTTGTGAATGATGAATCAATTAAACAATAGTAGTTTTTTTTAAGCAGCAAAATAAAATTATATTAAAACCAACCAAAGGAACAAACACAACACCATAACATCCTATAACAAGGGCTGTAAAAAAGAAAGCACTGTTATTAACAGAATTATAACAGAAAATGTAATTTTCTTATCAAGAATAAGAAACTTGAAACGTGAAATGAAAGAATAGGAAGGAACTGCATTTACATTGTTGTAAAACTAACTCAAATACTAAAAGAGAGAGCAGCTATTATATACAAGTTTGAAAAGGAAAAAAGGGCGGGAGAGTAAATATATGCTAAGGTAGCTCACTAAGGTTGATTAGTTCACTAATACAAAGATTAAACTTAACAGCCCTTCTCAAGCTAAGCATGGTAGATATTGATCATGCCAAGCTTGGAAATGAACTTGTTGAAGGTGACAATAGGCAAGGCTTTGGTTAAACAATCAACAAGTTGTTCCTGAGTAGAAATAGGAAGGAGCCTAAGTAATCCTTGTTGAAGCTTTTCACGGATAAGGTGGCAGTCAATCTCCAAGTGTTTGGTGCGTTCATGAAACACAGGGTTGAGGCTATGTGCATAGCACTTTGGCTGTCACACTACATAACTGGTGGCTTGCTGCAAGTAACTTGTAAGTCTTTCAGCAGGCATGTCAACCAAATCAATTCACAAGTGGCAAAGGATAATGCTCTATATTCAGC
Source organism: Lathyrus tuberosus (assembly GCA_022829125.1). NCBI lineage: Eukaryota > Viridiplantae > Streptophyta > Magnoliopsida > Fabales > Fabaceae > Lathyrus > Lathyrus tuberosus. Next base: position 11,194,719 of record JALAZF010000179.1, read on the forward strand.
CTCAGAAGAAGACCTTGAAATAGTTTGTTGTTTCTTCGCACGCCAAGAGATGAGAGAAGATCCTAAAATGAAGCAATAGCCAGAAATTGACTTTCTTGAATCTAGGCATCCTGTCCAATCTGCATCAGAAAAGCCAAGTATTTGTAATTTTGAATTTCTGGAGAAGAATAAACCTCTGCCAGGACTGCTTTTCAGATATCTTATAACACGACATGCTGCTTGGTAATGAGTCGTGGTTGGGTTGTGCAAGAATTGGCTGATTTGTTGGGTTGCATATGTGATATCAGGTCTAGTGGTATTGAGGTAGAGTAACCTGCCAATTAACCTTCTGTAAGCTCCAATATCTTCAAAAGGTTTGCCACCACCAGCATGTAATTTTATGGATGGATCAAGTGGTGTGGTGGCTGGCTTTGATCCAAGCATGCCTGATTCTTGAAGAAGATCAAGGCAATATTTCCTTTGAGACAAAGAAATGCCTTCCTTTGAGTGAGCCACTTCCAAGCCTAAGAAGTATTTCAGCAAACCCAAATCCTTGATACTGAAATTGCTGTCTAGACAAGCTTTAGTCCTATCAAACTCATTCATAGAATTCCCAGCTAGGATTATCTCATCAACATAAACAAGGATAGCAGTAAAATTATAGGCAGTATTAAGGGTAAACAGTGAATAGTCAGAAGTTGATTGTTTATACCCTTGTTGAATAAGTAAAGCAGTTAATTTTTCATACCATTTGCGGCTGGCCTGCTTGAGACCATACAAGCTCTTCATCAACTTGTATACCTGGTTAGGCTTATCTCCCACAACTCCTTCAGGTGTTGTCATGTAGACATCTTCTTGCAAATCACCATGCAAGAAGACATTATTCACATCTAGTTGATGTAGGAACCAGCCATGAATAGCAACAGCGGCAATGAGAATTCTATCTATGGTAAGTTTAGCTACAGGTGAGAAAGTATCAAAAAAATCTAAGCCCTTAATCTGGTTGTAGCCCTTTGATAAGTGCAAAATGTACCTATTTTTGTATATAATTTTTTTTGCACTTATCTATACTTTTTGTTAAATATCGTTCGAATAAATCCCGCTTTGTTTGTAAATACGTTTACTTTATGTTTTAGTGTATATATTGCGTATTGTGTAAATATCAATGAGTTTAATTGACTTCCTCTCATTTTTGCAGGTATTCAATCAAGGATATCTTGCCATTGTTGTATAGAGCATTGAATAAGCTTTCCAGCGCTTCAAACCGGGTGAAAAACGGAGTTACGGTTCAAAAGTTACGAATAAAACAGTGCAGAATTTTTCTGCTGTTCTGGTGTGCCGCGCCCCTGCAGCGCCGGACAGTGCAGGGGCGGTAGAAAAAAGTTGAAATGAGATTTCCAGTAGCGTTCCATGAATTTTGGCTAGCGTCGGGCGCCCAAAACACCGCCGGGCGGTACTGGACGAAGAAAAACACCATAAAAGGGTCAAAAACACAATTTTTAGGTTATGGTTTTGGGGTTTTGTGATCCCAACTCCATCAAACTTCATTTTTCAGTAGAATAGCTTAAAAAACATCATGGAAGCTTGCATGTGGATGATCCGAGGTGGATTTCTCATCGATTGGCTCTGACAATCCATGAAGTGTTTGGTTCATTTCTGATTTTCTTCATGTCTTTCTTCTTTGTTGGGTTTGTATATGTCTGTACTTTGATCTTATGTACATTTGTCGCCCATGGCGTTATATTTAATTTGCTTTACAAATCTCTATTGGTGATTATTCTTGATTTTTGCTTAAATGCGCGGGGTTTGGGTCGTGTTAGAGATAAACTTTGCAAACTTCGATTAAGGATAATTATCTGTTAGTTTCTGAACTCTAGAGATAGATTTAGGGCTAACAATCCGTAAGGGTGTCGAAACTTAATGCCTCCGTGTCTTGAGTCGGGTGCGAGAGTGTCGATGAGGGTAGTATGGTTGAGTGTGCCAGAGATGGACATGTGCTGTGAACGATATCGGGTGATATTGAGGAGTATTGTAAGTTGAGTGTAACTGGTCGATAGATTTAAGTTTGTGATGAGTGGAATATATATATGCTTGATAAGTCGTTTCTCTCTGATTAATGAATTCTTTTTATGTTGGTATTTACTTTTCTGTTTTTATGTTTAAACCATTTTAATCCAAACTCATTAACGCGAGAGATTGTCAAACGATAATCTTTCCCTCGAACCAATCTCTGTGGACACGACATAAATCCCGGAGGGAATTCTTTCCGAAAATAAATATTTTTGCTTGCTTGCCGCTATTCCGCATCCAACAAAATGGCGCCGTTGCCGGGGATTGGTTTTGATATTGAATCGCATTGCGATAGTTTCTTTGTTTTTAAGTTTTGTAGATATTGTATATATTGTATATTTTCACTTGTTATACTGATACTTGTAGATTAACGTTTGTTTAAGTGTTTGGTTACAACACTTGCTTTTGGTTTGCGCGGTGAGACATCATTATGGCATGAAGGAAGGAAGTTACTAGCTAAGCATTGTAAAGGCATCGAGCTTACGACGTAAAACAAGCATGGTGTATTCTTTTCTTTTGTTGTTGTTTAGCTTAGGTAGTGTGGTGAACATTCATTAAACAAGTTGTACTCGGATTTTTCGTAAATTCTCAAATCTTCACTTTACAACTTGTTTAATGAATATTCTACCGGTTTTTCAGTTTATTTATATTAATAGTTTTCGTGTTTGTCAATGAACTTATTTTGAGTAGCTTGAGGAAATTTAAAGTGATGTTCCAAGTTTGATCATTTCAACTTGCGGATGTATGGTAATGATATTGTTAAGTTTTGTACACGTCCAAGGTATGTGTTTATCGCTTTCTATACTTTAGCATATTCATGATACTTAGGCTTTTTACAACTTCTATGCCATTCATTCTTTCGTATACTTGTTCTTGTGTGAATCACTTTAGTTCCCAACCTTTTTGTGAGGTGGCTTTCCATTGTTCATATATGCACGGAGTACCAACATTCTTGTTTTAACTGGATTTTATTATGCTTAATCTTTTATTTGTGTTGATTATATGAAAGCATGAAAAGGATCAAGGCATTTTTGTTTCATTTTGAGCACAACTACCTTAGCCAAATAGTCAATTCACCTTGTGAGCGTATGATCATTTGTAACCCCTTTGAGCTTTTTGATCCATGTTTTGTTTCAACTTAATACTTGTCTATGTGTTTAGTTCACTTATTTTTTATTGGATTTTGTTTTTTCTTGGACCTCAACTTTGTGTTGTTGTATAGATTTTTTCCTTGCCTTAGAAAGTAGGGAGTATTCACATAATGATGTGGTTGAATTCAAGTTGGGAAGAGAATGGTTGTTTACTCATTGGTTGGATTCTATGAGGATTGAAAAAGAAATGAAAAAAAGAGAAAAATATAACATAGAAAAGAAAGAAAAAAAGAAAGAAACAGAAAATCCTTGAAAAAGGAAACAAAAAGAGTTCAAATAATTGTGCTAAATAAGTATTGTGTTTTGTGTAACACTTGGGATTTTGGAAGAAGTTGATTGAAATTTTGGTGTTTGAGTCTTTGTGAGTTGATCACTCCCTTAGGTTTAGGCAAGTTTTTGTTTCAATTACCTTTAGAAATTGCCTCTTGTTTGTTTACCCGATCACGCTACAACCTTGAAAAGTCCTAGTGATTCTTTCCTTTTTTATGTTCAATATGATTTTTGGATGGTTGCATAATTTAGTCTATTGTTTGCATGATTGTTTTGTGAGTGATAAGTACCTCATTTTGTGTTTTTCATCTACCGATGATTGTTTTTGCAAGGTGTGATTCACATTTGAACTTGTGTTGTTTTAGGATGGTTTGGCATGATTTTTGTATTTTGCATTTGTTTCGTGACTATGTTATCGTCGTAGTTTAGTGGTAAGTATTTACTTTGTGTGTACCGTTTTTTATTTGAACCATTCATTTGTCCGATTTTCAAAACCTGTTGATTCGTGATTCTTTGGTTTTCACTCTGTTTCTTTGAGTTGTTTGATTTTTGTTTGAGGACAAACAATTATGTAAGTTGGGGAGAGTTTAATAAGTGAACAATGTACATATTTTTGTATATAAGTTTTGTTGCACTTATCTATACTTTTTGTTAAATATCGTTCGAATAAACTCCGTTTTGTTTGTAAATACGTTTGCTTTACGTTTTAGTGTATATATTGCGTATTGTGTAAATATCAATGAGTTTAATTGATTTCCTCTCATTTTTGCAGGTATTCAATCAAGTATATCTTGCCATTGTTGTATAGAGCATTGAATAAGCTTTCCAGCACTTCAAACCGGGAGAAAAACGGAGTTACGTTTCAAAAGTTACGAATAAAACAATGCATAATTTTTCTATTGTTCTGGTATGATGCGCCCCTGCAGCGCCAGGCGGTGCAGGGGCGATAGAAAAAAGTTGAAATGAGATTTCCAGTAGCGTTCCATGAATTTTGGCTGGCGGCGGGCGCCCAAAACACCACCGGGCGGTACTGGACGAAGAAAAACACCATAAAAGGGTCAAAAACACAATTTTTAGGTTATGGTTTTGGGGTTTTGTGATCCCAACTCCATCAAACTTCATTTTTTCAGTAGATTAACTTAGAAAACATAATGGAAGCTTGCATGTGGATGATCCGAGGTGGCTTTCTCATCGATCGGCTCTGACAATCCGTGAAGTGTTTGGTTCATTTCTGATTTTCTTCATGTCTTTCTTCTTTGTTGGGTTTGTATATGTTTGTACTTTTATCTTATGTACATTTATCGCCCATGGCGTTATATTTAATTTGCTTTACAAATATCTATTGGTGATTGTTCTTGATTTTTGCTTAAATGCGCGGGGTTTGGGTCGTGTTAGAGATAAACTTCGCAAACTTCGATTAAGGATAATTATCTGTTAGTTTCTGAACTCTAGAGATAGATTTAGGGATAACAATCCGTAAGGGTGTCGAAACTTAATGCCTCCGTGTCTTGAGTCGGGTGCGAGAGTGCCGATGAGGGTAGCATGGTTGAGTGTGCCAGAGATGGACATGTGCTGTGAATGATACCGGGTGATATTGGGGAGTATTGTAAGTTGAGTGTAACTGGTCGATAGGTTTAAGTTTGTGATGAGTGGAATACATACATGCTTGATAAGTCATTTCTCTCTGATTAATGAATTCTTTTTATGTTGATATTTACTTTTCTATTTCTATGTTTAAACCATTTTAATCCAAACTCATTAACGCGAGAGATTGTCGAAGGACATTCTTTCCCTCGAACCGATCTCTGTGGACACGACATAAATCCTGGAGGGAATTCTTTCCGAAAATAAATATTTTTGGTTGCTTGCCGCTATTTCGCATCCAACACCCTTAGCTACTAACCTGGCCTTATATCTCTCTATAGTGCCATATGCCTTGTGTTTTACTTTATACACCCATATACTCCCAATAGGCTTAACATGAGGTGGCATATCAACTATATTCTAAGTGCCATTCTTGCTCAATGCATCTAATTCAGATTTCATAGCCTGGATCCAATGGTCAGACAAGCAAGCTTCTTTATAATTCTTTGGTTCATGGTGTTGTGTTATAGAAGTGGTGAAAGCATGATGAGAATCAGAAATATGAGACATATAATCAAAGGAAGAAATAGGATAGAGTGTATGATTAGTACCTGAAGATGTCCTGTTAGCTGAACTGAATGATGAATTGCACACATAATCAGAAAGATATGCAGGTATTTGTTTTGTTCTAATAGGTATAGAATGATTGGAAGGTTCAACTAAGTGTTCAGTTTGGTCAGTTTGTTCAGGTTCAACCATATGTTCTGTATCTTCTCCAGTATCTGAGTTGTGTTCAGCTTGGTCAGTTTGTTCATAATTGTGAGTTAGGACATGTTGATTGGGAATTACGGTTTGATGTGGGATGTTGGAATTAAGGTCAGTGGAATTAAGGTCATTGTTTTGTGGTAAAGGGTCAAATGTGAGGTCCTGTGTGGAAAGGTTGTGGTCATGATGGTCATTTTGGGTTGCTTCATTGGGAGAGTTCCTAAAGGAATGTTGTGAATCATGGTGAACATGGTAATCCCAAGTAGTGTCACCATTACCTTGGTAAGGAAATAAGTGTTCCTGGTGTGTAACATTCCTAGAAACACAAATTTCATGATTGTTTATATCATACAAGACAACACCCTTCATGCCATTTTTATTACCAAGAAAGACACATTTTCTACTTCTTGGTTCAAGTTTAGTTCTATGAGCTTGAAGAGTAGAGGCATAAGCCAAGGAACCAAAAACTTTAAGACTATGGATGTTAGGAAGTTCATTATGCAATAGAAAACAAGGAGATTTGTTTTGTAAAACAGGAGTAGGGATTTTATTGATAATGGAAATGGCATGTACAACAGCATAAGACCAAAACTGTTTTGGTAAGTTTGATTGGAAAAGTAAAGCTCTACCAACATTTAAAATATGTTGATGTTTCCTCTCCACTCTTCCATTTTGTTGTGGAGACTCAACACAGCTAGATTGATGAACTATGCCATAAGATGCATAAAATTCTAGCATCCTAAACTCAAGACCATTATTAGTTCTAATGATCTTGACTTTAGCTCCATATTGTTTCTCAACAAGTTTGATGAAATTAATGATATGCTGTCTAGTTTCTACTTTAGATTTCATGAGAGTTATCCATGTGTATTAACTATAATCATCTACAGCAGTAAGAAAATAGGAATGACCATGTAAATATTTTATTGCTAGGGGTCCCCAAATGTCAAAATGGATCATATCATATGGTTGTAAAGCTCTATTTGTGCTAATAGTATATGAAAGTTTTCTTTGTCTAGCATAGTGACACACATCACAAACATCTTTGTTTTTGGCAGGAATAAAAGGAAACATAGAATGTAAAAAAAGTAATCTACTGTGAGATAAATGTCCTAATCTAAAATGCCATAAGGTTGTGTCTGTGTCAGGTATGGAAACATTGGCTGCTGAAGCTTTATTGAAAAGATTGTGTGAGGTCTTATCTTCTAAGATTAAGTAGTACAATCCATTCCTCCTCTCAGCCAAACCAGTCATCTTCAATGATATTTTGTCCTGAATAAGACATTGTGAGCCAGAGAAATACACATTACAATTAGATGACACATAATTTTGAAACAGATAATAGGTTTAAAGAAAATTCAGGTATAAACAATACATTGGACAGAGAAAAATTAGATGAAAATTGGATGGTGCCAGAATGCTTAGCAATGAGGGTTTGGCCATTAGGTAAATTAACATGAATAGGGGAAATAGAAATGAATGATTGGAACCAATGACTAGAACTACATATGTGATCACTAGCACCAGAATCGATAATTCAAGGGTTACAATTAGATGAAGAAAAAGAGAGTTGGATATTACCTACTAGTGAATAACCAACAGTAACCTGATTAGAAGAAGCTTGTCCTGTACCTTTGGATCTAAGATGTGACTTCTGAATCAGATCCACTAAAGCATTGAACTGGTCTTGTGTTATAGAGGAACTACCATTCTTCATGTCAAGGGAATCAGGATTCGAATTGGATGTGGAGCCAAGTTTTCCTCCTTCTGAAATGGCATTGTTTGCTGAATTATGAAACTATTTCTGCATATGGGGGGGGGGGACTCCATGTTTCTTGAAACAGTTTTCAATTGTGTGATTTGTTTTGTTACAGAAAGTGCATACACAATTGCCAGATTTTGATGAATTGAACTTGGAGTGAGATCTTTTGGAATCAACTGCATTTATCAATCCTTGTGATTCATCAACCGCTATAGGTAACTGATTTTGCCTTTCATGTTGAATCACCATAGAAAATATCTCGTTGAGTGGAGGCAAAGGATCCATTAATAAGATTTGTGATTTGACAACATCAAATTGATCATTTAATCCAGTTAAAAACCTAATGATGTAAAGCAATTTGTGATTTGACCTAGCACTACGCATAGCTTTGCAAGCACATTGAATACGACAAGTGCACATAGGTTAAGGTAAATATAGCTCAAGTTCTTCATAAAGAATTTTCAGAGTAGAAAAGAATTCTGTTACCGATTTGTTTTCTTGCTTGAGGTTGTAAATTTCTTGCTGCAGCTCAGAGATACGAATGAGATCACCTTGTGAAAATCATTCTTTGAGGTCGTTCCACACATCTACTGCGTTTTCCATGAAAACTATGGAATGTGCAATTGATTCAGAAACAGAGTTCATAATCCAAGAATGCACCAACATATTGCAGCGATTCCAACCTCAAAACAAAGGGTCAAAAGGATCAGGTGGTGGAGGAAGAATACCATCAATGAAATCCAGTTTCAACTTACCACCAAGAGCCCTCTTCATGGATCGCGCCCAAGAATGGTAGTTAGATCCGGTGAGTTTCGGAGAAACAATGACGAAACTGGGACCATCGCTGGGATGTACATAGTATGGCGAAGTAGGATCTAAGAGTGGGTCAGGCGGTGGAGGGCGTGGCGGCGCCATGGTTGCAGATGAGGAAAAAGATCAGAGATTGAATAACAGAAGTTGGATCGAAAATGCGAATGATACCATAACAGATTTATAACAGAAAATTTAATTTTGTTATCAAGAACAAGAAACTTGAAATGTGAAGTGAAAGAATAGGAAGGAACTGCATTTACATTGTTGTAAAACTAGCTCAAATACAAAAGAAGAGAGAGTAGCTATTATCTACAAGTTTGAAAAGGATAAAGGGCGGGAAAGTAAATCTATGCTAAGGTATCTCTCACTAAGCTTGATTAGTTCACTAATACAAAGATTAAACTTAACAGTTATAGCAACCCAACCAGATAAAGAGTAGCAACCCCAGCCAACCCCGAACCAGTTAACACAACAAAGATAATACAGAACAAATACTAACAAAAGCACAGAGGTGATCTAGTCCGTAGGGGCTGCCTAGTAGCATCTCAAAATTCTTGTCCGTTCGGCTGCGGAGCAGAGGAAAATGTTAATCACATTTTCTTCGAATGTTCGTTGGCTTGGTTGACATGGAGCGAGGTCCTAGGTTGGCTCTGAATCGATTACGTTATTCATAATTCGGTGGTTCAGAATTATTATTAGTTTGCAGGTATTTGCAGTGGAGGAAAAGTGATTAAGGAAAGAATATTGGTAATATGGTTTTCTTGTATTTGGTCCTATTGGTGTCGTAGGAATGATAAGATTTTCAGTCACCCGGTAGATCGTAATGTTAACTGTTTAGAGGCAATTCAGCGCTTATTTTGGAGGTCGTTGAAGGCGAAAATCAAAGGATTCTCATATGATCTAAACCAGTTGATAACTCACCCTAAAGAATGTCTAGGGTGGAAATAAATTTTATGAGCTGTCAGTTGTATGTGAGTCAGATTTTCAAGTGCAGTAGGCACAACTGTGGTCTGGAGGTGCCGTTCGCGGAGCTGTTACCAAATCGGTCTTGGAACTTTGGTTTTGTTAGTGGGTGGTGATTCTGGTGGTGTTTAGTATTGTCTTGGCTGATATTTCTCTGCATCTTTTAGTGGCTGTTGTAGTAGGAGAAGTTCCTTGTGTGGATCATTGTGGTTGGTAGTAGGTTTTAGTGCGGAATCTGTGTGTTGGCGGCTAGTGCAGGAGGATTGATTTTTATTTTAATCCTTGTTCTTCTTCTTGTTTGTGGTTTTCGTTTTTACTGACCATCTGGTAGCTGCAGTTTTGGTGATTGTCATGTATTTCCAAGTCTGATTAAGGAGTTGTTTGATGCTTCTTTTGGGCAGGTGCTGTAGTTTTTTCATAGCATATTATTTCTTTGGTCTGTTTGTCCTTTAGCTGGTCAGGGGTTTGGAGCTTAATGGTTAGGTGGGTTTATGCTTAGTCATGTTGGTGAGTGGATTGTATTTTGCGTTTCAGTATTTTGCTTATGAGATAATTTCTGTAACAGGCATTGCTTATGCCATAGCATTAATAAATTATTCTTTTTTGCCTTCCCAAAAAAAAAACAAAAGCACAGAGGTACAAACCAACCGGCCCACCAGACCAAAATTAAACCTGCTAACTCTACTCCAATAAGCTGACCCAAGGCTTGAGAGAGATAAAACATTTCTGCTGTCCAAAAACTCAACTACAACTCTAAAAGGACAACACTAAATTAAATTAACTATTATCATTATTGAGCAAATTGTCGAGCATCCAACACAACCGCGCCAAGAACAATAAGCCGAACTAAGACTCGAACAGAACTGATGTCGACACACCACACCGGACTAAACAACACTAAAATCACCGACATCCACGAAAAACTGCACCTCCAAAATAGCAAGACCAAAAATTGCCACTATCCAAAACAACCTGACATCTCCAAGCAACAACAGAAACCACCAAAATAGAAGATAACAGAACCACCAAAATAAAATAAAAAACTCCCTGAAGCTGAAACGGGTTGAACAACAGATCAAACCAAACTAAATAAGTTCTCTCGGCCGCTAACAACACCGCCGTAGGATAACCAAAATCAACTTGACCGAGCTACCTGAACTATATTCAGAAAAGAATTTTGCAAAAACTCAACACAATCCCAGTCACCTAAACAACACACACACCACAAAAAACACCAAGAACTCTAGACTTCCACTTCCTGATCAACCAAGATAAAACAACCAGACTGCTCCCGAAGAAATATCTACACGCTGAAATTACCTCCCTTTGTCTATGATGCCGAGACACGCTTTGGGGTTCATGCACCATAATGCTAAATCTTCGTATATGAGATTTGACTTTATTTTGAGCCACTTCCAAGATGTGATTATTGAGTCTTCAGCTATTTTCTCAGTGATGACCTCCACATTTTTTAATATACTATCATTTATGTTCTTCCAAATATTCCACACATAAGCCGTCTAAATAGCGATCATTATCCGAGACCGATGTCTGCCTCCAGATACCAAATTTTCAAACTGATCCATATGCTTCCAGCTATAATTGTTAAGAGTTGTTTTCACTCTAAGCCAATTACAGATGATATTCCAAGTACCTGCAAATTTTGGACACTCGAAAAAATGTGAAAACCCGACTCTTCATGACCACACTCACCCCTGCACCCGACCTGCCCCTGAGACAGCACACCCCTCTTAACTAGATTATCTTTTATTGAAAATTTTTTTTGGGCATTCTCCAAATCAAGAATGATACCTTTGTTGGGATTTCCTTATTTCAAATCCTTGTCCATGTTTGATTAGGTTCAAGATGGATATTCAACGCTAGACCTTTGTAAACTTCTTTCACCGAATACTTGGACGTTGAAACGAACCTACCTCTATCTAAATCCTTTATATTCTTCCACCATTTTGAACCTCCATCCTCTCCACTAACTAGAGCCCCATTATTCGTACCATATTTATTTGCTAGAGCTTAAAACCATATGCCTTTTCTTTCTGATATAATTTTTCAAACCCACCTAGCAAAGCTTTATTGAATAATCTTAGGTTTCTAATCCCCAAACCCCCTTATTCGACCGACATACATACCTTTTCCCACTTAACCCAATTGATTTTCCTCTTTTCCTCCATACTCAGTATGGATTTCACCGTCTTTACCACTTGATTCCATGTCTCTAATCTATTAGGATCAGCCCCGATTGGTAGACCAAAGTAACTTGTCGGTAAAGCACCAGCTCTGCACTTTAAAATCTTTGATGCCTCCATGATCCACGTTATAGATACATTTTTCCCAAAAATCAAACTTTTGAGAAAATTAACTTTCAAGCCGGATATCCTTTCAAATAGAAGCAGAATAGACTTAATAGCCCTGATGTTATGACCATTGGGGAACGTATTAAGAATGGGCTCAAAATAGGGAAAATTCCTGGCACTGTGAATCAACAATAAAGGGCCAATAAGCCACAAGGTGGGTTCTCTAAAGAAAACGAGGAGGAAACAAGTGTTGTCATGGCAAGTATCCACCTTCAAGCGCAAACTCCCATGGCTCATATGCCATACTGTCTGTACCCATATGTTGTTATTGCCCAGTTCCAACAACCACCATATCAACATCCTCCTTAGGCTCATAATTAGCTAGCCCAAGGCCGAGAGCGTCAGAACTAGCACAAACCATGGAATAATCTAGAATGAAGGAATGCTCCTCTAGATCTGATTCATGTGACATACAATCAACTTCTCCCATATCTGATACAGAACTCGTTGGTGGTTCCCAAAGCTCTGAAGCCCCCACCGGAACCATTCCCACCTGGATATGATCCCAATGTGCAATGCAGATATCATGCTGGGTCGGATGGGCATTCGGCCGAGGATTGCAATGCTTTCAAAGATAGAGTCCAACAGTTGATTGACAAGAAGCACTTAACTGTTCAAGATGAGAAACTGTGGGTGAACGAAAATCCCTTGTCCGTGTATGGGCCAATATTGCGAAAACGTCCCTTGAAATAATTGATCAAGCCTGAGAGTACCTCCTCAACATTGGCAATCATTATGTTATTCCATCATTTCCATTTGTAATCTTTTTGTTTGTTAAACATTGTTCACTTGTAAAACTTGTGTGTTTTCGAATAATATATATATATATATATATATATATATATATATATATATATATATGCATGTTTTGAACAAATCTATTCGTGTTCACTCATACTTTTTATCGTTATCAAACATTTGATCAAGCAAAATCAAAAAGAGAAGGGTGAAATCAAAAAGACATGAGATCATTGTCTGTATGCTTTGAATAAAACCTTGCTGACGATGTAAGGAATTATTTCTATTCCCAAACACTGTAGTTATAAGGTAGATAATCCCTAGTCAACCCCTTTGGGCCTTGAAGTAGAAGTTTCTTTCTGTATACACAAACCCTCAATCGTTAACCTGGGGCAGGGTAGTCTTCAGTTAGTTCGGCCATGCGTTCAGATTTCAAATAAAATGGTACCCCCATCTGAGGATTAACCACATTATATCCCACACAAGAGGTCGAAAATCAAAAAAATCCACAATGGTTATTGTCGCTCCCGGGCTTTTCATCCATGGTACAAACGCGAAAGTGGTGCAGAAAACAGAGTCGCCAGCAATGTGTATTTATCCCAAGAGAGGGAAAGGAAACACTGCGTAAACTTGAGGGGAGGAAAGAGCATGCTCTTGCGACCGAGAGAACTGGGTTCGGGAGTCGGTTACGCGAAGGGAAGGTATTAGCACCCCCACGCGTCCATCGTACTCGATGGGATCCACGCTTGTTGTCTTAATCAAAGGGTGTCGTCATCTGGAGCTCCGCTGCTACTGGAAAGGAGAAGGAACGAGAACAGAAAAGAACGAAGAAACGAAGAAGAAAAGAAAGAGAAGTGACTCGATAGGACATCCTCGGAGTCCTAGGCCTACGTATTCCCTCGGGAACAGGAAAATCAGAGTCAACGTAGTTCGGACACGAACTAGGGGGGAGGTTGCTCGCCAAGACATCGCCGTCTTGTGCCTACGTATCCTCAATCGGACGAGAAAGAGGAAATCAGAGCAGTCGTAGTTCGACCTAACCAAGTCTGTGTTTTTATGAGCGACGTTAAGTTCGCGTCCGGCAGTTAGGGTCGATGCCTGTTTGCGACGAGACGGAAGTAACGTGCCCTTTTCTGAAAATGAGGTTTGAAACTTAACAATCCCGAAGGATGAAAGAGGTTTGAGTTTGTTTTGTGTTTTTTAGACAGAAGTGTTTTTGAAGTTGTTTGTAACTTGCATTGCACCCAAGTCTACAACATAGGAACGAATACGTCGCGTATCGTCCCCAACAGGACGTACACTAAGTACCCTAGAAGAATGAAGGGAGACCCCCCATTATTCACTTCCCACATATAAGGCTCATGCGCAATACTCGTTTAACCTTTATTAAGTGTTTTATAACGATTATGAGATGAGAAGAGAAGACTCAAGTTACAAAGAAAACACTAAAGGGAATCTAATTTGTTCCTAATGTTATCATGCAAATGTGGCCCTAATGTCAGGATCAAGAGGGAAGTCTACCTAATGTTGTCATGCATGGATTGCTATCCTAATGTCTCTCCTACCTCCGACTTAATCGAAAATTAAGTGGAGCTAGGAATCCTACGGGATCACGTCATCAGACAAGTAAACACAGGATAAATCAATCACAAAATGAACTAAAGCAACGAAAGAATAAACAGCGTCAGTCAGCAATAATGTCACACAACCGAATAAGGAGAGAGGGAGCTTTAGCCAAGGGGTCATATCAACCGAGGCAAACAAGCTATCTGTGGGAAATAAGGGTACTCATCCGATGATATCGAGAACCATGGAGAGCAAAGTAAGGAAGGGGAAGATGTGAATCGGATCACATAAGCGTCAGCATTGGTCAATGCGAGCTATAGACAAGGCGTGGGGGTTTGATTGCTAAACCCTCATTCCACTTGACCGACTCGATAACAAGAGTAGGTAATTTTCAAAGCTTCAATCATGTAATGAGATCTAAGAACGACTCAACTAGACTAACGGGGGTCGATTGCGAACCCTACCTTCCGTCAATTGCCTTCTCGGAGGTCTTACAAGGGAACACGGGAAGGGGATGCCTCTTTAGAGGTCTTCAGCACAATACTAAACAAGCACAATCATGGCCTCACTTGAGGGCTTTCCATACAATCCTACTTATCATGGCATTTGCTATTCCTACTTCTCATGGCATTTGAAAGCATTAAAGAGAAGTGAAGAGATAAAAAGTCCTACCAAACGGATATGAATCCGTAGCAAAGCAACGAAAGCGCAACGAAAGCAAGTCACGAAAGCACCTATAAACAAATAGCAAACCAAGTTAGAAACAAGTTTTTATTTACAAAATGAAATGTCCAAACCACCTTTGGAATGTCTCCTTTATGCACCTTGCACATGTGAACCAAAGACATTAGTAATAACAAGAGAGCGTATATACAACATGAAACCTAAGTCTAATGACTATGTACACTTGAGTCACACTAGTCAAAGTGAAAGACCTAAAAGGATTATGAAATTACAAGCCAAGTTACAACTATGCTACAAGACTAATCTACTTTGAAGTTAAGGGTAAACCAACAAAAGAAAGCCATTACAAGTTAGATGAATTGAATTAAAACGTGAAAATGGACCAAGGTCAGAAGTGAAACAACCAATACGCATGCTTAAAACCAATCTCCAAGTGTCACCAAGGTTTGCACTAAACTCTCTCTCCAAAGTCAATTCATTCCGTGAGCTAAATCACATTTAAACTTCTCATACAAGTATGTAGAATCGTCACTCAAGTAAGGTAGATGAAATGACATGGTAAGGCAACGTTAAAGCTCACACACCAGAGGAAAATGACCTATAAAATGTCCTAATTGAATCCCAAAACAATCATGAACATGGCATACAAATGGCATCAAAAAAAGTGGTCAAAGTGAAACACAAATTCAAGTTCACATACACACAAAGTAGGCATCATTTAAGGCATGTGAAATGATCAAAGGCAATACTCAAGCATGTCTCAATTGTGCATCAAAATACACTTAACAATGTTCTAAAACTCATATTCAAAGTTGGCTCAAAGTGCCCTCATACAAGTCTTAAACATAACTTCTTTCTACGCATGTATCAACACGTCATGTTCACTTTGGAAAATGGGTGAAAGATAGCAAACTACCCTTGAAAATTATGAGTAATTAAACATATCATGCCAAGGCCAGTGAGTGATCATATACAAAATATAGGACACAAAACATGCATCAAACATACTCAATCAATTGCAAACATGGATCAATTTATCAAAGATGCTCTTACAAGACAAGGCACAAAGATGATGCTCAAAAGCAATTCAATAATCATGGCCAAGGTACCAATCAAACATCATTAGGTCATATAATCATAGGCCTAAATGTACAACAAAAGGGAATATCACATTCTATGACCTACATCACACGGCATACCAAAATGAACACATTCTTTTCAAAATCCAAGAAAAATACCAAACAGCCCCCAAAGTGAGATTAAAAATATCCAAAAATTAATTAACACCCCTAAAAACATACATGAATTTTATTGGAATTTTCTGAGGCACGAAACTATTTTTAGAATTCAGATTTTGAAACAAGTACAAAAAGAGAAACTAGGGATAATGGAAGAACCAGGGGGTGCGCTATAGCACAAATTCCATTTCACTTCTTTATTGGGCTCAAGTTGCGGGGTGCGAATAGCAGAAAGAAAAAGGCCTAAGGAACTAAGGCCTGAGGGCGCACGGTGGAATCACATGATCTAGTAACTAATCCTATCCGTTTGATCCTCTGAGATTAAACCAAGGGTCTTGATGAAGGGTGTACGGTAAGAATAGTGGATGACGCGCATTAGATTAAATAGGTCTCCCTACCGGATGGTGACAAGTGTCACCGCCGGAGTGGACCACCACCACAAATCTTATCTCTTCTTATAAACACGGTGGACATATTGCTAACACCAATCTCTCTTTCAACAAGTCTCTCTCTCTTGTAGCTCTTTCTCTCCCTCACAAAACCAACAACGACCAAACCCTAACATCACCGCCGGAGAGGATGTTCTACACGTCGGCGGCCGCCACCATCACCATCGTCTTTCTCATCGTTCGCTCCTCTCTATCCGCCATACACCGTCGCGACCTTCGGACTTCTCATCCGTCAACAACAAACAACGAAAACCACCGTCCGATTCTCATCTTCGACCTCTCCTCACCACGACCATAAACAACATCTCCTTCAACCTTACAATCTGATTTGCACAGATCTCCCCCTCATAAACAAGATTCGAAACCTATTGCCACGAGAACGACGAAGAGCGGTTGTTAACGACGAAGTTTACCTGGAAGCGAATCTCGCTCAGGTATGAATTCAATCCTTTGTTGTTGCTATTGTTTCGACTCCGATTTGCTCTGAAATTATTGTCACGGAATTGATGATGCGATGTCGTTGATGATTTACAGGTTCTTGAAAATGGAGAGTTGGTGAAGAACGGTTGGTGAAGATTTTGGATTGAAATTTGTTGCGGTTTCAACGATTTTCCGGTGATAGCACGAGATTGAAGATCCTGAGTTTGAAGCTCTCCTACAATTTCTTAATTCTTCTTCAATCTTCTTCTGATGCCGTTACGGTGTTATTGTTGATTTCTGTTGAGGAATTGGTTTTGAGAATTCTTGTTGCAGGTTGTGAATTTCAGGCTTCTAATGATGATTGATGAATCTGCGATGGTTCTTTGATGAATTTTGCAGAGTGTTTATGGTGAATTGAAAGAGGAAATTTTTTGGTTTTCTTCTGATAGAAAATGGTGAATGAATTTCGGTTAGGAAGTTATGTTCTCGGCTTCTGCAAGTTAGAGAATTGATGAAGATGGAGAGAGGTTAGAGATTGAAGATTGGTTAGAAGAACTGGAAGAATGAATTTTTTCTGTTAGCGATTAGTTTTTGGTTAGAAGATGGTTATGGAAGTTTTTTTTCTTATGAATTTCTGCTAGTAGTAAAATGAAAGAGGAAAATTGTGTTAGATATGTTTATGAGAATTTTTTTGGTTAGGGGTTTTCCGGTTTTTCTGTTATTGAAATCTGGTGTAAAATGGTTTTTGGAATTCTGTTAGGAGAATAGGTTAGGGAAGATGACAGTTCGGAATTGTGACTCTCTCTTAGAGGTTTTGGGGTTGTTATTTTTCGAATTTCCTGCTCCATTTTCTACTGCTATAGAAAAACTCTGCTGTTTAATTATTTCTTCCCCACTCTGTTCACCCCCTGGTACTACTTGTTTATTGCTTTGCTTGGCTGCTGCAATTTGCGATTTCGAAGATGTGTGTTGTTGTGCAATGTTATGCGTGTGTATGTGATCTGCTCTGCTTGTTGCAATTGCTCTTTTATTGGCAGACATGAGTTAATTTTGGAACCATGAAATGATTATAGAATGAGGATTTGGAAAAGGGTTATGGATTTTGAATATGGATGACATGAATGGTTGAGATAATGGATTAACATGGATATGGATTAGAACAAAAATGGACACATTCTTTGAATTCAATTTGGATATGAAAAAGGTCCATTGATAAAAGAAATGGTTTATTCGTTTAGTAAATGGATACTATTAAGAAAAATGGTTTTAGATAGAAAAAGTGGATAATGGAATGGTTTAATGGTTATTAACATAGTGATTTAAAATATGGAGCAAAATTGGATAAATGGACTAAAAAGAAAGTAATTATCCAAATGGGCCTGGATGGGTTTAGAATGGATATGGTTTATGGACTATGGTAGAAATTTGAATTCTAAGAAATCCACATAATCAATCAATCTTCCAATTCAAACCAAACTTGTATTCTCGATGAATCCCCAACAACAAATAATAAGCAACTGGGCAGACCACAATGCCTTGACCACAACATGAATCCACAACTGGATCTCTTGTACCATAACCCAATTCTCCTTGATATGCACCCTGCAACCTGGTGAACCTCTGAATACAACAACCTTGAACCTCTGAATAGAAGATACCAATAACAAAAAAAACCTTCGATCCCATGTCTTAGAAGACCGATGCAATGATATGATTATGCTTTATGACCTAATGAAGATACCAATGAAAAAAAACAAAAGCCAGAAAAAGTTAAAAAAAGTAGGGCAAATTTTGGGGTGCTACAGTTATCCCTCACCGACCAAAAGAATGAGGCAGTCACAACTTATTCAGCAAATCAAACAATCAAATGTCACACGATTTTGTTCCAAAAAAAGAAGAAAAGAGTTCAAAATCACAAAAGCGAGAGAGAGAGAGAGAGAGAGAGAGAGAGAGAGAGAGAAGGCCGCTAAGTCAAAAACTAAAAAAAAATGACGTAGGAAAAAGTTAGGGCATCCTAATAGACTACAAATTCGAAATAATCAGTCTACGCAAAATATCAGCGATCCTCAACAAAAACAAGGTTGTGTGACTACAAACAAACAAAACAAAAGGTGAGTGATTGTCGTTCCAAGAATCTCATTCGTTCCTCTACCATCACAACTACTATTCAAAGCCCTTTTTGAAAGGTGAACGCTTGTGTCAAACTAGCTGAGTGTAGGACTGGAGAACATCAAGGAGAATGGGTAGGTTAAAATAAATTTTGAGCCTTATATCCTTTCTTTCTTAAACCATGAACCAGGCCACGTTACAACCCTAAAAAGACCTAATTGAAGTAGAGTTTATTTCGAAAGCATACTACAGTGGGATCATGTTGAAGCTGACTCCTGAAGATTTTCTTATCATTTGTGTTGATCTTGACATGGCATTCTAAATAGTGATTCATTCACTCTATGTCATCATCTTAGTGAATATACTTGGATTTCAAAACTGACATGTGCATAACATTAATGTTATCATTTTCAAAATAAACATTTTTACCTATGAACAACACTTGACATCAAAAAGTTTCCACAATGGGAAGTTTAATCACCTCAAGGGGCAAAACACCTGAGAAACTCCATTGAGCAAAAGGGCAACCCAGTATAGGATCCAGTCAATCTGAACTAGTCATATCGAGATTTGGCAACTCTCTCAAAGATCAGTTGTGTAGCTTGCGATTTTTGTCAGTGACGCGACCACCTTACCGCAATGGTTGGAATTGGGTGCTACTTTCTGATTTCTTATTTATCCTATGAAGCTGGAAAGGAAATGGAAACTATCAAAAATTAACCTTGCACGCAAATGTTTTCTTTAACAAAAACTAAGAAATTGGGGGGTCCGGGGTCAGGTTATACAAAGGGAAGTTGTTAATTACCCAGTGTATATATGGTTATCCATAGACTTTGTGTGGCATGTTTAAATACTTTCTGGTGGTTACTGTTATAGGTTGGGAATGTTGAGAGAGTGTTTTTGTTGTTTTTGGTTTTCTGTTGTTTTTGGTAAGGTACTGGACCTAAAGTTTATGATTTGTGTGCTCACTAAGATTTCGCAATATTATGCCTACGTATTCCCGTAAAGATAACAGGGAAATCAGAGCAATCGTAGTTGCTCCTATTCTATGGGAGGAAAAGATATTTGGTATCTTGTTCAAAGGGAGATGTCTCACATATTCATCACAAGTGTTGGGTAACTGATTATAAAGGGGAATTACTTTAATTGGAATGTATGGGATCCAGCAATGCCATAATTTCCTTTATAAGGGAGATGTCCTGAAGGATGAAACTTTAACTCAGTATTGAGCAATGCCATTTTTCCTTAGGAGTCTTTACATGCTAAGAGAAGGACATGGGCTTAGATGTAAATAATCCAGAGGCTTGCCACTTACAACAATTAGATGAAAGAGGAAGTTTACCAGGATAAAAGAGGGACCACAACTAGGATTTTTGAATCAACAAGTGTGCCACTTACAACAGTTATCTGGAATTAAGGTTTTTTTATTGTCTGTTTTGATGTGTAATGTACAGATAAATGTCTTCCTACAGAGAGAACTCTTGATATCCTCTGAGGGGATGTTGGGTTTGTGTTCCTTGATCAAAGCCCAAGGTTGAAGATAAAAGGTTGACTCTACTAGGGGAGTTTTTATGTCTGTCTTGTACAAAGCCCAAGATTGAGGCTGAAACAGATGATTCTTCCGGGGAAAGTTTTGTCTGTCTTGTACAAAGCCCAAGATTGAGGCTAAAAGATTTGACTCCACTGGGGAGAGGTTTTATCTATCTTGTACAAGACCCAAGGTTGAGGCTAAAAGGAATAATTGACTCAGCTGGAGAATTTGATCTGCAAAGCACAAGATTGAGGCTAACTCAGCTGAGGAAAAATCATTATACAAAGCCTAAGAGGAGGCTGGTTGGGGAATTTCTTATATAAAGCCTAAGAGGAGGCTAACTTCTGCTGAGGATTATTGAGATCCATAGACAGGTCAAAATTGGGGAATAAACTCTTGTTGAGGATTACAGAAGAGTTGAAATGTTAGAGACCATGAGGTTTTGATTCTGTTAGGATTTCATTAATGGTAAGTTGATCCTAGCTGGGGAACTTAGAATGAAAGTTTAAAGATTGAGTTTTAAAACCTAAGGAGGTTCTAACTCTGCTGGGGAGTGATGAAGTCATCAGGGTTTTTCCTGTGCTTTTAGGAAACTCGAGGGTTTCTTTGAGATCCAAGAGGAGATGAGACTTTCCAAGTCTACTGGTATGAAGAGGTTGATCTTTGTATGATGCCCAAGAGGAGACTGATGTTTTAAGGGATGAGAATCAATCCTAGATTGGTCTGAGGTTCTGACTCTCTAGAAGATTTGAACTAGTAGAGATGACTAAGTTCTGACCTATACTTGTAGGAGGTCTTCAGGTCCTTGTGCTAAGCCCAAGAGGAGGCTGAGAACTTCTAAGAAGCCCGAGGGTCAAGAAGCCTGTGGGTCCAAACCTGAGAAAAGTTCAAGAAATATTTCACCGGGAATAATTCTTTCTTTAGTGAACAGTTCCAGGGTTTGAAGAAATTCAAAAGAGGTTTCACCGGGAATAATCCTCTATGTGGAAATGAATTTCTTGTACAGATATTTCTAAGTTGTGACAGTCTTGAGAAAAGTTTCACCGGGAATAATGTCTTTCTCTGTTCCATATTGTATAAGCCCAAGAGGATGCAAGACTGTATCTGGAATTTCCTATGGGGAACTAGTTTTGACCATGTTGAAAGAGTAACCACTGGTTTGATCTAGAACTAGACCTAGTTGCTGGGGAAAACTCTAAGTAAGTATATACAAGTATATATATATATATATATATATACAGATGAAATATATAAACAGGTATTGTTGGAGCAATAATAGAACTTACAGGTGTGCAAGCTCCAGCATTGTAATTACAGTTCTATGGTTAATTATTCAAGAAATTGAAGAAATTTTTGATGAATATTATGATTTCAATCTAAATCAAAAAGAAATTTGGTTGTGAAAAGAAGTTTGGGGCTTATACTCAAGGAGAGGCTCAGATGATCTCTTTTGAAAAGGTGACGATCGCGTCGTAGTTTTGAAAATCACAGAGGGACTTATACAATGACTGAGGCCCAAATTATTGTATTTACAAAAAGGACGGGTCTTATACTCTATTAGAGGCCCAAAAGTTTATTTTTTGTACAAGAAATGAGGCTTATAGCTAAAGGAGATGCCCAGATGAAAAACAG
The DNA here is from genome assembly GCA_022829125.1 of Lathyrus tuberosus. NCBI lineage: Eukaryota > Viridiplantae > Streptophyta > Magnoliopsida > Fabales > Fabaceae > Lathyrus > Lathyrus tuberosus. Next base: position 11,216,815 of record JALAZF010000179.1, read on the forward strand.
CGATCACACCGTTATTTTGAAAATCGTATCGGGACTTATACAATGACTGAGGCCCAAAAAGATTTATTTACAAAGGGATGGGACTTACACTCTATCAAGAGGCCCAAAAGTGTTTCAAATGAAGTTTGAAGAAATTAAAATTGAGGGAAACCCTAATTTTAATTAATATAATAATATTTTCAAAGGAAATTAAATATAAAATACCAAATATATTTAAAAACAAGTGGTAAGCTTTGAAAAATATTTTAAAAAATCATGGTTAATCACATGAAGGCTTGAAATTCAATTGATTTTGAAAGATCAAGGTGGAAATCTCATTTTAAAATGTTTGAAAATAAATAAAATGAAATTAATTACAAAAATTTAAACTATATTAAATATATAATATAAATTCAATTTTTTTGTGGAATAAAATATTTCATCATTTTTATGATTTTTCAAGAAAATAACCAATAAAAAAAATTAAAATTGAGAGAGAAATTAATTTTGGAATTAATTAATAAAAACCATTAAAAAAATATGCAAAATAGCAAAATATGAGAGAAATAGTAAAATGGTTTGGGTGGGTCTTGAACCCATGACCTCCAACCAAACACAAACGCGCCTTTACCACTGGGGTGGTGATACATCCGTGTATCAAAACCACCCCATAAACATATATGGGTGGCTTGAATTCTAGGCATGGCCAAGGCAAAAAACCAAGTTTTGGTGGATTTGCAAGAAGGCCATAACTTCCTCAATTCTCCATGGAATTGGATGAAATTTAGATGGATCCTGCCTAGAATTTCATGAGGAATCCAATGGTGCTTTTAGAATTTTCTAAAGATGCTTCTATTTTAAAACCCGATAGTGGTTTCAAAGTAGGCCAAGATTTGCAAGTTCTATGCTATCGTATCATACAAGCAACAATAGCATGATAAATTGGTTCAAACACAACACATTTGATATATATGACATGTTTATGATCAATGGACATCAAATCAATGCATATTTTAAGAGGTCAAGTTGTGATGCACTTACCTCTTGAAGCTCCTTGTGCTAACTGTCAAGATCCTTGTGCCAGAAGTAATCCAATGCTTTAGACACTCTTGATTGATCCCTTAGAAGCTTTTAGGATGATCAAAACCAGCTGGAAACCTTAGGAACAAGAATTGGCTCTTTCTTGCAAAAGTGGCAAAAGTGACCAAAATGGTAACTCACTCAAATGGTGTTACAGTTGAGGGAAACTTGTTGGAATAGTTTGAGGATGATATTTGGAGTGTGTTTGAAGTTTTTTTTGGTTTTGAAAGTGACTGAATCAAGACATGGCTTGTAAAATGCAGAAAAGTCAAAATTTGAGGTTTTGGAGGTTGACTTTCTGATTTTGAGGTTGTACAATGTGGATGAAGGTTTGAACACCTCCAATGGACAATTTATGATGTGTTTGGATGGTTATTTGAGTGGTTTTTGCCCTGGTTTCAAGAATTCCCAAATTGCTCCAATGTGACTTGAAAATGAAGTAAGAGAGGGAGAGTGAGAAAACAAGGCTTTGGTATTGTTTTGGCGTGGTTTGAAACATCATAAATGACCTCTATTTATAGGAGAAGAGTTTTGTTTTTGAAGGAATAGTGTTGGATGAGGGATCACTCTATTATCCAATGGATATGCCCATGTATCACTTCCTTAAATGCCAAGGTACCAAGTCTTCACTTGGCCATTGACTAGAGCTGATCTTTGTAGCTTTAGTTCTTCTGATCTTTGCAAAAAACTTGACTCAATTGGACTGATAGGCTCAGGTTCATGACAACTCTAAGCACCACATTAATTCAAAATGACAAAGTTGAAGCTTTTGGAATTGAAACTTGAATTATCACATGCCAAAGGATAGGATCCTTGACTCAATGGTCCAATCTTGAAAATATCAAGTGAGTCCTCAAGATTCCCTCTGATCTTGGGAGAGGACAAAGCTTGCAAGATGACAGAATTTGAAATGGAAATCGTGTGGCACAAGAAATGCACAAAATCTTCCTTGAAACCCAGTTTGAGCAAGACATGTTGTGAGGTTCATAACTCCTTGATTAAGTTGAATCAATGAGAGTTCTTGTATTCTTTGGAAAGCTCTTATGACATACTTTAACTTTGATGTCCACAAATGGACCTAGTTCAGTTTGGATCAAGGTGAAAAATGACCTCAAAGTTGGTAAAAAATGAAACAGTTTATGACTTTTTTGAAAATTTCAATAAGTGTTGGAAAAAGTGGTCATTTTCACTTTTTGTGATTTTCATCAATCCGTAACTCAAAATCCATGAGGATTTGGAATTTGATGTAGTTGAAATTTTTGAAGTGTGTCATGTGAACTTTCATTTGAGCTTTGAATGGAAGACAAAGGCCTTAGGGTTTGGGAGTTATGACCTTACAAAGTTGGTACCAAATCCATTTTGTTCCATAACTTAGAAAATTTTAGGTTTTCTATGGTTGCCCCTTTTACAAGAAACCTCACTTTTCTTGATTTTTCTTGATGAATAATGATCAAAACCATACATTAACATTGTTTTTTACTTAGGGGAGCCATATTTGTGAAAAAATCCAAAAAGTCAAACTTAATTTTGGGCACAGTTGACTTTTTGTCAGATGAATTCCAAACTGTGTGATCCTCTATGCAATCAAGTTCTTGACCTAATTCAAACCTAATGGATATAGCCCATAGGTATTTTAGGGTGTCTTGGATCATGTCCCAAGGTTTGGGAGCATGTCTTGGTCCAAAGTCAAAGGTACAGTTGACTTTTTTTTTTCAAAACCCTAATTTTGGTCCAGATGAATTTGAAACTTATGAATCAAGCTTCTTGGATCAATCCATTGTTGTAAATGGATAAATGTGGTTTATTTGAGGCCCTCAAATCATGTCTTGAGGTGTTGGCTCATGTTTTGTCTCAAAAGTCAACTTAGGGGTGAATTAGGTCAAGAAACCCTAATTCCTGATTTTTGATGGATGCTTCTCCTGAGGCTACTTTGACTTAATGATTGGATCTATGAGGTCCATTGGAGCATTTTGGGTCGTGTTTTAAAGTATTGGCTCATGCCCAGATGAAAATTTTCATATGGAGGCCTTGGTCGACCAAAACCCTAATTTGGTGACACTGGCGATCTTGAGGCTCGATTCACTTGGAATGTTGCAACCTTGTGCTTGATTCTTGATGTGGGAGACCTCTTGATCCTTTGTGGGTGTTTTAGAGGCTAGAAAAGATAAATATTATGTCATTTCTTGATTGATCCTTTGTCTAAGTGCTCTGAGAGGGCTCAAAACCCTAATCCTTGGTTGAGGTGAATGCTCAACAATCTTTGAGAGGATGATGAAGCATTAAGGTACATCCATATTGTGGTGATGATTTGCACAATGATGTGAAATCTTGTGGTCAAAATTTGGGGTATGACAGATGCCCCTATTTAATCATCTTGGACCCGAAGGTGTGAATGGCGAAGATATTCGGACATTCAGGGTGCAAGAGGATTAAATATCGGAATAACTGAAATTTTTACGGTGGTTATGAATAGCAGTTTGCTCACCCATCTTCTTTTGCTAAGCAATGTTACTTAGAATAGGGTAAAACTTCCCCTCGATCCTGGTCTTCAGCCCGAAGCTGGTCTCAGTTTCCTTTGATATAAACTTCCCCTCGATCCTGGTTTTCAGCCACAGAACTGGTCACAGTTTCTTCTTGAAATAAACTTCCCCTTGATCCTGGTCTTTTAGCCACAGAACTAGTCTCAATTTCTTTTGAAATAAACTTCCCCTCGATTCTGGTCTTCAGCCACGAAACTGGTCTTAGTTTCTTCTCATCAAGTTTCTTCCTCGACAAGGAACGCTATGTGTAGCAGTCTTCATCAAACTTCTCGCCGAGTTTTACTGGGGAGACGCCATTTGATGGAAAAATGAATTAATGCCAGACTTGTCGGGGAAACCCATTGGTCTGAACTGTAGAGGTGTACAAACTTCTCTGTTGGAGATGCCATTTGTCGACCAACTGGGGAAAAACAAGTCTCTTGAGAGACTGCTTTTTGCTTGGGGATATTTCATCATAATTTTCTTTGAGACCTTTTCCGAGAAATGCCATGTGATGTAATCTAATTTTGAGGTGTTGATGACTTTTTTGATAGCAAATTTTTTGGGGAGAAACCACCGTATTGCCAAAAGTCTTCGGTTGAGAGGCCTTCTTTGGGTATTTTCTTTAATTCGGGAAAGCAAAAATATCATCTTCAATGGTGAAGAGTGATGTTCCAGAGGTGTCTGTCGAATGTTTTCTCGTCTTTCAGAGGTTCAAGTTATCAAAGTGGTCGAGGACCGGCTCCAATCCAAAAATAAACTGGGGATAAATTGCTCAGACCATACATTTCCTGACGAGAAAAGAACTGACAACCTTATCTGTGAGAGGACTTTATCACTTGGGGACGAACATGACCAGAGTGATATTAATTCAACATGTGTATGAATATGAATAAATTATGCATGATGTATGTATGCTTATACTAACAAAACAAACACGACATACGGACTAGTGAATGAACACGAAGGGATACTCGGCCACTGTAACACCCCCAATCTATACCCCCAATTAAATAAAGCGATAAAAATTTCATAAGAGTATAATTAAATATTCATGGCATACACGAAGGCGTCACATCAATTGAGACAAAACACAATAAACCTGCTCATAAAGATATGCAACAATCAGGTAGCAATTAACAGAGGAACTTAGTTCCTACTACCCATAATTCAGATACAGAATAAAAGCGGAAAATCTGCAACTGAATCTCATATATATATCACATAAAAAGTTTGTCTGTCATACACAGATCCATACATATACAATCCAAAAGATATCTATACATATACACATAAATCACAACGATCTCCCCGACTACCCGGTGCTACATATCAGAGCCGACCGACAAAAGAATCAAGACCTAAGCTTCACAAAAAGACCTCCAGCATCTAATCTGCAATTCCTCATAGAGCATTCAAAATAGCAGAAGAGTGAGAAACACAATCATAATATAATTGCATACAATTATATAATAACACCAAAATACACATGTAATATTCTCACCACAACTTATACTAGAATTCAAACACAAAACAACACAATGCATATCATCATATATCCATCACCAAGGCATATACAATCAAATAAATGCATTTATCAACAACATGTATATATATATATATATATATATATATATATATATATAGGGAACGTATCATATGAGAATGACATTTTTATATGAGAATTTGAGAATGAATCTGAACCATAAGATTTTAAAATAAATGGTGAAGATTATGTGTCAGTTTTTTTCTCTCTCTCCTCCATCATTTATTTTAATAATGGAGGAGAAAGAAAAACAAAAACCACACATAATCTCCACCATTTATTTTAAAATCCAATGATTCAGATTCATTCTCATGTTCTTACATAAAAATGGCATTCTCATAGGATATGAACCCTATATATATATATATCAACTCATAAATTCCAATCACAATTCCACACAAAATCAATTCATTCATGATTTATGAAAATGCACAGAGACCGACACAACGACTCTATGCAATGCAATGCGGTACCACCCATCCATCATCTCATCACTAGTTCACTTAGGAACTATTGGAACCATCGCTTGTTACTTTGTATAACTCCTCGTCGGGCAAACGATGTTCCCCGTCGCTTTCGGTCCTCTTGGTATAAGGTGCACGATGTTTATGAATCGCTTACAGTCCTCTTTGTATAAGGTACACGATCCGATCGCTTTCGGTCCTCTTTGTATAAGGCTCACGATCGTCTATAATCATCGCTTTCAGTCCTCTTTGTATAAGGCGCACGATGTTATAGCGGATTCCCTCTGGAATCGTTTAGTCGCTCACACCCACTAGGGCACACGACATCACAAGAATGCATATCATGATGCTTGGCATACAATGACTCATGACATTCAAATGCACACATATATGCAATCATCTCAATCAACAATAATCATGCTTTGCACTCAAGCCCAAAGCAATGCATTTAATTTCCATAAGGCCACAAACCCTCATCACAACATTTAAACACATGCATTCACCTCATATAATCAGCACACAAGTCATACAACATATATCACCAGCACATTGCATGATAACACATCAATTACGCACAATTAAAACTGTAAAAGTCGACAAAACGACACATTTCCAAATTCCCAACTTAATTAAATCGGTCAACAATATCAAAACCATCATCATAAGAAAGTACAGTTCAATAGCTATTCAACGATACCAAAAATGTTAAAAACGGATAATCGGGACACAAGTTACGGACTGAACAAGAAAAGTAATCGCGAAAAAACACAATTCTGCCATCTTCCTGATCATACGCGTATTTCCCTGAGCCATACGCGTATTGCCTTGCTCCCTCGCCCATTTCATACACGTATTGCCCAACTTGATACGTGTATGGGTAGAGACCAATTCCTCCTAAAAATCCCACTAAAAACTCCAATATGCATATTGCCTCACTTCATACGCGTATTGCCCTCAACCTTACGCGTACCATTACGCAAATGGGCAGATGGTCGAGAAAATGAAACTCCATACGCGTATTGCCCTCTCTCCTTCAATGCCATACGCGTATTGCCTTAACCAATACGCGTATTGCCTTGAGTGATACGCGTATGGGCAGTGGAAAAACCAGAAATTTCCTGCATAATTTTTCTGCGAAATTCAACCAAAAATCACTCCCAATCTCACCTAAACACCAGAAAATTACCAATTAAATGCCTAACAACATGTATCTATCATGTATCAACAATAAGGAACACTAAAACATGATTTCAGACATAGATTATACCAATTTCTAGCAATTCCAACATATTATGGTTTTTACTCTATATTTCAATTTCAATCCAATATCAACCAAAAACATACATACATAATCATACACAAGTATAAGATAATCGAGTTTCGCACCCTTACCCGATTTAATCGTGTTTTTGAAAGTCGGTTGATCGATTTCTTAATCCACAAGTTTTCTCTCTTTTTCTTCTCTTCTTTTCCTTCTTTCTCTTTTTCTTCTTCTCTTTTTCTTTCCTTACTATTTTTCTCTCTTTTCTTTCTATTTCTAACTTAAGGAAAATAAAGCAAAATGACCAAATTACCCCTACACTCAAATATCCCGCAAACGCTCCCAAAACGCGATAAAACATAACAACAATGAAAAATAATATATTTTCAAAATAAAGTCAAAAATGAAATAATATAATAATAAAATAATCAAAACGACTCGATTAAATAAAACTAACCAAAACTGGGGCGTTACAACTCTCCCCTACTTAGAAATTTTCGTCCTCGAAAATATTACCTGAGACGAACAACTCTGAATACAACTCCCGCATCCGACTCTCCAACTCCCAAGTCAAATTTTCCTCAGCAGCGCCTCCCCACGCTACTTTCACAAGTGCAATATTCTTGCCCCTTAACTGCTTTGACTCGCGATCCAAAATTCTCCTTGGTAATGCCTCCACCGTAAGGTTCTCCCTTGCCTCAACTTCATCCATCAGAATCACATGCGACGGATCCGGAACATACTTCTGAAGCTGTGAAACATGGAACACATCGTGCAAATTTGACAGATTCGGCGGCAACGCCACCCGATAAGCCACAGCACCCACTCTCGCGGATATCTGGCAAGGACCAATAAACCGAGAAGTAAGCTTCTTCGACTTCAATGCACGACCAACACCCGTTACCGGCGTAACTCTCAAAAATACATGATCGCCCTATTGAAACTCAAGATCTTTCCTTCTTCGATCATGATAACTCTTTTGCCTACTCTGAGAAGCCTTCATTTTCTCATGAATAAGTTTCACCTTGTCTGTAGTCTGTTGAATCAATTCGGGTCCAACCACCGTACTCTCACCAGATTCATGCCAACACAACGGTGTTCGACATCTTCTTCCATATAACGCTTCAAAAGGTGCCATTCCAATACTCGAATGGAAACTGTTATTATACGTGAATTCCACCAACGCAAGATAACTATCCCACGCACCACCCTGTTCAAGAACACAAGCCCGCAACAAATCTTCCAACGACTGAATCGTTCTCTCCGTCTGTCCATCCATCTGGGGATGATAAGCAGAACTCAACCTTAACTTAGAACCCAACGCCTTTTGTAAACTTTCCTAAAATCTCGAAGTAAACCTCGGGTCTCAATCCGAAACAATACTCAACGGAACACCATGTAGCTTCACAATCACACTGATATAGATCTCAGCTAACCTCTCCAAAGAAAAACTGATGTCAATCAGAATGAAATGTGCCGATTTAGTCAGCCTATCCACAACCACCCAAATGGCATTATGTCCCCTCAGTGTATTCAGCAACCCTGTTACAAAATCTAGAGAATTGCTATCCTATTTCCACTCAGGAATATCCAACGGTTGCAACAAACCACTAGGCTTTTGATGTTCCACTTTCGACTTTTGGCACGTCAACCACGCACACACAAACTGAGCCTCATCTCTCTTCAATCCAGACCACCAAAAAATCTTCTTCAAATCTTGATACATCTTATTAGCTCCCAGATGTATACTCAAATTACACCGGTGTCCTTCCTCCAAAATCATCCTTTTCAAGTCCGAATCAACAGGAATACAAATCCTACCACGAAATCTTAAAACACCCTTATCATCCACTCTAAAATCACCATTCACATCTTTTTCTCCAACCAACATCAAATCTACAAATTTCACATCCAACTTCTGTTTCTCGCTTACGGTCAACAGAAACTCATTAGTAACCTTTAGCATACCCAGCCTCACGCTGTCGGATGTCACTTCACACACCAAACTCAAGTCCCTAAAAGCTTCCAAAAGTTCCCACTCTTTAACCATTAATGCGGACATATGCAACGATTTTCGACTCAACGCATCGGCTACCACATTAGCTTTACCAGGATGGTAAGTCAAGCTAAAATCGTAGTCTTTAAAAAATTCCAACCATCTCCGTTGCCTCATATTCAACTCTTTCTGATCAAACAAATATTTCAAACTTTTGTGATCACTAAAGACTTCGAATCTTGCACCAAAGAGATAATGCCTCCAAATTTTCAATACAAACACCACAGCCGCTAATTCCAAACCATGAGTAGGGTAATTTTTCTCATGCACCCTCAACTGCCTCGAAGCATAGGCCACCACCTTACCTTCTTGCATCAGCACACCACCTAGACCAATCAAAGACGCATCACAATACACCACAAATGGTTCAGTAGGATTCGGCAAAATCAAAATCGGAGCTGTCGTCAATATTCTCTTCAGCTCACTAAAACTTTCCTCACACCGAATATCCCAAATGAACGCTTGCCCTTTACAAGTCAACTGGGTCAAAGGAAGTGCTAGCTTAGAAAAACCTTCAATGAATCTCCGATAATAACCAGCTAAACCCAAAAAGCTTCTGATTTCAGTAACAGATCTAGGAGCCTCCCATTGTAGAACTGCTTCTACTTTAGATGGATCCACAGCAATACCATTACCTGAAATCACATGCCCAAGAAAACTCACTTCTGACAACCAGAACTCACACTTGGACAATTTGGCAAAAAGTCTCTTTTCCTTCAAAATTTGCAACACCACACGCAAATGCTCCTCGTGCTCCTCCCGGGACTTAGAATAAATTAATATGTCTTCAATGAACACAACGACAAATCGATTCAAATGCTCATGGAAAATATGATTCATATACTCCATAAACACACCCGGCGCATTAGAAACCCCGAACGACATCATAGAATATTCATAATGACCGTATCGTGTCCTAAAAGCCGTCTTCAGAATATCTTCCTCTTTCACTCTAATCTGATGATAACCCGACCTCAAATCAATCTTACTAAACACACACGCACCGACCAACTGGTCCATCAAATCATCAATTCTTGGAAGAGGATACTTATTCTTAATCGTCACCTTATTCAACTGGCGATAATCAATACACAATCGCATATTTCCATCTTTCTTTTTCACCAATAAAACTGGAGCACCCCAAGGCGACACGCTTGGTCTCACAAACCTCTTTTCTAATAATTCATTCAACTGCTTCTTTAACTCAACCAACTCAGATGCCGACATATGATAAGGTGCCATAGATACGGGTCTAGTACCAGGAACTAGATCTATAGAAAACTCCACCTCTCTCTCTGGCGGTACGTCTGAAATATCCTCAGGAAACACCTCAGGAAATTCACACACAACAGGAAACACATCAAGTGAAACTTGACTATCCACTGTCAACGATGCAAACAACCCAAACAACTGAGCTTCCTCCGCCAAAAGTGTCTTCAACTCTTTAGTAGATAAGAAACTCGACTTTTCGTCTTCTTCAAGAGAAGGCAATCTTACCAGCTTATGATAACAATCAATATGCACTCGATTAAACTGCAACCAATTCATTCCCAAAACCACATCTAAACCCTCCAACGGCAGACACACCAAATCCATCTCAAAGTCTTTACCATAAATGGTCAATGGACAACTTAAACAAACCAAAGAAGTAGTTACTGACCCCAATGCTGGAGTATCAATAACCATCTCACCACCCATCGAAGACAACACAAGATTCAAACGCTTCACACACTCAAACGAAATAAACGAATGAGTCGCTCCAGTATTAATAATAGCAACTAAAGGCGTACTATTAATAAAACAAGTACCTCTGATCAGACGATCTACACTAGTAGTCTGAGTTCCTGCCAAGGCAAAAACTTTCCCACTAGCTAGAGCTTGCTTCGGTTTCGGACACTTCGTGCTAATATGACCAGGTTCACCACAGTTGAAACACTTCGCCACATTCTTCCTCTTACACTCAGCTGCTACATGTCCTAAACCTCCACAATTTGAACACTTACCCAAATTCTTCCTACATTGAACTGACGATGTCCCAAATCACCACATCTGTAACATCTCAAAGAATTAAACATACCTCCTCGAATGGGCCTTCTCTCAAAATTACCCCTTTGCTTACCCTTATCAGCTGGTGTTACATAAGGACCACTACGAAACGATTGTTTCCCTTTCCTTTCGTTCACACTCTTATAATGAGTAGAACGAGCTTTGCTATCTTCTTCATAAATCCTACAACAATCCACCAAATCAGAAAACCTTCGAATTCTCTGATAACCAATTGCCTGCTTAATCTCAGGACGCAATCCGCTCTCAAACTTCACACACTTAGAAAACTCCGCAGTTGCTTCAGCATAATGTGGATAAAACTGCACAAGCTCCACAAACTTAGCAGTATAATAAACAATAGACATATTACCTTGTTTCAACTCCAAGAACTCTATTTCCTTCTTTCCCCTAACATCTTCAGGAAAATACTTCCTAAAAAATTCCCTGCTGAACAAAGTCCAAGTAACCTCTTCATCTCCAGCTTCTAACACATGACGAGTACTAACCCACCAATCATTCGCTTCCTCCTACAACATGTGAGTACCCAGTCTCACCTTCTGACCCTCAGCACAATCCATCACTCGGAAAATTCTTTCAATCTCCTTCAGCCAAATCTGAGCACCATCAGGATCATGCCTCCCTTTGAAGAAAGGCGGTTTGTTCTTCCTGAACTCATCATTCCCAACAGCATTAGGTGCACCCTGCACAGCCCGAGCCTTAGCTTGCACAACATTAGCCAAAGCAGCATCATTCCTACCAGCCATATTTTGTTCATATCCAATAACAGCAATTATGATTAAACGAACAGCTCATCCAAACACAATGACCAACAAGGACTGACACAAACTGACACGGACTGGCTCTGATACCACTTAATGTAACACCCCCAATCTATACCCCCAATTAAATAAAGCGATAAAAATTTCATCAGAGTATAATTAAATATTCATGGCATAGACGAAGGCGTCACATCAATTGAGACAAAACACAATAAACCTGCTCATAAAGATATGCAATAATTAGGTAGCAATTAACAGAGGAACTTAGTTCTTACTACCCACAATTCAGATAAAGAATAAAAGCGGAAAATCTGTAAATGAATCTCATATATATATCACATAAAAAGTTTGTCTATCATACACAGATCCATACATATACAATCCAAAAGATATCTATACATATACACATAAATCACAACGATCTCCCCGACTACCCGGTGCTACATATCAGAGCCGACCGACAAAAGAATGAAGACCTAAGCTTCGCAAAAAGACCTCCAGCATCTAATCTGCAATGCCTCATGGAGCATTCAAAACAGCAGAAGGGTGAGAAACACAATCATAATATAATTGCATATAATTATATAATAACACCAAAATACACATGTAATATTCTCACCACAACTTATACCAGAATTCAAACACAAAACAACACAATGCATATCATCATATATCCATCACCAAGGCATATACAATCAAATAAATGCATTTATCAACAACATATATATATATATATATATATATCTCAACTCATCAATTCCAATCACAATTCCACACAAAATCAATTCATTCATGATTTATACAAATACACAGAGACCGACACAACGACTCTATGCAATGCAATGCGGTACCACCCATCCATCATCTCATCACTAGTTCACTTAGGAACTATTGGAACCATCGCTTGTTACTTAGTGTAACTCCCCGTCGGGCAAACTATGTTCCCCGTCGCTTTCGGTCCTCTTGGTATAAGGCGCACGACGTTTATGGATCGCTTTCAGTCCTCTTTGTGTAAGGCGCACGATCCGATCGCTTTCGGTCCTCTTTGTATAAGGCTCACGATCGTCTATAATCATCGCTTTCAGTCCTCTTTGTATAAGGCGCACGATGTTATAGCGGATTCCCTCTGGAATCGTTTCGTCGCTCACACCCACTAGGGCACACAACATCACAAGAATGCATATCATGATGCTTGGCATACAATGACTCATGACATTCAAATGCACACATATATGCAATCATCTCAATCAACAATAATCATGCTTTGCACTCAAGCCCAAAACAATGCATTTAATTGCCATAAGGCCACAAACCCTCATCACAACATTTAAACACATGCATTCACCTCATATAATTAGCACATAAGTCATACAACATATATCACCAGCACATTGCATGATAACACATCAATTACGCACAATTAAAACGGTAAAATTCGACAAAATGACACATTTCCAAATTCCCGACTTAATTAAATCGGTCAACAATCTTAAAACCATCATCATAAGAAAGTACAGTTCAATAGCTATTCAACGATACCAAGAATGTTAAAAACTGATAATCGAGACACAAGTTACGGACTGAACAAGAAAAGTAATCGCGAAAAAACACAATTCTGCCATCTTCCTGGCCATACGCGTATTTCCCTGAGCCATACGCGTATGCCTTGCTCCCTCGCCCATTCCATACGCGTATTTCCCAACTTGATACGCGTATGGGCAGAGACCAATTCCTCCAAAAAATCCCACTAAAAACTCCAATACGCGTATTGCCTCACTTCATACGCGTATTGCCCTCAACCTTACGCGTACCATTACGCAAATGGGCAGATAGCCGAGAAAATGGAACTCCATACGCGTATTGCCCTCTCTCCTTCAATGCCATACGCGTATTGCCTTAACCAATACGCGTATTGCCTTGAGTGATACGCGTATGGGCAGTGGAAAAACCAGAAATTTCCTGCATAATTTTTCTGCGAAATTCAACCAAAATCACTCCCAATCTCACCTAAACACCAGAAAATTACCAATTGAATGCCTAACAACATGTATCTATCATGTATCAACAATAAGGAACACTAAAACATGATTTCAGACATAGATTATACCAATTTCTAGCAATTCCAACATATTATGGTTTTTACTCTATATTTCAATTTCAATCCAATATCAACCAAAAACATACATACATAATCATACACAAGTATAAGATAATCGATTTTCGCACCCTTACCCGATTTAATCGTGTTTTTGAAAGTCAGTTGATCGATTTCTTAATCCACAAGTTTTTTCTCTTTTTCTTCTCTTCTTTTCCTTCTTTCTCTTTTTCTTCTTCTCTTTTTCTTTCCTTATTATTTTTCTCTCTTTTCTTTCTATTTCTAACTTAAGGAAAATAAAGCAAAATGACCAAATTACCCCTACACTCAAATATCTCGCAAACGCTCCCAAAACGCGATAAAACATAACAACAATGAAAAATAATATATTTTCAAATAAAAGTCAAAAATAAAATAATATAATAATAAAATAATCAAAACGACTCGATTAAATAAAACTAACCAAAACTGGGGCGTTACAGCCACTGTGCGGGATAAGAAGTATCATTGGTTCAAGATAGCGATCCTTTCCTTCTTAGGAGGGGTAGACCCTACTGGGGGTGAAAGAACTATCAATTGGTCTTAAGAGGTAAGAACTCTGCCGGGGATATCAGATGGGGTGTTACATCAGAAACAGTTGATCCTTTATTCAGGCGTACTGGTTTAGAAGGAGTACTTTGATTCTGCATTTTGAGGCTCGATCACTTCCGGAGAAGCCATCGATGTTCCTTTTGTGTTCAGTAGTCAAAATAATTGCCATCTTTATTTTTAAAAGTAGAAGAAAATTTGACAAGTAAATTCATTTTTGTTTTGTTTCAAGAATCGTTGATCATGTTAAAAATGTCATTTTGTAAAGCAAAAATAAATGAGAATTGCGAATAAAAGCATTAGGGCTCAAATTTTATTGATATAATGGAAATCAGCCAAGTGTGTGATCCCATAGAGCAGTTACAAAGTTTAAAAAATGGTAATTTACGGGAAAATGGGCTTCATTGAAACATAACGACTGTTATCCTTCTACCAACTTTGAATTCCGGACATCCTGAGCTTCTGTCGAAGATGACCATGACTGAAGTCTTTTGACGGATGGTGTTACCGTCGGGGATTTAACCTTGTCGGACGTAGTGACTTGCCAGGAATCCCTAAGTTTTTCTTAGATTTCCTTTTGAGGTTTCCAATCCATCGGGATGATTTTTTGCTTATGTCTCTAATTTTTGCCTGGACCGCCCTTTCGGGTTTTCAATCCACCGAGACATTTTTTTAGGCGAAGTATTTCTTGACTACATTAACATTTGTGGGGTAGGTAAACTCCTCTCCATCCATGGTTGCAAGTCTCAAGGCGCCGCCTAAAAAGGCTTTCTTGACCACATTGGGGCCGTCATAATTTGGAGTCCATTTTACCCCGGGAATCAGTGAGAAATGATTGTATCTTCTTGAGCACGAGGTCTCCTTTTCTGAAGACACGGGGTCAGACCTTTTTGTCGAATACTTTCTTCATTCTTTGTTGATACAACTGACCATGGTATATAGCCGTTATTTTCTTTTTTCGATTAGATTTAGTTTATCATGTCGACTTTGACACCATTCAGCCTCTGTTAGCGTAGCTTCCATCAATACCCAGATTGATGGGTTCTCTACTTCTATGGGGAGTACGACCTCCATGCCATATACTAGAGAGAATGGGATTGCCCCTGTTGAAGTGCGAACAGATGTGCGATAACCGTGGAGAGAAAAGGGTAGCATCTCGTGCCAGTCTTTGTAGGTTACAACCAGCTTTTGAACGATTTTCTTGATATTCTTCTTAGCTGCTTCTACTGCGTCGTTCATCTTAGGTCGGTACGGATATGAGTTATGGTGTTCGATCTTGAACTCAGTACACAACTCTTTCATCATCTTGTTGTTCAAGTTAGATCCATTATTTGTAATGATCTGGCTTGGAACACCATAACGCAGATGAGATTGTTTTTGATAAACCGGACCACCACTTGTCTGGTCACATTGGCGTATGATACTGCTTCAACTCACTTTGTGAAGTAGTCAATGGCTACCAGGATGAACCGATGTATGTTTGAAGCTTTGAGTTCAATCATGCCAATCATGTCGATTCCCCATATAGAAAAAGGCCATGGAGAAGACAAAAGTTTGAGATACGTTGGCGGTACATGGATTTTATCAGCGTATATTTGACACTTGTGACACTTCCTCATATACTTGTAACAATCAGATTCCATTGTCAACCAATAATATCCTGCTCTCAGAATTTTTCTCGCCGTTGTGTGTCCGTTGGCATGAGTGCCAAAGGATCCTTCGTGGATTTCTTTCATCAACAGGTTTGATTCTTGTCTGTCTACGCATCTGAGCAAAACCATGTCGATGTTTCTCTTATAGAGTGTATCACCTTTCAGGAAGAAGTTACCAGCCAGTCTTCTGAGAGTCTTCTTGTCTTTTCTTGATGCCCCAGGTGGGTACTCTTATTTTTGAAGGAAGCACTTGATATCGTGATACCAAGGTTTGTCATCTATGACTGCTTCAATTGTGAAGATGTAGAAGGGCCTTTCAAGGCGCATTATGTCAATCTTAGGTATGTCGTTCCATTGACCTACACTAATCATGGAAGAGAGAGTGGCTAGTGCATCAGCCATGTGATTTTCTTCACGAGGGATATGATGAAGCTCGATTTTGTTGAAGAATGTTAACAATCTTCTCGAGTAATCTTTGTAGGGAATCAATCCCGATTTGTATGTGTTCCATTCTCCTTTGATCTGATTGATAATCAGGGCTGAGTCTCCATACACATATAAGTTCTTTATCCTTAAGTCGATAGCTTGTTCGAGGCCCATGATACAAGCTTCGTACTCGGCCTCGTTGTTTGTGATTTGAAAGTTAGTCGGGCAGTGAAAGGAACGTGGGTACCTTGAGGTGTTATGATGATTGCCCCAATTTCGTTTCCATAATTGTTGACAGCTCCGTAAAAAATAGTCCCCATTGGACACCTAGTTTTGGCCCTTCGCTGGGTAGCGGTTCATCGCAATCTTTCATTTTCAAGTACATGACATCTTTATTTGGGAAGTCAAATCCGACTAATTCTTGATCTTCAATCGGTTGATGAGCCAAATGATCGGCTAAAATACTTCCTTTGACGGCTTTCTAAGCATGGTACTCAATGTCGTATTCTGATAACAACATCTGCTAACGGGCAATCCTTCCCGTGAGAACAGGCTTTTCAAAGACGTATTGATCGGATCCATTTCGGATACTAACCAAGTAGTGTGACAAATCATGTACCGGCAAAGACGTTTGGCTGCCCTAGCCAGAGCGCAGCAAGTTTCCTCGAGCATAGTGTACCGAGTTTCACAGTCTGTGAATTTCTTGCTTAAGTAGTAAATGGCAGACTCTTTTCTTTTTGTTTCGTCCTACTGGCCAAGTACACAGCCCATGGAGTCATCCAAGACTAGGTAAATGATCAGTGGTCTTCCCTCCACTGGAGGAGACAGAATAGGTCGATTCAACATATATTCTTTGATGCTGTCGAAAGCTTTTTGGCAATCTTCTGTCCATACGCGGCTTTGATTCTTTCTGAGTAGTTTGAAGATTGGCGCGCATGTCGCAGTCCTAAGGGATATGAATCTTGAGATGTAATTTAGACGTCCCAAAAATCCTCTGACCTTTTTTTCAGTCCTTGGTGAAGGCATTTCTTGAATGGCCTTGACCTTGTCGGGATCAACCTCGATTCCTTTCTGGCTGACGATGAATCCTAAGAGCTTTCCTGAGCGAACACCGTACGTGCACTTATTGGGATTCAAGCGGAGTTTGTATTTTCTCAGACGCTTGAATAACTTTGACAAGTGTTCTACATGCTCTTCTTCTGTTTTAGATTTGGCAATCATGTCATCGACATACACTTTAATCTCTTTGTGCATCATGTTATGAAACAGAGTTATCATGGCCCTTTGATAGGTTGCCCCGGCGTTCTTCAGACCGAACGACATTACCTTGTAACAAAAGGTGCCCCATGGGGTGATGAATGTAGTTTTCTCCATATCTTCCGGTGCCATTTTGATTTGATTATAGCCCGAGAATCCATCCATGAAGGAGAAGACTTTGAATTTTGTTGTACTGTCAATCAGCATGTCAATGTGTGGTAGGGGAAGTCATCCTTTGGACTTGCTTTGTTCAGATCCCTGTAGTCTACACACATTCTGACTTTTCCGTCCTTTTTCGAAACTGGTATTATGTTAGCTAGCCATTGAGGATATTCTGAGGTGGCAAGGAAACCTGCGTCGATCTGTTTCTGCAGTTCCTCTTTAATTTTGATGGCCATATCAGGATGAGTCCTTCTCAGTCTTTGTTTTACTGGCAGACATTCTGTTTTCAACGTTAAGTGATGTTTCATGATGCTGGTATCTAACCCTAGCATGTCCTGATAGGACCAAGCAAATAGATCTGGAAACTCTTTGAGAAGTTTTATCAAGTCTTCTCTGACAGTTGAGCCGAGCAGTGCTCCAATCTTAACTTCTTTCTTCTCTTCTCCTAAACCCAAATTAACCATTTCCAACGGCTCTTTGTGAGGCTCAATAGACCTTTCCACTTGCCTGAGTAGTCAGGAGATCTCTTCTGGAATTTCTTCATCATCTTCTTCTTCAGCCTCAAATACCGGGAATTCAAAGTTGGGAGAAGGCATTGGATCATACGTTTCAATGGGGTTTAAAACAAGCAATCTGCATGACGTGATGATTCATTTTTTAGCAAAGACAGAGAGAATGCAAGAGTGTGTGCAGTGTATTTTCTGAAAAACGCTTGGTTTTATTTTGGGTTGTTTTAGGATTACCATTTTCTGAAAAACGAAAAGTGAAAACATCAAAAAATGCGGGAATGACAGAATGACATTATTTATTTATGATTTGTCGATTCTTGAAATACAGCCCTATAAAACAAAACTCTACCGCTTTGGGCGAAGCGAAGAGGGACATTTACAGAAAAGTAAGTCCTATAAAACATCCACTTCACCCGGGCAAGGTGAAAGGTTAAAACAAAGATGGCAATCACTTAGACTTATGGACGACTTTCGGGACATCGACAACAGCCCAGTGGCGACGAACTCCTCTGTGAATCACAAAGTCTGGTACTTTCCTTCTTGGTTTGTCTTTAGAAATAACATTGATTTCTGGTGAAGTAGGATCGTTGAAGTCTTCCTCCCATGTAGAGTTATCATAAATGAACTCTTCTGTTGTCTCTTCCTTAGTGTTTTTACTCTCAAGCGGATCTCCCCATCCAGTTGGCTGGATGTCCTCGTATCTGATACGAGAACTTTCGGGAGCAATGTATTTAACTAGGAAGTCATACTTGCCGCTTGGCAGTCCCAAGGTGTCCCATATTTCTGTGGGAATGGAGGAGTCATCCTTCTCAATGACGTTGATTTCAGGAAAAGCATAGTTAATGAACTCTTGTCCTGCAATCTTTGCCGATTCATCACCATGGTGTCAGACATTTTTCGAATGTCCTGAGTAATGATTCCATGACTCAGTGGGGACATGGGTATTCTTTTCAATGTTACTCAGTTGATAGGCATCGTCCGACTGACTCTTTTGCCCCATGTCTTCCGTGTATGGTTTCCAGATAGGCAAGTCATCCAGGGGATCATAATAATCGTAGTCAGAGTTGTCTTTCATCAGAGTGTCCTCCTCTAATTAATTGGGCGGAGCACGACATCCTTCAGGATCACAATCTCCATAGATCATCCTGACGTCTGACCTTAGTATATATCTTGGGCTCAGCTTGAGAAAACAGAATGGCATGTGTGCTTCTTCCGGAGATATATAATCGTCATGGTTAAGGTAAGATTTCCACTCCTCCTCTGTATCGGAGGAAACGCTTTCATTGATGGTGTGTACTTCTTGAGACACCGGGTAGACGAAACCTCCGCTGTGGAAGAAATCCTGAATGGCACAAAAACTTTCGTCCTTCTTGATAGTCTGGGTACAGGTTGGAGAGAAACCAATACCTTTTCTTGTCTTGTTATTCGTAGGAATTACAATCTGTCCCCATCCTTTTATGTCATTACTCCCGATCACTTTGAGAGCATCCTTGTATGAGGAAATCGACGTCCCTCTTTATTGTTGATTCTCATTGCTCACTGAGAGTGCTTGGAACTGGGTTCCAACAACCTCCTCGGGTTCTACACAGGAGAACAATGATAAGTTGCTTAAGATTAAGGCTTTCTCTCCACACATTGTGACTAACTTGTCATTCTTGACGAACTTCAGATTCTGGGGAAGTGTCGAAGTGACTTCCCCAGCTTCGTGTATCCAAAGTCTTCCTAATAAACAACGGTATACTGCTCGGATGTCCATGACCTGGAAAGTGACTTGGAAAGTGTGAAGACCGATGGTTATGGGAAAATCGACTGCGCCAATAACTGTTTTTCTAGATCCGTCAAAGGCTTTGGTGATGATCTCACTGACTCTCATTGGAGCTCCTTGAAATGGTAGTCGTATCATAGTTGACTTTGGCATAACATTCAAAGATGATCTTGTGTCTACCAGTATGCTGGCTAAATCATCGTCTTGGCATTTGACTGTAATGTTAAGCGCCATATTATGGTTTTTGCCTTCTTCCGGCAGTTCTTCATCACTGAATCCTAAGTTGTTGCAGGAAGTGATGTTGGAGATGATGTTGTCAAACTGTGCTATCGTCACATCCTGTTCCACAAAGGCTTGTTCTAAGACCTTCTATAGAGCTTCCCTGTGAGCTTTTGAACTAAGCAGGAGAGATAACACAGAGATTTGAGATGGAGTTTGCAACAATTGGTCCACAATGTTGTACTCATTTTGTGGGATGAGCTTCAACATCTCATCGTTGTTCTTCATAAGTTTTGGATTACTGGATTGACCGTCTAGTGGGTTAGGAACTTCTGTTTGAGGCTCATTTTCTTTGGTAGGTTCTCCAACTCCTCTGTTGTAGATCCGACCGCTCCGTGTGACTCGACTGATGCCGGCAATGTTTACGATGGAGGGCAATGGAGTTTCCTTTCCATTTTTGATGGTCGTTGCACCGTACTTGTAAGGGATAGCATTTTATAACTTATACAGTATTGGTCCTGGCAGGTAGATAACCACAAGAGCTTTTTGATTTCTCTGACTGTCATAGGCAACCTCAAATGGTTCGAGGTTAAGGATCCTTCTACTGTCAAGAGAGACTTTTGACTCGTTGAGCAGAGGGATTATGGCGCAAATGTCCTCGGTTTTTCCGTGATTGGAGATTACGACGACGCTTTTACTTTGACCAGGGAGGTACTTCTGTATCATGTTGATCGACCCAGAACTTGAACATGGTCGAACCTCTTTCCGGTTTAACTGATTTTGGAGGGCTGCTCATACGAGATAACATCCTTGGTTATTTTTTGAGCATACTCTGCAGCGCTCATAATTGTGTGGTGGTACCTGACCATACCCGCTTTGTACATGGTGCATGTTTACTAGATCTGTTTCTATTTAGCGGATATTATGACTTTAATGTCTACCAGGTAAATCGGAAGTCACCAGTGGTCCAACAGATGTTGAAGGGTTCTTTGCACAAGCGCACACCCTTGGTCATCTTCACAGCATTGTTTACAGTCTAGGTAATCATGTGAAGCCAGAAAACTGAGCCTGACATGCTTAGCATGCAATTCTACTAGACTGGTATTCATCAAGTGTATGTCAAAGATCTGAACCATATTGACTTGATGGTAATTTCTTTCATGGTAGTCTTGGATCCATCAGAGATCCGTCTGATGTTGGAGGGCCTCTTGTATAAAAGAGCATCACTGATCTTCTGATGAGCAGACTGGACAAGCGTTATAATCCTGTCGTGGCAGATTATAATATTGACTTTGCCTCGAATGCATCGCCACTAAGTTGACGTTCATTGCATGGATGTCGTGGTTCTGAACAATGCTGGGATATGCATGGGCCATGTTTACTTCACTAATCCTGTGATCCTGAATCTAGCCCAGATCCATTTGTTCTTGCAGAGCTGCTTGCACTATGGAACACCCTTGATTGTTCTTGGAACAAATGTTACACTAATGATAGTTGTGAGATGCACATGACTATACCTGCTCTGCCTGCAATTCATTTTCACCAGATTGGTTCCTAATAGGTGCACATTGTGAATTTGATAACTGTTGACAAGTTCTCCTTCTATCAAATTCATTGCAGTCTTTTCATGTTGCAGTAAAGGGTTTGTTTGAACATTGAGATTAGTATCTTTGAAAGATAAAATCCCGTTCCTGATAAGCTTCTGTACATCAGACTTGAAGCTGAGACAACTCTCAATGTTATGTCCCAATCCTCCTTGATGGTAAGGGCAAGTTTGATCTGCTTTGAACCAAAAAGGTGGCTTTTCTGGTACTGTGAGAGAAGTCCTGGTTTGGACATGCCCCTTAGCCAATAGAAGTGGAAATAGTTTTGCGTACAACATTGGTATAAGGTCAAACCCTGATGGTCGTGTAGTACGATTGTTGTTACTATACTGTGGACGAGCCTATTGAAAAGGCTGTTGCGGCCTTTGCTGATACTGTTGTTGACTTGGTTGGCTCTGAGCAACCTGAGGTTGATAAGTCGGTGATGGAATGAGGTTGATAGCGGGAGTTACTGCCGCTACTGGTTAATATCTTCGCCTTTACTTTCCCAGAGAGATATTACTGATATCTTGCTCTTTTTTCTTTTGGAAAGCACTATCGTATCTCTTAGTACTGCTAGATGGCTCTTCATCTTTGACCAATCGTCCTTCTCGGACTGCCTCTTCAAGGCGTACTCCCATGGTCACCATTTCAGTGAAGTCACTGGGCGCGCTGGCGACCATTCGGTCGTAATAAAATGAGCTTAAGGTTTTCAAGAAAATCTTGGTCATTTCCTTCTCCTCAAGAGGGGGACAAATCTGAGTGGCAATTTCACGCCATATCTAAGCATATTCTTTAAAAGTTTCTTTATCCTTTTGCGACATTGCTCTGAGTTGATCCCTATCCGGTGCCATGTCCAAGTTGTATTTATACTACTGAACAAAAGTTGCCCCAAGATCTCTGAAAGTATTGATCTTGGTGCGATTTAAACCCATGTACCATTTGAGTGCGGCACCGGTTAAACTGTCTTGGAAGTAATGGATCAGTAGCTATTGATTTTCTATCTGGATAGACATTTTTCGAGCGTACATCACCAAATGACTTTGAGGGCAAGAGTTGCCTTTGTATTTTTCAAAGTCAGGCACCTTGAATTTGTGTGGGATCTTTACATTAGGGACCAAACACAGGTCCGCGACGTCCTTTTTGAATAAGTCTTGACTGCGAATGGCATGCAGTTCTTTCTTCATTTCCAAGAATTGTTCTTGGAACCCATTCATCATTTCGTACATGTCTTCGTTTCCACCAGAAATTTTTTGTGGAATCTGTCGTTCCGGGACAGTGTGTACCACTGGTTGCAGTATAGACATTACAGCGGTGACTCTTAGCGCTTCAGTGCCCTGAAGTTTGTAACCTTCAAGAATTGCTGTTGTAACCCTTGCATCTTCATTTTCCCGAAGTTTGTAACCTTCAGGTCCAGCGATTCCTGCTACGGCTTCTGGGTCTTCAGTGACCGGTGGGATATATTCATCAGGTATAAAGTTGAAAGGCATGCCCCAGGGGCGACCCATAGGCATGTTGTGCCGAGGATCATATGTCTCCATTACAGGTGTAGATGTGATCTCTGAGATCACAGTCCTTTGATGTTTCTGCTCCTGAGCTGCTGCCAGGGATTGCATGTGATTGTGAAGTCTTGCCAAACTTTCCTTTAGAGCGTCGATTTCTTTTCTCAGCTCTCTGTTCTCTTCCTCGAGATCGTCCATTTTCTTTTGTCGATTGACCTGAGTATTGTATGAGTGAGAAAGTTTGACTCTAGAATTATGACACATACGTGAGACTCAAAGATAAGAAAAAATGCGTTATGTGAGAATGATGAATGATATGCAAAGATATATTTTTTAGTTTTTGTCTTATTCAAAAAAGAAACTTCAACAAATAGATTGCAAATATCACACAGTGGGAGAGACCCCTTTTATTGAATTCAAGTTTGCAGTATTTTACAAGGAAAAGTACAATATTTTACAAAGTGCTGCAAGGAAAATGTCTAAGCTCATGGATCCAGAGTCCTTTCTGAAGAGAGCTCAGATGTCGGTTCATGTATTTTCCTTTTCTTTGATTGGTCCTCTTCAGCCATTGTCGGGTCGTCAGTCCTTTGCCAAGTTAAAGGAGCGACCAAATTTCTTCGGTCTTCCTGACTCTATATAGCATGCTGCTCTAATATCTCAATCAGAGCATCCTTATCTTTTAACAGTTCTTGAATCTTGGTACATTCCAAATTAAGGATTTAGTATTTGTTTTTCCAAGAGCTCCTCTCACGTTGAACTTTGTTGAGAGCAACCTGGAGTTTTTCCGCATCAGACATGAAATAAAGGAAAGATTCTTTTAATGGAAAAACTTCTTGGAGAGGGTAAGGCATCCTAAGCTTGAGGGCTCTAGTTTGTACCCAGTGGAGATAAGGTTCCATGGAGGTACAGTTTGGTCTTCTCAGAGACTCTCTTCCTTTCCTGTGAATATGTTGACAGGGATGCACTATTTCTTTCTTTAGTGCCCTGTCATTTTCCCATTCCTTGAAGAAAAGACCTTCCAGATGAACATTATGTGGGATATTCTTCATCGGGTATCCGAGTTGACGGCAAGCTAAAATTGGATGATAGTTGATTCCTCCTTTAGTTCCAATGAAGGGTACGTTGGGTAAATTTTCGCATCTGTCGATGATCTCTATCCCTTCGTAAATCCTATTGTGCCAATCTACGTCAGAATTAGTAAGGGACATAATCCTTTGTGACCAACGTAGAGTACTCTTGTGATCCCAAAAAGCAGTAGACTTGGGCAAATGGGAAATGAACCATTGGTAGAGTAAGGGCATACATCATGTGATCATTCCTCCACTGTACAAATTCCTTAAGTGTACAGAATGATAAGCATCTGCGAGCAAGGTTGGTACGGGGTTTCCTATTAAGAATATCTTAACAGCATTGGTATCGACGAAGTTGTCAATGTTGGGAAAGAGGAATAACCCATATATGAGCAGAACAAAGACGTCTTCGAAGGCAGTTATGTTTCCTATACTAGCAAAGTATAGAGCTTTCTCCATCAGGAATTTAGCTGGTAAACCCTGGATTCCTCCTTTAGTGGTCAGGTGAGTCCTAACTTCTGACTCATCCAAAGAGTTGCTCTTGCAATGGAGTGATTCTTTGGAATTTCTTCCAGTCTAAAAGATGGAGCTTCATCAGTGATAGGTAGATCAATCAGGTGGGAGTACTCTTCCAGTGTTGGTTCCAGTTGGTAATCCGTGAAAGTGAAGCAGTGGTAAACCGGATCTTAGAACTGAATCAACGTAGACAGGATTCCTTTAACTACGTGGACCCTTAACAGAGACAACAACCCTCTGTGCTTAGCCCTGAAAGCCTCGGGATTGGTGACCATCCTTGCCAATTTCCTTAAGTCTTCTAGTTTCGGAGCCTTGAAGGTGTACTTGTGCGTTTTTCTTCTACCGAAATCCATAACGCAACCTCTAATATTTGCAATTATTGTTTTAGTCCTTTTGAAAAAAAGATTTTTTTCTTGTTTGAAAAGAGTTTGTTAGATGAATGTATGAATGCAGGACACAAAAACATTTGAAAACATGGGTTCAAGGGTTCAATGTCACGAGCATAAAGTCATGGTTCTACCCATCCCCAAAGGTTGTACTATTTTGGTCAATTTTTGTACCTGTAGAACGGGTTCTAAGGTTCCCAAAGTCATTGACCCCTCCTAGGGATATTAACAGCAAGCTGATTCACTCGAGCGAGCTGTAACATCCTAGGGTGAATCTCATTTGAGTGTAGTATCGCATATCAACTATTCCCGATAGTTACCGCACAACCAAATGGTCAAATGGTTAATGTCTACTAAATCCTCAGGGTCATGGGTACAACACTGGGAAAGACAATGCTTTCACGTCAATCGGTCGTTCAACATCAATACTTCCGCACGGGTACCTCGGCTGATTCGGTGGACTACCAAGTTAGCTTGGTCGGGATTCACTCCCTATAAGTGTTTCCTGGATCTGCCACCACTTATCTTAATGTTCTCTCAAACTTTCCACATGCGTATTAATCGCATTCCCAGTTGATAGAAAATTAAACACGGGTATCAAGTAGTATAACAGTAAACATATATATATATATATTATAGTAGAAAGTATAGAAAATGCTAACAAAGCCTAGAACTCTTAGGAACTCTAATCCTAAAGACTCCCCAGCAGAGTCACCATTTTTCTGTAGCTTACGATTTTTGTCGGTGACGCGACCACCTTACCGCAATGGTTGGAATTGGGTTCTACTTTTTAATTTCTTATTTATCCTATGAAGCTGGAAAGGAAAGGGAAGCTATCTAAAACTAACCATGCACGCAAATGTTTTTTTTAACAAATGCTAAGAGATTGGGGGGTCCGGGGTCAGGTTATACAAAGGGAAGTTGTTAATTACCCAGTGTATATATGGTTATCCATAGAGTTTGTGTGGCATGTTTAAATACTTTATGGTGTTTATTGTTATAGGTTGGGAATGTTGAGAGAGTGATTTTGTTGTTTTTGGTTTTCTGTTGTTTTAGGTAAGGTACTGGACCTAAAGTTTTTGATTTGTGTGCTCGCTAAGATTTCACAATCTTATGACGACGTATTCCCGTAAAGATAACAGAGAAATCAGAGCGATCGTAGTTCCTCCTATTCTATGGGAGGAAAAGATATTTGGTGTCTTGTTCAAAGCTCAAGATTCAAGCTAAAGGGGTGACTAAGAGAGAATTTGTCATCTCTAAAGGGAGATATCTCACCTATTCATCACAAGTGTTGGGTAACTGATTATAAAGGGGAATTACTTTAACTGGAATGTATGGGATCCATCAATGCCATAATTTCCTTTATAAGGGAGATGTCCTGAAGGATGAAACTTTAACTCAGTATTGAGCAATGCCATTTTTCCTTAGGAGTCTTTACATGCTAAAAGAAGGACATGGGCTTGGATGTAAATAATCCAAAGGCTTGCCACTTACAGCAATTAGATGAAAGAGGAAGTTTACCAGGATAAAAGAGGGACCACAACTTGGATTTTTGAATCAACAAGTGTGCCACTTACAGCAGTTATCTGGAGTTAAGGTTTTTTGATTGTCTATTTTGATGTGTGATGTACAGATAAATGTCTTCCTACAGAGAGAACTCTTGATATCCTCTGAGGGGATGTTGGTTTTGTGTGCCTTGATCAAAGCCCAAGGTTGAAGCTAAAAGGTTGACTCTACTAGGTATTTTTTATGTCTGTCTTGTACAAAGCCCAAGATTGAGGCTAAAAGAGATGATTCTTCCAGGGAAAGTTTTGTCTGTCTTGTACAAATCCCAAGATTGAGGCTAAAAGATTTGACTCCACTGGGAAGAGGTTTTATCTTTCTTGTACAAAGCCCAAGGTTGAGGCTAAAAGGATTGATTGACTCAGCTGGAGAATATGATCTGAAAAGCCCAAGATTGAGGCTAACTCAGCTGAGGGAAAATCATTATTCAAAGCCTAAGAGGAGGCTAACTTCTGCTGAGGATTATTGAGATCCAGAGACAGGTCCAAGTTGGGGAATCAACTCTTGATGAGGATTATAGAAGAGTTGAAATGTCAGAGACCATGAGGTTCTGATTCTGTTAGGATTTTATTGATGGTAAGTTGACCCTAGCTGGGGAACTTAGAATGAAAGTTTAAAGATTGAGTTTTAAAACCTAAGGAGGTTCTAACTCTATTGAGGATTGATGAAGTCATCGAGGTTTTTCCTGTGCTTTTAGGAAACTTGAGGGTTTCTTTGAGATCCAAGAGGAGATGAGACATTCCAAGTCTACTGGTATAAAGAGTTTGATCTTTATATGATGCCCAAGAGGAGGCTGATGTTTTAAGGGATGATAATCAACCCTAGACTGGTCTGAGGTTCTGACTCTCTAGAATATTTGAACTATTAGAGATGACTAAGTTCTGACCTATACTTGTAGGAGGTCTTCATGTCCTTGTACTATGCCCCAGAGGAGGATGAGAACTTCTAAGAAGCCTGAGGGTCCTTGTACAAAGCCCAAGAGGAGGTTGGGGATGCTTTTAGGAAGACTATGGGTCCAAACCTGAGAAAAGTTCAAGAAAGGTTTCACCGGGAATAATCCTTTCTTTAGTGAACACTTCCAGGGTTTGAAGAAATTTAAAAGAGGTTTCACCGGGAATAATCCTCTATGGGGAAATGAATTTCTTGTACAGATATTTCTAAGTTGTGACAGTCTTGAGAAAAGTTTCATCGGGAATAATGTCTTTCTCTGTTCCATATTGTATAAGCCCAAGAGGAGGCAAGGTTGTATCTGGAATTTCCTATGGGGAACTAGTTTTGACCATGTTGAAAGAGTAACCACTGGTTTAATCTAGAACTAGACCTAGTTGCTGGGGAAAAATCTAAGCAAGTATATACAAGCATATTATACAAATGAAATATATAAACAGGTATTGTTGGAGCAATAGTAGAACTTACAGGTGTGCAAGCTCCAGCATTGTAATTACAACTATATGGTTAGTTATTCAAGAAATTGAAGAAAGTTTTGATGAAACTTAAGATTTGAATCTAAATAAAAAAGAAAGTTAGTTGTGAAAAGAAGTTTGGGGCTTATACTCAAGGAGAGGCCCAGATGATCTGTTTTGAAAAGGTGACGAACGCGTCATAGTTTTGAAAATCACGGAGGGACTTATACAATGACTGAGGCCCAAATTATTGTATTTACAAAAAGGATGGGTCTTATACTCTATTAGAGGCCCAAAAGTTTATTTTTTGTACAAGAAATGGGGTTTATAGCTCAAGGAGATGCCCAGATGAAACACAGCGATCACACGGTTATTTTGAAAATCGTATCAGGACTTATATAATGACTGATGCCCAAAAGGTTTATTTACAAAGGGATGGAACTTACACTCTATCAAGAGGCCCAAAACTGTTTCAAATGAAGTTTGAAGAAATTAAAATTGAGGGAAACCCTAATTTTAATTAATATTATAATATTTTCAAAGGAAATTAAATATAAAATACCAAATATATTTAAAAACAAGTGATAAGCTTTGAAAAATATTTTGAAAAATCATGGTTAATCACATGAAGGCTTTAAATTCAATTGATTTTGAAAGATCAAGATGGAAATCTCATTTTAAAATGTTTGAAAATAAATAAAATGAAATTAATTACAAAAATTTAAACTATATTAAATAAATAATATAAATTCAATTTTTTGCGGAATAAAATATTTCAACATTTTTGTGATTTTTCAAAAAAAGAACCAATAAAAAATAATTAAAGTTGAGAGAGAAATTAATTTTTGAATTAATTAATAAAAACCATAAAAAAATATGAAAAATAGCAAAATATGAGAGAAATAGCAAAATGGTCTAGGTGGGTCTTGAACCCATGACCTCCAACCAAACACAAGCGCGCCTTTACCACTGGGGTCGTGATACATCCGTGTATCAAAACCACCCCATAAACATATATGGGTGGCCAGAATTCTAGGCCTGGTCAAGGCAAAAAACCAAGTTTTGGTCGATTTGCAAGAAGGCCATAACTTCCTCAATTCTCCATGGAATTGGATGAAATTTAGATGGATCCTGCCTAGAATTTCATGAGGAATCCAATGGTGCTTTTATAATTTTCTAAAGATGCTTCTATTTTAAAACCCGGTAGTGGTTTCAAAATAGGCCAAGATTTGCAAGTTCTATGCTATCTTATCATACAAGCAACAATAGCATGATAAATTAAGTCAAACACATCACATTTGATATATATGACATGTTTATGATCAATGGACATCAAAGCAATGCATATTTTAAGAGGTCAAGTTGTGATGCACTTACCTCTTGAAGCTCCTCGTGCTAACTGTCAAGATCCTTGTGCCAGAAGTAATCCAATGATTTAGACACTCTTGATTGATCCCTTAGAGGCTTTTAGGATGATCAAAACCAGCTGAAAACCTAAGAAATAAGAATTGGCTCTTTCTTGTAAAAGTGGAAAAAGTGACCAAAATGGTAACTCACTCAAATGGTGTTACAATTGAGGGAAACCTATTGGAACAGTTTGAGGATGATATTTGGAGTGTGTTTCAAGTTTTGTTTGGTTTTGAAAGTGACTAAATCAAGACATGGCTTGTAAAATGCAGAAAAGTCAAAATTTGAGGTTTTGGAGGTTGAATTTCTGATTTTGAGGTTGTACAATGTGGATGAAGGTTTGAACACCTCCAATGGATGATTTATGATGTGTTTGGATGGTTATTTGAGTGGTTTTTGCTCTGGTTTCAAGAATTCTCAAATTGCTCCAATGTGACTTGAAAATGAAGTAAGAGAGGGAGAGTGAGAAAACAAGGCTTTGGTATTGTTTTAAACATTAGAAATGACCTCAATTTATAGGAGAGGAGTTTTGTTTTTGAAGGAATAGTCTTGGATGAGGGATCACTCTATTATCCAATGGATATGCCTATATATCACTTCCTTAAATGCCAAGGTACCAAGTCTTCACTTGGCCATTGACTAGAGCTGATCTTTGTAGCTCTAGGTCTTCTGATCTTTGCAACAAACTTGACTCAATTGGACTGATAGGCCCAGGTTCATGACAGCTCTAAGCACCACATTAATTCAAAATGACAAAGTTAAATTTTTTGGAATTGAAACTTGAATGATCACATGCCAAAGGATAGGATCCTTGACTCAATGGTCCAAGCTTGAAAATATCAAGTGAGTCATCAAGATTCCCTCTGATCTTGGAAGAGGACAAAGCTTGCAAGATGACAGAATTTGAAATGGAAATCGTGTGGCACAAGAAATGCACCAAATCTTCCTTGAATACCAGTTTGAGCAAAGCATGTTGTGAGGTCCATAACTCCTTGATTAAGTTGAATCAATGAGAGTTCTTGTATTCTTTGGAAAGCTCTCATGACATACTTTAACTTTAATGCCCACAAATGGACCTAGTTCAGCTTGGATCAAGGTGAAAAATGACCTCAAAGCTGGTAAAAAATGATACAGATTCTGACTTTTTTGAAAATTTCACTAAGTGTTGGAAAAGTGGTCATTTTCACTTTTTGTGATTTTGATCAATCCATAACTCAAAATCCACGAGGATTTGGAATTTGATGTAGTTGACACTTTTGAAGTATGTCATGTGAACTTTCATTCGAGCATTGAATGGAAGAAAAAGGCCTTAGGGTTTGGGAGTTATGACCTTGCAAAGTTGGTACCAAATCCATTTTGTTCCATAACTTAGAAATTTTTAGGTTTTCTATGGTTGCCCCTTTTACAAGAAACCTCACTTTTCTTGGTTTTTCTTGATGAATGATGATCAAAACCATACATTAACATTGTTTTTTACTTAGGGGGAGCCATATTTCTAAAAAATCCAAAAAGTCAAACTTGATTTTGGGCACAGTTGACTTTTTGTCAGATGAATTCCAAACTGTGTGATCCTCTATGCAATCAAGTTCTTGACTAAATTCAAACCTAATGGATGGATCCCATAGGTGTTTTAGGGTGTCTTGGATCATGTCCCAAGGTTTGGGAGCATGTCTTGGTCCAAAGTCAAAGCTAGAGTTGACTTTTTCTTCAAAACCCTAATTATGGTCCAAATGAATTTGAAACTTGTGAATCAAGCTTCTTGGATCAATCCATTGTTGTAAATGGATCAATTGGTGTATTTGAGGCCCTAAAATCATGTCTTGAGTTTTTGTCTCATGTCTTGTCTCAAAAGTCAACTTAGGGGTGAATTAGGTCAAGAAACCCTAATTCCCGATTTTTGATGGATGCTTCTCCTTGGAGCATTTTGGATCATGTTTTGAAGTATTGGCTCATGCCCAGATGAAAATTTTCATCTGGAGGCCTTGGTCGACCAAAACCCTAATTTGGTGACACTGGCGATCTTGAGGCTCGATTCACTTGGAATGTTGCAACCTTGTGCTTGATTCTTGATGTGGGAGACCTCTTGATCCTTTGTGGGTGTTTGAGAGGCTAGACAAGTTGAAGATCATGTCATTTCTTGATTGATCCTTTGTCTAAGTGCTCTGAGAGGGCTCAAAACCCTAATCCTTGGTTGAGGTGAATGCTCAACAATCTTTGAGAGGATGATGAGGCATGAAGGTACATCCATATTATGGTGATGATTTGCACAATGATGTGAAATCGTGTGGTCAAAATTTGGGGTTTGACAAGTTGGTCAGGGGAATTCCTCCAAAGATCGATCAGCCAGGGCCAAAATCACTTTAGGGCTCATACTGGGGCAGGCGTCCCCAGAGTACGAGAAGTCAATCGCTCCCACAAACAGTTAATCAAAGGTATATAACGTCAAAACACTGGGGCAAGTCAAATCCAGATTTGTCCTATGACAAGATCACTTCATAACTTGCGATGGGGGTAGTCTATATGCAAATATCCAACAGGCTGGGGCAGAGATAGGCTACTAAGGTACAAGTTCTCTCCCTATTTCGAGGCTAGTACAATGGTGCATCAACAACTGGTGAGCCTGGAGTAGGTGTCGAAGAATCACGTCTTTATGACCTACATCCTAGCCCTAAATCTCTTATCCCCGCAACCGGAGCACCTGGTGAACCTTCCAAAACCATGGCATAGATCATCCTCATGCATTAATCATGTTGCCTCGCCCATGCATCATCTAGCATAACATGGAGCCTTGTGGAACAAACCAGAAAAACCAAACATTTGGGGGCACTTCCAAAGCCCGACCTTACTTGTCTAATCAAACTCGATATATCAAAATCCAGTTTTTGTCTGGTAGTCAGTTCCCGTCTGACTTGTCTTTACAAAATCAAGTTCTCGTCTGGTAGTCAATTCCCGTCTGATTTGTCTCTTCAAAGCCTAGTTCTCATTTGGTAGTCAGTTCCCGTCTGGCCTGTCTTTATAAAATCCAGTTCTCATCTAGTAGTCAGTTCTCGTCTGACCTATCTTTACAAAATCCAATTCTCGTCTAGTGGTCAAATCCCGTTTGATTTATCTCTTCAAAATCCATTTCCTGTCTGGCTTATCTTTGCAAAGTCCAGATCTCAGTTGACAAACTTTTTCAAAGTCCATTTCTCGTCTGGAAAACTTTTTCAAAGTCCAATTCTCGTCTGGAAAACTTTTTCAAAGTCCAGTTCTCGTCTAGAAAACTTTTTCAAAGTCTTGTTCTCGTCTGGCAATTTTTTTCAAAGTCTAGTTCTCGTCTGGAAAACTTTTTCAAAGTCCAGTTCTCTTCTGGAAAACTGTTTCAAAGTCCAGTTCTCGTCTTGCAAAAATTTTCAAAGTTCAGTTCTCATTTGGAAAACTTGTTTAAAGTCTGATTCTCATCCGGCCAATTTTTTCAAAACCTTTTCATTTCTTTGGTCCGTCCAAATTTCTCTTCTTTTTTTTTGGTCCGTCCAAAGTTTCTTTCTTTATCTTTGGTCTATCCAAAGTCTTTTCCTTATCTTTGGTCCGTCCAAAACTCTTCCCTTGTCTTTGGTTCATCCATATCCTTTTCTTTCCCTTGGTCCGCCCAAGGTCTCTTTCTCTCTATGGTACTCCCGGAACCTTTTCAATTATTTGGTCCATCCAAAGTTCTTTCAATCTCTATGGTTTATCTAGAACCTTTTCACTCTCTCTGGTCCATCCATAACCTTTTAATTTTCTCTGGTCTATCCGGAATATCTCCTTTATCTCTGGTATATCTAGAATCCTTTCTTTATCTAGAGACTGATTTATTTCCCCAACCAGGGATGTCGAGTTAAAGTATATTTTTCTACAACCCTCACCTACCTACATGCAATACACTACCTTAACCTGCATCGTTGCATGACATAATATCAAACATCATGTAAGATCAAACATACATAGCATATGCATCAAGTATACTCCCCGTTGACTGATTCATCTCCCCAGCAGATATTCAGCCAGATTCCTATCTTAATGAATCCCTCCACACATTCACCTTTTCATCTCTTGTCGTTGTCGGCCATATTTTCGAGCTACTTTTTCATTTAATCCCCTTCCACCTCGAATAATCAAAAAGCTGGCGCAATTCGAACATTTAAGTCCAAGAGGATTAAATAGGGGCAGCTGTCGTAACCCAAAATTTGACCTCCCCTTTTGCATTTTGCATGAGCATGTGCACTTGCATTTCCGGTATGCGCATTAGCATTTTTTTCTCTGTGGTTGTGCTGCAGGCATATCCAGAATTTCAGAAAGTTTCGAAGCCACAATTAATCACACCCTCACAGAGTTATCACGATATCAACACAAGCAAAATACAAGGGTTTCCATGCCTATTTATCAAAGCAAAGATTCGAAGTTCAGAGCCACGGCCATAGCACATTGTTTCAAGCTAAATTGGGCAAAATTTGCCTGTGTTAATTGATTAACCGGTTTGAAGGCAAAACTAGTTAATCTATTAACACCCTTTTATAGCGTTGTTTTTCAGCTTTTGAACAGCTGTTAATAGATTAACACCTGTAAGTTATGCAGAATTTCAGCATCTTACAGCGCTGCATCAGCTTCTCCTTCACTCTTTAGGTCTATTTGGTTCTAGTATCATGTGGAATATTCTAGACACTTCAAGACACTTAAAGAATCCACTTGCATTTGCTACAATATATCATTTTCAATCATGCTCACCATACACTTACATTTTCAAACATATGAATCATTGGATCTTGCATTGGGATCCTCCCACCGAGTTAACAAATAACTAAATGAGTCAACTTCCAACTCAGTGAGTTAGATGTAACTAACTCCAAACCAAATGCTAAACCACCTTTAGCTAGCTCCAAACCAAGTTCTAAACCTAATTTACTCCAAACCTCCACTCTATATAAAGAAACCTTCACTTTATTGCAAAGGACCCTTGATCATTTTTCACTCTTCACACTTGATCACCCTCTAATGACTCCCAATTCTCTCTGAGTTTTCTGCGATTCTCTCTCAATCATCTTCATCTTCTTCACCAAACCACACTAAAGCTCTTTTTTCCACCATTAAAGCTTAGCAAGCTTCACATTGAACTTGCTATTCTTTGATTTCTGTAATTACAACAACTTCTACTTTAATTCAAGCTTTGGAAGTTATCATTTCAAGAGTTTTGGTGCAAACTCATATTTGGAACATTTATCGCGTTTTGTCAGTTTCTCTACGGTTTGATCTCAACTTGGAATTATCTGGTTTTCTTTGCTTATTCTCATCGCATTTTTCTTACAACAATTACCAAGGCAAGCCCTCGCCTTATAGGTTGGTGATTCTTTCTTAATTCTCTATTTTCGGCCATTTTCGTATTTTCACAATGTAGCTCTTAATTGAGGATTTGTTGCTTGAATTCTCGTTTTGTATGATCAATTCTTCTAGATTTTATTTGCTATGAGTTAATATGAGTTTTGCATCTTTTTCTATGATTTGATCCACTGCAATTACATGAAATAAGTTGCTGAAAAATGTTTTTTTGCTGAATTTCATGTTGTTGTTTTTTACAGTGTTAACAGATTAACCAGTTTATAGGAAAAACTGGTTAATCTATTAACACTGTTGCTGAGTGAATTTTTTGTTGTTTTGAATGTGTTAATCGATTAACCAGTTTGAAGGCAAAAATGGTTAATCGATTAACAGTGTTGCAGAAGCTGTTTTTTGTGTTTTTTCATGCTTGTTTGGATTTCTTTCCACATTTTACTTCCATGGCTCGACATATTTGATATTTGTGGATTTTTCTTGAGTTGTTTAGCCCCCGGTTGCAGTAGTATGCGAATCTTTGATGCACGATTTTTCTATTATGTAATAGTTTGCATTCTTGACATTCATGTTGTCTTGCAGTTTTATCACATGATTTGAGGCACTTTTTGCATACTTTTGCTTATATGTTAACATGAGTGTGCTTAATGATGCATGCTAATTTTTTCTTTGTTAATGTTTGGAAATTTCATTTGAATGCATTAAATTTGTTCTTAATTAAGCAAATTTAAGTTTGTACAATCGTTATTCATCACTTTTGCTTTGACGATCTTTCGACTCGTTTGAAAGATTGTTGGCTTGTTCCTCCCCTTTGATCGATTGAAAGAAACCTTGTTTCGATGTATTAATAATCCCCCACTCTTTTCTTTAGGATTTATTTAGAATATTTCTTTCTTGATACTACTAAGCCGGAGGTCTACACAACGCGTTAGAGCGTTGTACAAGTTTGCGTCGTTGCTCTGTCGGTTTCAATTTCTGCACTATACTCTGAGTGCTAGAGAAGGGATGAGAGTGGAGAATTTCTACACTCATTCTGATTATTTTAGGTAGGGAACGAATGACCATGTGCCTGGAATAATCGTCTCTATCTCCAGACTATAGTGTCTCCCGATCCTCAGCTGAGTTGATACTTGATCACTCATACCATTTCAATCTTTCCTTTGAACAATCACCATTTATTTTGTTCAAGATCAATGTCTTTTTGGGTTAATTACCTTCTCTTGGTTAATCACCCGTTCTTTGGTTAATCATATTTCGTCTGTTAAAACCAATTTCTTGTCTCCTTGTTGAGTTAATCACTTCTTGGTTAATACTCATTCTTCTGGTCAATCACCGTCCGTCAGTTAGAGACCATTTCCATTCTCTTTTTGGTTAACCACTATTTATCAGTTAACACACCGAGTCCCTAGAGAGTCAAACACCCTATCTTGGTTAAATGCTCTCTTTTTTCTGGTTGATCACAGTCGGTCTGTTAAAACCAATTTGTTTCTTTACCCGTAGAGTCGGTCTCTTTTCTCCTTTTTCTGGTTAATCACAGTTTGTCTGTTGACACCAATCTTTTTTCCCCTCAGATTTGTAATATTCTTTTTCTTCGGTTAACCAAAGTCTACCTGTTAATATACTGAACCCCCTGTGGGTCTTACCTTATCTCGATTCAATTCCTTTGCTCCTTTATTCTCTTGGTTTCAACATCATTCATGTGCTCATTTTTTCTCTTAGTTTCAACACCATTCCTTTGCCTCTCTTTCTTGGTTTTAACACCATTCTTTTGTCTTCCCTATTGGAGTCTTTCCTTCCACTTCCCGCTAGCTTCACTCATACCCCCAATCTCAACAACAAACATTTAATTTTTCACTATCTCAACCCACTTCTACCTACCGCTCTGAAGATGTTTATTATCCTCCCATTCAACATAGCCTTCCAACCACCTTAAACCCACCATCACAATCAGTCCCCAACTTTAACCTCACTGATGATCAACTCATGGATTGACTAGGTTTTTCTGTTGCTGATGTGGATATGGACATGGCTGTCAATACATCACATCAAGATGAAAAGTTGTCTTTCGACTCTACTTCATCTCCTCAAAGACAGCAAACCTAAGACTTAGGCAGGGGAAAGCGCAAAAAAAGAAGTACAATGTGTGGAACTGGCGGTCATTTACTTAGACCCACTTGATGTATCTTATCTTTTCAGTAATATTAATAAAATTTCATTTTGTTACATATTATTTAATACAAGAATAATATTAATTAAGTAATATTAATAAATGATTTTTTAAAATTAAGAATAATTTTTATATTATAAATATTAATAAATAAATATTTTAATTTATATTATAATATAATAAAATATTTTAAGTAATATTTTATTTTTCTTATTGTTTGAATATACTTGAAAACAGATGATTGATGTTGTCGCACTCTAAATTTGGCTATCATCAAGAACGCAAGGTGAGTAATTCGGGTATGACCTCCAAATAAACTGTTACACAAAATTTAATAGTTAAAGTACAAATACATATCTTAGAAACTATTTAGAGATTGTATTGGTTACAAACTTACATCTGTCGACCTCAATCTATCTAGTGTGAATCGATATCCACGTAGGTGAAAACGAGAATTTTTTTGGTAAGTCAATCCTCGTTGAACAAATCTTGGAATTTCAAAATAAAGAAATGTAATAGATTTATTGGCATAAATATCTATATATATATATATATATATATATATATATATATATATATATATATACGCTTATAAAAAAGAGCAGGTCTACATTATATTTACTTTTCTCCATACGGATAAGATGGCACGACAGAACTCTCAGGAGCAATTAGTGGTATATGCCAATATGCCCAAACGGTGAGTAGGAAAATGCATCCTCCAATACTTTTTACTCCTACCTTGCATGCTTTACACATATGTCTATATAATGTAGCTAAACAAGCAGAACCCCAACTATATCTATTGCATTTATCTAAATCTCCTACTAGGGGTATCCAAGAAGAATGTAATAAGTTATGACTCTTGTCTGGCATTAAAATTTTTCCTATGAGTAATAATATATAAATTTTCGCATGAAGGAATGTTATCCTCTTCGGTTGGTGCAACCTTTTGTTTTAATTCTTCTAATATACTTTGTAGCCAAACAATTTTAACAGAAGCTTTAACTTTATATTAAGTCGAAGATTTTACACCTAAATTTTCCATATATACATCACTGCCTACTTGAGTAGGACCAATAACAACCCTACCATTTACACAGAGACCAAACATCATACTTACATCCTCTAACGTTATGGTACATTCACCAGTTGGAAGATGAAAACTATGTGTTTTCGGTCTCCATCTTTCTAACAAAGCAACAACAAGTTTCGAATCAACCTTGATCTAGCTTATTTTTACAACATTTGCAAACCCGACTCGTTCCAAATACGGTATTATTACCGGACTTAATGCAATGATAGAATGCGAATGAAGTCTAAATCTATCTTCGGCCTGTTGCAAATATAGAAAAAAATCAATATGATGTTCAACAAAAATAATGAAGTCTAAATATTTAATATTATTGCATAAACAAAACCTCCACAACGAAGCCCTCTAGATCTACCTTTTGAAGGTTTGAAGGCAAAATCAAAGTTGTTAGACCTCCACAAAGAGAAACACACAGCTCTATCGATAACGTTCATCTTTGTCTCTTGAATATAAAGGATATTTGGTTTCTATTTACGAATTAACTTTTGAACTTCCTTCTTCTTAGCCAGCCCTCCTAAACCACTAATATTGTAACTGAGTAACTTCATAACAACGAATCTAGCTATGGCTCCCCTAACTAGAACACTACCCTGCACGTTAAATTATTCCCTTTCTCCTACTCACTCCCAACTCCAATTCTTGGACAATTTCCCATTCCCCCTTTATGAATTAAACCAAATTCTTTGCTTATATCCCACACATATTTTGCCATTTCTTTAGCATCCCCGTGTAGAATTCTCCAATTAGCCCTATCCATCTTACTCCCTACTAAATTAAAATCACCAGAATCTAAAACCTAATATTGACATGTTTTCCTTTGATTGCAATTGCAAGATTGGTTCTTCTCTTTTCTTCTTTTCGCCCACGCTCTCTTTTTTTCTATGAGAATAACGCTCCTTCTTCTTCTTCTTCTTCTTCTTCTTACTTTTCTTCTTTGGATGTGCTCATAGCTATTGGTCTCTCTGCCTTTTGAGTTTTTATTGATTGAGTTTACTTTTAAAAGGGATTCTTGTTTCTTCTCTTGGAATCTGTTATGTCCGGCTATTACCGCTTTCTCAAAATCTTCTGCTGTATATGTGTTGTGGGCTCGATTGTTGTTACTATCTTCATCCTTTTTTAATCTGCTAAATATGGATGGGTTGGCTACATTACATAAGCCCACTTCTTTTTTTAAATAATCTCGATTGAGCCCACCTTTATCTCCTGTTGTCCCCTTTTGCTCTTCAAAAGTGGGCCCATGCGAATCATTTTCCATCTCAAAAGGCTTAGTTTGTTGTGAACTTTGAACACTATTGGTTAATCCTTTCACGTATAAATCATGCGTTTTAGTCCAATAATGTCGCCTATGTACCTTCTTTCCTTCTCCACTTTTACGTTGGAATTTGAAACCTTTTGTCCTTCGACTAAGTTCTCGAGCCACTCAATATCCTTGTTTGAGTGTCTAAAATCCGAGGTTAAATGATGATGAATATTTTCCAACCACTCTCTCTCCACTTCATCTTCCAAGGATGCCATTGATGAGGGGATAAAGGACGAGTCTGAGTCTTCATCACTGGACCCTACTGCGGACATTACCGGAGTGAACCTTTCCTTATCAACATATGAGCATTCACACAATTCCTCTATGATTCGAATTGAGAAGATTTGATTGTTAATACTAATCTTAACCAACTTATTAATAAACTTCAGTTCTGATACTTTTACAAACTACCTAGCCACGTCAAATCTCTGATGCTTTTCCATCACCGAATCTATCTTGATAAGCCTTCCAACGTAAGATGTCAACACAGAGAAAACGCTCGTGTTCCATGCATGAATGGGTATCCCGTACACCCGACACCAAATGAGCCTCACTTCTCCAACATCTTGAGGTTCCCATTTTCTCACCATTGTGAACAGTTGGTTAAAAACAGCTTCACAATCCTTCAGTAAAATACTAATGTCTTCATCTTAAACAATTTTAATGAATACCTTTTCTCCTCCCATAGGAAAAGCTGTAAGGGATACGATTTCTTTATTGGCTAATCTTTGATTAATAGATCCAATCATGTCTTTGTTTCTGAGATAATCGATGTGTCCATTCTTAGTCCACTCTATCTCATCTTGAAGGTGTGATAAAGACACAAGAAATGGGGGGTTTGAATTGTGTTTTAACTTTTTCTAGCTTTTCGCCTCTTATCGTTAACATGCTAAGAGAATATCAGAGTTTTGTTGAAAGGCTCTGACTTGAGAAGTGTTATTTAGATGGTGCGATGCATGAAACATGAGCGACAAGAAGAATCTGAATAGGCTATGCTTGAATCCGACTTGCAATGCGGAAGCTTATCAGAGTTGGATTGCAAGGTTCTGATTTGCTATGCAAGGTTCTGATAATTGATGCAGAAATATAAACAATCAAACAAAGCATAAACAAGAGTAAAGAACACACGATATATCCTGGTTCACTTGAGCCATTCTCAAGCTAATCCAGTCCACCCTTTCAAGGTGATTTCGCCTTGAACACAAGGACTTAATCCACTATAATCAAAACCGATTACAGATGCACGGGCAACAGCCGGGGACTAACATCCTGCACAACCGCAGTTGTGACTAACCCATAATGAACCGTTCAGGGATCCAAGTTAATGGATATAACGAACATTGACCTAATAGGTTCCAATCTCGCAAGATCTACTATCAGGATTTCACAGCTAAACGTTCAGGGATCCAATTCATCAGATATAACGTTTACTGACCATTCTTCTAGGATTTTCAATGAGTTCCATCAGTGATCTCACAAGAGTCTGACCCATAATTGGACCTCTTTGAGATATGACTATCATTGACCATATTTCAGGATTTCCACAATGACACTCAGCCATTGTCTTCTCAAGTCTCCGATCACACTGATCACTTGAGGAATCCTAATTCACATAGAATTAGTTATTCTGGAGATTACATTGATGCTTCTTAACAAGTAGATAACTCCTAAGTTTAAGTACATATGAACACAAGGTGTTCTAGCAAGATATGAGCAACAACTCCTTGCTATCTTTATATTCTACAAAGATGTATGTTGATTTGACAGTTGATGACATCTTGTAGATATTCTTCATCTTCTTTATTGAGCAAGCTTCGAGCAACAACTCCTTACTTCAGATCTTCAATATAGCCCAGATGATGAAGTTGGTTGATGACTTGACTGATTTGCAAAGTTGTCTTGTTCATCAACAACTTCTGTTCCAATTGATTGATGTTGTGTTGAATGATGATCTTTGAGCTTCAACAACAATGGTCGTGTGTTAATGGTGATAACTTTAAATGTTTAGTGTAACAACGATAACTGATCGTTGCGACTATCATCACATCGACACCTTCAGAAGCGCATTCTCCTTTCCTTTAAATAACCAAGTAAAATATAGTCGTTAAAGAGTTGTTGGCTGTTTGAAAAGAGTCGTTATGCAATGATGAAAGTTGTACTGTCATATCTTCTTTTTACTGTAGAAGAAGTGATGGGATAAATCTTTTTAGCATGGTGTACAGTCATTGCTAACGGTAACATTTTTCTTCAAATCTTCAGAGGCTTCTGATGGTAATTAATTGAAGCATGAGTAGAGACTTTATAACTGGGTCTTCAGAAACTTCAAGTCTTCAGTCTCCAGAACTTGT
Source organism: Lathyrus tuberosus (assembly GCA_022829125.1). Taxonomy (NCBI): domain Eukaryota; kingdom Viridiplantae; phylum Streptophyta; class Magnoliopsida; order Fabales; family Fabaceae; genus Lathyrus; species Lathyrus tuberosus. Next base: position 11,258,896 of record JALAZF010000179.1, read on the forward strand.
CCATTAGGAATCTGTCTTTAGAGCTTCAGCACTTGTCTTGAAACCCGTTATCTTCACTACTTCAAGTCTTCAGAATCTTCAGAACCTTGTTCACTCAGAACGCTGTCTTCAGAACCTTCAGCACTTGATTACTTGAATCTTAATCTTCAGAACACTTCAGTCTTCAGAGTCTTTCTGCACTTGGTCTTCAAAGCCTTCAGCCTTCAGAACTTCAAGTCATGAGAATCTTCAGCACTTCGGTTCTTTACAAGATTATTTCTTCAGAAGCTTCGCTATCTTCAAGATCAAACCCACTTTTAGAGTAGCATCCATAAGAGCATTGCAACAGCAATATCGGCATCCTTGGATCTATCAGATTATAATCAGATACAGAAGCATACATGCTTCTTGCGACTTGTGTTACACATAGTAACTCGCATACGATCATTTACGCACATCTTGCTGGTGTTTGTTGGATCTGATATTTTCTATGATTATGATCTTTACACAACACACATTAGAACATAAAATAGTTCTTTCACAAATACTCATTGTTATCATCAAAACATAGAGATGACTTGCAGAGACAACTCTTGCTCATACAATCTCCCCCTTTTTGATGATGACAAAACCATGTATTTTGATTGAACATTTTATACAAAGTAATCACCAAACTAAACATATTCAGAGTCTGGAACAACAGCTCCCCCTGAATGTGTTAACCCCAAAATTTTATTTGTGATCGTCTAGAATCTTATCTGATCCAAAGACTCACAAAATAACAATTTGAGTTGTCAGAACATAGAATAGAGAATGACTACTTCACTATCTGTCTTACGGAGACAAAAGTCTTCAGCATCTGGACTTGTTCATCAGAACCTCTGTCTTCAGATCTTTAGAACTCAGTTCCTTTGGTCGTCGTATCAGAGCTCATAATCTTCAGAGTCTTCTGAAGCAATTTCTACTTTTCAGCAGAATCATTTTAGGACATAGATAGAACAATTCTCTTCTAATAACTTAGCCATGCTATTTATCAAAATTGAACTTGTCTTTTGACGTAAGAAACTCCCCCTGAGTTTCCGACTCGATGATCTTTCAGATTCTTGATCTGGTCATACTGGTTCTAATCATCATTTAAGATCTTGACTTCTTCAGAGTTTGACTAGACAACATGTCTTCATCTCAGAACCATGTTTCTATTAGAACTCGATGGAGGATCACAGCTCGATTCTTGATCTAATTGAGAAATATTTTTGTGATCAATCAAAGCTTGATTTGATGTCTTGATACCCCTATAGGAAATTGTAGATTTAGTCTGATACCAATTCATTTTCTGCTGAGTTGAATTCTTGGTGTATCAGAACTTTTTCTTCTTGGATCTTCTATCCAGTTCTTCAGAAAAGTCTTCGACTTCTGATTTGCTCAGTTCTTCTGAAAAGCATCTTTAATTGTAGACTTTTTATTGACTGCTTTCAAGAAGATTTCTTCTTCTGATTCTTATGTTCTGAATATCATACTCTCAGATAGCTTACAGCTTCTGAAACAAGTGAAACGAGAATCACGATAACTTTGACTTTCAGAAAGTTCTCAACTTCTGAACAGTACTGGGTAAATCTGATTCTGAACACATGTTCACGAAGTGTACAACTTCGATAATATGAACAACAGTTCATAAGAACTTTAAACAGATTTCTTTCAATTTAACCTGTTCTAAGAATGCCTAGTGAACTTGTTCAGAGTTCCTCGGTTAAACATCAAACATACGTTAGTGGTAAACGCATTAATATCAGAGTTGATGTTTAGCATTCTTTAACATATATATCAAAATCATATTTTATTTCTCCCCTTTTTTGACATCATCAAAAAGTTAGAGAATTTTAAGCATTTAAATGTGATCAATATGATACTGAATAATTCATCAAAATACATGTACGCGATTCAGGAATAGAACTAATGAAATTTCATTGATTGATTGTTTTATAAGCATACTGCAAGGAGTGAATAGAGTATAAACATCAACACTAAAAACTTGGATCTAAACTATAGGACATGGCAAAGACTAGTAAGACTTTAATCATCAAGGTCTTCAACATTGTCTACTCTAGCACATCTTGTTTCAATCACTGAAGTTTCTGGTCCAAGTCTGCTTAACAATCGCCAGAACTTTTCTTTTAGCATTATCTCAAATAGAATCCTTCCGTAAGGAACGTAAGAATGCATCTGAGTTCTTGAAACTCTAATAGAGTGTTTCAAGTGATTGAAGATGGTTTTGGGAAGGTTGATCCTAAAGTGATGCGTCAGGAGGAAGACAAATACTCTGTCATCATAGGACAAAGTGCTTCTTGCAGTTATACGAGGACGAAGGTTGGTTAGAGAGAATCTGAACCATGTTCTGGGAGAAGGAAGAAACTTCTCAGGGTTGTTTGGTTCCTAAGGCACTGACTCATCAAACAAAATCTTGCATCTCTCCACCATGCCCAAGTCAGATTGATAGTCATCAACAGTGACTCCAGAAGCAACACATTTTGTGATCTTCTCTATTAAGGAAATAGAGATAGCTATTGGGAGATGATAAAATTCTGACCATATTGTATTGTCGTCATTACTAATCTTGGCATATTTCCAGAATTGTTTAACAAGAGCTGGAAAAATAGGACTGTTTAGCAAGGAATAGTAACCATGCCAAGATTGGATCTGCATGCTCTTTACAATTTCCAGACCATCATGCTGGAGTCGAGCTAGATTTGGTCGTTTTTCAGAGATGATTTCTAGAGTTTCTACATTTCCTCTAAAAGTTGGGACAACCATTGTTTTAGCACACAAAAGGTTTTAAATGGATATCAGTTTAGATTAAGAATGGAGTAAGAGTTGGAGAATCGGTTCCTAGTATTTATAGAGAAATGGGATTAAGAACTCAATCGTTTGCATTAATTATATCCTTGGTAGGTTATGAGTGCCTAAGGAATACTACAAGACGTAAATAATTAGAAAAGGCAGAGAGTAGTTAATCTCTTTAATGAGTGAATATCAATCGATCAGAAATAAGTAACTACCCTTCACTTAGTGGCTAAAATAACTGTCACATATTAATGACATCGAGGGGGAAGGCACGAAACTACTACCCTACTGTATTGATAAGAAATATTAAATGAGGATAATCAAGGTTTGATCATTTCCAAGAAATTTTACTGCTCATTATGCACTCTTAAGTAGATATAATGATTTAAGATATAACCAAGGTTGAACGCATTAATCATTTTCTAATTAAGTGACACGTTCACTTCTTTAGAGACTGGAAAACTAGAGGGTTTCCATTTGATAATAGATACTTCTAATCGTAATTATTTAAATATTTAAGGAGTTTTAAAAGAGATAAGTCATTTACTCCAAAGGAGACATTTCTTTAATATATAGACAATATGACACGTAATAAGATGATTAATTAAACTATTAATCAGACAAGAGTACAACAACAAGGACACAAGACATGATTAACTCATCAGAACGGGCCATGTTCTCCTAACCACAAAAGACTTCACATTTAGTCTTCAGAAAGCAATCTACTGGAAAGTTTTCAGAACCATCCTCTGCTATTTTCTCTTTGATTATATTCACTATTCCTTCTCTGAAGAAAATCTCAGACAAAACTCTTGCATAAGGAATGTAAGACTTTGTGCGATTTCTGGACTCAGAGATGGATTTCCAGAGACAGTTGAAGATTGTGTATGGAAGGTTTATCTGAATATCCCTCATCAGAAAATAAATAAATTCATGGTCATGTTATCGCAGTGCGTCATGGTTTTCTTCTCTAGAAAGAAAATTAGACAGCACAAGCTTGTACCAGGCTTTGGGAATGGGTAGAAGATTTTCAGGATTGGAAGGTTTATATTCTGATGATAGGTCATGAAGAAAGGCAAATTTATTGGCAGGAAAGAACTTATTTCTGTTAAAATCAATAGTGATTCCAACGTTTTCACAACCAGTTGCGAGAGTGATTGAGAACGGAGTGATAGAGATGGGGACTTCAAACACATAAGAAGTGATACTACCACTTTCATGATCAAGGTATGCATGCTTCCAGAAGTCCTTAACTAGATTCACGTAAATGGGTTTTTCCAACATGGTGGAGTATCTTGTCCACTGTTGATCATAAAACACGTCTACCAGGCTGCTAGCTATGTTGTCCGTAAGAGGAGGAACATTAATAACAAATTGTTTCTCAGAAATAATTTCAAGCAGGTCTTCATTTCCTAGAAAGGTTGGTGGAGGCATGATGGTAAATAAAGAACATAATTTTGACACTGATGATTATGTGGTAGAGAAATTTGAATGTGATATCTTTTGATAGGGAGAGGTATCTTATATACATCTAAATAGGTAAGATGAGTTGTACCTAACCTAGGGATGACGTAGATCAAGTACACATCACGTGACAGGATTTTTGATTTAATGAGATGACGTAAACAGTCTTTATAAAGAGATAGATACTATCTAGATTATAGATAAGATCTTGGAAGAGTTAGCGAGGTAGAAACTGTCATAAGGATAGAGTTACTTATGTCATACGGAACATCTTTAGCATATTTTTAGGGATATATCATGATTACTCAAGATATGCAATTATGACAGATGTTATATTGAGTGCACACATTGTCCAGAGATTTGATCAAAAGACTTTTCTTGGAAAAAGAGAATATTTCAGATCATTAATATTTTTACTTACCAAACAGTTTTTAGTTTGGACTTTATTTAATCAGTTGTTATAAGGAGAGTCATACCTTAGAGAATCTGAACTTTTCACCATGATACTTTATCTGAGTGCTTTCCATTCTGAATCTGAGTTTTTGATCATCATCTTTCAGCTTCTGCTCCCTTCAGAGTGATCTGAGAATATTTGCTGATTCCTGTATTCTTCAGAAATTCTCGGTATTGTGACGTTTAAAGAATAATGGTGTCTTCTGAACTCTGATCTCTAGTTTTAGAACTAGAATTAATCTTCTCTTTATATGATCTTTTCCCTTTTTAGGTTTAAAAACATTCATCTAACTTCTGAAAGCAACCTTCAGAGATTCTGATCTTTATTATCAGAACGTCTATCTTTCATCCAGCTTCCTTGTTTTCAGAAGGTCATGAATTTCTTAACTTAGACATAAACTGCTGAGAGGTTATGTGCTCGAGAGGATTAATTGACATTTCATAACATCTTCTGACTCTGTTTCGTCAAACAGATGCATAGCTTGTTCAGAATAAAGTATCATTAATCATGTGTGTAACACATGAGATAGTTTGCATGACAATCTTGTTCTTGTAATGCTGATCTAACTTGTTTAGATTTAATCCATCAAAGGATTGACAACATATCTGCTTTTAAAAAGAGTGTCAGCTGATTTCTTCATTCTGAGAAACAGTAGTGACTTAGATCCTTTTTGGCTTCGAGTAGATGACTTCTGTCTTTGCATCTAGTTGAGCATCTTCTGATTCCAGAATTTATACAACCTGAACTTATAGATAACATTCTGACCAATAACGGTTAATTCAACTGAGATAGAGCAAAACTCAATCGTCTATGTTATTTTATCCAAGACTCAGAAATTGTTCTTAAACAGATTCCTGATGAATCACTAGATTTCCTCTTTCTGAATGTTCTTCAATTTTCTGCAAGGCTTCTCAGAAAACAGTATTCAATTCTTCATTGAATCTTTTAACTGCAGACTTCATTCTGAAGTTCAAAATCATAGAACAACAATCTTTCTTCTTTACATGAAGAAATTATCAATGAGCTCTAAATGAGAAAGTCAAGGGTGGACTAATCCGTTTCTTGAAAACATCTCAAAAACTCATAAAGAAATAAACTTCAGCAAACAAGATTTCTTGTTTTCTGATGATTCAATCTTTGAGCAAATACGTTATTTATCTAAACGTATCTTCTAAGATAAGCATTCAACAGATACTACTACTTATCTGATGAATCTATCTTGTCAGCTGATTCTTCTAGAGTTTTGGCGCAAACTCATATTTGGAGCATTTATCGCGTTTTGTCGGTTTCTCTACGATTTGATCTCAAGCTTGGAATTATCTGGTTTTCTATGCTTATTCTCATCGCATTTTGCTTACAACAATTACCAAGGCAAGCCTTCGCCTTAGAGGTTGGTGATTCTTTTTTAATTCTCTATTTTCGGACATTTTCGCATTTTCACAATGTAGCTCTTAATCGAGGTTTGGTTGCTTGAATTCTCATTTTGTATGATCAATTCTTCTAGATTTTATTTTCTATGAGTTAATATGACTTTTGCATCTTTTTCTATGATTTGATCCACTGCAATTACATGAAATAAGTTGCTGAAAAATGTTTTTTTTTGCTGAATTTCATGTTGTTGTTTTTTACAGTGTTAACAGATTAACCAGTTTATAGGCAAAACTGGTTAATCGATTAACACTGTTGCTGAGTGAATTTTTTGTTGTTTTGAATGTGTTAATCGATTAACCAGTTTGAAGGAAAAATGGTTAATCGATTAACAGTGTTGCAGAAGCTATTTTTTGTGTTTTTTCATGCTTCTTTGGATTTCTTTCCATATTTTACTTCCATGGCTCGACATATTTGATATTTGTGGATTTTTCTTGAGTTGTTTAGCCTCCGGTTGCAGTACATATGCGAATCTTTGATGCACGATTTTTCTATTATGTAATAGTTTGCATTCTTGACATTCATGTTGTCTTGCAATTTTATCACATGATTTGAGGCACTTTTTGCATACTTTTGCTTATATGTTAACACGAGTGTGATTAATGATGCATGCTAATTTTTTCTTTGTTAATGTTTGGAAATTTCATATGAATGCATTAGATTTATTCTTCATTAAGCAAATTTAAGTTTGTACAATCGTTATTCATCACTTTTGCTTTGACGATCTTTCGACTCGTTTGAAAGATTGTTGGCTTGTTCCTCCCCTTTGATCGATTGAAAGAAACCTTGTTTCGATTTATTAATCTTCCCCCACTGTTTTCTTTAGGATTTATTTAGAATCTTTCTTTCTTGATACTACTGAGCCGGAGGTCTGCACAACGCGTTAGAGTGTTGTACAAGTTTACGTCGTTGCTCTGTCGGTTTCAATTTCCGCACTATACTCTGAGTGCTAGAGAAGGGATGAGAGTGGAGAATTTCTACACTCAGTCTGATTATTTTGGGTAGGGAACGAATGACCATGTGCCTGGAATAATCGTCTCTATCTCTAGACTATAGTGTCTCCCGATCCTCAATTGAGTCGATACTTGATCACTCATACCATTTCAATCTTTCCTTTGATCAATCACCATTTATTTTGTTCAAGATCAATGTCTTTTTGGGTTAATTACCTTCTCTTGGTTAATCACCCCTTCTTTGGTTAATCATATTTCGTCTGTTAAAACAAATTTCTCGTCTCCTTGTTGAGTTAATCATTTCTTGGTTAATACTCATTCTTCTGGTCAATCATCGTTCGTCAGTTAGAGACCAATTCCTTTCTCTTTTTGGTTAACCACTATTTATCAGTTAACACACCGAGTCCCTAGAGAGTCAAACACCCTATCTTGGTTCAATGCTCTCTTTTTTCTGGTTGATCACAGTCTGTCTGTTAAAACCAATTTGTTTCTTTACACGTAGAGTCAATCTCTTTTCTCCTTTTTCTGGTTAATCACAGTCTGTCTGTTGACACCAATCTTTTATCCCCTCAGAGTTGTAATATTCCTTTTCTTCGGTTAACCACAGTCTACCTATTAATATACTGAACCCCCTGTGGGTCTTACCTTATCTCGATTCAATTCCTTTGCTCCTTTATTCTCTTGGTTTCAACATCATTCATGTGCTCATTTTTTCTCTTGGTTTCAACACCATTCCTTTGCCTCTCTTTCTTGGTTTTAACACCATTCTTTTGTCTTCCCTATTGGAGTCTTTCCTTCTACTTCCCGCTAGCTTCACTCATACCCCCAATCTCAACAACAAACATTTAATTTTTCACTCTCTCAACCCACTTCTACCTACCGCACTAAAGATGTTTATTATCCTCCCATTCAACATAGCCTTCCAACCACCTTCAACCCACCATCACAATCAGTCCCCAACTTTAACCTCACTGATGATCAACTCATGGATTGACTAGGTTTTTCTGTTGCTGATGTGGATATAGACATGGCTGTCAATACATCACATCAAGATGAAAAGTTGTCTTTCAACTCTACTCCATCTCCTCAAAGACAGCAAACCTAAGACTTAGGCAAGGGAAAGCGCAAAAAAAGAAGTACAATGTGTGGAACTGGCGGTCATTTACTTAGACCCACTTGATGTATCTTATATTTTCAGTAATATTAATAAAATTTCATTTTGTTACATATTATTTAATACAAGAATAATATTAATTAAGTAATATTAATAAATGATTTTTTAAAATTAAGAATAATTTTTATATTTTAAATATTAATAAATAAATATTTTAATTTATATTATAATATAATAAAATATTTTAAGTAATATTTTATTTTTCTTATTGTTTGAATATACTTGAAAACAGATGATTGATGTTGTCGTACTCTAAATTTGGCTATCATCAAGAACGCAAGTTGAGTAATTCGGGTATGACCTCCAAATAAATTGTTACACAAAATTTAATAGTTAGAGTACAAATACATATCTTAGAAACTATTTAGAGATTGTATTGGTAACAAACTTACATCGTTCGACCTCAATCTATCTAGTGTGAATCGATATCCACGTAGGTGAAAACGAGAATTTTTTTGGTAAGTCATTCCTCGTTGAACAAATCTTGGAATTTCAAAATAAAGAAATGTAATAGATTTATTGGCATAAATATATATGCATATAAAAAAGAGCAGGTCTAAATTATATTTATTTTTCTCCATACGGATAAGATGGCACGACAGAACTCTCAGGAGCAATTAGTGGTATATGACAATATGCCCAAATAGTGAGTAGGAGAAGGTGTCATACCCAAAATTTTGACCACTAAGATTTCCCATCATTGTGAAAATCATCATCACAATATGGAGGAACCATCATACTTCATCAGTCTCCCCAAAGATGGATGAGCATCCACTACAATCAAGAATTAGGGTTTCAAGCCCTCTCAGAGTTCTTAGACAAAGGATCAATCAAGGAATGACATGATCTTCAACTTGTCTAACCTCTAAAATATCCACAATGGATCAAAAGGACTCCCACTTCAAGGATTAAGCACAAGGCTGCTTCCTTCTAGGTGGATTAAGTCTCAAGTTCGACAGTGTCACCAAATTAGGGTTTTGGTCGACCAGGGCCTCCAGATGGAAATTTTTCATCTGGGCACAAGCCAATGATCCAAAACATAACCTAATATACTCCATGGAACCTCATGGACCCAATCATCAAGTCAATTTTGCCTCAGGGGATGCATTCATCAAAAATCAGGAATTAGGGCTTCTTGACCTAATTCACCCCTAAGTTGACTTTTGGGACAAGTCATGAACCAAGACCTCAAGACATGATTTGAGGGTCTCTAATACACTACATTGATCCATTTACAACAATGGATTAATCCAAGAGGTTTGAGCAACAAGTCTCAATTTCATCTGCACCACAGTTAGGGTTTTAAGGAAAAAGTCAACTGTAACTTTGACTTTTGACCAGGACATGCTCCCAAGCCCTATGAAATGCATCAATATACCCTATGACACCCATGGAACATGTCCATTAAGTTTGATTTAGGTCAAGGACATGATTTCCTGAAGAATTGCACAGTTTGGAATTCATCTGATAAAAAGTCAACTGTGCACAAAAGTCAACTTTGACTTTTTGAGATTTTTCACCAAAATGGATTTTTAACCCTAAAATGATGTTAATGTATGATTTGAATCATCATTCATCAAGAAAAATCAAGAAAAGTTGGGTAACTTGTAAAAGGGGTAACCATAAAAAACTTAGAAAATTTTCTAAGTTAAAAATAAAGTGGCTAGGGTACTAACTTTGGAGGGTCATAACTCTTAAACCACAAAGCCATTTTATCCCATCCAAGGCTTGATTTGTAGATCTGATTGCCCTCTACAAAAACTTCAACTAGACCTAATTCCAACTCCTCATGGATTTTGAGTTATGGAGTGATCAAAATCAAGAAAAGTCACTTTGTTCCAACACTTAGTGAAAATTTCACTAAGTCAGATTTTACCTTACTTTTTGCCAAATGTAGGGGGATTTTTCACTTGGATTCAAAAGAGATCAAAATCAAATATGGTCTAAAAGTTTTTGTATCATGTAAGGGCTTTCCAAAATGGCCAAGAACATTACCAAATTCAATTTGAGCCATGAGATATGACATTGGGAAGTTGCCTTGCTGAAATCTGCCAAGGCAAGGCAGAATTTGCATTTTTGCTCGATTTACCAAAATCCGCCAAATCCAAATGCTCCTATCCACTTGGACACCTCTGAGGATTGAATCTAAAGGGGACAATCACTGATTCAAGCCTCCAAAGTCTTTGGAACAAGAAATAGCATGTTGAACCTAGAATGGCCAAAATAGGGACAAGACTCCAATTTTGGATTGGAGCATTCAATGGAAGCATCAAGGTGGCATGGACAGAGCCATTTGCAACTGAATTCAGTTAAGACTTATCCAAGACCAAGGGAACCACAACCCTGTGCCCTAACCTCTAGTCAATGGCTAGAGGAGACTTGGATTTCCATTGGCCAACATTGAACAAACACCTGTTGTAGTTACCATTCACTATGGATCCCAAAACAAACTTGCTCTACTATAAATAGAGCTCAATTGTGATCAGTTTGAGTACACCAAATCCATCAAACAGATGCTTTCCTCAAAACCTCTTTCTCTTGGCAAAAATGCCTTCTTTAGCAAGGCAACTTTGAGTTTTTGAGCTTGAGAGCTTTTTCATCACAATCAATCACACACACACACCTCATATATATCCTATGTAAGCTGTGCAAACTATCACAAGTGACCTGTAATCACAAAATCTCAAAGCGGTCGAGAGTACCGATACAACAGGATGGGGACAGCTTGTCATTCCTATTGACGATAAAACAAAGAAGGGTCTTGGATTTTCTGCAACCTGTACCTAGACAGCTGCTAACGATGAAAGTCTTCATCCCATTTAGGATTTCTTCCACAGTGGAGGTTTTCTTCACCCAGTGTCTCAGGCAGTACATGCTATCAATGAGGAAGATCCCTCTGACACAGATGAAGAATATAAGTCCTATCTTAATGAGGACGGTTATATGTCTCAGGAAGAGGTGCCTACACCATTTTGCTTTCCTACACAGAGTCTGAGATTTATACCAAGGTCAGACGTCGAAATGATCTATGGGGATTATGATCCGGAAGGATGCCGTGCTCCGCCAAATTCATTAGAGGAAGACACTCTGATGAAATACAACTTTGACCACAATTACTATGGCCCAATGGATGGTCTGCCAATGTGGCAGCCTTACCCAGGAAACTTGGGTTAAGAGAGTCAGCCGAACAATGAAAATCAGCTGACCGTCATTGAACAGAATACCTGTGTCCCCACCATGTCATGGGATCAACACTCAGGTCATTCAGAAACTACTCAACATGAAGATGAATTTGCAACGTTTGCAGGACTTGAATTCATCAACTATGCTTTTCCTGAGGTTAACGTCATCGAGAGAGATGACTCCTCCAGTTCCAGAGAAGTGTGGGACACCTTGGGACAACCGAGTGGGAAATACGATTATATGGTCAAGTACACCGCTCCCGAAAGCTCTCGTATCAGGCTCGAAGACATCCAGCCTACTGGATGGGGAGATACAGCTGAGAGCACAAATGCTATGCAAAACACAACTGAGGAATCCTCCTACGACAACTCTGCCTGGGAGACAGATTCTAATGATCCCGCTCCACCAGAAATCAGTGTCATTTCTGAAGACAAATCAAGGAAGGTGCTAGACTTTGTGATTCACTGAGGAGTTCGCCGCCAATGGGTTGCCGTCGAGGTTCCGAAGATCGTTCATCAGTCAAAGTAATTACCATCTTTTAACCTTTCACCCTGCCCAGGAGAAACAGATGTTTTGATAGGGCTCGCTTTCTGTAAATTTCCCTCTTCGCTTTGCCCAAAGCGACAGAGTTTTGTTTTATAGGGCTGTAGTTTCAAGAATCGACTTGTTCATTAATAAAATAACGTCGTTCTGTAATTTCCACATTAATTGTTGTTTTCTCTTTTTGCTTTTTCAGAAAATGGTAATCCTAAAAAACAATTCAAATAAAAACAAGCAGTAAAATAAATACACTGCACACACTTGCATTTTCTCTATCTCTTCTAAACACGAATCATCACGTCATGCAGATTGCTTGTTTTAAACCCCGTTAAAACATACGATCCAATGCCTTCTCCCAACTTTGAGTTCCCGGTATTTGGGGCTGAAGAAGAAGTTGACAACGAAATTCCAGAAGAGATCTCCCGACTACTCAGACAAGAGGAAAGGTCCATTGAACCTCACAAAGAGCCGTTGGAAACGGTAAACTTGGGTTCAGAAAAAGAGAGAAAAGAAATCAGGATTGGGGCACTGCTCAGTCCAACTGCCAAAGAGAGTTTGATAAAGCTTCTCAAAGAATTTCCCGATCTATTCGCTTGGTCCTATCAGGATATGCCAGGGTTGGATACCAGCATCGTGGAACATCACTTACCGTTGAGATCGGAATGTCCGCCAGTAAAGCAAAGGTTGAGATGCACTCACCCGGACATGGCCATCAAAATCAAAGAGGAGGTGCAGAAACAGATTGACGCGGGTTTCCTCGCCACATCTGAATATCCTCAATGGTTAGCCAACATTGTACCCGTTCCCAAAAAGGACGGAAAGGTCAGAATGTGTGTCGACTACAGGGATCTAAACAAGGCTAGTCCAAAGGACGACTTTCCTTTACCACACATTGACATGCTGGTAGACAGCACAGCAAAGTTCAAAATTTTCTCCTTCATGGATGGATTCTCGGGCTATAACCTGATCAAAATGGCGCCGAAAGACATGGAGAAAACTTCGTTCATTACCCCATGGGGCACCTTTTGTTACAAGGTAATTTCGTTCGGTTTGAAGAACGTCGGGGCAACCTATCAAAGGGCCATGACTACTCTTTTTCATGACATGATACACAAAGAAATCAAAGTGTATGTCGATGATATGATTGCAAAATCTAAAACAGAGAGTGAGCACGTTGAACATCTGTCAAAATTGTTCGAACGTCTAAGAAAATTCAAGCTCCGCTTGAATCCCAACAAGTGTACCTTCGGCGTCCGTTCAGGGAAACTACTAGGGTTCATCGTCAGCCAGAAAGGAATTAAGGTTGATCCTGACAAGGTCAAGGCCATTCAAGAAATGTCTTCTCTGAAAACTAAAAAACAAGTCAGAGGATTCCTGGGACGTTTGAACTACATCTCCAGGTTCATATTCCTTATGACCGCCACGTGTGCGCCAATTTTCAAGTTACTTAAAAATAACCAGGATTGCGTTTGGTCAGAAGATTGCCAAACCGCCTTCGACAATATCAAGGAATATCTGTTGAATCCTCCGATTCTATCACCTCCAGTGGAAGGAAGACCACTGATCATTTACCTCACAGTCCTGGAGGACTCAATGGGATGTGTACTTGGCCAACAAGATGAAACCAAAAGGAAAGAGTCTGCCATTTACTATTTGAGCAAGAAATTCACCGACTGTGAAACTCGGTACACGATGCTTGAGAAAACTTGCTGTGCTTTGGCTTGGGCAGCCAAACGTCTTCGCCAATACATGATTTGTCATACTACTTGGTTAATCTCAGAAATGGATCCAATCAAGTACGTCTTCGAAAAGCCTGCTCTCATGGGAAGAATTGCCCGTTGGCAGATGTTGTTATCAGAATATGACATAGAGTACCACGCTCAGAAAGTCGTTAAAGGAAGTATTTTAGCCGATCATTTGGCTCATCAACCGATTGACTATCAGGAATCAATCGGGTTTGAATTCCCAGACGAAGATGTCATGTATCTAAAAATGAAAGATTGCGATGAACCGTTGCCCAGTGAAGGGCCGGAACCAGGTTCCCAATGAGGACTAATCTTTGACGGAGCAGTTAATCATTATGGAAATGGAATTAGGGCAATAATTGTTACCCCTCAGGGTACCCACATTCCTTTCACTGCCATACTTACGTTCAAATGTACGAACAACGAGGCCGAATACGAAGCTTGTATTATGGGTCTCGAAGAAGCAATTGATTTAAGGATCAAAAACTTGGACGTATACGGCGATTCAGCCTTGGTTATCAATCAGATAAAAGGAGATTGGAACACATACCAATCAGGACTGATTCCTTACAAAGACTATGCAAGAAGGTTGTTACCCTTCTTTAACAGAGTCGAGTTTCATCACATCCCTCGTGAGGAGAATCACATGGCTGATGCATTAGCCACTCTCTCTTCCATGATTAGTGTAGGTCAATGGAACGACCTACCTAAGATCGACATAATGTGCCTTGAAAGGCCCGCTTACATCTTCATGATTGAAGCAGTCATAGACGACAAACCTTGGTATCACGATATCAAATGCTTCCTTCAGAAACAAGAGTACCCACCTGGGGCATCCAGGAAAGATAGAAAGACCCTCAGAAGATTGGCTGGAAACTTTTTCCTGAGCGGTGACACTCTCTATAAGAGAAATTTTGACATGGTCTTGCTCTGATGCGTAGACAGACCAGAAGCAGACATGCTTATGAAAGAAATTCATGAAGGATCCTTTGGCACTCATGCCAACGGACACACAATGGCGAGAAAAATCCTAAGAGCAGGGTACTATTGGTTGACAATGGAATCCGACTGCTACAAGTACATGAGGAGGTGTCACAAGTGTCAGATATACTCCGATAAAATTCATGTACCGCCATCACATCTCAAAGTTGTCTCTTCCCCATGACCATTCTCGATATGGGGAATCGACATGATTGGCATGATTGAGCTCAAGGCTTCAAACGGACATCGGTTCATCCTGGTCGCCATTGACTATTTCACCAAGTGGGTCGAAGCAGCGTCATTCGCCAATGTAACCCAACGAGGGGTGGTACGATTTATCAAAAACAATATCATCTGCCGTTATGGTGTTCCAAGCGAGATCATTACTGATAATGGATCTAACTTGAACAACAAGATGGCGAAAGAGTTGTGCGCTGAGTTCAAGATCGAACACCATAACTCATCTCCCTACCGACCCAAGATGAACGGAGCGGTAGAAGCAAATAACAAGAACATCAAGAAGATCATTCAAAAGATGGTTGTAACCTACAAAGATTGGCACGAGATGCTACCCTTTGCTCTTCACGGTTATCGCACATCTGTCCGCACTTCAACAGGGGCAACCCCTTTCTTTCTAGTGTATGGCATGGAAGCAGTGCTCCCCATAGAAGTAGAGATCCCGTCAATCCGAGTATTGATGGAAGCTAAGCTCACCGAAGCTGAATGGTGTCAAAGCCGACACGACGAATTGAATCTGATCGAGGAGAAGCGAATCACGGCACTATGCCATGGTCAATTGTATCAATAGAAAATGAAGAGGGCGTTTGACAAAAAGGTCCGACCTCGTGTTTTTAGAAAAGGAGACCTCGTGCTCAAGAAGATCCGGTCATTTCTCACTGATTCGCGAGGTAAATGGACTCCGAATTATGATGGCCCCTATGTGGTCACGAAAGCTTTCTCAGGCGGCGCCTTGAGACTTGCAACCATGGATGGAGAGGAATTTGCCTACCCCACGAATGTTGATGTAGTCAAGAAATACTTCGCCTAAAAAAAAGTCTCGGTGGATTGAGAACCCGAAAGGGAGGTCCAGGCAAAAGTTAGAGACATAAAAAGGAAAAAAATCATCCCGGTGGATTGGAAACATCACAGTACAATCCAGGCAAAAATTAGGGATAATGGCAAGTAACTATGTTCAACAAAGGCAAGTCCCTCAGCAGCAGCAGTTACATCATCCGCCAAAAAACTCCAGTCAAAGTCATCTTCGACAGAAGCTCAGGATGTCCCGAATTCAAAGTTGGTAGAAGGATAGTGGTCGTTATGTTTCAACGTAGCCCTTTTCCCTGTAAATTACCATTTTCTAACTTTGTAAATACTCTTTGGAATCACACGTTTGGCTGATCTCCATCTTATCAATAAAATTTGAGCCCTTGTGCTTTTGTTTTTAATTCTTATTTGTTTTAGCTTTACAGAATGACGTTGTTAGCGATTCTTGAAATAAAACAAAAATGAATTTACTTGTTAAAATTTTTTCTGCTTTTAAATTAAAGACGGCATTTTCTTTTGACTGTTGAACATCAGAAGAACATCGGTCGCTTCTCCAGAAGTAATCAAGCTTCAAAGTGCAGAATCGAAGTATTCCTTCTAACCCAGTACGCCTGAATGAAGGGATCAACTGTGTCAGAGACCTTGTTTCATCTGACACGCCTCGGCCGAGTTCTTAT
This sequence comes from Lathyrus tuberosus, assembly GCA_022829125.1. Taxonomy (NCBI): domain Eukaryota; kingdom Viridiplantae; phylum Streptophyta; class Magnoliopsida; order Fabales; family Fabaceae; genus Lathyrus; species Lathyrus tuberosus. The sequence continues at coordinate 11,275,356 of JALAZF010000179.1, forward strand.
CTCCTAAGCCCGATAAACATAGCTCCCAACAGGGACTATCTTTCCTAAGCAAGGTGGAATTGCTATTCTGAACCAACAGTACTTCTTCGTCCCGCGATGGCCGAGTATCCAGTCGTGTTCACCTGTCAGTTTGTATGTCGCGTCAGTTTTGTCAGCATATACATACGTACATCATGCATTATTGATTTGCATTCTCATTTCATATTGCATCACTATCACTCTAGTCGGTCTTATCCCCTAGTGATAACAGTCCTCTCAATTGAGTTGTCAGTTCTTTCCTCGTCAGGAAGTGTTACGTCTGAACATTCTCTCTCCTCCAGTTTTATTTCTGGATTGAAGTGGGGTCCTCGACCACTTTGATAACTTGAACCTCTGAAATACCAGAGAGCCCTTAGTTAACATCACTCTTCGCCATTGAAGATGATATCCTTGTTTTCCCGGATTAAAGAAAATCCCGAGAGAAAGCCTCCTAAATCGGAGATCCGGCAGTACGGCAGTTTTTCTCCGAAAAACCCACTGATGAAAAGGTCATCGGCACCTCAAAATTGGATCACATCATATGGCATTTCTCTGAGAAAAGTATGATGTAAAGACCCCAAGCGAATGCAGTCTCTCAAGGGACTCGCATTCCCCAAGTAGAGTCAACAAATGGCATCTCCAATAGAGAAGTTTGTACACCTCTACAACTCAGACGACTGGGTTCCCCAGCAAGTCTGACATCAAAACTTTTTCCACTCAAATGGCATCTCCCCAGGAAAATTCGGCGAGAAGTTTGAAGGAAAGCCGCTACGAATAGCGTCCCTTGTCAGTAAAGTTTATTGACGAAAGAAACTAAGACCAGTTCCTCGGTAGGAAACCAGGATCGAGGGGAAGTTTACATCAGAAACTAAGACCAGTTCCTGTGTAGGAAACCAGGATCGAGGGGAAGTTTACATCAGAAACTAAGACCAGTTCCTTGGTAGGAAACCAGGATCGAGGGGAAGTTTATTTTAGAAACTGAGACCAGTTCCTTGGCTAAAGACCAGGATCGAGGGGAAGTTTACCTTTTCTAAGCATCATTGCTTAGCTAAAGAAGATGAATGTGTAAGCTACCATTCATAACCACCATCAAAATTTCGGGTATTCCGATATTTGATCCTCTTGCACCCCGAATGCCCGAATACCTTCGTCATTCACACCTTCGTGTCCAAGAAGATTAAATAGGGGCATCTATCATAACCCAAATTTTGACCACTAATATTTCCCATTATTGTGAAAATCATCATCACAATATGGAGGAACCATTATACTTCATCAATCTCCCAAAGATGGGTGAGCATCCACTACAATCAAGAATTAAGGTTTCAAGCCCTCTCAGAGTTCTTAGACAAATTATCAATCAAGGAATGACATGATCTTCAGCTTGTCTAACCTCTAAAATATCCACAATGGATCAAAAGGACTCCCACTTCAAGGATTAAGCACAAGGCTGCTCCCTTCTAGGTGGATTAAGTCTCAAGATCGACAGTGTCACCAAATTAGGGTTTTGGTCGACCAGGGCCTCCAGATGGAAATTTTTCATTTGGGCACAAGCCAATGATCCAAAACATAACCTAATATACTCCATGGAACCTCATGGACCCAATCATCAAGTCAATTTTGCCTCAGGGGATGCATTCATCAAAAATCAGGAATTAGGGTTTCTTGACCTAATTCACCCCTAAGTTGACTTTTGGGACAAGTCATGAGCCAAGACCTCAAGACATGATTTTAGGGTCTCTAATACACTACATTGATCCATTTGCAAAAATGGATTAATCCAAGAGGTTTGAGCAACAAGTCTCAATTTCATCTGCACCACAGTTAGGGTTTTAAGGAAAAAGTCAACTGTACCTTTGAATTTTGACCAGGACATGCTCCCAAGCCCTATGACATGCATCAATATACCCTATGACACCCATGGAACATGTCCATCAAGTTTGATTTAGGTCAAGGACATGATTTCCTGAAGAATTGCACAGTTTGGAATTCATCTGATAAAAAGTCAACTGTGCACAAAAGTCAACTTTGACTTTTTGAGATTTTTCACCAAAATGGATTTTTAACCCTAAAATGATGTTAATGTATGATTTGAATCATCATTCATCAAGAAAAATCAAGAAAAGTTGGGTAACTTGTAAAAGGGGTAACCATAAAAAACTTAGAAAATTTTCTAAGTTAAAAATAAAGTGGCTAGGGTACTAACTTTGGAGGGTCATAACTCCTAAACCACAAAGCCATTTTCTCCCATCCAAGGCTTGATTTGTAGATCTCATTGCCCTCTACAAAAACTTCAACTAGACCTAATTCCAACTCCTCATGGATTTTGAGTTATGGAGTGATCAAAATCAAGAAAAGTCACTTTATTCCAACACTTAGTGAAAATTTCACTAAGTCAGATTTTACCTTACTTTTTGCCAAATGTAGGGGGATTTTTCACTTGGATTCAAAAGATATCAAAACCAAATATGTTCAAACAGTTGTTGTATCATGTAAGGGCTTTCCAAAATGGCCAAGAACATTACCAAATTCAATTTGAGCCATGAGATATGACATTGGGAAGTTGCCTTGCTGAAATCTGCCAAGGCAAGGCAGAATTTACATTTTTGCTCGATTTGCCAAAATCAGCCAAATCCAAATGCTCCTATCCACTTGGACACCTCTGAGGATTGAATCTAAAGAGGACAATCACTGAGCCAAGTCTCCAAAGTCTTTGGAACAAGAAATAGCATGTTGAACCTAGAATGGCCAAAATAGGGACAAGACTCCAATTTTGGATTGGAGCATTCAATGGAAGCATCAAGGTGGCATGGACTGAGCCATTTGCAACTGAATTCAGTCAAGACTTATCCAAGACCAAGGGAACCACAGCCCTGTGCCCTAACCTCTAGTCAATGGCTAGAGGAGACTTGGATTTCCATTGGCCAACATTTAACAAACACCTGCTGCAGTTGCCATTCACTGTGGATACCAAAACAAACTTGCTCTACTATAAATAGAGCTCAATTGTGATCAGTTTGAGTACACCAAAGCCATCAAACAGATGCTTTCCTCAAAACCTCTTTCTCTTGGCAAAAATGCCTTCTTTAGCAAGGCAACTTTGAGTTTTTGAGCTTGAGAGCTTTTTCATCACAATCAATCACACACACACCTCATATATATCCTATGTAAGCTGTGTAAACTATCACAAGTGACCTGTAATCACAAAATCACAAAGTCACCTCTCAAAACCTCAAAATAGGCTTTGTTTGCATTTTTTAAGCCATGTCTTGATTCAGTCACTTTCCAAACCAGATAAAACCTCAAACACACTCCAAATATCATCCTTGAACTATCCCAAATGGTTCCCCTCATCTGGAACACCATTTGAGGGAGTTGCTATTTTGGTCACTTTTAACCCCTTTTGTAAGAAAGGGACTGTTTGTGTTTTTGCAGGTACTAGTCAATTCAAATCATCCTAAAAGCTTCTAAGGGATCATTTGAGTGTGTCTAAAGCATCAAATCATTTCTGGAACAAGAGGTTTGACAGATTGCACAAAAGCTCCAAAATCTCAAAAAAATTGGTAAGCCTCACAACTTGGAATCTTTCAAACATGCAATGCTTTGAAGTCCATTGATCATAAACATCTCATACATGTTGTATATGTTGTGTTTGAGCTAATTCACCATGTAATCCATGCTTGTACCAAGCTGTAGCATAGAAAATGCATTTATAGGTCATTTTCAAAACCACTATCGGGTTTTGAGGAGGGAGTGTGATCTGAAAAAACTACCACCACCATTGGATTCCTTATGAAATTCTGGTCCAGATACATATAAATTTTGTCTCAAACCATTAAGAATTGAGAAAGTTATGACCTTCACGTTTCTGAGCCAAAACTTGCCTTGGGCCAGGCTTAAAACCAAGTCATGCCTTGTATATTTGTTGTTTTGTTTCAAACAATGGATGTATCACCACCCCAGTGGTAAGGCGCGCGCCTTGTAACCTTGAGGTCTTGGGTTCAAACCCCACCCATGCCATTTTGTATTTTTTCACATTTTGCCATTTTTTCCAATATTTTCATGGTTTATTAATTAATTGGAAAATTAATAACTCTTTCAATTTTAATTATTTTTTATTGGTTCTTTTTGTAAAAAAATCACAAAAATATTGAAATATTTTACTCCACAAAAAAATTGAATTTATATTATTTATTTAATATAATTAGTATTTTTGTGAATAAATTCACTTTTATTTGTTTTTAAACATTTTAAAATGAATATTCATCTTGAAAAATCAAGACCAAATGAGTTTTAATATCTCTTGTGATTTATACCTCATTTTTTAAACCTTAAACAAAAATCACAAGTGGTTTATTCAAACCTATTTGGTATTTTTCATTGATTTTCTTTAAATGTTTACTTTTAAAGACTAAAATTAGGGTTTCTTTGATTTTCACTCAAACAAATCATTGTCAAACACTCATGGGCCTCTAATAGAGTGTAAAACTCAATCCTTTTTTTGACCAAACTATTTTTGGGCCTCAGTGTATTGTATAAGTCCCGATACCGTCAAAAACAAACGGCGCGATCGTCGCCTTTTGAAAAATAACCTTTTGGGCCTCTCCTCGAGCTATAAGTCCCATTTAAAACTTTTTGGGCCTCTAATAGAGTGTAAGACTCAACCCCCTTTTAACCAAAACATTTTGGGCCTCAGATATTGTATAAGCCCCTCTCTGTGTTAAAAGAAAACCTCGGCGCGATCGCCATTTCAAACGGAAAAATCGTCCGGGCCTACCCTCGTGTTATAAGCCCCACTCTTTTTTCTTTAACTTTTTGGGCCTCTTGAGAGAGTGTAAGACCCATCTCTTTGTACAGAAAACAATTTTTGGGCCACAGTTACTTGTATAAGTCCCTCTATACAAATTCAAACAGTGCGCTCACTGATAAAACCCTGGGCCTCTCCTTGAGCTGTAAGCCCCAAAACTTTCTTATTCAAAACACTTTCTCCTTTGATTTTGAATATACTGTTGTTTTCAATCTTTCTTTGTTGAACAACTAACTAAACAGCATGGAAGCTCTACAACCGAGTAAGTGTTTATCCGCTTTCATATACATATACCTGTATTGTGGGGCTGTTTCACTGTAAGTCTTCTTTCATAAACTCATATCAACTGTGTAATAATAGTATAGATATTTAGAGTTTCCCCGACAACTACGTCTAGCATTAAGCCCGTTGATCACTCTTAAATAGTCTAAACTAGATCCCCATAGGATTACCAGACACAGTCTTCCCTCCTCTTGGGGTTAAACAATATGGAGATATGAAAGGCAGCATTCTTTGTGAACCCTTTCATAGACTGTCACTCATAGAAGTTATCAAAGAAACTCTATTCCCCAGAGATGATCTTTTCTCCGTGAATGGCATCTCTTGAGTTTCTTCCAAATTCTCGGACTTTCCTGGCTTGATCTATTCCTGGTGAATGGCATGTCTTGAATTTCTCGGGGTTTGGGGACCCACAGGCTTCTTAAAAGCACTTGTCAAGAAACTCTACTCCCCAGAGATGATCTTTTCTCCGTGAATGGCATCTCTTGAGTTTCTTCCAAATTCTCGAACTTTCCAGGCTTGATCTATTCCTCGTGAATAACCTATCTTGAATTTCTCAGGGTTTGGGGACCCACAGGCTTCTTAAAATCATCGGCCTCCTCTTGGGCATCATACAAGGACCCACAGGCTTCCTAAAAGCAACCGAGCCTCCTCTTGGGCTTAGTACAAGGACCCGTCGGCTTCTTAGAAGTATTCACATCCTCCTCTTAGGCTTCATATAATGATCTCATCCTCCGGGAATGATAGCCTCCTCTTGGGCTTAGTACAAGGACCCGTCTGCTTTTTAAAAGTTTCCAGCCTCGTCTTGGGCTTCATACAAATTATCCCGACGACCTCCTAGAGGTATAGGAACAAAAATTAGTCATCTGCATAGAACAGTCCTTTCATAGAGTCTACTACTGTTTCTCAAAGCACAGTACAAAAGATGAAACTCTAGACTTGGACAGTCTAATATCCTTGAGTCTCAAAGACATTCTCAAGCACCCCTTCAAGAATAGGAAGGAACCCGTAGACTCGGACAGTCTCAATAACCTTCGGATTTCCCACTTCCTTAAAGAACAGGAATAACCCGGATCCTCGAATCAAATCCTCGAGTACAACATTGCTCATATAAGAACTGATTTTCTCTCTACTGGACCTGTCACTTAACTGAACAGTCACCACAGCCTCCTCTTAGGATTTGTATAAAGATCCTTCTCCCGTGAAGTTAGCCTCTCTCTTGGGCTTTGTACAATGATTCTCCCCAGCGGGGTCAAACAACGTTTAGCCTCTTTCTCGGGCTTTGTACGAGACACATAAGAGACTTCCTCGTTGAGTCAATCACCCTTTCGCCTCCATCTCGGGCTTTATACGAGATACAAAAAGGTTCTTATTAAGCCAAACAAATTTTAGCCTCCATCTCGGGCTTCGTACGAGATACAAAAAACTCTCTTGTTGAGTCAAATAGCCTCCATCTCGAGCTTTATACGAGATACCAAAAGATTCCCTCGTTGAGTCAAAACCTTTTAGCCTCTCTCTCGGGCTTTGTACAAGACACATAATAGCCTTCTCTTAGGCTTTGTATAAGAAAACCACTGGTTGATCCAATTAACCTTTTAGCATCAAAGTTGTGCCTCGTTCACAGTACACAAACATCAACCACTCCTTCCCCTCCACTAATTGCTGTAAGCGGCAAGCCTCTGGATCATCTACATCCATGCCAATGTCCCTCTTTTAGTATGAGAAATTCCTAAGGAAAGATGGCATTACTCTACACTGAGTTAATGTCTTTTCCTTCAGGTTGAAATCCCCTATAAAGGAAATTATGGCATTGCCGGATTCACAAATCCCGGTTAAAGTAATTCTCCTTTATAAACAGTCGTAACAGACAAACCCCTCTTTAGAGATGACAAATTCTCTCTAAGGTCAACAGTTTCAGCTTCACATCTTGGGCTTTGAAAAAGATACAAATCACCTTTCGCTTCACGTCTTGGGGTTTGAACAAGACACCAAAACAACCATTTCCTCCCATAGAATAGGGGGAACTACGAACGCTCTGATTTCCCTGTTTCGGTAAACGGGAATACGTAGGCATAAGATTGAAAGAAAAATCTTAGCGAGCACACTAAACAAAAAACCAAAATTCCATACTTTCATATATATCCGTCCTAACATCTCAACCAATAGCCTAAAGCCCCCCTCGTCAACAAAATAACCTAGGACAAACCCCGAATCTTTGTAGCATCTGTAAACCAACAGTTTCGACTGTTTAATCTCAGTATGCAAGCAGGGTTAATTGGAGACATCTATTTACCTTCCTTCATCAGCTTTAATAGGATAAAAAATGAATCGAACTGTAGTACCAAAGAGCGATAGCGCTTCGCAACCGCGTCCAAAATCGCTCGCTACAGAAGGCATCCTCCAATACTTTTTACTCCTACCTTGCATGTTTTACACATATGTCTATATAATGTAGCTAAACAAGCAGAACCCCAACTATATCTATTGCATTTATCTAAATCTCCTACTAGGGGTATCCAAGAAGAATGTAATAAGTTATGACTCTTGTCTAGCATTAAAAAATTTCTTATGAGTAGTAATATATAAATTTTCACATGAAGGAATGTTATCCTCTTCAGTTGGTGCAACCTTTTGTTTTAATTCTCCTAATATACATTTAGCCAAACAATTTTAACAGAAGCTTTAATTATATATGAAGTCGAAGATTTTACACCTAAATGTTCCATATATACATCACTGCCTACTTGAGTAGGACCAATAACAACCCTACCATTTACACAGAGACCAAACATCATACTTACATCCTCTAACGTTATGGTACATTCACCGGTTGGAAGATGAAAAGAATGTGTTTCCGGTCTCCATCTTTCTAACAAAGCAACAACAAGTTGCGAATCAGCCTTGATCTAGCTTATTTTTGCAACATTTGCAAACCCGACTCGTTCCAAATACGGTATTATTACCGGACTTGGTTCAATGATAGAATGTGAATGAAGTCTAAATCTATCTTCGGCCTGTTTCAAATATAGAAAAAAATCAATATGATGTTCAACAAAAATAATGAAGTCTAAATATTTAATATTATTGCATAAAAATAACCTCCACAACGAAGCCCTCCAGATCTACCTTTTAAAGGTTTGAAGGCAAAATCGAAGTCGTTAGACCTCCACAAAGAGAAACACACAGCTCTATCGATAACCTTCATCTTTGTCTCTTGAATATAAAGTATATTTGGTTTCTATTTACGAATTAACTTTTCCACTTCCTTCTTCATAGCCAGCCCTCCTAAACCTCTAATATTGTAACTGAGTAACTTCATAACAACGAATCTAGCTATGGCTCCCCTAACTAGAACACTACCCTACACGTTAAATTGTTCCCTTTCTCCTACTTACTCCTAACTCCAATTCTTGGACAATTTCCCATTCCCCCTTTATGAATTAAACCAAATTCTTTGCTTATATCCCACACATCTTTTGCCATTTCTTTAGCATCCCCGTGTAGAATTCTCCAATTGGCCCTATCCATCTCACTCCCTACTAAATTAAAATCACCAGAATCTAAAACCTAATATTGACATGTTTTCCTTTGACTGCAAGTGCAAGATTGGTTCTTCTCTTTCCTTCGTTTCGACCACGCTCTCTTTTTTTTCTATGAGAATAACGCTCCTTCTTCTTCTTCTTCTTCTTCTTCTTCTTACTTTTCTTCTTTTGATGTGCTCAAAGCTATTGGTTTCTCTGCCTTTTGAGTTTTTGTTGATTGAGTTTACTTCTAAAAAGGATTCTTATTTCTTCTCTTGGAATCTGTTATGTCTGGTATTACCGCTTTCTCAAAATCTTCTGCTGTATACGTGATGTGGGCTCGATTGTTGTAGCTATCTTCATCCTGTTTTAATCTTCTAAATATGGATGGGTTGGCTACATTACATAAGCCCACTTTTTTTTTTAATAATCTCGATTGAGCCCACCTTTATCTCCTGTTGTCCCCTTTTTCTCTTCAAAAGTGGGCCCATGCGAATCATATTCCATCTCAAAAGGCTTAGTTTGTTGTGAACTTTGAACACTATTGGTGAAGCCTTTCACGTATAAATCATGCGTTTTAGTCCCAATAATGTCGCCTCTGTACCTTCTTTCCTTCTCCACTTTTATGTTGGAATTTGAAACCTTTTGTCCTTCGACTAAGTTCTCGAGCCACTCAATATCCTTGTTTGAGTGTCTAAAATCTGACGTTAAATGATGATGAATATTTTCCAACCACTCTCTCTCCACTTCATCTTCCAAGGATGCCATTGATGAGGGGATAAAGGACGAGTCTGAGTCTTCATCACTGGACCCTACTGCGGACATTACCGGAGTGAACCTTTCCTTATCAACATATGAGCATTCACACAATTCCTCTATGATTTGAATTGGGAAGATTTGATTGTTAATACTAATCTTAACCAACTTATTAATAAACTTCAGTTCTGATATTTTTCCAAACAACCTAGCCACGTCAAATCTCTGATGCTTTTCCGTCACCGAATCTATCTTGATAAGCCTTCCAACGTAAGATGTCAACACAGAGAAAACGCTCGTGTTCCATGCATGAATGGGTATCCCGTACACCCGACACCAAATGAGCCTCGCTTCTCCAACATCTTGAGGTTCCCATTTTCTCACCATTGTGAACAGTTGGTTAAAAATAGCTTCACAATCCTTCAGTAAAACACTAATGTCTTCATCTTAAACAGTTTTAATGAATACCTTTTCTCCTCCCATAGGAAAAGTTGTAAGGGATACGATTTCTTCATTGGCCAATCTTTGATTAATAGATCCAATCATGTCTTAGTTTCTGAGATAATCGATGTGTCCATTCTTAGTCCACTGCATCTCATCTTGAAGGTGTGAGAAAGACACAAGAAATGGGGGGTTTGAATTGTGTTTTAACTTTTTCTAGATTTTTGCCTCTTATCGTTAACATGCTAAGAGAATATCAGAGTTTTGTTGAAAGACTCTGACTTGCGAAGTGATATTTAGATGGTGTGAGGCGTGAAATATGAGTGACAAGAAGAATCTGAATAGGCTATGCTTGAATCAGACTTGCAATGCGGAAGCTTATCAGAGTTGGATTGCAAGGTTCTGATTTGCTATGCAAGGTTCTGATAATTGATGCAGAAACATAAACAATCAAACAAAGCATAAAAAAGAGTAAAGAACACACGAGATATCCTGGTTCACTTGAGCCATTCTCAAGCTAATCCAGTCCACCCTTCCAAGGAGATTTCGCCTTAAACACAAGGACTTAATCCACTATAATCAAAACCGATTACAGATGCACGGGCAACAGCCGGTGACTAACATCCTGCACAACCGCAGTTGTGACTAACCCACGATGAACCGTTCAGGGATCCAAGTTAATGGATATAACGAACATTTACCTAATAGGTTCCAATCTCGCAAGATCTACTATCAGGATTTCACAGCTAAACGTTCAGGGATCCGATTCAACAGATATAACGTTTACTGACCATTCTTCCAGGATTTTCAATGAGTTCCTTCAGTGATCTCACAAGAGTCTGACCCACAATTGGTCCTCTTTGAGATATGACTATCATTGACCATATTTCAGGATTTCCACAATGATACTCAGGCATTGTCTTCTCAAGTCTCCGATCACACTGATCACTTGAGGAATCCTAATTCACATAGAATTAGTTGTTATGGAGATTACATTGATGCTTCTTAACAAGCAGATAAACAAATGAACACAAGGTGTTCTAGCAAGATATGAGCAACAACTCCTTGCTATCTTTATATTCTACAAAGATGTATGTTGATTTGACAGTTAATGACATCTTGTAGATCTTCTTCATCTTCTTTGTTGAGCAAGCTTCGAGCAATAACTCCTTGCTTCAGATCTTCAATATAGCCCAGATGATGAAGTTGGTCGATGACTTGACTGATTTGCAATGTTGTCTTGTTCATCAACAGCTTCTGTTCCAATTGATTGTTGTTGTGTTGAATGATGATCTTTGAGCTTCAACAACAATGGTCGTGTGTTAATGGTGATAGCTTTAAATGTTTAGTGTAACAACGATAACTGATCGTTGCGACTATCATCACATCGACACCTTCAGAAGCGCATTCTCCTTACCTTTAAATAGCCAAGTAAAATATAGTTGTTAAAGAGTTGTTGGCTGTTTGAAAAGAGTCGTTATGCAATGATGAAAGTTGTACTGTCATATCTTCTTTTTACTGTAGAAGAAGTGATGGGATAGATCTTTTTAGAATGGTGTACAGTCATTGCTAACGGTAACATTTTTCTTCAAATCTTTAGAGGCTTATGATGGTAATTAATTGAAGCATGGGTAGAGATTTTATAACTGGGTCTTCAGAAACTTCAAGTCTTCAGTCTCCAGAACTTGTCCATTAGGAATTGTCTTCAGAGCTTCAGCACTTGTCTTGAGACCCGTTATCTTCACTGCTTCAAGTCTTCAGAATCTTCAGAACCTTGTTCACTCAGAACGCTATCTTCAGAACCTTCAGCACTTGATCATTTGAATCTTAATCTTCGGAACACTTCAGTCTTCAGAGTCTTTATGCACTTGGTCTTCAAAGCCTTCAGCCTTCAAAACTTTAAGTCATGAGAATCTTCAGCACTTCGGTTCTTCACAAGATTATTTCTTTAGAAGCTTCGATATCTTCAGAATCATAACCCCTTTTAGAGTATCATCCACAAGAGCATTGCAACAGCAATATCAGCATCTTTGGATCTATCTGATTATAATCAGATACAGAAGCATACTTGCTTCTTACGACTTGTGTTACACATAGTAACTCGCGTATGATCATTTACACACATCTTACTGGTGTTTGTTAGATCTGATATTTTCTATGATTATGATCTTCACATAACACACATTAGAACATAAAATAGTTCTTTCACAAATACTCATTGTTATCATCAAAACATAGAGATGACTTGCAGAGACAACTCTTGCTCTTACAATCTCCCCCTTTTTTATGATGACAAAACCATGTATTTTGATTAAACATTTTATACAAGGAAATCACCAAACTAAACATATTCAGAGTCCGGAACAACAGCTCCCCCTGAATGTGTTAACCCCAAAACTTTATTTGTGATCGTCAAGAATCTTATCTGATCCAAAGACTCACAAAATAACAATTTGAGTTGTCAGAACATAGAATAGAGAAGGACTACTTCCATATCTGTCTTATGGAGACAAAAGTCTTCAGCATCTGGACTTGTTCATCAGAACCTCTCTCTTCAGATCTTTAGAACTCAGTTCCTTTGGTCGTCGTATCAGAGTTCATAATCTTCAGAGTCTTCTGAAGTAATTTCTACATTTCAGCAGAATCATTTTAGCACTGAGATAGAACAATTCTCTTCTAATAACTTAGCCACGCTATTTATCATAATTGAACTTGTCTTTTGACGTAAGAAACTCCCCGTGAGTTTCAGACTCGATGATCTTTCAGATTCTTGATCTGGTCATACTGGTTCTGATCATCATATAAGATCTTGACTTCTTCAGAGTTTAACTAGACAACAGGTCTTCATCTCAGAACCATGTTTCTATCAGAACTCGATGGAGGATCACAGCTCGATTCTTGATCTAATTGAGAAATATTTTTGTGATCAATCAACGCTTGATTTGATGTCTTCATACCCCTGTAGGAAATTGTAGATTTAGTCTGATACCAATTCATTTTCTACTAAGTTGAATTCTTGGTGTATCAGAAATTTTTCTTCTTGAATCTTCTATCCAGTTCTTCAGAAAAGTCTTCGACTTCTGATTTGCTCAGTTTTTCTGAAAAGCGTCTTGGATTGTAGACTTTGTCTTGACTGCTTTCAGGAAGATTTCTTCTTCTGATTCTTATGTTCTGAATATCATACTCTCAATCAGCTTACAACTTCTAAACCAATTGAAACGAGAATCACGATAACTTTGATTTTCAGAAAGTTCTCAACTTCTGAACAGTACTGGGTAAATCTGATTCTGAACACATGTTCACGAAGTGTACAACTTCGGTAATATGAACAACAGTTCATAAGAACTTTAAACAGAATTGTTTCAATTTAACCTGTTCTAAGAATGCCTAGTGAACTTGTTCAGAGTTCCTCGGTTAAACATCAAACATACATTAGTGGTAAATGCATTAATATTAAAGTTGATGTTTAGCATTCTTTAACATATATATCAAAATCATATTCTATTTCTCCCCTTTTTGACATCATCAAAAAGTTAGAGAATTTCAAGCATTTAAATGTGATCAATATGATAATGAATAATTCATCAGAATACATGTACGCCATTCAGGAATAGAACTAATGAAATTTCAATGATTGATTGTTTGAGAAGCATACAGCAAGGAGTGAATAGAGTATAAACATCAACACTAAAAATTTGGATCTAAACTACAGGACATGGCTGTGACGGATATCCCTTCTAGCTATCTTGTTTTAATGATGTCAACAAACAAGTTAGATTGTAATTTTAGTGGTACCACTTCACGTGTCGGGCATATAGCGTCTTACCGTTATTGGTCATGTGTCTAGATGCATAGGATCTTGTTCTCTCCAAATATAAAGGTCCACTATTGTTTTAGTAGTGTCTAGCATGTATGTTAGACCTTGGTCTGGTAAAAATATTCAAAAAATGAAATTTCCTGAAAAATCTGCACTTCATGCGCTGACCCCTAAAACCATGCGCTAACCCCAGAATTTATGCGCTGACCTCCAAAACCCACGGGTAAGCGCACAAACCTGAGGACTCAAAAATCACATCTTATGCGTCGACGCATAGTCACTAGAGGTCGACGCATGACCTTTACTTTTGCATTTTTTTCACTTAATTTCTTTTCAGTTGTTTTTCTGTTATTATTTCTGTTGGTCAAATTTTTCATATAAATTGTTTTGGTCTTCATTTTTACACACAACAAGAAACGTGAAAAATATATGTCATATCTCTCTTCATCTTCATCTTCTTCATTGTGTAAACAAACAATCACACATAAGCATCTTTGTTTGTGTCGCCCATTGATCGAAGTGATAACGTTCAGAATTTAGGAAGTGTGATCTTCATCTTCCGGGTTGAGAGTTTGGCAGGTGTTTCTTGAATCAAACCAGTTGGGTTTGTCCTCCAAGAATCGAAGAGATTTTGGGGGTTTTTGTACAAACTGTTCTTTCTACAGGGATTCGGCTGGGCGAAGGTAACCGGAAATTGGCGCAACTGTTTCGGTTTAGTAGCTGTAATCAGAGGATTGTAGAAGAAGGTTTGGGTTCGAAGTCTTGGAATATTTCAATTGACCGAGTGAAGGTAACTGAAGAGCGGCGTCTTCTTTCGGTTTAGTAGCGTGGGAAGGTAATTGAATCATCCATATTCAGAGCACTTGATTCATCTTGAATCAAGGGAAGAGAAAAATCTGCATCAATGATCAGAGACGTTCGGGGTTTGAATGTTCACAGTTTTCTCTTGTAATAAACAATTTGCAACAACTACATATATATATATATATATATATATATATATATATATATATATATATATATATATATATCTCAATTCCTTTTGTGGAGTTGGGGGCAGACGTACCCAAAGCGAGGACGATTGGGGAACTGCCTAATCAAATCTCGTTTGTTCTCTCTTTCCCTTAACTCTTTTACATTTCAGTATTGTTCGAATTTGTGACGTAGCAAACTATTGAAATTTCTGTCGTAGAATAATTGTACGCTGATAAACTGTTTTGTTAAATCGATACAATTCGTTGAATTGTATTTTGGAGCAGCTGTACATTATTCTCCATAGAAATTCTGCACATAGTGTGTTTACGCACACTAGGTGTTTGATAATTTGTTTCCAAGCAAAATTCAAACACATAGCTTTATATTGCTTATCAATTAACCTCATTGGATTGAAATAAACATCAAGCAAGTGATAATCTGTTGTCTGCGTTTTTAAGTACTGTATTCGAAACTGAATTTTTCTCATCTGTACTCATCCGTAATATATTCGTGCATATCCGATCCTTTCGGTAGAAGGTTCGTTGTAGACATTCTATCCAGTGGTAGCTTCAGTTAAAACAAATTTTTAAAAACAGAAATTTTGTAGACTATTTGCGTGTAAAACTCAAGGGATATATTCAACCCCCCTTCTAGATCCATAACCATCGTCTAACAAGTGGTATCACGAGCTCCGGTTTATTCTGGTGCTTCGGTAAAACTTCTTGGATCATGGCGAACGAACCTAAGGGGGCTTATAATAGAGCTCCCATTTTTACAGGTGAAAATTACAGCTACTGGAAGGATTGTATGCGCGTCCATATTAACTCCATAGATCATAAGGTTTGGAACGTTATTTTAAACGGTCCCATGGCAATTACTATGACTAACGCGGAAGGCGTTGTCGTTCCTAAACCCGAAGACCAATGGACTAAGGAGGACGAGAAAAAGTACAGTTATGATTGGAAGGCTCGTAATATGATCATTTCCTCCTTGGGAGTTGATGAGTATTATCGAGTCTCCCATTGTGAAACAGCCAAAGCTATGTGGGATGCCTTACAAGTAGCCCACGAAGGCACTAATGATGTTAAGATGGCTCGTATTAATACACTAACGCAAGAGTTTGATTTGTTTTACATGAAGCAAGGGGAAACCATTGCGGATATGCAAAAACGATTCACTCACATTATCAACAAATTGCATGTTCTTGGTAAGCCAATTCCAAATGAGGTTTCTACTAACAAAATTCTGAGGTGTCTTAACAAGGAATGACAACCGAAGGTTACCGCTATCAAGGAGGCCAATGATCTTGCTACACTAGACCTCACAACACTCTTTGGTAAACTCGATGAGCATGAGCAAGTGCTCATTAGCTTGGATAAACATGAGAAGAGTATAAAGAAAGAGAAGGTAAAAGATACGGAGAAGAAGTCGATAGCTCTTAAGGTTTCTTGTTCAAATTCCACACATCAAGAGCTAAGTGATGATGAAGCAAAAAATGACAAGGATGAAGAATCCGGTGATGATATGAGCTTATTTGTGAAGAGATACAATAGATATATTCGTAAGAATGATATTCAGCACTCGGACAGAAATCTTGTCAAGGTCAGGAAGCAATCTAGAAGTGAAGGAAATAAAAATGGCAAGGTAAAAGGGACGTGCTACAACTGTGGAAAATCCGGGCACTACAAGCCGGATTGTCCATCCCTAAAGAAAGACAAAGATAAGGATAATGACAAGAGTCGCTCAAACAAAAAGTCCAACAAGTCTCGACGATCATACATCGCTTGGGAAAGCGATAGTGAGTCGGAGAAAGATGATTCCTCGAGTGACGAAAGTGAATCCGTCAACCTTTGTCTTATGGCACGTCACAACAAAGCAAAAGAGGTAAAACACTCTAAATATGAAAATTGTCAAAATATGTCTCATGCTGAATTAAAAAGAGCTTTTGATACATTGCACCACGAAGTTAAGGAAGCATTTCAACGCTTAGCTTCGAATAAAAAGATCTTTTCCTATTTGGAGAAAAAGGTTTCCGATTCCCAAAAGGAATTGGAAGATCTTAAAAACTCCATGGTGAATGTATCAAAAACTAAGATCGATGAGAATAAATATCCATGGTTTAAGTTTGGGGGTTGTGATACTTGTCATATTTGGCAAAGAGAGGTGAGAACCCTCAAGGCCAAGTTAGACAAGGCTCTCAAGCCTAAGATTACGTTTGCTATTGATCGATCACATTATCGTGAAACAATGAATAATCCGTATCAATAATACACGTATGTGATTCGAGATAGTGATAGCAAAGGTAAACTCCAAACTAATCGTGATTGCTTATATTGTTGTAAGCTCGGTCATACTATTGCTAAGTGCCGCTTTCGGAGATTTCTTGTTCCAAAGGGCATTTATCAATGGTTGCCCAAAGGCAATATTGGTTTCACTTACCATAAAGGACCCAATGAGAATTGGGTACCTACTCTCCCTTGATTATTTTTGTAGGTACAAAGTCTTGAGACCACCGAAGGAAGATGGGTTCTAGATAGTGGCTTCTCAAGACATATAACCGGAGACATATCTCTTTTCATCGACTTTGTGGCGAAGAAAAAGGGGTTTGTCACATACGAAGATAACAACAAGGGACAGATTCTCGGCAAAGGTAGTATAGGTAACCCCTCATCTACTATTATCTCTGATGTACTTCTTGTGGAAGGTCTTAGACACAACCTTTTAAGCATTATTCAACTATGTGACAAAAATTATAAAGTCTCTTTTCAAAGGATTGTTGCGTAGTTGAAAATTGCGACAAAAAGAATGTGTTTAAGGGCTTGAGGGTGAATAATGTCTATATGCTAGACTTAAACGAGGTATCATTGGATGGAGACAAGTGTTTAGTCACTATGAATGAAGATTCATGGTTGTGGCATAGACGCTTGGCTCATATCAACTTTGATTTGCTTAACAAAATTGTCTCTAAAGACATAGTCATCGGTTTGCCCAAAATTAAATTCACAAAGGATCATCTTTGTGATGCGTGCCAAATGGGGAAGCAAACAAGGATCTCTTTTAAATCTAAAAACATTGTTTCAACTATGAGACCCCTTGAGCTCCTCCATATGGACCTCTTTGGACCATCTAGGGTTAAAAGCCTAGGTGGTAACTATTATGGGTTTGTTATAGTCGATGATTTTTCTAGGTTTTGCTGGACAATTTTCTTAGCAAATAAGAGTGATACCTTTTCGGCCTTTGAACGATTTGCTAAGTTATCTCAGAACAAGTTAAACACAAACATTGGGTCAATCAAAAGTGACCATGGGGGTGAGTTTGAAAATCATTTATTTGAAGCATTTTGTGACTCCAACGGAATTGATCATAATTTTTCCACACCACGTACCCCTCAACAAAATGGGGTAGTGGAACGTAAAAATAAAGTTTTGGAAGAACTTGGAAGGACTATGATCAATGATAGTGGATTACCAAAATACTTTTGGGCCGACGCCATAAGTACGGCTTGTTATGTTTTGAATAGGGTGCTCATCCAGCCTATTCTAAACAAGACACCGTATGAGCTTTTAAAAGGGCGTAAGCCAAACATCTCTCACCTTCATGTATTTGGTTGCAAATGCTTTGTGTTAAATAATGGGAAAGAGACTCTCGGCAAATTTGATGCCAAGGATGACGAGGGTATTTTTCTTGGATACTCTCAGTCAAGTAAAGTGTATAGAATTTATAATAAGAGGTTACGTGTAGTTGAAGAGTCAGTTCATGTTACTTTTGACGAGTCTTATCCGAGAAATGTCGGAGAAGGTAGTTCTTTTCATGGTGCAGGTGTACCTACTGAAGACATACTCAAGGACACTGATAAGGGAATTAATCAGCCTGAAGCAGTGCGTATTGAGGAGGAAATGGATCACTAACCAGTGAAAAGTGAGGATGATCATCATGCTAATAAAGATGAACTTCCTCCAGCTTGGAAGTCTTCAAAAGACCATCCAATTGACAACATTCTCGGTGATATCTCTAAGGGAGTAACTACTCGCTCTAAACTTAGTAACTTTTGTTATTACTCTGCTTTTGTCTCCCAAGTTGAAACTAAAAACTCTAAGGAGGCGTTACTCGATGAGCATTGGTATCTATAAATGCAACATGAACTAAATCAATTCTGGAGAAATGAGGTTTGGGACCTTGTCCCCCCTCCGCGAGATCATCGAGTAATAGGCACTCGATGGGTGTTTAGGAATAAACTTGATGAAAATGGAGTAATAACGCGTAACAAAGCTAGGCTTGTAGCGCAAGGCTATAACCAAGAGGAAGGAATCGACTATGAGGAAACTTATGCGTCGGTTGCCCGACTCGAGGCCATACGCCTTCTACTTGCCTATGCTTGCACAAATAACTTTAAATTATTCCAAATGGATGTTAAAAGTGCATTCCTTAACGGATATATAAATGAAGAGGTTTATGTAGCCCAACCTCCAGGCTTTGAATCACATGAATATCCTGATCATGTCTATAAACTTAAGCGAGCTTTGTACGGACTTAAACAAGCCCCTAGGGCTTGGTATGAACGTCTAAGAAAATTTCTACTTGATCAAGGGTATTCAAGAGGAAAGGTTGACACAACCCTCTTTATTAAACGTCAAGGAAAACACTTAATTTTGGTACAAATTTATGTTGACGATATTATATTTGGGTCTACTAACATGACCTTGGTCAAGGAGTTTTCTAGTTTGATGCAGGGGGAGTTTGAAATGAGCATGATGGGGGAGCTCAACTATTTCCTCGGATTGCAAATCAAACAACTTGAAGAGGGCACATTCGTGAGTCAAACGAAATATTGTCTTGAGTTACTAAAACGTTTTGATATGCTGAACTGCAAAGCAATAGATACTCATATGCCTACAAGTGCTAATCTTGATCGTGACGAAAAGGGTAAGGATGTTGAGGTAAAGAAGTACTGAGGTATGATAGGGTCTCTCCTTTATCTTACCGCATCACGTCCCGATATAATGTTTATTGTATGCATGTGTGCGAGGTATCAGGCACATCCCAAGGAATCCCACCTGAAGGCAGTTAAGCGCATACTTCGATACCTCTCTGGTACTCCAAAGTATGGGTTGTGGTATTCCAAAGGTGGTGCTTGTTCCTTAGTTGGCTACTCCGACTCCGACTTTGCCGGGTGCAAGTTGGATAGGAAAAGTACTAGTGGCACGTGTCACTTTTTCGCAAACTCCTTGGTGAGTTGGCACAGCAAGAAATAGGTTTCCGTTGCTTTGTCAACAGCCGAGGCGGAGTACGTTGCCGCCGGTAGTTGTTGTGCTCAAGTCCTATGGCTTAAACAACAATTACTGGATTTCAATTTAAAATTTGAACGTATTCCAATTTTGTGCGATAACACTAGTGCGATCAATCTAACTAAGAACCATGTACTACATTCACGCACCAAGCATATCGAAATACGCCATCATTTTCTTAGGGATCATGTAGAGAAAGGTGATGTTATTTTTAAGCATGTTGATACTAAGAATCAACTTGCTGATATTTTCACAAAACCATTAGCTACAGAGCCTTTCTTTCACATCCGTAGGGAACTTGGCATTCTCGATATTTCGGATCGTGCATAACATCCTTTAGAATAGTGATCTTCACACACACACACACACACACATATATATATATATATATATATATATATATATATATATATATATATATATATATATATATATATATATACATGCTTGTCTGTTTCTTAAACTAAAAATGCAAAGAGATATTTAGTCATATGTGAGGGATCTCACCGTCATGATGGTCAAGGTAATATTGTTCCAACTTATAGAGGTTTATCAACATTTTGTGCCATGTTACTTACTCTAATCTTGATGTTTATTTCATTTTTAGCACTTATCATTCATGTGAATGTTTGGTTCTATTTGTGTATATGTGTATTTATCTGGTTGGAACAAAACTTTTTGCAAAATTTCATTTTTTTTGGTCCATGCGTCGACGCATAGATTCATGCGTTGACCTATTAAACCTTCGGGTTAGTGCATAACCACATGTTCAGTTTCTTTTTAACTTTTCAATAATCATGCGCCGACGCACAGATTCACAGGTCGACGCATGAAGGAACCGTTCAGACTTCCTCTTTACTGGGTTGCGTGCGCCGACCTAGTAGTGCTTACCTTCCCTATATTTTCTCATTGCACATTAATCTATGATTATTGCATGTCATCCCATTAGTCTTTGTGGTCAATCTCTCCCTATTCTTCTCCTTTAAACCCCATCAATCTCAATTACTCTCCACTAAACCCTCATCAAAACCCTAATAAAACAAAAATATATATAGAAGGGAACACCAAGAGAAAATTCTCTATATATCTGCTGCAAGGTCTTCAAAGTGTTTCACACATCTACTCTTCCATCTCTGCAAAAATCAAGTGTGATAATCTCTCTTCAACTCTTCTTCAACCATGGCTTCCAGAAGAAATCCTGGTACAAGGGGAACAAGAGGATCAACTTCACAAGCAGCGCCAACCAGAGCATCATCCTCACACCGGGTAACTTTTGAATCTTTAATTTCTGAAAGGCTAGCTACTCTTTTTGGAGAATTATTCTCTACCCGGGCTGTTATAAGACAACATGGATTTTATCCTCTGATGGGTCCAGATTTTCACATTCCTGAAATTTCTGAACTCATAAACTTTCAAAATCTGAATGAATTTGTCGAATGTGATGACAAGTATAGTGAAGATTTGACTCGGTTGTTCTATTCTGGGATGAAGGGAAAATTTCGTGGGGCTGAATTTAAATTCCCTATAAATAATGCAGAATTTCAGGTGACAAACAATGTATGGTCTACATTGTTTGTTTTGGACACTGATGAAAATCTCCCAAAGGTTACTGATAAAACCTTTGTTCAGGGCTATGAATTCAAAACTGCTCTGAATTCAATGTTGAGGGAACCATATCCAGCTGAGTTTGTGGCAAGTGAAGCATTTCCTAAGGTGTCACTACCGGTCATTTAAAATTTGAAGAACGTATTCTTCAGTGGATTGTTGCTCGCATCTTGAGGCCTAAGAAAGGAGGCTACTCAAGAGTTAAACAAGCAGAGGTGCATCTTATCTATATCCTGAAGAATAAGATCAAAATTAAATGGCCTTATTACTTTGCTTATAGGATGTTCACAATTCGTAGCTCCAACAAATTTCTGGCACTTGGTTATGCATCTGCTGTGGCAAATTTTTTGAATCATTTTGACATTCCTATTCCACAGATTTGTCATATTCATATTACTGCTGAACAACAGTTTCTGGCAAGAACCTTGTCCATGATGGGTTACCATTGGCAGCCACGTGAACGCAGGTTCATCCATCGACAAAGAGCTACCCATCCTGAACATAATGAACCTGTTCATCTTGAAGCAAGTGAGGATGAAGGCAGTCAAGGTAATGCAAATTAAGTTGGTAATGATGAAAATGTGGTGATGCAGGAAGATGTTGTTATGCAAGACAATGTGATTGTGGAAGAAGAAGACAATGAGGCATAGATGGGCTATCAACCGGAAGAAACATCTGACAATCAAGGCTGGGGTGAGTGGCAACAAAACTGCTGGACTAACCTTGGTGTTGCGTATGTCCCTCCATCCTATGATGCGGACTATGAATGGCAGCATCCAGAAAATTCTGCTCCTCCAACTCCACCGTTTCAGCATGATCAACAATCCTCTGATGAAATTCTAGCAAGGCTGACTGAGTTGTCTCTGCAACATCAAGAATTCCAAGCGCAGCAGGAAACTTGATACCTTACTCAGCAGGAATAGCTCATAAACTTGTCTAACCAAATATCGTCTCATGCCACCAACTTCAACAATTTCGCCAATGCAGCTATGAATAGGTTCAATCAAATGGATGCCAATCTGGCTCAGCAAAATCTAAACTTGGCAAACAGCCTTGGTAACCTCAATAGCACCTTGATTGAGCTCAACCTTCAACTTGAGGAATTTTCACCACCAAGTCAACACCATAGGAGACGAGGTTATTCGTTTAGGGGGAGGAGACCATAAACCTTAGGGCATTATGTTTAGTTGTGCATGAATTTGTGTTTTGTGGTTTGATCTTGTTTGTTATTTTGACATGTGCTCTGTTATGTTTAAACTTTTATGGAGTGAATGTTTTGCTTTTATGCGATTATTCCGTATTTAATCATTACGTGTTTACATTAGCGGTATCATATGTGGATGCTGGTAAATGTTTTGTTGTTGTAAATATCTGATGATCCACTACATATTTTAGTATGCTATTTTGACCACCGTCCTCTCATCTTTTTGATGTTGTCAAAGGGGGAGAAGAATACAAGCAGCAGAAATGTTTAACCGGATGTCAAAGACAGGGGGAGCATTGATCATCTCAAATTACATCTCTCGTGACAATCAAGAAAGTGTTGCCATCATCAAAAAGGGGGAGTATGTGAGGGATATCCCTTCTAGCTATCTTGTTTTAATGATGTCAACAAACACATTAGATTGTAATTTGAGCGGTATCACTTCACGTGTCGGGCATATAGCGTCTTACCGTTATTGGTCATGTGTCTAGATGCATAGGATCTTGTTCTCTCCAAATATAAAGGTCCACTATTGTTTTAGTAGTGTCTAGCATGTATGTTTGACCTTGGTCTGGTAAAAATATTCAAAAAATGAAATTTCCTGAAAAATCTGCACTTCATGCGCTGACCCCTAAAACCATGCGCTAACCCCAGAATTTATGCGCTGACCTCCAAAACCTACGGGTAAATGCACAAACCTGAGGACTCAAAAATCACATATTATGCGTCGACGCATAGTCACTGGAGGTCGACGCATGACCTTTACTTTTGCATTTTTTTCACATAATTTCTTTTCAGTTGTTTTTCTGTTATTATTTCTGTTGGTCATATTTTTCATATAAATTGTTTTGGTCTTCATTTTTACACACAACAAGAAACGTGAAAAATTTATGTCATTTCTCTCTTCATCTTCATCTTCTTCATTGTGTAAACAAACAATCACACATAATCATCTTTGTTTGTGTCGCCCATTAATCGAAGTGATAACGTTCAGAATTTAGGATGTGTGATCTTCATCTTCCGGGTTGAGAGTTTGGCAGGTGTTTCTTGAATCAAACCAGTTGGGTTTGTCATCCAAGAATCGAAGAGATTTTGGGGGTTTTTGTACAAACTGTTCTTTCTACAGGGATTCGGCTGGGCGAAGGTAACCGGAAATTGGCGCAACTGTTTCGGTTTAGTAGCTGTAATCAGAGGATTGTAGAAGAAGGTTTGGATTCGAATTCTTGGAAGATTTCAATTGACCGAGTGAAGGTAAATGAAGAACGGCATCTTCTTTCGGTTTAGTAGCGTGGGACGGTAATTGAATCATCCATATTCGGAGCACTTGATTCATCTTGAATCAAGGGAAGAGAAAATTCTGCATCAACGATCGGAGACGTTCGGGGTTTGAATGTTCACAGTTTTCTCTTGTAATAAACAATTTGCAACAACTACATATATATATATATATATATATATATATATCTCGATTCCTTTTGTGGAGTTGGGGGCAGACGTACCCAAAGCGAGGACGATTGGGGAACTGCCTAATCAAATCTCGTTTGTTCTCTCTTTCCCTTAACTCTTTTACATTTCAGTATTGTTCGAATTTGTGACGTAACAAACTATTGAAATTTCTGTCGTAGAATAATTGTACGCTGATAAACTATTTTGTTAAATCGATACAATTCGTTGAATTGTATTTTGGAGCAGCTGTACATTATTCTCCATAGAAATTATGTACATAGTGTGTTTACGCACACTAGGTGTTTGATAATTTGTTTCCAAGCAAAATTCGAACACATAGCTTTATATTGCTTATCAATTAACCTCATTGGATTGAAATAAACATCAAGCAAGTGATAATCTATTGTCTGCGTTTTTAAGTGTTGTATTCGAAACTGAATTTTTCTCATCTGTACTCATCCGTAATATATTCGTGCATATCCGATCCTTTCGGTAGAAGGTTCGTTGTAGAAGTTCTATCCAGTGGTAGCTTCCGTTAAAACAAATTTTTAAAAACAGAAATTTTGTAGACTATTTGCGTGTAAAACTCAAGGGATCTATTCAACCCCCCCTTCTAGATCCATAGCCATCGTCTAACAATGGCAAAGACTAGTAAGACTTTAATCATCAAAGTATTCAACATTGTCTACTCTAGCACATCTTATTTCAATCACTGAAGGTTTTGGTCCAAGTCTGCTTAACAATCCCCATAACCTTTCTTTTAGCATTATCTCAAATAGTATCCTTCCGTAAGGAACGTAAGAATGCATCTGAGTTCTTGAAACTCTAATATAGTGTTTCAAGTGATTGAAGATGGTTTTGGGAAGGTTTATCCTAAAGTGATGCGTCAGAAGGAAGACAAATACTCTGTGATCATGGGACAATGTGCTTCTTGCAGTTGTACGAGGACGAAGGTTGGTTAGAGAGAATCTGAACCATGTTCTGGGAGAAGGAAGAAGCTTCTCAGGCTTGTTTGGTTCATAAGGCACTGACTCATCAAACAAAATCTTGCATCTCTCCTCCATGCCCAAGTCAGATTGATAGTCATCAACAGTGACTCCAGAAGAAACACATTTTGTGATCTTCTCTATTAAGGAAATAGAGATAGCAATTGGGAGATGATAAACTTCTGACCACATTGTATTGTCGTCATTACTAATCTTGGCATATTTACAGAATTCTTTAACAAGAGCTGGAAAAAACAGGACCGTTTAGCAAGGTATAGTAACCATGCTAAGATTGGATATGCATGCTCTTTACAATTTCCAGACCATCATGTTGGAGTCGAGCTAGATTTGGTCGTTTTTCAGAGATGATTTCTAGAGTTTCTACATTTCCTCTAAAAGTGGGGACAACCATTTTTTTAGCACACAGAAGGTTTTAAATGGATATCAGTTTAGATTAAGAATAGAGTAAGGGTTGGAGAATCGGTTCCTAGTATTTATAGAGGAATGGGATTAAGAACTCAATTGTTTGCATTAATTATATCCTAGGTAGGTTATGAGTGCCTAAGGAATACTACAAGATATAAATAATTGAAAAAGGCAGGGAGCAGTTAATCTCTTTAATGAGTGAATATCAACCGATCAGAAATAAGTACCTACCCTTCACTTAGTGGCTAAAATAACTGTCACATATTAATGACATCGAGGGGGAAGGCACAAAACTACTACCCTACTGTATTGATAAGAAATATTAAATGAGGATAATCAAGGTTTGATCATTTCCAAGAAATTTTACTGCTCATTATGCACTCTTAAGTAGATATAATAATTTAAGATATAACCAAGGTTGAACGCATTAATCATTTTCTAATTAAGTGACACGTTCACGTCTTTAGAGACTGGAAAACTAGAGGGTTTCCATTTGATAATAGATACTTTTAATCGTAATTATTTAAATATTTTAAGGAGTTTTAAAAGAGATAAGTCATTTACTCCAAAGGAGACATTTCATTAATATATAGACAATATGACACGTAATAAGATGATTAATTAAACTATTAATCAGACAAGAGTACAACAACAAGGACACAAGACATGATTAACTCATCATAACGGGCCATGTTCTCCTAACCACAAAAGACTTCACATTTAGTCTTCAATAAGCAATCTACTGGAAAGTTTTCAGAACCATCCTCTGCTATTTTCTCTTTGATTATATTCATTATTCCTTCTCTGAAGAAAATCTCAGCAAAACTCTTGCATAAGGAATGTTAGACTGTGCGATTTCTGGACTCAGAGATGGATTTCAAGAGACAGTTGAAGATTGTGTATGGAAGGTTTATCTGAATATCCCTCATCAGAAAATAAATAAATTCATGGTCATGATATCGCAGTTCGTCATGGTTTTCTTCTCTGGGAAGAAAATTGGACAGCACAAGCTTGTACCAAGCTTTGGGAATGGGTAGAAGATTTTCAGGATTAGAAGGTTTATATTCTGAAGACAGGTCATGAAGAAAGGAAAATTTATTGGTAGGAAAGAACTTATTACTGTCAAAATCAATAGTGATTCCAACGTTTTCACAACCAGTTGCGAGAGTGATTGAGAAGGGAGTGATAGAGATGGGGACTTCAAACACATAAGAAGTGATACTACCACTTTCATGGTCAAGGTATGCATGCTTCCTGAAGTCCTTAACTAGATTCACGTAAATGGATTTTTCCAACATGGTGGAGTATCTCGTCCACTGTTGATCACAAAACACGTCTACCAGGCTGCTAGCTATGTTTCCCGTAAGAGAAGGAATATTAATTACAAATTGTTTCTCAGAAATAATTTCAAGCAGGTCTTCATTTCCTAGAAAGGTTAGTGGAGGCATGATGGTAAATGAAGAACAAAATTTTGACACCGATGGTTATGTGGTAGAGAAATTTGAATGTGATATCTTTTGATAGGGAGAGGTATCTTATATACATCTAAATAGGTAAGATGAGTTGTGCCTAACCTAGGGATGACGTAGATCAAGTACACATCACGTGACCGGAGTTTTGATTTAATGAGATGACGTGAACATTCTTTATAAAGAGAGAGATACTATCTAGATTATAAATAAGTTCTTAGAAGAGTTAGCAAGGCAGAAACTGTCATAAGGATAGATGAAATTCTGGTATCAGACGTGTGATGTTAAGGTGCGATGTCACAACAACACACTCTGCATTTGAACAGCAATAACAGTAATCAACACAATGAATTGTTCACCCAGTTCGGTCTAACTACCTACGTCTGGGGGGTACCAAGCCAGGGATGAAATTCACTACTTGTAGAATTAATTTACAGACTCAACAACCCAGTTGACAATCTCCTAAACTTAATTCCTACTAGTGACTTTCTACCTAAGAAACCACTTAGATATGAGAACACTACTCAATCCCTAAAACACTTCAGTGAGATAATTCTAAGATCACACACTTTGAATAGCACTACTTGATTCTGCTTCACAACTTTGATCAAGAACAACTCAAACCAATAATACCAATTCACACTAGAATGGTTTACAAATCATAAACGAAGACATAAACGACAATCAGTCTTTGGCTCACTTTCTTCGTCACTTTTCTTTAGAACTGGTGCGCTTTATATAGATCTTTGAATTGGACTTGGACCTGCTACAAAATCTGACCTGATTTGTTATTTAAAACTGAATATTCAAAACAGATTTTCTCCTAAAATCTTTTCAAATCTTCAACCTTTTAAATCTCCTACAAATCTGCATCAAATCTCCTATGCGGCGGAAAATATCTAACCCAAGATATTCGCATCCAATGAGACAGCTGCTCTCCATAATTCCAGCTAACACGCAAACCCTAACAACATCACAACCTGATGTTATTAATTCTGTAGATCTAATGTCACAACATCGCATGTGACATCAGACATCCAAACTTCAGCAATTTAAACACTTAACACAACCCAGTGTTAAGATTCAATGTTGCAACATCACCACCTTGACATCAACATTGAACATACTTTGTTTTACCAAAATTCCAGCCAATCCAAGAACTAACAATTTCCCCCTTTGGCTAATTTTGGCTAAAACAATCTCTGCACCTTCAGAGACTTCAGCAGCGGAAAAACTTCATTCAATGATATTGAAACTCCAAGCAGCAACAGCATCTTCAATTCACTTCACAAAACTCTGCTGTATCACCAAGTTCAACAGCTACACTCTTCAAACATTCAAACAGCTGCACATATTTCATTATTAGCAGCAATGAGCACTCCCCCTCAATGCAATTACTCCCCCTTAATGCCTGCACTTCTCTGCATCACAACACTTTTTGGACTGCACTTCACATACCTAGGCTAACTCTCCCCCTTTTTAGCCATAATTGGACAAACACCAAACACAATGCCCTGACATAAATTCATGGTCAAATATCACAAGTTCCAACACCTTGACTGTCCAGTCGATACAAACGATGCTCCTTATTTTTCAATATAAACACATACCTTTCTTCTAGCAGTACCACTCAGCACCCAAGAATGAGCCAGTCACACTCCAAAGATGCAACTAAGACCCTCAAGCAGAAGGACAAGAAACTAGATCCACTGAAGAGGAAAAGCAAAACACAGACACCGGCTGGAACTTCTTCAGGAGCAACAAGGGCTGGCAGGACCTCAGAAACAAAAATGAGATCCAGTAAGAAACTTCCAGTGCAACGACATGCTTCTGATGATGAATGGGATGAAGACTGGAAAACATTTCTAGATTCAGGGGGTTGGGACAATCTGTAGACTCTTTTTTTGTAACTTTTTATGAACTCCAATCTTGTATGCTTTCAGCAGTCGAATCAATTTTCAATAAAGTACACAACTGCATAATACACTCTTCATTACCTTTAATCTTCATAAATGCAAATTCCCAATTTACTTCTTAATCTTTCAAATTGGTTTGCATCTAAGGCTTTAGTGAAAATATCTGCTAACTGTTTATCTGTAGCTACATGTTCTAAGACAACAACTTTGTCTTCAACCAACTCTCTTATAAAATGATGCCTTATATTAATGTGTTTAGTCCTGCTATACTGAATAGGATTCTTGGAAATATTGATTGCACTCAAATTATCACAGTACAATGTCATGACATCTTGCTTGACATTGTATTCAGTCAGCATTTGCTTCATCCAAACAAGTTGAGAACAACTACTTCCTGCTGCTATGTACTCAGCCTCAGCAGTAGAGAGTGGCACACAGTTCTGCTTCTTGCTAAACCATGATATCAGATTATTCCCCATGAAGAAACAACCTCCTGACGTGCTTTTCCTATCGTCTGCACTTCCAGCCCAGTCAGCATCACAATATCCTCTTAACTCAGTCCCAGATCCATGAGTATATAGCATCCCATAGTCACTGGTGCCATTAACATATTTCAAGATCCTTTTCACTTGATTCAAGTGACTGGCCTTAGGTTCAGATTGATATCTAGCACAAACTCCAACAGCAAAAGCAATGTCAGGTCTGCTAGCTGTGAGATACAATAAACTCCCAATTATGCTTCTATATAAGCTTTGATCCACACTGACACCATGTTCATCCTTAGATAATTTTAGATGAGTAGGTGCAGGAGTTCTCTTGTGATTAGCGTTCTCCAAACCAAACTTCTTTACTATGTTCTTTGCATACTTGCTCTGTGAAATAAATATGGAGTCCTCCATTTGTCTAACTTGTAGGCCAAGAAAATAGTTTAGTTCACCAACAAGACTCATTTCAAATTCAGACTGCATCTGTTCCACAAACTGTCTAACCATGGCATCCGACATCCCACCAAACACTATGTCATCAACATAGATTTGAGCTACCATCAGTTTCCCTTCTTCCTCTTTAACAAACAAGGTCTTGTCAATCCCTCCTTTTCTGTAGCCATTCACAACCAGGAACTCAGTAAGTCTTTCATACCAAGCTCTTGGTGCTTGCTTCAAACCATAGAGAGCTTTCCTTAGTTTGTACACATGGTCAGGAAATGTTGGATCAATAAATCCTTTTGGTTGATCAACATATACCTCTTCATTCAAGTAGCCATTTAAGAAGGCACTTTTAACATCCATCTGGAAGAGCTTGAATTTGAAATTACAAGCCACGCCTAAGAGCAGTCTGATAGACTCCAGTCTTGCCACAGGACCAAAGGTCTCATCATAATCAATTCCTTCAACCTGAGCGTATCCTTGAGCAACTAGTCTGGCCTTGTTTCTGGTGACCACTCCTTATTCATCAGATTTATTCATGTAGACCCACTTGGTGCCAATCACATTAACTCCATCAGGCCTAGGAACAAGCTCTCATACTTCATTCCTCTTGAACTGCTCCAGCTCTTCATGCATTGCATTTATCCAAAACTCATCAATCAATGCTTCCTTGACATTTTTGGGCTCAATTTTGGAGACAAAGCATGAACTTGCTATAACATCTCTTGACCTAGTCCTTACTCCAGAGTTTGGATCACCTATAATGAGCTCCTTTGGGTGGTCCTTCTGCACTCTGATGGAGGGATCCTTATGAGGTTGCTCAGCTTCAAGCTCAGCAGCAACAACACTAGGAGTTTGGCTTCTGTCTTCAGCTTCTGGTGCAACTTCACCAACTGATGTCTCAACAGCATCTGGGACATCATTATCTTCCTGCTTGTCACTGTCATCAATCACCACGTTGATTGACTCCATCATCACCTTGGTTCTAGAGTTGAACACCCTGTATGCTCTACTGTTAGTAGAGTAACCCAAAAATATTCCTTCATCACTTTTGGAATCCAATTTTCTTCTCTGCTTTCTATCAGCCGGGATATAGAATCTACTTCCAAAGACATGGAAGTACTTAACATTAGGTTTTCTTCCCTTCCATAGTTCATACAGAGTGGATGAAGTGCCTCTTCTCAGGGTAACCCTGTTGTGAATGTAGCAGGCAGTGTTCATGGCTTCAGCCCAGAAATGATAAGGAAGTTTCTTGGCATGATTCATTGCTCTAGCAGACTCTTGGATAGTTCTGTTCTTCCTCTCAACAACTCCATTTTGCTGAGGAGTGATAGGCGATGAAAACTCATGACTTATACCTTCAGCAGAGAAAAATTCTTCAAACTTGCTATTCTCAAACTCTCTTCCATGATCACTTCTTATTCTGATAACCTTACTCTCCTTTTCTCTTTGGAGTCTTTGACAGAGCTCTTTAAAGACATCAAACACCTCTGATTTGTCTTTGATGAAGTTCACCCAGGTGTATCTTGAATAGTCATCCACAACTACATAAGCATATTTCTTTCCATCCAGACTTTCAACTTGCATTGGTCCCATCAAGTCCATACGAAGAAGTTCCAATACCTTGGAGGTGGTGTCATGTTGAAGCTTCGGATGAGACATCTTTGTCTGCTTTCCTTTTTGACAGTCTCCACATACCTTTCCTTCCTCAATACTAAGTTTGGGAATCCCTCTGACTGCTTCTGAGGAGATAATTCTCTTCATTCCCTTTAGGTGAAGATGTCCCAACTTCTGATGCCAGATTTTGACATCATCTTCTTTAGCAAGCACACACGTGGAAGAATTTAAGTTTTGAGGCACCCAAAGATAACAATTGTCCTTAGACCTGGCTCCCTTCATAATGACTTCTCCTTTATCATCTTTGACCATACATTTAGACTTTGTGAAGTCTACTTTGAATCCTTGATCACAAAGTTGACTAATACTAATCAAATTTGTTGTTAGTCCTTTAACAAGAAGAACATTCTCCAGTCTGGGAGCACTAGCACAGTTTAGTTTACCAATCCCCTTTATCTCTCCTTTGATCCCATCACTAAATGTAACATAGCCAGAAGACTGAAGTTTCACATCTACCAGCTGATTCTTTACTCCAGTCATGTTCCTTGAACACCCACTGTCGAAATACCAGTCTTCTTTGGTAGAGACCCTTAAGGAAGTGTGAGCTATCAAGCTGGTAACTTTAGGAACCCATTGCTTCACCACCTTAGGTCTGACCTCTTTCTGTCTGGGTTGAGGAGCAGAATTTGGATAACCATGAAGCTTGAAGCACGAGGACTGCATATGTCCAATCCTGCCACAATAGAAGCATCTGACTCTGTCGTGGTTAAATCTTCTTCCACTTTGATGATAATGTTGTGGCTGCTACCCATAATGTTGTCTCCTTATTCCATAGTTGGATTGTCTTCTTCGGTACTGAGGATGCTGTCTCTTGGGCTGTCTCCTATGGTGATGAGGCTTCCTTCTTCCATAGTAATGAGGCACAGCATTGTTGTATTCATTTCCATGCCAGTTACCCTGATGATGAAACCTGTTCTGATTGGACCCAACAGCCTTCATGCTCTTGTGATATTGTGGAGGCATATACTGACTGACTCCTTG
Source organism: Lathyrus tuberosus (assembly GCA_022829125.1). Taxonomy (NCBI): domain Eukaryota; kingdom Viridiplantae; phylum Streptophyta; class Magnoliopsida; order Fabales; family Fabaceae; genus Lathyrus; species Lathyrus tuberosus. The sequence goes on from JALAZF010000179.1 coordinate 11,307,891, forward strand.
GGGCTGCATCTTCCTCTGAAGAGGACCATTCTTCTTCTCAACATTCTGGCACTGAACAACCTTCTTTGGTGTAGGGCCCTATCTCTTAGGTTGATGTTGAGACAATGGTTGAGACACCTCCTTCTTTGTTCCTGAAGTGCTTGCCACATATCCTATACCTGATTTATCTCCCACAGCTTTCTCTGACTAAAGAATCTTATCGAGAGAGTTGTACCACTATTCATCATCCTAACAGATTTTGTCATCTGATCCAGTTGAGACTTAACTAGTACAACTTCATTTTCCAGATCAACTTTTTCATTTTCAAGCTGAGCAATCTGTTGCTTGTGACACTTGTTTTCTTGACAAATCTCAGCACTTTTTAAACACAGCTCTTGATAAGTAGATGCTAACTCCTCATAAGTTATTTCTCCATCACTATCATCATCAGACACAATAGTTCCTGTTAAGGCTCTAACATGCCTTTCTGACTCACCTTCACTTTCACTATCAGATTCAGACTAGGAAACTAACATGCCCTTCTTTTGCTTCTTCAAGAATGTGGGACATTCTTTCTTGATATGTCCATACCCTTCACATTCAAAGCACTGAACACCTTTATCCTGGGCAGTCTTCTCTTCATCTTTCTCTTTTGGCTTGCTGATGTCAGAAGAGATGTTCTTGACACTAGGCTTGTAGTTATTGTTCCACCTTTTTAACACTTTGTTGAACTGCCTTCCTAACATAGCAATGGCTTGAGACAGATCTTCCTGAGAATCATCATCTTTGACTTCCTTAGCTTCTGCAGGAGTGGAGACCAAAGCAATACCCTTGGGCTTCTTTTCTGGTTCTTCTTCATTCAAACCAAGCTCAAAAGTTTGAAGAGATCCAATGAGCTCATCAACTCTCATCTTGCTGATGTCTTGAGCTTCTTCATAGCAGTCACTTTCATCTTGTACCTCTTAGGAAGGGACCTAAGAATCTTCCTTACAAGCTTTTCTTCTGACATTTTCTCTCCAAGAGCACTAGATGCATTGGCCAGCTCAAGAACACTCATGTGGAAGTCATGAATAGTCTCATCTTCCTTCATCTTCAGACTTTCAAACTTTGAAGTTAGAAGCTGAAGTCTAGACATCTTCACTCTAGATGTTCCTTCATGTGTATCCTTCAAAATATCCCACGCTTCCTTAGCAACTTCACAGGTATTGATTAACCTGAAGATATTCTTATCCACTCCATTGAAAATTGCATTTAGAGCTTTGGAATTTCCAAGGGCAAGCTCATCTTCTACCTTGGTCCATTCTTCTTCAGCCTTTGGCTTTGAGGTGCCTTCTTTATCTTTGCCAGCATCATCTTTCTCACACACAAAAGGTATTTTCCACTCTTTAATAATAGCCTTCCATGTCCTGCTGTCCAAGGATTTTAAGAAAGTAGTCATCCTTGGCTTCCAATAGTCATAATTGGATCCATCCAAGATAGGGGGTCTGTTGACGAATCCTCCAACTTCTTTGTCCATCTTTACACCAGAAAGTAACTTCCCTAGATCTCACCCAGAGACAGACAAGATGCCTGCTCTGATACCAATTGAAATTCTGGTATCAGACGTGTGATGTTAAGGTGCGATGTCACAACAACACACTCTGCAATTGGACAGCAATAACAGTAATCAACACAATGAATTGTTCACCCAGTTCGGTCTAACTACCTACGTCTGGGGGCTACCAAGCCATGGATGAAATTCACTACTTGTAGAATTAATTTACAGACTCAACAACCCAGTTGACAATCTCCTAAACTTAATTCCTACTAGTGACTTTCTACCTAAGAAACCAGTTAGATATGAGAACACTACTCAGTCCCTAAAACACTTCAGTGAGATAATTCTAAGATCACACACTTTGAATAGCACTACTTGATTCTGCTTCACAGCTTTGATCAAGAACAACTCAAACCAATAATACCAATTCACACTAGAATGGTTTACAAATCATAAACGAAGACATAAACAACAATCAGTCTTTGGCTCACTTTCTTCGTCACTTTTCTTTAGAACTGGTGCGCTTTATATAGCTCTTTGAATTGCACTTGGACCTGCTACAAAATCTGACCTGATTTGTTATTTAAAACTGAATATTCAAAATAGATTTTCTCCTAAAATCTTTTCAAATCTTCAACCTTTTAAATCTCCTACAAATCTGCATCAAATCTCCTATGCAGCGGAAAATATCTAACCCAAGATATTCGCATCCAATGAGACAGCTGCTCTCCACAATTCCAGCTAACACGCAAACCCTAACAACATCACAACCTGATGTTATTAATTCTGCAGATCTAATGTCACAACATCGCATGTGACATCAGACATCCAAACTTCAGCAATTTAAACACTTAACACAGCCCAGTGTTAAGATTCAATGTTGCAACATCACCACCTTGACATCAACATTGAACATACTTTGTTTTACCAAAATTCCAGCCAATCCAAGAACTAACAATAGAGTTACTTATGTCATACGGAAGATCTTTAGCATATTTTCAGGGATATATCATGATTACTCAAGATTTGTAATTATGACAGATGTTACATTGAGTGCACACATTGTCCAGAGATTTGATCAAAAGATTTTTCTTGGAAAGAGAGAATATTTCAGATCATTAATATTTTTACTTACCAAACAGTTTTTAGTTTGGACTTTATTTAATCAGTCGTTGATAAGGAGAGTCATACCTTAGAGAATCTGAACTCTTCACCGTGATACTTTATCTGAGTGCTTTCCATTCTGACTCTGAGCTTCTGATCATCATCTTTCAGCTTCTGCTCCCTTGAGAGTGATCTGAGAATATTTGCTGATTCCTGTATTCTTCAGAAATTCTCGGTATTGTGACGTTTGAAGAATACTGGTGTCTTCTGAAATCTGATCTCTAGTTTGAGAACTAGAATTAATCTTCTCTTCAGATGATCTTTTCCCTTTTTAGGTTTAAAAACATTCATCTAACTTCTGAAAGCAACCTTCAGAGATTCTGATCTTTATTATCAGAACGTCTATCTTTCATCCAGCTTCCTTGTTTTCAGAAGGTCATGAATTTCTTAACTTAGGCATAAACTGCTGAGAGGTTATGTGCTCGAGAGGATTTCATAACATCTTCTGACTCTGTTTCGTCAAACAGATGCAGAGCTTGTTCAGAATCAAGTATCATTAATCATGTGTGTAACACATGACATAGTTTGCATGACAATCTTTTTCTTGCAATGCTGATCTAACTTGTTTAGATTTAGTCCATCAAAGGATTGACAGCATATCTGCTTCTAAAAAGAGTGTCAGCTGATTTCTTCATTCTGAGAAACATTAGTGACTTAGATCCTTTTTGGCTTCGAGTAGATAACTTCTGTCTTTGCATCTAGTCGAGCATCTTCTGATTCTAGAATTTATACAACCTGAACTCATAGGATAACATTTTGACCAATAACGGTTGATTCAACTGAGATAGAGCAGAACTCAATCGTCTATGTTATTTTATCCATGACTCAGAAATTGTTCTTAAACAGATTCCCGATGAATCACTAGATTTCCTCTTTCTGAATGTTCTTCAGTTTTCTGCAAGGCTTCTCAGAAAATAGTATTTAATTCTTCACTGAATCTTTTAACTGCAGACTTCATTCTGAAGTTCAAAATCATAGAACAACAATCTTTCTTCTTTACATGAAGAAATTCTCAATGAGCTCTAAATGAGAAAGTCAAGGGTGGACTAATCTATTTCTTGAAAACATCTCAAAAACTCATAAAGAAATAAATTTCAGCAAACAAGATTTCTTGTTTTCTGATGATTCAATCTTTGAGCAAATACGTTATTTATCTAAACGTATCTTCTAAGATAAGCATTCAAGAGATACTACTACTTATCTGATGAATCTATCTTGTCAGCTGATTCTTCAAGAGTTTTGGTGCAAACTCATATTTGGAGCATTTATCGCGTTTTGTCGGTTTCTCTACAATTTGATCTCAAGCTTGGAATTATCTGGTTTTCTTTGCTTATTCTCATCGCATTTTTCTTACAACAATTACCAAGGAAAGCCCTCGCCTTATAGGTTGGTGATTCTTTCTTAATTCTCTATTTTCGGCCATTTTCGCATTTTCACAATGTAGCTCTTAATCGAGGTTTTGTTGCTTGAATTCTCGTTTTGTATGATCAATTCTTCTAGCTTTTATTTGCTATGAGTTAATATGAATTTTGCATCTTTTTCTATGATGTGATACACTGCAATTACATGAAATAAGTTGCTGAAAAATGTTTTTTTGATGAATTTCATGTTTTTTACAGTGTTAACAGATTAACCAGTTTATAGGCAAAACTGGTTAATCGATTAACGCTGTTACTGAGTGAATTTTTTGTTGTTTTGAATGTGTTAATCGATTAACCAGTTTGAAGGAAAAAATGGTTAATCGATTAACAGTGTTGCAAAAGCTGTATTTTGTGTTTTTTCATACTTGTTTGGATTTCTTTCCACATTTTACTTCCATGGCTCGACATATTTGATATTTGTGGATTTTTCTTGAGTTGTTTAGCCTCCGGTTGCAGTACGTATGCGAATCTTTGATGCACAATTTTTCTATTATGTAATAGTTTGCATTCTTGACATTCATGTTGTCTTGCAATTTAATCACATGATTTGAGGCACTTTTTGCATACTTTTGCTTATATGTTAACATGAGTGTGATTAATGATGCATGCTAATTTTGCTTTGTTAATGTTTGGAAATTTCATTTGAATGCATTAGATTTGTTCTCTATTAAGCAAATTTAAGTTTGTACAATCATTATTCATCACTTTTGCTTTGACAATCTTTCGACTCGTTTGAAAGATTGTTGGCTTGTTCCTCCCCTTTGCTTAATTGAAAGAAACCTTGTTTCGATTGATTAATCTTCCCCCACTCTTTTCTTTAGGATTTATTTAGAATCTTTCTTTCTTGATACTACTGAGCCGGAGGTCTGCACAACGCGTTAGAGCGTTGTACAAGTTTGCATCGTTACTCTGTCGGTTTCAATTTCCGCACTATACTCTGAGTGCTAGAGAAGGGATGAGAGTGGAGAATTTCTACACTCATTCTGATTATTTTTGGTAGGGAACGAATGACCATGTGCCTGGAATAATCGTCTCTATCTCCAGATTATAGTGTCTCCCGATCCTCAGCTAAGTCGATACTTGATCACTCATACCATTTCAATTTTTCCTTTGATCAATCACCATTTATTTTGTTCAAGATCAATGTCTTTTTGGGTTAATTACCTTCTCTTGGTTAATCAATTGTTCTTTGGTTAATCATATTTCGTCTGTTAAAACCAATTTCTCGTCTCCTTGTTGAGTTAATCACTTCTTGGTTAATACTCATTCTTCTGATCAATCACCGTCCGTCAGTTAGAGACCAATTCCTTTCTCTTTTTGTTTAACCACTATTTATCAGTTAACACACCGAGTCCCTAGAGATTCAAACACCCTATCTTGGTTCAATGCTCTCTTTTTTCTGGTTGATCACAGTCTGTCTGTTAAATCCAATTTGTTTCTTTACCCGTAGAGTTAATCTCTTTTCTCCTTTTTCTGGTTAATCACAGTCTGTCTGTTGACACCAATCTTTTTTCCCCTCAGAGTTGTAATATTCTTTTTCTTCGGTTAACCATAGTCTACCTGTTAATATACTGAACCCCCTGTGGGTCTTACCTCATCTCGATTCAATTCCTTTGCTCCTTTATTATCTTGGTTTCAACATCATTCATGTGCTCATTTTTTCTCTTGGTTTCAACACCATTCCTTTGCCTCTCTTTCTTGGTTTTAACACCATTATTTTGTCTTCCCTATTGGAGTCTTTCCTTCTACTTCACGCTAGCTTCACTCATACCCCCAATCTCAACAACAAACATTTAACTTTTCACTCTCTCAACCCACTTCTACCTACCGCACTGAAGATGTTTATTATCCTCCCATTCAACATAGCCTTCCAACCACCTTCAACCCACCATCACAATCAGTTCCTAACTTTAACCTCACTGATGATCAACTCATGGATTGACTAGGTTTTTCTGTTGTTGATGTGGATATGGACACAGCTGTCAATACATCACATCAAGATGAAAAGTTGTCTTTCGACTCTACTCCATCTTCTCAAAGACAGCAAACCTAAGACTTAGGCAGGGGAAAGCGCAAAAAAAGAAGTACAATGTGTGGAACTGACGGTCATTTACTTAGACTCCCTTGATGTATCTTATCTTTTCAGTAATATTAATAAAATTTCATTTTGTTACATATTATTTAATACAAGAACAATATTAATTAAGTAATATTAATAAATGATTTTTTAAAATTAAGAATAATTTTTATATTTTAAATATTAATAAATAAAAATTTTAATTTATATTATAATATAATAAAATATTTTAAGTAATATTTTATTTTTCTTATTGTTTGAATATACTTGAAAGCAGATGATTGATGTTGTCGCACTCTAAATTTGGCTATCATCAAGAACGCAAGGTGAGTAATTCGGGTATGACCTCCAAATAAACTGTTACACAAAATTTAATAGTTAGAGTACAAATACATATCTTAGAAACTATTTAGAGATTGTATTGGTAACAAACTTACATCGTTCGACCTCAATTTATCTAGTGTGAATCGATATCCACGTAGGTGAAAAAGAAAAATTTTTTGGTAAGTCATTCCTCGTTGAACAAATCTTGGAATTTCAAAATAAAGAAATGTAATAGATTTATCGGCATAAATATATATGCGTATAAAAAAGAGCAGGTCTAAATTATATTTACTTTTCTCCATACGGATAAGATGGCACGACAGAACTCTCATGAGCAATTAGTGGTATATGCCAATATGTCCAAACGGTGAGTAGGAGAACGCATCCTCCAATACTTTTTTCTCCTACCTTGCATGCTTTACACATATGTCAATATAATGTAGCTAAACAAGCAGAACCCCAACTATATCTATTGCATTTTTCTAAATCTCCTACTAGGGGTATCCAAGAAGAATGTAATAAGTTATGACTCTTGTCTGGCATTAAATTTTTTCCTATGAGTAGTAATATATAATTTTTCGCATAAAGGAATGTTATCCTCTTCGGTTGGTGCAACCTTTTGTTTTAATTCTCCTAATATACTTTGTAGCCAAACAATTTTAACAGAAGCTTTAATTTTATATGAAGTCGAAGATTTTACACCTAAATGTTCCATATATACATCACTGCCTACTTGAGTGGGACCAATAACAACCCTACCATTTACACAGAGACCAAACATTATACTTACATCCTTTAACGTTATGGTACATTCACCGGTTGGAAGATGAAAAGTATGTGTTTCCGGTCTCCATCTTTCTAACAAAGCAACAACAAGTTTCAAATCAACCTTTATCTAGCTTATTTTTGCAACATTTGCAAACCCGACTCGTTCCAAATACGGTATTATTACCGGACTTGGTTCAATGATAAAATGCGAATGAAGTCTAAATCTATCTTCGGCCTGTTTCAAATATAGAAAAAAAATCAATATGATGTTCAACAAAAATAATGAAGTCTAAATATTTAATATTATTGCATAAAAATAACCTCCACAACGAAGCCCTCCAGATCTACCTTTTGAAGGTTTGAAGGCAAAATCAAAGTCGTTAGACCTCCACAAAGAGAAACACACAGCTCTATCGATAACCTTCATCTTTGTCTCTTGAATATAAAGGATATTTGGTTTCTATTTACAAATTAACTTTTCCACTTCCTTCTTCTTAGCCAACCCTCCTAAACCTCTAATATTGTAACTGAGTAACTTCATAACAATGAATCTAGCTATGGCTCCCCTAACTAGAACACTACCCTGCACGTTAAATTATTCCCTTTCTCCTACTCACTCCCAACTCCAATTCTTGGACAATTTCCCATTCCCCCTTTATGAATTAAACCAAATTCTTTGCTTATATCCCACACATCTTTTGTCATTTCTTTAGCATCCCCGTGTAGAATTCTCCAATTGGCCCTATCCATCTCACTCCCTACTAAATTAAAACCACCAGAATCTAAAACCTAATATTGACATGTTTTCCTTTGACTGCAAGTGCAAGATTGGTTCTTCTCTTTTCTTCTTTTCGCCCACGCTCTCTTTTTTTCTATGAGAATAACGCTCCTCCTTCTTCTTCTTCTTCTTCTTCTTCTTCTTACTTTTCTTCTTTGGATGTGCTCATAGCTATTGGTCTCCCTTCCTTTTGAGTTTTTGTTGATTGAGTTTACTTCTAAAAGGGATTCTTGTTTCTTCTCTTGGAATCTGTTTGTCTGGGTATTACCACTTTCTCAAAATCTTCTGCTGTATACGTGTTGTGGGCTCGATTGTTGTTGTTATCTTCATCCTTTTTTAATCTGCTAAATATGGATGGGTTGGCTACATTACATAAACCCACTTCTTTTTTTAAATAATCTCGATTGAGCCCACCTTTATCTCCTGTTGTCCCCTTTTGCTCTTCAAAAGTGGGCCTATGCGAATCATATTCCATCTCAAAAGGCTTAGTTTGTTGTGAAATTTGAACACTATTGGTGAAGCCTTTCACGTATAAATCATGCGTTTTAGTCCCAATAATGTCGCCTCTGTACCTTCTTTCCTTCTCCACTTTTACGTAGGAATTTGAAACCTTTTGTCCTTCGACTAAGTTCTCGAGCCACTCAATATCCTTGTTTGAGTGTCTAAAATCCGACGTTAAATGATGATGAATATTTTCCAACCACTCTCTATCCACTTCATCTTCCAAGGATACAATTGATGAGGGGATAAAGGACGAGTCTGAGTCTTCATCACTAGACCCTACTGCGGACATTACCGGAGTGAACCTTTCCTTATCAACATATGAGCATTCACACAATTCCTCTATGATTCGAATTGGGAAGATTTGATTGTTAATACTAATCTTAACTAACTTATTAATAAACTTCAGTTCTGATATTTTTACAAACAACCTAGCCACGTCAAATCTCTGATGCTTTTCCGTCACCGAATCTATCTTGATAAGCCTTCCAACGTAAGATGTCAACACAGAGAAAACGCTCATGTTCCATGCATGAATGGGTGTCCCGTACACCCGACACCAAATGAGCCTCGCTTCTCCAACATCTTAAGGTTCCCATTTTCTCACCATTGTGAATAGTTGGTTAAAAACAGCTTCACAATCCTTCAATAAAACACTAATGTCTTCATCTTAAACAGTTTTAATGAATACCTTTTCTCCTCCCATAGGAAAATCTGTAAGGGATACGATTTCTTCATTGGCCAATCTTTGATTAATGGATCCAATCATGTCTTAGTTTCTGAGATAATCGATGTGTCTATTCTTAGTCCACTCCATCTCATCTTGAAGGTGTGAGAAAGACACAAGAAAGGGGGGGTTTGAATTGTGTTTTAACTTTTTCTAGCTTTTCGCCTCTTATCGTTAACATGCTAAGAGAATATCAGAGTTGCGTTGAAAGACTCTGACTTGCGAAGTGTTATTTAGATGGTGCGATGCATGAAACATGAGCGACAAGAAGAATCTGAATAGGCAATGCTTGAGTCAGACTTGCAATGCAGAAGCTTATCAGAGTTGCATTGCAAGGTTCTAATTTGCTATGCAAGGTTCTAATAATTGATGCAGAAATATAAACAATCAAACAAAGCATAAACAAGAGTAAAGAACACACGATATATCCTGGTTCACTTGAGTCATTCTCAAGCTAATCCAGTCCACCCTTCCAAGGTGATTTCGCCTTGAACACAAGGACTTAATCCACTATAATCAAAACCGATTACAGATGCACGGGCAACAGCCGGTGACTAACATCCTGCACAACCGCAGCTGTGACTAACCCACAATGAACCGTTCAGGGATCTAAGTTAATGGATATAACGAACATTGACCTAATAGGTTCCAATCTCGCAAGATCTACTATCAGGATTTCACAGCTAAATGTTCAGGGATCCAATTCAATGGATATAACATTTACTGACCATTCTTCCAGGATTTTCAATGAGTTCCATCAGTGATCTCCCAAGAGTCTGACCCACAATTGGTCCTCTTTGAGATATGACTATCATTGACCATATTTCAGGATTTCTACAATGACACCTAACCATTGTTTTCTCAAGTCTCCGATCACACTGATCACTTGAGGAATCCTAATTCACATAGAATTAGTTGTTATGGAGATTACATTGATGCTTCTTAACAAGCAGATAACTCCTAAGTTTAAGTACAAATGAACACAAGGTGTTCTAGCAAGATATGAGCAACAGCTCCTTGCTATCTTTATATTCTACAAAGATGTATGTTGATTTGAAAATTAATGACATCTTGTAGATCTTCTTCATCTTCTTTGTTGAGCAAGCTTCGAGCAACAACTTCTTGCTTCAGATCTTCAATATAGCCCAGATGATGAAGTTGGTTGATGACATGACTGATTTGCAATGTTGTCTTGTTCATCAATAACTTATGTTCCAATTGATTGTTGTTGTGTTGAATGATGATCTTTGAGCTTCAATAATAATGGTCGTGTGTTAATGGTGATAGCTTTAAATGTTTAGTGTAACAACGATAACTGATCTTTGCGACTATCATCACATCGACGCCTTCAGAAGCGCATTCTCCTTTCCTTTAAATAGCCAAGTAAAATATAGCTGTTAAAGAGCTATTGGCTGTTTGAAAAGAGTCACTATGCAATGATGAAAGGTGTACTGCCATATCTTCTTTTTACTGTAGAAAAAGTGATGGGATAGATCTTTTTAGCATGGTGTACAGTCATTGCTAACGGTAACATTTTTCTTCAAATCTTCAGAGGCTTCTGATGGTAATTAATTGAAGCATGTGTAGAGACTTTATAACTGGGTCTTCAGAAACTTCAAGTATTCAGTCTCCAGAACTTGTCCATTAGGAATCTGTCTTCAGAGCTTCAACACTTGTCTTGAAACCCGTTATCTTCACTGTTTCAAGTCATCAGAATCTTCAGAACCTTGTTCACTCAGAACGCTGTCTTTAGAACCTTCAGCACTTGATCATTTGAATCTTAATCTTCAGAACACTTCAGTCTTTAGAGTCTTTCTGCACTTGGTCTTCAGAGCCTTCAGCCTTCAGAACTTCAAGTCATGAGAATCTTCAGCACTTCGATTCTTCACAAGATTATTTCTTCAGAAGCTTCTCTATCTTCAGGATCATAACCACTTTCAGAGTAGCATCCACAAGAGCATTGCAACAGCAAAATCGTCATCCTTGGATCTATCTGATTATGATCAGATTCAGAAGCATACTTGCTTCTTGCGACTTGTGTTACACATAGTAACTCGCATATGATCATTTACGCACATCTTGCTGGTGTTTGTTGGATCTAATATTTTCTATGATTATGATCTGAACACAACACACATTAGAACATAAAATAGTTCTTTCACAAATACTCATTGTTATCATCAAAACATAGAGATGACTTGCAGAGACAACTCTTGCTCTTACACATCTTCCTTGATGCTGATCGATCCCCTTTTCCACTACTTCTCACTAGGATTGAGCTCTTTGGGCTTGAGATCTTTGACGTTATATTTAGGCGGATCTGCTTCGATGACTATATTAAACTTAGTCTCTGATTCCTTGATTGCCTCTGCATAGGATTTTCCTTCCTTTCTAAAACTCTGCCGAAGCCTCGCTCTTGGTCTATATCTTTCCTCCACTTGGTGTTAGACGAAGGTAATTGATCTAGAAGGGGGTTTGAATAGATCACTTCTTTTTAAATGCGAGTCGGCGCTAAAATTTGTTTTCAAAAATATTTTACGGAAACAGCCGAGGATAATTCGTCTACACGAACCGAGTTACTGAGAGGATCGGATATACGTAAGCCAAATGGAACGAAAGGCTCAAAGAGAAAAAAAATAGAATCGCAACTTAATAATTAATCAATTTTCCAAAAGCACTTAATGAGGTGCAATCTCCAGTGAGCAGTAAAAAATTAAACCAAACTTGACAATATATCAAACACCTTGTATGCGTTCAATCTATCGAGCACTTGGAGTGCGTAAAGCTCCAAGTTAAACCTTCTATGATAGTTGATGCAAAATTTTCACTAAGCACAATCCAAAAATGATTGTGAAATGGTTTTCAAATTAATTTTCTGCACAGAACTATACCAAAAATTTTATCGATCGATTGAACGATTACAAGCGCAAACAGTTCAAAATATAAATGGGATATGGAAAAGGAAACGACACTAGGTTTATTTAGGAAGTTCCCCTTTCTTCCTCGCTTCGGGTACGTCTGCCCCCAATTCTAAAAACTAGAATTGAGATATGTATAACTTGTTTGTAAATTTTTTTACAAGAGAAAACTTAGATATCCCACACTCAAGAAACTTCGTTGATGCAGATACTTTGTCTTCTCTTCCCTTGATTCGAGTCGAATCAAGTGCCTCAAACTTGTTTGAAGAACCTCCGTTTACCGTTACTAGATTGCAAGAACACAAAGGTCTTCAATCACCTTCACTCGGCTGATTCTGATCCACACACAGTTCGATCCTCAAACCTTGTTGCACAATCCTCCAGTTAACGCTACTAGATCGACAAAACCCTCAGTTCCTTTATCACCTTCGCTCTGCTGAATTCAATGCACACAAGATCTGATCCAAAAAACCCCAAATCCAATTGATCTTGGAGGACAAAACCCTAGAGGTTTTATTCAAGAATAAACCCACTGAAACACTCACCCCAAACCAAGATACAACTCTATGCTTTGGACGTTATCACTTCATGATGCAGAAAATCAACAAAAATGATTATGTTTATTTGTTGAGAAAGGTGCAAGATGAAGATGAAAGTGATGAGAGAAAAAGTTTCAATGTATTTCTTTCATTTGTTCTTGTTCATCTTATGTAAAAAATGAGGAACCATCTATATATATGATGCAAGGACCAACATAAAATAATAACAGCATTTTGAACAAGGAGAAAAACAGAAAAATTGACTACTTACAGCGAGCGGTCGACCGATCCTTGAAGAGGGTCAGCCTGCGCTAACCCGTGGAACAATCTGCGCATGTTGGGAGACCATATGTCGACCGCTACAGGGACCATGCATCGACGCATGGCTGGGAAAAATGTATAATCAGAAATTTCAGAAGCGTGCGTCGACCGTAGGTTAGGCGCGCGCTTACCCGAGCGAGACACACACATTGTCAACATATTGTGAGTCGACCGGACCTCAGCTTAGGTCGACTCAAGCTTAAAAAACATCCAAAAATTGATTTTTCGACACAGTTTTATCTATATAGGCACAACTTATGCATTCCTAATACTAATATCATGATCACCCATATTTAATGGATATGCAAGACTCCACCATATATTTAGACTCATGGTTATGCAATGCAAAAGTGGAATGCCGGCACCAATGAGATGACACCGTCCAAATTACAAACTACTAGCCCTCACATACATTTTGATATCATTAAAATAAAGCTTAAATGAGAGGCACCTTGCCCTCACATACTCCCCCTTTTTGATGATGGCAAAATCTTCAACTTGTTTTGTAATTTGAATCTCATCCTCCCCTTAACTGTGTGAATTCCTCTAAGATTCAATCTTTTGCTGCTTGTAAATGTCCTTCTCCCCCTTTGGCAACATCAAAAAGAGAACAAGACAATGTTCAACGAAACATATCATATACTTATGGATGCACTCAACATTTTGCAAACAAGATACATTAACAAACATTCACATAGAATGATGATAATGCAAAAAAAAAATTAGATGGATAAATAAGGCACAAGAGATGCATACATATAGACTCAACATATATTCCATAATAGTTTAAATGTCAACATAATCCAAAAGCAAACCATGTACATAATCAAAATGCAAGCAAATAACAAGTCATACAAGCCAAAAACTAGATACAACATGAATCAAACTATGATCCTATCTCTCAGGGTCTCCTCCCCCTAAAGCGGTGACCTTGTCCTCTGAAATAAGGGTCTTGAGGTGGAGGAAGAGGTTGTTCTTCAAACTGCTCATTCAGTTCCAATACAACCCTGTTGAGTGTGTTGATACCATTCATTACACAACGTGTTTGACCTTCGACAGCAGTATCCAACTTGTCAAAATGAGTCATGACAGCAGTAGCAAATCTGTTGAAGGTTTGATTTTGTGCCTCCAGTTGGTTTGAGAGAGCTGTATACCTCTCTTCTTATGTGGTCATGAACGTTTCTTTTTGCAGCTGCATTGATCGTAACATGTCGAGGATTTCCTCGTTGCTCTATCGCGGTGGCTGTGTAGGTGTAGGAATCAAATATTCGGGCTGGTGCCATTCATATTCTTCATGTTGTTGCCAGACATGATTTGGAGGAACATAGGATGACCCAAGTGTGTTCCATCCCGTGTGCTGCCATTCACCCTAACCCTGATTTTCATATGGATTTTGAGGTGGAGAGTATCCCATCCATTCAACATTGTCATCTTCCACCGTATTTACCTCAGTTTGCATGTTGTTACCAGTTTGTTCTTCTTGTACATTCTCTTCTGCATCCTCTTGTTCATTTGGAACATCATACTGAAGATCTTGGTATGTTGCTCGGTGCTTGAATTTGAATTCCTCGTCTTCAGAGTCCCAAAAGTAACCCAACATAGTCAGAGTCTTCTGAGTAAATTCTTGATCAGTGGTAAAGGTCACGTAAGGAATACCTGGGACCGTGACCTCAGCCTTTTTCAAGAGACACTGAATAAAGGAGGCATAACACAAAGTCGTACCTCTAGTAGAATCACGAAGTGCAAACATTCGATATGTGAAGTAATGCGGCCAGTTAATCCGCTTTTTGTTTTTCAGCAAATAAATCAAATGGACTTCTGCTTGATCGACCCGAGAGTAACCTCCTTTCTTAGGCCGTAAGATGTGAGCGACAATCCATTGAAAAATACGATCAACTGGTTTCAACAATCCCATTGTGACAGTTTTAGGAAATAGGTTGCTATTCACAATGATCTATGAGAAAGGGTCTCGTAGCATTGAGTTCAAAGCAGCCTTAAACTCATAGTCGTCAACAAATATAGTGCCCGTTACCTTAGGAAGACCTGCAGTTTCTAGTTTAACCAGACTGTTCCAAACAGAAGCATTCACTGATTAGTTCTTACCATTAATCGTATATTGAAAGTCCGTACCTTCAAATTTTCCCAAAATTCCAGTATAAAACAGCTTCACCAAGTCTTCATTATACTTGGTATCACATTCTAGAAATTCGTCAAACTTTTGAACATTTAGTATTTAAATGATTTCAGATAAGTGATAATCTTCAGCTCTCAATGGATAGTACACAAACTGCTTAATCACATAGCGGTTTCAAAAATCTTTGTTGAATGTCTCAGATAAATCATCAGACAGTAATGAAAGAGCGTTTACCGGTGTTGTTGATGAACCGACCCTTGATGTTGAAGCTCTGGAGGTCCTCTTTCCTGTAACTCTTTGTGATGCCATTGATGAGCAATCTGTGAACTCGGATGAACAGTACTTACTTTGTAGAGGAAGATGAACAGTACGAAACCTTGATGATCAAGATGACTAGACTGAAAAACCTTGGTTATTATGTAGATAAAACCTTTGAACACCTCTTGGATTGTAAGATTTGTTGGATTTGAAGATAGTTGTGGCAATAGGTTTTTAGGGTTTGAGATTTTAAGAAGAGGAGAAGAGAGAGATGGGGAGACAATAGAATTACAATGTTATGACATGCACTTGGACAATGAAACAAAAAAAATTGATGTAGTCAATTTTCCTAACAAATGAAACGGCACACGTCTTCCTGAGGAAAAGAAAATCAGAATTCATCAGCGATGCATCGACCGAAACAGGTCATGCGTCAGCGCACACTGAGTGAATTTTGACGATTTCAAAATTTTAATGGGATGTGTCGACCATAGGTCGGCGTACGCTGACCCGTGCCCACATTTGAGAAAAATGACATTTCTTGAGTCGACCCATGACATGTTTTGGTCGACTCAAACCAGCATAACATGGAAAAATGCATATTTTGATCTACTTATGCAACAAGTAATGATAAATAACACACCATACATATGCCAATACTAAAAAATGGATCAAAAATACATTTAAGCATGAATAAAACATCAATCTCAACCACATTTTGGCCATAATAATTCACAAACATAATTGATCAATAATAGAATTTCTAAGAGGGAACGATATTACCTCCGACGATTGATGATGGATGCCCTCACATATAGCTTAATCTTATCACTTATTGTTAGTTAAAAGAAATAAAGACAAGCAAAGAATAGAGCATGCAATCATATAATCAAACTCGATCCGAGATATCGAAAACACCAAGTTCCCTACGGATATTAAAGAAAGGCTCCATCGCAAGAGGTTTAGTGAAAATGTCCGCAAGTTGATTCTTAGAGTCAACATGCTCAAATACCACATCACCTTTCTCTACATGATCCCTAAGAAAATGATGCCTTACTTCTATATGTTTTATGCGAGAATGTAATACCGGGTTTTTGGTTAGGTTAATGGCACTTGTATTATCATACAAAATAGGAATACGTTCAAGTTGAACATTGTAGTCGAGTAATTGTTGCTTAAGCCATAAGACTTGAGCGCAATAACTACCGGCCGGAACGTATTCCGCCTCGGCTGTTGACAAAGCAACGGAAACTTGGTTTTTTCTATGCCAACTCACTAAGGAATTCGAGTGATAAGTACCACTAGTACTTTTCCTATCCGATTTGCAACCGGTAAAGTCGGAATCGGAATAGCCAACTAAAGAGCAATCGCTTCCTTTGGAGTACCACATAGATACCTAAGTATGCGCTTTACAGCTTTTAAATGAGACTCCTTAGGACACGATTGGTACCTAGCACACATGTAGACACTAAACATGATATCTGGTCGTGATGTGGTAAGGTAAAGTAGAGAGCCAATCATACCTCTATATCTCTTGACATCTACATCCTTACCCGTTTCATCTCGACTCAAGTTGACACACGTAGGCATTGGAGTATCAATCGCCTTTGAGCTAGCCATGTTGAAGCGCTTGAGTAACTCAAGACAATACTTCGTCTGGCTCACGAACGTCCCTTCATCAAGTTGTTTAATTTGCAATCCAAGGAAATAGTTAAACTCCCCCATCATGCTCATCTCGAACTCTCCTTGCATTAACTTAGAAAACTCCTTGACCATCTTTTTGTTAGTAGAACCAAATATAATATCGTCTACATATACTTGTACCAAAATTTGGTGTTTTCCTTGGTGTTTAATGAAAAGAGTTGTGTCAACCTTTCCTCTAGAGTACCCTTGATCAAGTAGAAATTTGTTAAGACGCTCATACCAAGCCCTAGGGGCTTGTTTGAGACCGTACAAAGCACATTTTAATTTGTAAACGTGATCGGGATACTCATGGGACTCAAATCCAGGAGGTTGGGCAACATAAACCTCTTCATTAATATAACTGTTAAGGAATGCATTTTTAACATCCATTTGAAATAATTTGAAGTTTTTAGCACATGCATAGGCAAGCAATAGGCGTATAGCCTCGAGTCGGGCAACAGGCGCATAAGTTTCCTCATAGTCTATGCCTTTCTCTTGGTTATACCCTTGCGCAACCAAGCACGCTTTATTTCTGGTTATAACTCCATTTTCATCGAGCTTGTTCCTAAACATCCATCGGGTGCGGATTACTCGATGGCCTCGCGGAGGAGGGACAAGGTCCCAAACCTCATTTATTTTAAATTGATTCAACTCCTCTTGCATTGACAAAAGCCAATGTTCATCGAGTAAGGCCTCTTTTGAGTTTTTAGGCTCAACTTGTGAAACGAAAGCGGAGTAATAACAGAAGTTACTTAGCTTGGAACGAGTTGTTACTCCCTTTGAGATGTCACCGAGAATGTTGTTGATGGGATGGTCTTTGGAAGACTTCCAAGCTGGAGGAAGGTCATCTTTATTAGACGAATGATCCTCCTCACTCTTCAGTGGTTGGTGATCTATTTCCTCCTCAATATGCACTGCTTCAGGTTTATCAGTCCCTTTATCAGTGTCCTTGAGTATGTCTTCCAAAGATACACCTGTACCATGAAAAGAACTACCTTTTCCGATATTTTTCGGATAAGACTCATCAAAAGTAACATAAACCGACTCCTCAACAGTAAGTAACCTCTTATTGTAAACCCTATATGCCTTACTAGACTGAGAATATCCAAGAAAAATACCCTCGTCGGCCTTATCATCAAAATTACCAAGTGTCTCTTTACCATTATTCAACACGAAACACTTACAACCAGAAACGTGAAGGTGAGATACATTGGGGCTTCTCACTTTTAAAAGCTCATATGGTGTCTTGTTTAGAATTGAATGGATGAGCACCCTATTCAAAACGTAACAAGTCGTACTTATGGCGTCGGCCCAAAAGTATTTTGGAAGTCCACTCTCATTGATCATAGTCCTTCCTAGTTCTTCTGAAACTCTGTTTTTACGTCCCACAACCCCGTTTTGTTGAGGGGTACGTGGTGCGGAAAAATTATGATCAATCCCATGGCTTTCACAAAATGCTTCAAAAAGATGATTTTCGAACTCACCCCCATGATCACTTCTAATTGATATAATGTTTATGTTTAATTTGTTTTGGGATAACGTGGTAAATCTTTCAAAGGCCGAAAAAGTGTCGCTCTTGCTTGCTAAGAAAATAGTCCAGCAAAAGCGAGAAAAGTCATCGACTATCACAAAACCATAATAGTTACCACCTAGGCTTTTAATCCTAGATGGTCCAAAGAGGTCCATATGGAAGAGCTTGAGGGGTCTCATAGTTGACACAATGTTTTTAGATTTAAACGAGATCCTTGTTTCCTTCCCTATTTGACACGCATCACATAAGTGATCCTTTGTGAATTTGATTTTGGGCAAGCCGATCACTAGGTCTTTAGAAACTATTTTATTAAGCAAATCAAAATTCACATGCGCCAACTGTCTATGCCATAACCATGAGTCTTCACTCATGGTGACTAGACACTTGTCGCTACTTAATGATACCTCATTCAGGTCTAGCATATAGACGTTATTCACCCTCACGCCTTTAAACACATCATTTTTATCACTATTCTCAATTATGCAACAATCCTTGGAAAAAGATACTTTATAGTCCTTGTCACATAATTGACTAATGCTTAAAAGGTTATGTTTAAGGCCCTCAACAAGAAGCACATCAGAGATAGTAGTAGATGAGGGGTTACCTACACTACCTTTGCCAAGTATTTGTCCCTTGTTGTTGTCTCCGTAGGCAACAAACCCCTTTTTCTTCACCACAAAGTCGATGAAAAGAGATATGTCTCATGTCATATGTCTTGAGCAGCAACTATCCAGAACCCATCTTCTTTCCGTGGTCTCAAGACATTGTACCTACAAAGTCAATCAAGGGAAATAGGTACCCAATTCTTATTGGGTCCTTGGTTGTGAGTGAAAACAGGATTGCATTTGGGCAACCATTGATAAACGCCTTTAGGAACCAAAAACCTCCTAAAGCGACACTTAGCAATGGTATGACCCCTTTTGCAACAATATAAGCAAGTAAGGTCACTTTTGCTAGGTTGATTTCTAATCACATAAGTATATTTTTGATATGGATTAATCATGCTTTTCTTAAAGTATGATTTATCAATAGCAAAAGTCATTTTTGGTTCTAGAGCCTTGTCAAGCTTGGCCTTAAGAGTTCTAACCTCTTTTTGCCAAATGTGACAAGTATCGCAACCAAAATTTAACTACTTACTTTTGTCTTCCACAACATCTACCTTTGTTACCTCCACCATGGACTTTTTGAGAGCCTCTAATTCCTTTTCGGAATCAGAGATCTTTTGCTCCAAATGAGAAAATATTTGTTTATTTGAAGCTAACCGTTTAAAGGCTTCCTTTGTCTCATGGTGTAGAGTATCAAACACATGTTGTAGTTCAGAATAAGACATTGAATTAGAGTTATCGTACTTAGAGTGTCTTACCTTTTTGTTCTTTTTCCTTTGGTGAGCGGAAAGGCAAAGATTGAGGGATTCTCCTTCATCACCTGAACTTTCAGCACTAGATGATTCACTATCGCTTTCCCAAGCGATATAGGCTCTTCTAGGTTTTGATTGTTTCTTCCCGTGACGACTTTTGTCCTTACCTTTGTCCTTCTTCAACAATGGATAGTCCGGCTTATAGTGTCCGACTTTCCCACAGTTATAGCAAGAACCCTTAGTTTTTCCACTCTTTTTGTCTTCATTCTTGGAATACTTTGATTGTTTACGAAAGTTGACGAGGTTTTTCTCCGAATGTTGGATACCATTTTTCTTGATATAATGATTGTATCGCTTCACAAATAATCCCGTGTCTTCATTCAAATCCTCTTCCTCGTCATCACTGGATTCACTCTCACTCAGCTCGTATACGGAGGACTTTGAACTAGAAGTCTTTAGAGCTATCGACTTCTTTTCCGCTTCCTTGGTCTTGCTCTTTTCCTTCTTCTATCTTTTCTCAAATTGGTCTAAGCTTATGAGCATTTTCTCATGTTCCTCGAGCTTCCCAAACAACGTTGTGATGCCTAACGTTATTAGGTCGTTGGCTTCTTTGATGGCGGTCATCTTCGGTTGCCAATCCCTAGTCAAACACCCCAAGATTTTGTTAGTAGCAACCTCATTGGAAATTGGCCTACCAAGTGAATGCAGTCTATTAATTAAATGAGTGAACCTCTTTTGCATGTCGGCAATGGTTTCCCCTTGCTTCATGTGAAAGAGGTCGAACTCTTGAGTCAATGTATTGATTCTAGCTAGCTTGACGTCGTTAGTACCCTCATTGGAAACTTGTAACGCGTCCCACATAGCTTTAGCACTCGTACAATGTGAAACTCGATAATATTCGTCAACTCCCAATGAGGAGATCAGAATATTTCTCGCCTTCCAATCGTAGTTGTACTTTTTCTCGTCTTCATCATTCCATTGTACTTCAGACTTGGGTACTACCACGTTATTCGCATCGGTCAAGGTTATTTCCATTGGACCGTTTTGGATAACGCTCCATACCTTCCTATCAGTAGAATTGATATGAACACACATACAATCCTTCCAGTAACTATAATTCTCACCATTAAAAACAGGTGCTCTATTATAAGCCCCTTTCGGATCGTTTTCCATTTTCTAAAAAGTTATACTTGAAGCACTAGAATTAACCGGTGCTCCTGATACCACTTGTTAGACGAAGGCAATTGATCTAAAAGGGGGGTTGAATATATCACTTCTTTTTAAATGCGAGTCGGCGCTAAAATTTGTTTTCAAATTTATTTTGCGACAGCAGCCGAGGATAATTCGTCTATACGAACCGATTTACTGAGAGGATCGGATATACGTAAGCGAAATGGAACGAAAGGCTCGAAGAGGAAAAATATAGAATCACAACTTAACAATTAATCAATTTTCCAAAAGCACTTAATGAGGTGCAATCTCCACTGAGCAGTCAAAAATTAAACCAAACTTGGCAATATATCAAACACCTTGTATGCGTTCAATCTATCGAGCATTTGGAGTGCGTAAAAATCCAAGCTAAACCTTCTATGATAGTTGATACCGAATTTTCACTAAGCACAATCCAAAAATGATTGTGCAATGATTTTCAAATTAATTTTCTGCACAGAACTATACCATAATTTTTATCGATCAATTGAACGATTACAAGCGTAAACAGTTCGAAATATAAATGAGATAAGGAAAAGGAAACGACACCAGGTTTGTTTAGGCAGTTCCCCTTTCGTCCTCGTTTCGGGTACGTCTGCCCCCAATTCTAAAAACTAGAATTAAGATATCTATAACTTTTTTGCAAAATTTTTTACAAGAGAAAACTTAGCTATCCCACACTCAAGAAACTTCGTTGATGCAGATAGTTTGCCTTCTCTTCCCTTGATTTGAGTTGAATCAAGTGCCTCGAACTTGTTGGAAGAACCTCTGTTTACCGTTACTAGATTGCAAGAACACACAAGTCTTCAATCACCTTCACTCGGATGATTCTGATCCACACACAGTTCGATCCTCAAACCTTGTTGCACAATCCTCCAGTTAACGCTACTAGATCGACAAAACCCTCCATTCTTCGATCACCTTCGCTCGGCTGAATTCAATGCACACAAGATCTGATCCAAAAAACCCCAAATCCAATTGGTCATGGAGGACAAAACCCTAGAGGTTTTATTCAAGAACAAACCCGCTGAAACACTCACCCCAAACCAAGATACAACTCTATACTTTGGACGTTATCACTTCATGATGCAGAAAATCAACAAAAATGATTATGTGTATTTGTTGAGAAAGGTGCAAGATGAAGATGAAAGTGATGAGAGAAAAAGTTTCAATGTATTTCTTTCACTTGTTCTTATTCATCATATGTAAAAAATGAGGAACCATCTATATATATGATGCAAGGACCAACAGAAAATGATAACAGGATTTTGAACAAGGAGAAAAACAGAAAAATTGACTACTTACAGCGAGCGGTCGACCGCTCCTTGAAGAGGGTCAGCCTGCGCTGACCCGTGGAACAATCTGCGCATGTTGGGAGACCACGCATCGACCGATACAGGGACCATGCGTCGACGCATGGCTGGGAAAAATGCATAATCAGAAATTTCATAAGTGTGCGTCGACCGCAGGGTAGGCGCGCGCTTACCCGAGCGAGACACACACATTGTCAACATATTGTGAGTCGATCGGACCTCAGCTTAGGTCGACTCAAGCTTCAAAAACATCCAAAAATTGATTTTTCGACACAGTTTTATCTATATAAGCACACCTTATGCATTCCTAATACTAATATCATGATCACCCATATTTAATGGATATGCAAGACTCCACCATATATTTAGACTCATGATTATGCAATGCAAAATTGGAATGCCGACACCAATGAGATGACACCGTCTAAATTACAAACTACTAGCCCTCACATACATTTTGACATCATTAAAATAAAGCTTAAATGAGAGGCACCTTGCCCTCACACTTGGGCCCCCTCTCTTCTACTAGGTTGGCGATCTTTTTTGTTAACTCTGATAAACTTCATATTCGCTAGTCTACTGGGTCTGGAAAATCTAGAAATGTTTGCCCATACGTTATATGTACCAAACCATAAGTCCTTCATTTAATTCTCAAGCCATTCCTCATCTTTGATTCCCACATACCTAACAAAGGCGAAAATCTTTCCTTACTTGTTTCTCTTTTTTGCAATGTACACGTCTATTATCCTTCCCCATCTTTCAAATATTCTCTCAATCTCTTTCTCATTGATGTCTTCTGACAAGTTGTTAACGTAACAAGTAGTAATATCTCCTATAGATGATACATAATGTTCAGTCTTTATGCTTTCCGGTCGTACGACTCTCCTTCTCCTTGGTCTCACGACGACCAAACTCTCATGGTTCTTATGGTTTCTCTCATAGCTTCTCACTCTTTCTTCTCTCCATTAAATTAGTACAACTCCTATAGATGACATTAATGGTATGGAAAAAAGGGTGATGCACTGACAGTGTAAAATTTTTTTACACTGTCAACTAATAACGACCATGCATCCTGCCAAGTCAGACTGAAAATTTAAAACTAATTAAATGACATGGCAAAATGATATATTTCTATTCGATGACAGTATAAAACTTTTTTACACTCTCAGTACATCACCATTAAACCCTAATGGTATTCATGTTAACTAGAATTCGTAAAACACCTGCTTTCAATTAATTTTAGGTTACTGAAAGTCTGATAGAAAAGCCAAACTCTCAAACTACAATTGTTGATGCAAAAGCAACCGGTTGGAAAAAGGCTCTCATCTAGCTACTTTTCTTCCTCTTAATATTATTAATGCTTTTTTTGTTTTCTTTTGCCCAAATGAGCTTTTCCAAGGTGGTTACATGACCTCTTGCATATCTTTTTTTTTCCCTACATAATCCAATTCTTTTATGAATATAACCTGCCGTGACACCAGGCGCAACGAGTTTTATCACTATATTCACGTAACTTTTGTAATCTTTGGTAAAATTGTCCTAAATGGTTGTTAGAGCTACAAACCTTATAAAATGATCCCAAATCAACTTTTTTAAATTACCCCAAATCTTTATAAAATGGTCCTAAATTTTGATTTCTTTAAATTTTAAATATTAGACATTTTATTTTTTTAATATTTTTTTCGTGTCATTTTAGTTTCTTATTCATCTTAAATTACGATAAACATATATATAAAAGATTAAAGTGTTTAATAGTTATAATATAAGAAATACAAATATTTAGATTTAATTTAATGATTATTAAAGATGAAAGTATGTAATATTTTTAAGTTAAGGGAACTTATTAATTATTGCAAATAAAAAGATGGAATCTGATGATCAACCACATTAATTAATATATATTTAGTATACTATCCTCCTATGTAAATATAACATCTTCATAAATTTTGTTTGGTCTTTGTTAGTATGATTTCTTTAAATTTTCAACTATAAAACAACAATTAACAAAACATTTATACAGAAAAAACACCATCCAAAAAACAAATTATTAAAACCCAAGCATTCTTAAATATAAAACTTTATTATTATTAACATAGAAAATTAAATACATAAAATTTAAAATATACAAACATAAAATTTGAGTGTTGCTCAAATTATTGATTTTTATCGATTTTGACCCGTTTTTATCATACCTATTATAATAAAAATCTTGGTATCCGGTCTTGCGACCGACTAATCCAAGAGGGACCAATATCCACCGTCTACTAGCGGGGGTTCCGTTTCAAGTCAGAGCAAAGCTCCGTATGGACTGGCCCACACAAGAGTTGATATTATGATTCAAAACTGAGACCTTGAGAAGAGCACACTCTCAAGACCCAAGTCGTCACTACTAGACCAACCTTTTCTTATATCTAATATTATATTAAAATGAATATGTTTTATTATTAACCATTAAACGTCACACGAATCCCGATTAAATCCTTAAATCTTAAACTTTTAGCTGCACTAATTTAATTTCCAATCTATTTTTACTACCTACCTCCGTTTTTTATTATAAGTCATTTTGAGAAAAAACTTATACCACAATATAAGTTGTTTTATAATATCAAAGAATTATTAATGTTATTTTTTTAATTATATTCTTAAATATTTATTATTCTCTCTCATTTTAATTATGTAAAATTGTCTTTCCAATACCATTAATAAATTTTGTAAAACTTTTCATAATTTATCTTTTTTATATTATAATTATTATATTTTTTTAGGATAATGCTAACTTGTGCCCCAAAGGTATAAGTTAAGAGATAAATATAATAAAAATTTATTGAAAATTGTGCAAGGAAATTTATATAATTATAATTAATGATTTTATTGTTTTTTTCAATACGAATTTTTTATTTATGAATTTTTTAACTTGTGGTTTTGAGGCACAAATTATCATTATTCTATTTTTTAATATATATAAAAAGTAAAAAACGATTTGTAATAAAAAACTGAGAGAGTACTTTCGTAACTAGATTTCAAAATCGCCACAAGACATTTATTATTATTTTTTTCTTGTTTGTAATTATTAGTGCTTTTTATTTTTCTTTGCCCAAATGAACTTTTTCAAAGTGGTCACATGACCTCTTGCGTATACTGTTTTTCTTTTTGCATATACTGTTTATCACTAGATTCATAACACGTAATCTTTGTAATCTTTGATAAAATTGTCTTAAATGGTCTTTAGAGCGAGCTAGAAACTTTTAAAAATGATCTCAAATCTTCTTTAAATGGTCCTTAAGCTAGAAATTTTTTCAAATGATCTCAAATCTTGGTCCTTAAGCTAGAAACTTTTTTAAATGACCTCAAATCTTTACAAACAACAAATCAGAACTTTTTTATTAATTAAAAAATTTAAAATTTAAATAAATTTTAAAAAATTTTCTCTTTAATAAATATTAATATAGATATAAGTGCGTTTGAATGCAAGTATTTTTTAAAGATATTTTTTTTTCTGGTAAGCAAGAGACTAGATTGAAAGCGAGAACAATGAGTTCTCGAACCACTTACAAAAAACCGAGGAAGGCCTCGCAACAAAAGAAAAAGAAAATTACACCCAATTAAATCATAAGTAAAGTAATACAAAGGAAATTTGCAAAACTCATAAAAGCTAAAATTGGAGCGAGAAATTTTCCCAACAAAAGACCACTTCCACACCAACGCCTTGATGTTCCAAACCATATCGAGCACGTTCCAACTATCATTACTAAAAATAATCGAGTTGCGCAAAGTCCACAAATACCAAGTCGTGGCCAACCACACACAACCTTCTCTCCCTTTCCTCACCCTATTATGCTTGGAGAAAGAATGCCAAGAAAAGAAGCTTTCTTTAATATCACTAGCCCTCCAATTATCAAAACCAATCCAATCGGCCAACTCCCTCCACACCAATTGAGAAACACAACAAAACAAAAAAATATGGTCAATAGAATCAACCTCCAAGGAGCAAAAAACACACTCTAAACCTCTATTTGGAAACACACAACCTCTACAACTAAGAGCAAGCTTAGTAGGAAGTCTATTTAAAAATCACCTCCATCCAAAAGCCTTAATCTTATACGGGACCACCTCCTTCCAAATAAGAGAAAAAACTCCATCAAATTTATTATACGGACCATAAGGATAACGAGAGGAGGAGATTAAATCATAGAAAGTCCTCACCGAAAATACCTTCGAAGCACACCCCCTCCACGCCACCTTACCATCATCCCCATTAGACGGCCGAACATCAATTAATAAATTCCTCAACCTTAGCAATTCCGCACCCGCCTCACCAACTACCGGACCGACTACCCCAAAATCACCCCAAATCCACCTATCATCAATCCAACCTCCCATGCAAGCTACCGAAACACCCTTAAGGTGCGACAAATGGAAGATCGATGGGAAATAATCCTTTAAACAACCTTCCCCGATCCACCAAGAAGACCAAAAAGAGATAGAAAAACCATTGCCCATTGAAAATTTACAATTAGGCACAAAAAAGTTATCCGAACAAGAACTCACCATACCACATAAATCCCTCCACCAAAAAGAAACACTACTCCCCTTCAACGAAGAAATTCCGGAATCCACCATCTTCAAAAAAATGTCTCCATATCTAGCTTTTAAAACTTTATGCCAAAAAGCATTAGGTTCATTCAAAATCCTCCATCTCCACTTGTTCATTAATGCCAAATTAAAGTCATCCACCCTTCTCAAACCCAACCCCCCTTTTTCAAAAGGAAGATAAACCTTATTCCAACTCACCCAATGAATTTTCCTCTTGTCCCCATTACTCCCCCAAAGGAAGTTACTTTGAATGCTAGTAATTTCTCTCACGACCTTCGCCGGAGCTTTATAAAAAGAGAGCATAAAAATAGAGATACTAGAAAGCACCGATTTTAAAAGAGTAAGTCTTCCTCCAAAACTAAGTAACCGGTTGTTCCAACAAGAAAGTCTCCATTTCAACTTCCCCACCAAATCCCTCCACATATCTCTACTATTATAGTTGAAACCAATAGGAATTCCGAGAAAAACAAATTTATTTTCCTCCCTTTTACAAGAAAGGAAAAAAGAAGCCAACTCCAAAAACCTTGAATTAATATTAACCCCAATTAGTTTGCTCTTATGAAAATTAATGCCCAAACCGGACACTAATTCAAAACCTCTCAAGACCGCTTTCATGGCCCAAAGATGTTTCCAAGTGCCCTCACCAAACAACAAAGTATCGTCCGCAAATTGAAGGATGTCCACAAAGCACCTTCCCCTAATGTTGAAACCCTCAAACTCCCCGTTCACCACCGATCTAGTAACCAAGCCCTTTAACCCTTCCGCTACTATCACAAAAAGAAAAGGAGATAAAGGGTCTCCTTGTCTCAATCCTCTCTCCACAATAAATTCCTTCGTAGGGCTACCGTTAACTAAAACCGACATCTTACTCGAAAAAACCAAAGCATCCATCCATCTCAACCAAGTTTCCCCAAACCCCATTTTACGAAGCATAAAGATAAGAAAATTCCAACTAACCTTATCATACGCCTTCTCGAAATCAACCTTGAAAAGCAAACAACCTTTTCCCTCCTTCTTAGCGAAATCAACCACCTCATTAGCCACCAAAACTCCGTCAAGAAGTTGCCTTCCGGGAACAAAAGCTCTTTGGCAACTAGAAATAATCGAGTTCAACACCAACTTCAACCTCGACGCCAAGAGTTTCGATAAAGCTTTATAAACACACCCTACGAGACAAATAGGTCTATAGTCATCCAAACACAAAGGATTAGAAGATTTAGGAACCAAGGTCAAAAAAGAAGAGATAAAAGATTTAGAGAGTATAGCTCCGGAATAGAAGCTTTGAAAACATCCTATAAAATCATCCTTCATAAAATGCCAACACTTCTTGATAAAAAGAAAAGAATAACCATCGGGACCCGGGCTTTTAGATCCTTCACAATTCCAAACCGCCTCTTTAATTTCCTCCTCCGAAAAAGGTGCTTCAAGAAAAGAATTTTCCGTAGAACTAATACCCTTAAAAGTAATACCTTCTAACACCGGTCTAACAAAGTCCGTCTCAACAAATTTAAAGGCAAAGTGTCTCCTCACTTCTTCCTTAACATCCTCCACCTTATCAATGACTCCGGTGTCCGTTCTAATGGAACCAATAAAATTACGTCTTCTCCTCTCTTTCATAACTCTATGGAAATACTTACTATTAGTATCTCCATCATTAATCCACTTCATTCTAGCCTTTTGAATAAGCATATTTTCCTTAATCTTTAAATTCAACCAAAACTTACCACTTCCACTCTTTTTCTTTCTCAACAAAAGTTCCTCCTCCACCTCCCCTAAAACAACCTCGTCATCGTCCCCTTCATTCAAATCCTTAACACCCTCCTCCATATTTAAATCAAACCTTCCAAAAATAGTAGTGTTCCACCACTTAAGGCTTTCTTTTAAATCCTCAATTTTTCCTTAAGCACAAAATCTCTTCTTCCCACCACATGAATCTTCCTCCACTCTTTTTCAACAAAAGGAAGAAAAGAAGAATTAGAAAACCACTCATTGTTAACCCGAAAAGGTTTCGGACCCCAATCCGCTTTGTCCAAAATAAGCCATATTGGACAATGATCGGATACATCCCTATCCCCAATCAATTGATCGACTGCCCCCCACTCTTCAATTAAACAATTTGAAACCAAAAAACGGTCAATCCTACTTTTAGCCTTTCCATCGCCACTATACCAAGTAAACTTTTTACCCTTACACAGTACATCCACCAAATTGCCATCCTCAATAAACTTCTCGAAGTACCTCCATTCCGAAGCCGTATTGAAGACGGATCTACCTCTTCGCTCATTTGTTTTTTTCACCGCATTAAAATCGCCCCCAAACAACCATCCTCCATCCAAAAAATTAGCCTTCAAATCTATCAATTTCATCCATAAAATCCTCTTCAAAGCAAAAGAGCAAGGGGCATAAATATTAACCACATAATAGAATTTATTTTACCCTTACACGGTAAATCCACCAAATTGCCATCCTCAATAAACTTCTCGAAGTACCTCCATTCCGAAGCTGTATTGAAGACGGATCTACCTCTTCGCTCATTTGCTTTTTTCACCGCATTAAAATCGCCCCCAAACAACCACCCTCCATCCGAAAAATTAGCCTTCAAATCTAACAACTTCATCCATAAAATCCTAAAATTTTAATTATTAGACATTTTAATTTTAATATCTTTTTACAAGATAAACTTTTTTGGTTTCTCGTGTCATTTAAGTTTCTTATTTATCTTAACTTACTAGATAAATTTTTATATTAAAAGATCAAAGGGTTTAATATTTATAATGTAAGAAATATAAATATTTTAATTTAATTTAATGATTTTTAAAGATAAAAGTAAAGCATATTTAATCGATTATAATTTAAATTTAACTGTCCGGTGGCTAAGTGTGGAGGGAGGTGACAACAATTATTAGATTTTTTAGTATGCGTAAATAGTCAAAAATTGATAATTTAAAAGGAACTGAGGGAGTATATATTTAAGAATTTAATTGATATGCGTGTAAAGATTTTTTACATTGTCAGGCAATCACAACCGTTGTTTTATTTGAAAGATTTAACTTTAATTTTAACCACTTAAAAAGTAATACCAACGGATGATTTTGATGCATTGACATTGTCAAATTTTTTACATTGACAGTCAGAGCCAGTCCTGAGAATTTGAAGGCCCTGGTCCAATTTTAAAAATGAATCACAATAAAAAGGAAGATAAATTTTTTTTTGTAAAATAATATATTTAAATAGTAAAAGTGTGGGTAATGTGGATATAAGTGCGTTTGAATGCAAGTATTTTTTAAAGATATAATATGTTAAAATTTTAATTATTAGACATTTTAATTTTAATATCTTTTTGCAAGATAAACTTTTTTGGTTTCTCGTGTCATTTAAGTTTCTTATTTATCTTAACTTACTAGATAAATTTTTATATTAAAAGATCAAAGGGTTTAATATTTATAATGTAAGAAATATAAATATTTTAATTTAATTTAATGATTTTTAAAGATAAAAGTAAAGCATATTTAATCGATTATAATTTAAATTTAACTGTCCGGTGGCTCTTTTAGTGTGGAGGGAGGTGACAACAATTATTGGATTTTTTAGTATGCGTAAATAGTCAAAAAATGATAATTTAAAAGGAACTGAGGGAGTATATATTTAAGAATTTAATTGATATGCGTGTAAAGATTTTTTACATTGTCAGGCAATCACAACTGTTGTTTTATTTGAAAGATTTGACTTTAATTTTAATCACTTAAAAAGTAATACCAACGGGTGATTTTGATGCATTGACATTGTAAAAGTTTTTACACTGACAGTCAGAGCTGGTCCTGAGAATTTGAAGGCCCTGGTCCAATTTTAAAAATAAATCACAATAAAAAGGAAGATAAATTTTTTTTTATAAAATAATATATTTAAATAGTAAAAGTGTGGGTACTATGGATTGAACCATTGATCTTTAAAGAAAAAACAATCTTGTTTTCCACTATGCTAACTAGGTTACATTACAAATTAAATTCAATAACTAATATTTATATTTTATTTCAAGTTTATAACTTATAAAAAATAATTTGGAGGCCCCTACTTTTTGGAGGCTTTGGGCTATGGACCGCCTTGCCCATGCTCAAGATCGGCCCTGCTGACAGTGCATAATAATTAATCTCTATATTTAATACATTAAAAATTAAAATGATTATTATTTTTATTTAAAATTCTTTAAAAATGCCTCTAGAATACTGGGTTCTATCTCGTTAACAAGACCTTTATTTTATAAGAGAAATATTTTTTAGTAATTTATAGTTGTGACCAAGTGAGTATTTCTCATTAATCTTTGCATGTGGGTTGCAGGATGTTTTTGGCATTCCCAAATATGACATGTGTGTTTTTTACTATGCAACATTATCTCATAGATGTCAATTTGAATACTGACTCGTGAATGACGAATCAATTAAACATATCTCTCTGTAATTTTGCAGTGTCCTGCCATGCTTTTGGACAAAATATATTAATTACCATCCATTTTCAAATATATATTTGGTGGAAGCTTGTAAAAATATATAAAAACCGATCTTAGAATAAATAGAGGGACCGCCCATTAAAAGGGCGGCAATGTTAAAAACATTTTTTTTTTTTAAACTTGAATTGAATTTTAAATTTAATATTAATTATTTTAATTAATTTTAATTGATTATAATTGTTTATATTTAATTATCTATTTTAATAATTAAAAAAATATTTATAATTAAAGCTATATTTTATTAATAAATAAAATAACAATAATAATATAAATACAATATTATTGAATGCAATATTTATTTATTTATGTAATAAAAAAGAATATTAAACCCCATTTAACTTTGATTTTGACTCGGTCGATGAAAGCGCGGGTGGATTTCACATGCAGGAGCTTGTCCAATTCGGGTAGATCTTCTACGATTTTCATCAAAATTTGTTGGCAGAGTAGAATGCCTGTATCATTTCTAGGATCCATTAATTCAGCCACCATTTCATTATTTAATAAGTCTATCACCACTATTATAACTTAATCTGGTTCCCTCGTTATTCTAATTTGGTTGGGTAATAGGTGGCATTGAGCTATGCATGAAGGGGATGTAGGATTATTGGTCTTGGGATGAATTTTGGGTGAAGGTTTGTGAGTGGTAAAAAGGGATTTGTGGTTGGGGTGTTTGGTAGTTGTGTTCTTGCAGGGTAGGTTGTGTGAATAAGTATTGGTTATAGTGGGTGTTGGGTGGTGTTTATGGTTGGGTGTATGATGTTAAGGGGGTAAAAATTAGGTTTTGTTGTTGAGTGTTGTAGGTGGTTGGGTTAAATGATGGGTATTGTTGATGGTAGTGTTGACTTGAGGTATAAGGTTGTTGTGTTGGGTTGAAAGGTTGTTGGGTGTTACATGTAGGTTATTGGGTGTAAGTGTTGGTTGATGGTCTGGTATGTTGGAAGTTTGAAGACGTAGGTTGGTTACGAGGATCGAATAAGTATCTATTTTGTGATAGATACAAATTTGACACAGATTTATACAAATCCATGTATTTTCTATTGGGTTTACATTCATTTGGCATAATATCTCCTTACAAGACAGTGTTGCGATGATTTTGCCATTGATGACGCTCTTGTCTATAATGGTCTTTCTAACGAGAATCGTGTTCTATTAATTAGAGAGACAAAAGATCCTTTTTAAGTGCACGCACTAATAATTTCCTTAATTCCTCATAAAAACAAACTTCCAGTTTAACCCTGATATTTTTCGTTTGATTGAGATGTCCCAGCACCAGGTTAGACATCATGTTTTTATTCTCAACTCTCAGTCTAAGAATATCTCTATTGTCTTCTTTAGTCATACTTTCTAGTTTGAGAACCCAACAATCATCCTTCGATATAGCCTCAATTTGTTCCTCCGCACCCTCGCAAAAAGTGACTGACTTGGTGAGACAGAGCTTATTGTCAACCAGATAGTTTTTAATACCTGTCATATGTCTAGCCCACTTAGTATCAACGTACCAGTTAACTTAAGAAAACTCTTTTAGAGACATATGAGATAATAGACTACGACCTACGCCCCTAGCACCAACCTCCCTTTTTCCTTTACTCTTTACATGATTATTTTTAGTCTTAGACCATTGTTTAGGGTATCCATAAAATTTGTAGCAAAATGATTTTATGTAACCATACTTACCACAATAATGACATTTCCATGGCTGAAGCTTGCCTCTGGTGTGAGTTCTCTGAGGTCTGGCAGGATGTTGTTACATTTGGTCAGACACATCATTCTTTTCTTTAGCATCACTGGTTTTTCTTTGATTTTTTACAATCTAATAGTTAAATCCTATATTAGTAAAAACCTTACCTTCTTTTCTAACTTGGAGATTTTTATTCAAAACACTAGATCCATTGTTCAACATTCTGAATTTTGTTAGATTTTCTACCTTATGAGTCAATTGATTTACCTCATTTTGAAGATTGGATATAGTATTCAGAAGATTCTCTTTTTCTTCCTGAATGTGTGCTACAAAATTCTACTATTTTTCTCCTAACTTGCACATTTCTTCACTTCTTACATAGAGATCCTTGTATGAGGCAGCTAGTTCTTCATTGGTAATTTCTTCATTACACACGTCTCTGTCTGAACTGCATCTACCTGAGAGAGCAGTAACATTTTTGCCAATTCTTTCATTACTATCTTCAGACCCATCAGTCAGGAGTGTAAGGTTTTCTTTCTTCTGGTTTTTAGTAGAGATTGAACATTCAGGTTTACTATGACCAAGACCCTCAAAGTCATGCCAATGGATACGTTTGTTTGGATTTTGTTCCTTTTCTTTTTCAAATTTTTTTCTGAAGACCACTATTGATGTCAGATGCAATGTCCTTGACTTCTGTTTTAATTTTCTTATCCATATTTTCCATAATCCTATTGAATTTCTTTCCAAGTTACACAATAGCTTTAGAAATCTCTTCATTAGTGGTTTTAGAAATTAGAAATATATTCTTGCTCTTTTGTCTAGATCTGTTACTCATTGTCAATTCAAAAGTTTGAAGAGGCCCAATGAGTTCATCAACCCTTAGTTTGCTTATGACCTGGGCTTCCTCCACAGCCGTGACCTTCATGTTAAATCTCTCAGGAAGAGACCTAAGAATCTTCCTAACCAGCTTTTCTTCTGATACCTTTTCTCCCAAGGTACTGAAGGCATTAGCTATTTCAAAAACATTCATGTGAAAGTCATGAACACTTTCATATTCCCTCATCTTTAGGTTTTCAAATTTGGTAGTGAGCAGCTGAAGTCTACACATCTTTAACTTGGATGTTCCTTCATGAGTTGTCTTGGGAATTTCCCAAGCATCCTTGGCCACAGTACAAGTGTTGATCAACCTAAACATGTTCTTGTCAACTCCATTGAATAGAGCATTCAAGGCTTTGGAGTTTCCAAGAGCAGTCTCATTTTCCTCCTTAGTCCAATCCTCTTCTGGCTTTAAGGTTTCTTTTCTATCCTTATCCTTAACCACAGGGTGCTCCCAACTCTTGATGATAGATTCCCAAGTTGTATTATCCATAGATTTTAAGAAAGCCACCATACTTCACAACACTGGGATCAAAACAGCTTGACCACACAAACAAAAATACATGAAATTAAATGACAGAAAAATAAAATTATGACCAGAATTGTTAACCCAGTTCAGTGCAACTCACCTACATCTGGGGGCTACCAAGCCAGAAAGGAAATTCACTATGATAGTATTAGTTCAAAGTTAAACTCCCTCATTTACAACTTCTCGCCTAATCCCTACCTTGTGCAACTTCTACCTAGACACCCTATAGATATGAGATCCCCCTCTCACTTCCTAATTAGTCACAATCCCAGTGACAATTAACAAATAACCAACAAATAGAATTAGCACACTTCCAAGACAATACTTGATTTTGCCTAAAAGTTTCAACCAAGAATAATACACTCTTGCTTAAAAGGTTTAGAGTGGACAATTAACAATGAACAATCAGTCAACCTCAATGCATTAGAAGATACATGAGTGATATATAATTAACACACACTAAACCCTAAAGACCAACCAAGGCATGGCTAATCCTTATTCTCCAAATTCTTCATGTGTTGTTCTCCTTTCTCAATAGGGTTAGGTCTTCTCTTTAAATAGCCTTAAGACCTAATGGACTTAGGCTTCTTGAAGCGCATAAATAACAGCAATCAATTTTAACTTGCTGCAAATCATCCTACACAATAATAGGAGCAAAATACAAACTTTCCTAAAAAGGCTCAAGGAGCCTTTTTATGAAAACTAACAGAATCTGTCACAACAGAAATTCCCACAAAATACTCCCATAAAAAACGCATGTGTGTGAATTAGAACACACTAAAAATACCAAAATAGTCATGCCCTAACTTTCTGGTATAACATGTCCTGGCACATGTCACAATATCATGCTGGACATGATGTATGACTGTCATGGCAGAACATGTGGTTTAACATCTTACTAACAGCGTCTCATTTCACCAAAATGTAGCCAATCCTAAAACCACAAAACTTGCATTTTTGTTTGAAATTGGGGTAGATTGAGAATTTTTTTGAAACATGGGTTATTTTGGGAAATTTTTTGAAAAAGTGGGTTATTTGGGTAAAACAATTCTCTGGAAATACCTAAATGCACCAGCCTTTTCTTCATCAACACCTCCCTTCCTTCTTTTAAGGTCTCCAAACCCCAAATAGCTTTTATCCATATCAAAGCATGTAATTTGTAACGCAACATTACTTATTTTGTAGAATTAAGGTTATCGGACGAAGATGTAATCAATTTAATATTGATTGAGCTTGAAAAATTGCTTTAGAAAAACAACAAAAATGCCGAGGATTATCCCAGATTACCTTATCCCAAAGGATATGTGGTTCAGCAAATAGGAAACCGACTTATTTATGATGAACGCGACTATGATACAAATGAGCAAACAAAGGAGTTCAATAAATTGTTCTAAAATTTAACAGGCAACATTTATTATGCTTTAAATTTACACTACGATATATGCATTTGTGAAGACATTATGTTGTAACACAGTTATATATTGTTACAAAGGTATTTGCACCAATAGCTATGTGATTTTTTTATACATACATAATTATTGTCATCGCCAAGTTGTTGTCATGTTTTTGAACAATATTTGTAGTAGATTGCTTCTGCAGTATTTGAATTAATACAAAACGGAAATGTTTCATGACATTGTCTTATACAATTAGTGATACATGTTTAACACAATGCTTTTTGTTGTTTATTGTATATTTATATACTAATTTTAATTTCTATTTGAAAAGACAAACAGAGAGATGCTTTTAAAATAACTGTTGATGTTGTCAATAATCAAACAGGTGGAGTTATTTTCCTATATGGATATGGTGGCATGGGAAAGACATATATTTGGAGAACTTTAGCCTCATACATAAGATCAAGAAATCAAATTTCCTTGACTGTTGTGTCGTCCGGTATAGCTTCACTTTTACTTTCTGGAGGTCGATTCAATGTTCAAAATTCCAATACCGACAATGCAGGAGTCAACGTGCAATATAGAAAATAATAGTGACCATGTTGATCTATTAAAGTTATCCGAGTTGATTTTTTGGGAAGAAGCTCCAACGGCCAACAAGTATTGTTTTGAAGCTTTGGACAAAACACTTAAGGTCACTATGTCAAGCACCAAGACTTCTAAAACAATATTTGGAGGAAAGATAGTTATTTTAGGTGGTGATTTTCGACAAATCATTCATGTTGTACCAAGGGATAGTCGTTCTGATATCATTCATGCCACCATCAATTCGTCATACATAAGGAATTATTGCATAATTCTTAGACTTACAAAGAACACGCGACTTCAACAATCCACCATAATTTATGTTGTGTCTGAGTTGGAACAATTTTGATATGTTAAAATTTTAATTATTAGACATTTTTTAGTGCTTTTTTACAAGATAAACTTTTTAGATTTCTGGTGTCATTTAAGTTTCTTATTCATCTTAACTTACTGGATAAACGTTTATATAAAAAATCAAAGGGTTTAATATTTATAATTTAAGAAATACAAATATTTAAATTTAATTTACTGGTTTTTAAAGATGAAAGTATGTTTCTCTAGCTGCCTCTAAGGCTTATATATATATATATATGGCTTAATACCCTTTTTGGTCATTTAACTATACCCTCGGGTCCAATTTGGTCCTCTTTCTTTTAAAAGTTCCATGTTGGTCCCTTACGTATTAAAATGGTATCACGTTTATCCTGACCGTTAGAAACGTTAGTCCCATATGTATTAAACTGACAATATGGCATGCTGACTAAGCCAAATGCTGATGTGTTAAAAACCTTTCAACACGTGCCATGATGACTAAGCTATTTTTCATTTAACATGTGGCACATTACAATATACAAGTGATGAAGTGATGATACATTAATTTTTTCAAATAATCTTCATCAACAACTAAGAAGAAAATGAAATAGAAAACAGAGAAGAATGAGATCCAGAAGTTTGGTCGGAAACTGCATATGTTTGGCCAGAAACTTCATACTCACCGGAAACTGCATTCAAAAATGCCGGAAACTTTATACTCACCTCATGGAAGTCTTCATTTGAACATGTCTTTCCTATGAAATTAAGAAAATATTGTCCAGTCAAATAAGCAAACAGTTAGGAAAAATGCCACCGTTACCATGAATTCTAATATACTTGGCTCAGGAACTCCATTTATTTGACTAAAAACAAAGGGACAGGATAGCTCAAATGAAGAAAGGGACAGGATAGCTCAAATGAACTTGTATATTGTTGGGCAAGTGTTTTTGAATGGATTGTCACGTGGAGGATTTCTATTTCATATTGTTTACCCAAAAGAAAACTCTTCCCTTTATGAAGACACTTTATGCAAGGCCTACAAGTATGCATTTGATTGCTAATTGAATCGTATAGCTAAGGAAGGGAATGTACATAGTGTTCAACACATTAATTTACTATTTATTTTATGTGACGCACTTTACTGTTTTACTCATTGTTACAAGGAAATCCTATCCTTAGGGAATATGTGCTGATGCTGACTGATGTTGTGTATTTGTTGGAGCTAGCAGAAACTTCAAACCGAAACTAATAACAAAAACAGTGCTTACACAACGACATTGTAAAGTGGTTCAAGGGTGAATTGGACAAGACTCTAATCATCTATCAGTCCATTTCAACAGCAAGAACAGTCGGTGCAAACACCTTTTGGTTCTTGCCACCCTTGGCCCTAGGTCCCCTGTTCAGTTCATTGAAACCATCGACGATATAGTATCAACTTCAGCATCAACAATATTTCATCAACACAACAACAATTTATTAGAAGAAGAAGATTCGTGCACTTACTTGTAACTTTAAGGTAGTTTGAGACGTTTCCGTCGTTTCCAATCCGATATTTTTTTGTAATGATTCTTGAAATTGTTTGTTGTATTGTGAAGAGCTTTGCGTTACGAGTCATTTCATATAATTTTCGAGCTCCGCCGCTACCGGATTGAGCTCCGATAAGGCGGAGAAAGTGCTAGCATGTCGGCGTGAATAGTGACACTGCATTGTAGAAGAAGAAGATGATTCAAGTATAAAAAAATAAAAAATAAATATATAAAAAAAATTCTAGTGGAAAATAAAAAATAATATAAAAATCCACGTGAAAATTAAAAGGTGCTGATTAGGCTACACGTCAGCAAAATTAACACCGTTTGCCTTTATTTGACGGAAATGGCTTTTTTTGCTTCTGTTAGACAACGTAAGGGACCAACTTGGAACTTTTAAAAGAAAGAGGATCAAATTGAACCCGAGAGTATAGTTAGAGAACCAAAAAGGGTATTAAGCATATATATATATATATATATATATATATATATATATATATATATATATATATATATATATATATTACACAAATTAAAATATAATTAACATAAGCTAAATAAAAAAATTTTGAACTTGTAATCAATTGTACAAAATCTATAACTAATTACACTTGAAATAAACTGAAATTAACTAACAATAGTAATCGATTACTACAAATACGTAATCGATTACACCAACTTCAAAAGCACTTTTCTATTTATTTTGACACATATGACCGATTAGCCCCTCACTTGAATTACTTGTTTATCTTAACAATAATAACTATTAAATTACAAAATACAAAATTAACACTTCCTACATATGAAATTCAAAAATATATAGTAATATCATTCAATACACAATATGTGACTCGAATATGATACTTCATCAATGCAATAATAATAATTTCCTGATAGAATTTTTCATTCCTACAATAGCATGAGTAAATATATCAAACTTAATTCAATGCCTAAAAAATAAAATTCAAATGATCAGTCTACAGCTGGTATCTTATAGATTTAATATATATAAACATTAAAATGACCTGTCTACAGCTCGTATGTCATATATACGTTCACGTCTACCTGTGGATTATTCCTGCAATTCCAGTAATTACTAAAACTCAGTTGAATTCATATGAGTAAATTCTAAAACTAAACTCTGAAGAAAATCATGTTTCCAATTCAAATAGTATTCGTGCTATCGCACGGGTCCCGTCTTTATTCACACGCTATACTCATACAAACTTTTTTCAGCCTTTAAAAATTTAATGATAAATGTAAATCATAAAGACGAGACCCGTGCGATAGCACGAATACTACTTCAATACTACTCAAAGGAACATGCTGTACTGTTTGCATAAAAAGAAGAAAATGAATTTGCCCTTCATCCTGTTTTCCTATCTAAGAGACAAAGCGCGCAAGTCCAAAACAACGGCTTTACCTACAAAGAAGATTCCAACCTACATTCCTTTCGGGAGATTGCTCTCTGACATTTTTGTTGAAAGCAGCCTAGTGGATTATCTGATTAAAGAAGCCAGATATACAGAATATTTGGTTCTAAGAATTGGAGAGTCTTTAAATGCCACTACCCTGAAAAATATGAAAATAATCAAAGATGTTCAACTTAAACCTATGGTTATCCCTCATGAAAGTGTGATACAAAGCAGAATTTAGGTGAAAGACTATCCCTCTTTTCTCAGCTGTGAAAACAAGGAAGTTATTGCTACACTTATTGCAATAATGGAAAAAGAAGGACAAGACGTGTCTAAGGTCAGAATTGAAGAAGTTGAGTCCAATAGAGGAAAAAGGAAGCTAATCGAAGAGGATCCTGAACCCAAGAAAAAGAAGAAGGCTAACAAGTCAGGAACCTCCAAGCCTTCTGCTCAAGATTCTCACTCTGAAAGAACTAGTAAGTCTTCCATCACTTCTTCTGTTTCAATAGTTGATGTTGAACCTGTCACTGTTTCATCATCGTCTCAACAAACTACCTTCATTCCCACCTTAAATCCGCAAGTTAGCTTCAAGTCACCATCGTTTTCAATTCCACCACCAACAACCTCTATTCCTGTATTTGAAACAACTACTATTCCACAAATTTTCATTCCATCTATCAGTACACCTATCCAATCCAAAGCCATTACTATATACACTTCATTAACAACCACCTCACTCATCCAACCAGATATACTTGTCTCAATAATGTCCTACGCTTTTCATCAGAAAACCATTGCTGAATCCTCAATCCAACACCCTGATCCTCCTGAACCAGGATCTGAAGATTGCCACGTCTGAATCTCCTTTAGAATTAGAAACTTTTGAGCTTTCTTCTCATACTACTGAAACCAATTCATCTCAACCAAATCCTAAACCCACTCAACCTGAAATTGCTTCATCTGATGAACCCAACCCTTCTGAAACAAGTTCTGCTGAATCCAACCTGGCCTTGGTCATCTATGAAAGACCCTCTTCAAAAACCATTGATGAATGTATTAGCAAATTTCATGAAAAGGCGTTGGAGAAAGTAGCAAAACTACTAGCAGAGGCCAGGATAAGTGTTAAGCCTGTGGAGCTTGTAAATTCTTGGGACGCATTTCAGAAGTGGTTAGACTTTGAATTTGCAAGGATGTCTAGGTTCTCTGAAGCTACTAAAGCTGCTGGAGTTGAACTGGTGAAAGCAAGAGAAGAGGCTGAGGAAAGGATAAGAAAATTCAATCTTCTAGTGACTAGGCAACGAGAGGCTGAAGCAAAAGCTGCTGAAGAAGCAAGAAAAGCTGAAGCAGAGAAATTGGCACAAGAAGCTTACGTCACAGAAAAGGCGAAGAAAGATGCTATGGTTGTGTCTACACCTGAATCTATGATTGTGCATCTGAAGCGTGCAATTGATGAGATCAAAGAAGATCAACAAGTTATGAAAGCAGAACAAAAGGTTCTTAGGGAAAGTGCCACTAAACAGGATACTGTCAATGCATCTCTTCAGAACATGCTTCAATAAATTATGGACAAGATGTCCTCTGGCAATCATTCAACCTCTAAATCTTAGGCACTTAGGATAAATATGTAAGAGTTTGTTTTTCTCCCTTTGTTTTTAAGAAAATATCTTTTTGATAATGACAAAAAGGGGGAGAAGAAATTATGAACAATATGAACGTGATATACGTGATATATTATCAATTTCTGAATGATAGTTGTTTACAGTCTAACCAATAAACCTCTGGTTATGTTAGATATGCATGTTGTTCTCATTTTTTTTCCAGGAAATCTATATCACATCTGTTCATATCAATGAAGTTACAAGAAATCAAGCACTAAAAAGAAATGAAATACTTCTGGAAATTGATGTTTGAGATCTGACAACTGAATCAAGACTCTAAGGATCTCAGAATCTGACGTGTCGGAATCAGGGGGAGTTCACCCAAAAAGATCTTCATCTAGTCTAAGATTCAGGGGGAGTATCTCATGTGAAGGATAAGTAATTATTAACTTCCTTATTTCAATTACCCTGGTATTATGAACAAAATTGTGTCATCAAAATACATAGTTTTGTCATCATAAAAAAGGGGGAGATTGTGAGAACAAGATTTGGTTCTGCAATATTGCCTCTAAGTTTTGATGATATCAAACAAGTATGTTTGTATGAACAATTTTATAAGTCTAATGTTTGTTATTTGTGAGAATCTAACAAACAGGTTCTGCTTCCATTAAATGGCGTGAATATGTTGTTAAAAGAAAATACTTCGCCTACGTGTTACACTTGATGTGCTATATAACAGAAATTGCTTCAGGAAAATTTGAAGATTGCAAAACTCTGAAATAATATGTAAAGAGAATAAGTTCTGAAGATCTGACGACTGAGGTTCTGATGAACGAAGTTCAGATGCTGAAGACTTACGCTCTATAGATAAAGGTTCTGAAGACCTAACTATAGTCTCTACTCATGCTTCAACTAAATACCATCAGAAGCCTCTGAAGATATGATGACAACATTCTAAGCGAACAAGGTTCTGAAGATCAAGTGTTGAAGACTCCGAAGGCGCAGCTCTGAGGACTCCAAGACTTGAAGATCTTAAGAACCAAGCTACGTTTTCCATTCTTACTCATGCTCGCAGAAGCCTCTGAAGTTAAGAAGATTAGAAGACGAAGCAACAAGTACAACTGTACAACGGTACAAACGAAGATATCTTGGAAACAATTCAATCAATACTAATGAAGATATCTTGACAAGACAGGACATAAAAGTATTATCTATTCCCACGTCTCTATCAAGCCTCCATCAGTCTAAATAGCTATGATTGCTTTTCAACGGTCATTTTTTACACAGCTATATAAAGACATAAGGACTTGAAGAAAGATACAACCATCACACGAAAGCTCTCTGCAAAAATACTCTATTACGAATATCTGTCTTAAGTCATTTAGATCTAAACTTGTTTACATTTCAGCTTGTATAAGAAGCATTATTCTGTAAACGATACTCATTCAAACTTAGGTTTGTATTCCTTAAGAAAGACCTGTAAGGTTGGATTTCTTGAGAAGTCTAAGATGTGTTGTCTTAGAGGATTGTTCCTTGAGAAAGA
Source organism: Lathyrus tuberosus (assembly GCA_022829125.1). Lineage (NCBI taxonomy): Eukaryota > Viridiplantae > Streptophyta > Magnoliopsida > Fabales > Fabaceae > Lathyrus > Lathyrus tuberosus. Next base: position 11,350,986 of record JALAZF010000179.1, read on the forward strand.
TCGGTAAGGTTAGATTTCTTGAGAAGTCTAAGACGTGTTATCTTAGAGGATTGTTCCTTGAGACAGACCGGTAAGGTTGGATTTCTTGAGAAGTCTAGAACTTGAGAGTTTTAGAGGTTTTTGTTAGTCACCAGCAGTTTGGCTTGTGCATTGTATTAATCTGATTGATTAGTGGATTAACACCTCGATTGAGAGAGGCAAAATACCTTGGCGGGTGGACTAGATTAACTTGAGGAATTCTCAAGTGAACTAGTATAAACATACTGTGTTATCTCTTTCTTAGCTTCATTAAGATTATTACTCTTAAAATAGAAAGTTGTTAAAAAGGGGTTAGTTTAAAGGAACGATTTTATTTTGAAAAACCAATTCAAACCCCTCATTTCTTGTGTTTTTCTCACCTTTAAGAGTGCTTTCTGCGGCTATCCGAAGGTCCCACGTTCTCCTACTCCTTCCAAAGGCATAACTTCTTAAAGTGACAGTGAAATAAGGCGGAGACCTTTTGGGACTTCTCGTGACGAAGAATTACTGGCCAGATTACTTGAAGACTCAGACAACTTTTTCGTTACATGTCAAGGACTTCCTCTTCATTTCAAGCTCAGCTTGCCTGGTTCACCTTCACATACTTTGTCATCAACATCTTGCATTGAACTAAATTCTAGTTACTGCACTTTATCTATGGATGAAGGGTTGGAAAAATAGTGTTATAACTGTTATTGTAGTATTCGATAAAATAATAATGTATTTTCACATTTTGCTACATTATAGCACTATAACACACCACTAAAGCCGATATTGAACAATACTCACCACTGTTAACCGAAGTTATTACTGAACCTATTACTATTTTATAGTGACTATCCAGGAAATGAGGCGTCATGCTGGGTGTATGGGTTTCTTATGTGAGAGCAAAGTTCTCTCATGGTCAAAAGATGATTTTAGCTTTTCATATGCAGTAAGACTTCTGATTATTTATTTTACTCTTATCTTTGTAGCTTCTTAAGTGGTTGAAAGATTATATCTTATTAGCTTGTTACCAATGTTACCTGCACTTAGGTCTCCTTAAGTCATATAAACTGAGGTGTTTTCTTAGAATCAGCATTTGCGCATGATTTTGATCAAAGAGAGATGTTCTACATACATCTTTCTCTTGGAGATTTTCAAAATAAAACTAAGAAGGTTTATACACTAACTCTAAACATGGAGTGTGTTTTAAATTGTTTCAAAAAGGACATAATATTCATCAATTGGTCATAAGGCTTCTTGTGTCATTTGGATTTACTAAAAAAAATCACTTTATGTTTTTTCTTCTACTTTGGTTACTGGACAAGTGTTTTTTTTTTTCCGAATGCTTAAGAGAGAGTTTTTGGTTGAATAGCTTTTGAGATCAAAATGAGTTTTAGTTCATTCACATACTTTAGTATTGGTTGTCTTTATTTACTTTCTTTTTTGGCTTGTCAAGGTGATGATGGTGGATCTTCTCATTGGATTTGTTTGCTAGGTTTGTTGAGGTGTGGAAGACCCGTAGAGCACCCACTACTACAAAACACGTATACAACAACGCCAGGTTTTTAACGGCTTGCCTATACACTGTTGTAATAGATGCGCACAATTTTTTAATCTCATTAAAAAGCTTTTAATGACGGTTAATATTCCAACCGTGGTGAAATGTGAGGCCTTTCACCACGGGTATTTAAAAACCGTCATTATAGGTAGCGCCTGGTCATGGGTTCAATTCCTAGCACCAACATTTATGGTTTTTTTACATATTTTTTCAAAATTCCCACAACCTTTCACCACAGGTATTTGCAAAACCATCATTATATGTAGCGTCTTGTCATGGGTTCAAGTCCTAGTACCAGAATTTTTGGTTTTTATACTTATTTTTCAAGTCTCATTACCAACATTATAGGTGGCGCGCATATTGATTTTATTCACTATCCTTAAACAAATCTGGGCTGTCCATTTAGTGATTATCAACGATCAAGACATTACTATTAATGATCAGCGTGAAACCTAAAATTTAGACATCTTCTACCTCCAAACATCATCTTTCATTTATGATACTCTACTTCTCCACTAAACCAAATTTCAGAACAAATTTCAGAACTCGAGTTATCAATGTTAGTTGTTGGTGTTCTTTTTTAATTATTGTTGTTCTTTGTTGTTCTTTTTTATTATTGTTGTTCTTGTTGTTCTTTTTTATTAATGTTGTTCTTGTTGTTCTTTTTTATTAATGTAGTTCTTGTTGTTCTTCTTCTTCTTCTTCTTCTTCTTCTTCTTCTTCTT